>JAKSZU010000004.1:33060232-33725232 GCA_026018925.1 Tupaia tana
TAGACTGGGAATTGAACCTACGGCCTCCCATCTGTCCTCAGCCTGCAAAGGAGGAGCATCCAGCATGTGCTACAGAGGCTGGGCTAGTTCTTTCTTTTCTTTTCTTTTTCCTAAAAAATTAATATAATAATGATCTGTCCTGTGTACCTTACAGGGTTTTTATAGAAATCAGCTGACATGAAGGAGATTAATACACAATGTATGGTGGCAATGTTTCTGGTTACACATTGACCATCATTTCTCTTGTATTTACTATACACATTCTTATATTTTCCAATAATCCTCTCTTGTGACTTCGCTATATTTGCCTTCACGGTCCTCCTGGGTTCTAGGCAGATCTGACTTGTCTCTCTGACGGGAAACCAGGTTCAGTCAGGTTGTAAGAATAAAGCAATGACATGTTTTCGTTCCTTTCAGATGTCCCCTGGCTCTGAATGTAACAATTTATGTATATAAAGTGCTGGAGGGGCCACAGGTGATGTAGTGATTAAGGCACTGGACTCCCACATGGTCAACCGCAGTTTGAGTCCCAGACCTGGCATCTTAAAACTCATGTGGGGTCAAGACCAGTAGATGGTGTAATGGTTACGTCTGGACTTCCACATAGTTGACCACAGTTCCGAGTCCTGGACCTGGTAGCTTAAACTCACACCAGGTACATGTGTGTGCGTGCCCAAGATCCCGAGAGGAGAATGGAGGAGAAAGGATTGTGGCATGGCCATCCCCCCTGGGAGGTGATTTCTTGCTTTCCCTCTCTCTGGTGAGTGCACGTGCACTATAGCAAAAATCTCTAAAAAAAAAAAAGTGCTGGAGACATGCTTGCTGAGGTGCTGACCAACTGCAACTCCACTCCGCCATCACTAATGGGTTATGCTTCCCTGCCCACAATGCTGGGGCTTAGGGAAAAGAAAGGGAACTTGGAATCAGAACACTCCCAGCTCTGCCCCTTGGTACTTATGTGACTGTGTGCAAGTGACACTTTCCCAATTCGGTAAAACAGGAGTGGCTGCCAGAGTTACCTGCCTCACGGGATGCTGTGAGACTCAAGTGCTTACCAAGGGCTCGGTAAGCGTTAGCTGTTATCACTATGAGAGTTGGCAACAGTGCATGACACGGGCTGGGCACATGGTGGGTGCGCAGTACATGGGGCTGTGTTAGGAGGCGTCCTGGTTCCTAGTTCTCTGGAACCCAGATAGATCTTTCCAGAGAAGCCTGTTTGCCTTTACTCAGCCCTGGGGTAATGGTTGTTTACTGGGCTAACCAGACCACAAGGTTTCCATCCAGACCCCTGGCTCCAACAGTTATTAAAACCAGATGACAGGCAGACTGTCCGTACTCCCGCCTCTCTGCCTGACTCAGGGCCCCCTTCTTCCTCACCTTCCTCCTGGTTCAGTTCAACACAATTTATAATCTAACCATCATGTACAGAGTGCGACTCAATGCCAGGCACTGCGCTGGCCCTGGGGAAACAATGAAAAATAAGTGGTTTAAGCACAGAAGACTCCTAAGTCATTCTGGATTAGCCTGGCACCTCCATGTCTGCTCTCTCGTAAAGGCCCCAGGGGGAGCCGAAGGGCACGGCTGCAGCTGTGAACTCTGGGGCCTGCTTGGTGACTTCACATGAGTCCCTTACCTTAGCAGAGGATCAGTTTTCCCTCCGTGAAAGGTAGGGCTGATTTTAATCATCGGAGCGCATCTCCTCTGGCATAAGAGTCAATTTAGAAAAAAAGTGAACGTGTGTGGGAAACATATTATTTAAAACTAAAATTAAAATAGCTGTATCGAGCCTTATGGAATAGGAATTACAGGTGGGTAAAAATACTTTAAAATATATATATATATATTCTGTGACTGCCGGGTGGCCTGGTGGTTAAAAGCACTAGATTCCCACATGGCTGACCATGGTTCAAGTCCCAGACCTGGCAACTTGCTCTCTCACTTTTGTTTTCTCTCTCTCTCTCTGTCTGGTCAAATGAAAAAAAAAAAATAACAATAATAACAAATGGAATTAAATAAATAAATCATTCTTTAAATATAAATATTTATATATATATATGTGTGTGTGTGTATATATATATATTTTTTTGTTTTTTGTTTTTTGTTTTTTTTTTTTTTTTTTCCTGGGGGCTGGCAGGTGGCATGGTGGTTAAGGGCTCTGGACTCTCACATGGTTGACCACGGTTGGAGTTCTGGACCTGGTGGCTTGGTTTTTCACTTTCCATCTCTCTGTAACTCTGTCCCTCTCTGGTCAAATTAAAATAAATAAATAAACAAATAAAGTTAAATTAAAAAATAATTATTTTATATATATATGTCTGTATGTGTGTTGTGTGTGTGTGTGTGTGTGTGTATATATATACATACATACATATATATATATATATATATATATATATATATATTCTGTTTATTTTACATTTTTTAAAAGGTTTTTGTCATACGGTGTGTGCTCTTGCCAGAGAGAGATACAGGAAGAGGGAAAGTGAGAAATCACTTGGCCAAACTGCAATCCCTTTTCCTCCAGTCTCTTCTTGGGATTTTGCACATGCATGCACACACACCAGGCATGATTTTTCAAGCTGTCAGGTCTGGGACTCAAATCGTGGTCAGCCATGTGGGAGTCCAGCATTTTAACCACTACACCACCTGCTGTCCCGTAAAAATACTTTTTTAGAAAATGTACTTATTAATTTTTTTTTGAGAGGACAAGAAAGAGAAGGGAAGAGAGGAAGACAAGCACCCTCAACAGGGTCTTGTGCTGCGATCCTCCTCCAGCCTTTCCCAGCCAGGCAGGGTCACAGGCATGTTGCATGCACACCCAGCGGGCACAGGTTAACCTGGGAACTGAACCCCGATCTCCCACATGGCTTCCAGCACTGCAGAGCAGAGTGGTACAGCTGCACCGTCATACCAGGCCGGGTGAACATATTTTGAAAACCAGAAAATGATCTACAAATGTCTGTTTCTTGCCATCTGTGGGATTGCTATCAGACGAAGTGTGCAAAGTGACTTTGCCATCAAGTTAGGCTAAGGTTTGCAATCACTGTAAAGGGAGTTGTAAGGAGAGAAGTGAAGGAAAGTGGAGTAAATATATTGTTGAGTCAATTTTTTTATGGATCTTTTACCTATGTGAGTAAAACGCACAAGAATCTGCTCTTCTGTTCTAGCTCAGCTTTTAAAGAAATTTTACACAATGAATAGCTTTGGAAGATAGAAATAGTGCCTCCCTTTGAGAAAAAGGCAGGCTTGCTTAGTGTCCATTATAAAATGTCCAGGTGGAACCAGCAGATGTCCTAATGGTTACATCACTGGACTCCCACATGGTCAATTACAGTTCAAATCCCGGACCCAGCAGCTTGAAACTCATGCCTGGTGCATGTGTGTACATGCCCAGAATCCCAAAAGGAGAATAGGGAAGGAATTGCAGCATGGCCATCCCCCCCAGGGTGTGATTTCTTGCTTTCTGTCTCTCTGTCTCACTCTCTGTGTCTCTCCAGTGAGTGATTGCACACTATAGCAAAAATCTCTTTAAATAAATAAATTTTTAAAAATAAAATAAAATGTCCAGGTTCCTGAAGTTCAGGGTTCCTCTTCTGTATGGGTATCTGGCCTTCTTCAAACCACCCTATGGGAACTGGGAATTGGGCAGTGGTATTACTGTGGCTATTGCAACTACTGTGGGTAATACATCATCTTTGTCTCTGGCACATGAAGTCTCATGTCTTCTTCCAGCACTCATGAAACTAGAGTAGGCTAACTTGTTAGCTTTAATGAAGGATAGCTCTTGACAGTGACACTACCATCTATGAACACTCTAAGGGGAAAGGAGAGTTAAATGCACCCTACTTGTTCCTCTATATGCAAACATGGGCAAGTGATCTTTTGAGATGTCCCCATTATTCCAATTGGAGCCTTATTCAACTAAAAGCCCTACTGGGTAAGAACCTCAACCCAGCCTGTGTTCTCAAAAAAGAGAAGCCTCAACACTGAACAGAGAATTCCTAACCTTCTGAGCTGCTTATCTATAAGATCTTTCTTGATGTGAATCCCAAAGTACTTCTACTTAAATAATCTAAGAAAAGATTCAGAGAAAACTCCTGCATTTGTGCTGTGAACTATTCCTTCCAGGGACAAGACTGCTGATTTTCTGCTGAGACTTCATTGTCCAGACCCCAATCTAGAGAGTGGGAGAAAAACAAAACTGCAGAGAGATTGCAGATCACCTCCTCCTGTACGCCTCTAAACACTCAGATTGAACTTCAAGAAATTAGGAAGATAAGATGACTAGAAATCATCACAGAGGCACAAGAAATGTGAGAAACCAAGAAAATACCTCTCCCTCAAAGGAAAATAACAACTCCTCTTCATCCACAGACAGTACAATGGAACTCATGGAAATGACTGATAAAGAATTTAGAATATTCATAGTGACAAAGCTAACAGAGATGCAAGAGAAAAGAAAAAATGAACTCTAGAAGATGCAGGAGAAAAGTGTCAGTGAGTTCTAGGAGGTGAGGAAGTTCTTTCACTATCTGAAAGAGGAAATATACACCATAAAAAAAGAATAAAATGGAACTGTTAGAGATGAAGGGAACCAAGACCCCCATTGAAAGTATTAAAAGTAGATTAGAACATGCAGAAGATTGAATTTCAGATGTAGAAGACAGAATCTCTGCCCTAGAAAAATTCACCATGAAGACTGAGAAAATAGCCCCCCAAAAATGAGAAAAATATATGAGAAATACTAGATACCATTATATGTCCAAACATCTAGATAATTGGTATCCCAGAACGTAAAGAGACTAATAAGGGCATTGATAATCTATTCCATGAAATCCTGGAAGAAAACTTTCCAAACCTAGAGAGGCATTCAAAGATCCAGACCCAAGAAATACAAAGGACCCCAAATAGAATCAACTCAAGATCTTCTCCAAGATACATTATAGCCAGATTGACCCAAACCACAAAGATAAGATACTAAAATTGGCAAGACAGAAATGTCAAGTTACTTACAAAGGATATCTCATCAGGCTAACAGTGGACCTCTCATTAGAAACAATGTGAGCAAGGAAAGAATGAGAAAATATACTCGAAGTGTTAAGTGAAAAACAATTTCAACCAAGAATACTATATCTGGCAAGATTATTCTTCATAAGGAAAGAAAAGACAAAAACATTCTCAGATAAACAAAACCTGAAAGAGTCTACCAACACCAGATCAGCTCTCCAAGATTTTCTAAATGTAGTGCTGTACCAGGAAAACTAAATACGGACACACAGAAATAAGAGTTCAAAGACAACTAAGAAAATGGCCACCTTAATGGTAGGGACAATTCCAGAGTTGAATGTTATCTTCCAGAATTTAAATGGAAAAATTGAACCACAACAGAAGAGAGATTAATTACATGAGTCTGAACTGGTGAAATAGAATTTTATGACTTTTGACTAAAACATTACTGATTTTTTAAAAATTTATTTTTAGAATTATTTTATTTAACTTTATTTATTTATTTATTTTAATTTGACCAGAGAGGGACAGAGTGAGAAAGAGAGAAAGTGAGAAAGCAAGTCACCAGGTCCAGGGCTTGAACCGTGGTCGGCCATGTGGGAGTCCAGCGCCCCCAACCACCATGTCACCTGCCAGCCCCACATTACTGATTTTTTTCTATGCTTTTTTCCAGATTTAAGGATTTTTGTCTTCTCTTGAGCTGTTGATAGGTTCATATAACTACTATTTGAACAGAATCCTAACCTGTTTCCTGGCTTTAAGTCTTGAGCAAATTTCTCTTAGCATTTTTAAATTTTGGTTTATTAAAGCTAAAACTGCTTTTCTTGAAATTAAAAAAAAAATTTAAATAACTATTTAAGGATCACAGTAAGCTATATAGCCTCAGCTAGGTGCTACTTTATAGTATATTCATTCTACTCACGGACTTTCATGCCTAAAGTCAGACATGTGTTCATAGATATGTATATATCAGCTGAACTTGCTATTGAAAGTATTTAGCTTAATTAAGATATTTTGTGAATCAATAAAATGTAGGGGAAAAAAGGAATGGAAAGCAACTGTAAATACCAGAGATAGTGTGGGAGGAGAGTGGGAAACGGCAGAGGTTGAGAAATAGAGAATCAAAAAATAAATAAAAAAAAGATATAAGAAATGAGAAATGGAAAATTATTTGTTGATGATAACATGTATGATTAAGCCAATATACAGTTTATTTTGAATGGGAAATCGCATTTTGTATGCTGTGATGATGTTCAGTGAATGAACGTAAAATAAAGAAAAAAGAAAAGGTTCAGAGTATCCAGTTTGGGCTCAGTTTAAAAAGTTGTCAGAGGGGAACAGCAGGTGGCACGGTGGTTAAGGCGCTGGACACTCCCACGTAGTCGACCACAGTTTGAGTTGCAGACTTGGTGCCTTGCTTTCTCACCTTCTCTCTCTCTCTCTCTCTGTCTCTCTCTGGTCAAGTTAAAAATGAATGAATGAATAAATAAAGTTAAATAAATAATACCTTAAAAATTAAAAAAAAAAAGTTGTCAGAGATGTCCAGAGTAACAAATGGGCTACTTTGGTAGAGCATGAGTTTCTTGGCACCAGAGGTCAGGGAGCTAGAAACTACCATAAAGAAGCTGGAGACCATGTGGAAGGATTTTGCAAAAGAATATGGGGTAAACCCAGGTGCCCTTCTGATCTGAGACACAAGGTGACCCAGGGAATTAGTGGAGCCACATGTCCTGACTCTTTGACTACTACCTTTGGGTGATAGGCTGGTACTGACTCTCTCTCAGCAGTAATTGCTCCTCCCAGCTGGGCCCAGCTCCTGGGGCCTGGGGTATAATTTGTGTGCCCAGAATAGTGTCACTCACTCTGGGTGGTGGAGTGGGTAGGGAAGGCAGGAGTGTTTTGAGATCTGGTTAGCGTAAGGACTGAGGAGGTATGCCAGGTAGGTTGATCCTTCACCAGCAGATCTTTATAATAAGTCTCTGGGCTGAGCTGGGCCTGGGAAAGAGGGATCTGCACAACCTCTAGGACTAACCAAAGAAAGTGCCTGACCTCCCTGGCAGACATTTCTGTCTTCATCAGGGTGGAAATTCATGACTTCATTAAAATCTTTGAGGGACAGAAGGGATGACAGAAGTGAGAACTTCTTGGGGCCAACAGGTGGCATGGTAGTGAAGGTGCTGGACTCCCACATGGCCAACCGTGGTTCAAGTCCTGAACCTGGCGGCTTGCTTTCTCACTTTCCCTTTCTCTCTCTCTCTCTGTCTCTCTGTGGTCAAATTAAAATAATAATAATAATAATAATAATAATAACAAATGGAATTAAATAAATAAATCCTAAAAAATAAAAAAGAAGTGAGAACTTCTTTAAGGATTGGACCTCCAATGAGCACCCTGCCTGTGGTTCATGATCAAGGTGGGTCACCTATGGAGACTTTCCTAGAGCAGCCAAGTAGAAAATATCTTAAGATGCTAACATTGGGAATGTTTGGTTTGAAAGGTTGAGTCCAGATGGAATTGCCCAGTTTCAGATGGGGACCTAGGGGAAGAACTCACTGGCTTCCATCTCAGCCTGTCTGAGTCTCAGGAGCCTTTGAGGAAAACCAAATGTTCGGACTTTGGATGGATGCCATCTGACATAGTCTTGGGTTAAGAACCAAACGTGGATCTGCACGGAATTTCTCATCGCACTGGTAGAATAAGACTGGGAGGTGCCCCTGCATTTCCTAAAGAGGAGATCGTGTTTGCAACACCTACCTGAGTTGCTTGGATGTTCACATTTCCTTCTCTTAAGAGATTCCAGACAACAGTCATGTCTTCATCGGTCTCTGCAGAAGCCAAGGGAGTGATCATGACAGCAGTATAGCCAGCTTTGTTCTGATGGTCCACATTGCAGACGCCTGTAAGAGGAGAAATAGGCACTGGGACAGCTTTCGAGGGGTCAGAAGCCAGACTCCATAAGCCAGTTCAAGAGGATGCTGTCTGCTGTTTAAAAGGCCATGACATAGAGCAAGCCTTTCCACAGTGGTGGAACCAGTCGTTTATAGTTTTAGCAGCTTTGAACTGGCTACTCATTTATTTATAAGATTTCTGAAGATACTCAGCTAAGGGGGTCCGCAACAGAGACAGAGTCAGCCAAAGGTCCAATGATCATGACTTCATTTTCTAACCTGGAGCATGAGACATTATCCCCATTTTACAGATGACACTGATGGTCAGAGAAATTACATAAACATTCATGAGAAGATGAAGAGGGACCTGCATTCAGGTCTGTCCATCTCTAGAGCACATCACTCACCTGACCACCCACCACCACAATGTGCATTTTAGGTTTCACGCACTCCATCTCATGTCTGGGTGTAACTTTTGAGCCGGTGATTGTATTTGTAGGTCCTTTCCAAGGGCCTAGTGATCTGCTGTGTAATGGATCAGATGCATGAAAGACAACACAGGGTACACACGGGAAATCTTCCAGAAGTAACTATCTTATTTGACAAATAGAGGGAGAGGACCAGCAGGTGGTGTGATGGTTAAGGCACTGGATCCCATATGGCCAACTCCACAGTTTGACTCCTGGATCCAGTGGCTTGAAAAGCATGCCAGCACATGTGCATGTGTGCCAAAAATCCCAAGAGGAGAATGGAAGAGAAGGGATTGTGGTGTGGCCATGTCCCCTGGGGGGGGGTGGTGATTTCTTGCTTTCTGTCTTCCTGTCTCTGTCTCTCTGGTGAGCACATGCACCCTACAGCAAAAATCTCTCTAAAAAAAATTAACAAAGAGGTGCTTCCAAAGGCTCACCATGCCCTGAAAGCTAGATTGGGGTAGTAGAACAAGCCCAGATTGGGAGTGACAGATCCTGGTTTACATTCGGGTTATTTCCTGGCTCTGCAGCCTTGGCCACATTATTTGACATCTCTGACCCTCAGTTTTCTCATTTGATACATGTGATTAGTACCCACTTTGCAATCCCTACAAGGATTGGATGTGATAGTGTGTATATGTACATCATCCCTAGCCCAGGGTTGGGATGGGGTGGGGAAGGTGCTAGAAACCCAGAAGCTGCTGCATTCCCATTCTATTATTTATTTTCTTTTTCTTTCTTTCTTCTTCTTTTTTTTTTTTTTTTGGAGAGATTTTTGCTATAAGGCACATGCACTTGCCTGAGAGACAGAGATAGAAAGCGAAAAATCACCCCCCAGGGGGATGGCCACGCTGCAATCCCTTCTCCTCTATTCTCCTCTTGGGATTTTGGGTGGGCATACATGCACACATACCTGGCATGAGTTTGAAGCCATCAGGTCTGGGATTCAACCTGCAGTCGACTACGTGAGAGTCCAGCAACATAACCATTATGCCATCTGCTGGTCTCTGCATTCACATTTTAAACTGCAGGCCCCTTACATGGAACAGAAGAAACAGACCACAGAGGCATGTTCTATTTAATTGTGTGCCCTTCGCAGTTGATCTACCATTTTGATGGTAACTACGAAGAACTGAAATAAAATAAAATGGTCTCAGTGTTAGAACCATAATGTAATCTCAGGGCTGGCAGGTGACGTGGTGGTTGGGGGCACTGGACTCTCACATGGCTGACCGCAGTTTGATTTTCAGAACTGGTAGCTTGCTTTCTCACTTTCCTTGTCTCTCTCCCTTACTCTGTCCCTCTCTGGTCAAATTTAAATAAATAAATAAATCAAAGTTAAATAAAAAATAAAAAGAACTTCTCTTGATAGTGCAAGAATCAGAAAGTGCAATCTTCTCTTGATAGTGCAAGAATCAGAAAGAACTTTAGGCCGTCAACTATGTTAGTCAACTACCCTGTTCAGAGTCTTAAGACTGATTAACAGGAAGAACCGAGAGGTCACTGGAACTCAACCTAGCTCCAGGGGATTATCCATTACCCACTCATTTGCAGATTCACTCAACACCTACTAAGAACCAGGAGCTGGTCTAGGCACTGGGAATACAGAAGAAAGGAGACAGAGCCCTGATGACTGTCCTATTTCTCTCATTCTCTGTATCTCTTTGCATTTCTCTCTGTCTCTCTCTTATTCTCTCTGATTCTCTCTTTCTGCCCCTCTCTTTCTTAGATTCTTTTTCTTAGTCAACAAACATGTTCAGGTATCCTGTATTCCCAACATTCCACTAGGTAGACTGGCAAGCAATTATCATCTAAAGGAAGAATTAGGGTGACCCTCTAGAGAGATGAGGGGTAGCTATTTTAGAGTCACCAGGAAAACATTTTAGGAAGTAACATTTGGGCTATGACACGAATGATGAGAATGAACCAGTCATAAGAAGAGTTTCAGGGGATAGTCCAGATTGTAACAAAAAGCAGAAGTCCCAGGAAGAAAAGAGCTTGGTGAGTTTTAGGCCAACAAGACTGGAGGGGAGGGAAACACCTTCACTCACATCTTTCCACACCGGATGCCTTCTGTCTTCGGGCACCTTTTCCTTTCTCAGCCACTGTGGTGTGCTCCCCACCTGGGACATTGCTCAGCCTGCTGGGACCCATCACTCCAGTGTCCCAGGGCTGTTCCCTTGAACGGGTCCTGATCTCACTTCTTCTGAGCCTCTCCATCACAGTCTGTGTCTCTTATGAGCCCACATCCTGCCCCGTCATGACACTTAGATACTCCTCCTGGGAAGCAGAGGGTTCACACCTGAATCGCCTTTGCACCTTTGTAACCAATATGGACCTCATATGTGATAAATAAAAGTCTGGTGAAGGATGAATGAGTCAAATGGAGTTAAGTTGGCCAAAGGGAGCCATGGCTTTTTTTAAAAGGTGTGTGATGGGAGGCCAATAGGTGGTATGGTGATTAAGGTGCTGGACTCCCACATGGCTAATCACGGTTCAAGTCCCAGAACTGATGGCTTGCTTTCTCACTTTCCTCTTCTGTGGCTCTCTCTCTCTCTCTCTCTCTCTCTCTGTCTCTTTGGTCAAATTAAAATAATAATAATAGGGGCTGGCAGGTGGCGTGGTGGTTCAGGGCGCTGGACTGCCACATGACTGACCATGGTTCTGTCAGACCTGGCGGCTTGCTTTCTCACTTTCTCTCTCTCTCTCTTTCACTGTCGCTCTGTCCCTCTCTGGTCAAATTAAAATAAGTAAGTAAATAAATAAAGTTACATAATTCTTTTAAATAGTAATAAATAATAATAATAACAAATACAATTAAATGAAGAAATAATTTTTTAAAAAATGGTGTGTGATGAAGCCTGGAAAATTCGACCTTTCCTACAGTCAATGTGGGACAGCAGGAGAGCTGGACAGACCGAATACCAAATCTGATTCTTCCACTTACCAGCACTGTGACCTAACAAGTCTTAGAACTCTTGGGCCTCAGTGTCCTCAACTGTACCATGAGAATAATGATGACCACATCCTAGGAGTGTTGTGAAAAATAAATGATACGCTACAGGCAAAACGGCCTAGTCCAGTTCCCAGAACACAGGAGGAACTCGGAACAGTAAAGGATTTCCATGCTGCGCTGCAAGAATTCCCCCTCAGGGAGGGCCCCAGACCATCCGGATGCAGTCATTTCTGACCTGTGTCCAGCAGCAACTTCGCGATGGAGAAGTTGGAGTGGGACACGCTGTAGTGAAGGGCTGTGTTCCCATTGCGATCAGCCAGGTTGACGAGCAGCTTCAGGAAGTGTGGGGAGAGAGGCTGGACTCCCTGGAGGTAGGCGGCCACCACATCAGGGCTGGATGACTTCCGGCTGGAGACACGGAACCACTCTTGACTGATGGCGTTCAAGCTCTGCCTCTGAAATCCCCAAAGATTCCAACTGTAAGAGGCTCTCTGGCCTGGCTCCTACCTGACTCCAGGCGTTTCCATCTGGCCCTTTGCCTCCCGTCAGCTCCCTCTGTGATATTTTTCCTGGAGTGTTCCAAGCTGTTGGGTTGGGGAAGCAGTACCTTACAGTAACGTATGGTTTATCTGTGTGACTGGCCCCCATTGAGGTGGAAAAGAGGACTGGGAGGACAGCACAGTCACTGGTGACAAAGCCCGTTACTCAGAGGTGGTCTGTGAATTCAGATCACCTCCCTTCAATGGGCACGATGACTAAGACCCTCTCTCTTGCTCACAGTCAGCCTATAATGGCCTTGCCCCAGACTCTGCCAGGACTCTGACATGTTCCTAACAGTCACCGTTGGAAAGCTGCAACATGCCACTAACAGAAAAAGTGCAGGCCAGCTCCGTAGCACAGCAGTTCAGTGTTGTGCACAGGAAGCTGGATCCTAGGTGGCTGACCAGGTTTGGAATCCCAGCCCCAGTGGCTTAGACATAGGAGGTGCAGGACAGCTCAGGACCTTGGCAGGATGGAGAATGGGAGGGAAAAGGGTTGCAGTGTGCAGGTTCAGTGGAGGGTTGCTTCCCCCTGGCCTCATCTTAGGTACATGCACATATCCACTGGCATTTAAAAAATGCACACTGAGGTCAGTAGGTGGCATGGTGGTTAAGGCACTAGATCCTGCATGGCCGACCCTGTGGTTTGAGTCCTGGACTCTGGCAACTTGAAAACATGTCAGGCTGATGTGCATGCCTACCCAGAATCCTCAGAGGAAAACAGAGAGAGAACTGCGGCATGGCCATCCCTTCTGGGAGGCGGTTTTTCATTTTCTCTCTCTCTGTCTCTCCAGCGGGAGCTCATGCGCTATAGCAAAAAACAACAAACAAAAAGCACACTGAAAGTTAGGACAAACAACATACCCAATATGCTCAAAATACAACCTAAACAGGTGGCTTGAATTATTTTTGGCTTTTGAAACTTTGCTAGGACTTTCCACGTAAGCGATTTAAGAACCCCTAGCAGGAACACCCCTCTGGAGTATTCAGCACCTCTGGAACCATGAGTAAGAAGACTTCCAGAGCCAGTGACACCAACTTTGTGTGTGACATGATGTGAAATAAATGTTTTTTTTTTGTTTGTTTTTGTTTTTTGTTTTGTTTTTTTCTTTTTTTGGAGAGATTTTTGCTATATGGGGAGTGCGCTCGCCAGACAGACAGAGAGAGACAGAGAGATAGAAAGCGAGAAATCACCCCTCAGGGGGGATGGCCATGCCGCAATCCCTTCTCCTCCATTCTCCTCTCGCGATCTTGGGCACGCACGCACACGTGCCCAGTGTGAGTTTAAGCCACCGGGTCCGGGACTCGAACCACGGTCGACTACGTGGGAGTCCAGCGACATAGCCATTACGCTAACTGCTGGTCTCAAGATGTGAAATAAATGTTTAAGTGGAACATGCTTAGATTATTTACCTCCTTCCCAAGGGGGACGAGTGGGATTTGATTATTATCTTTTTAATTTGCTAGAAGGCACATGTGTTTGTAGGAATGAGACAGAGAGAGAAAGGGAAAGTGAGAAAGCAACCCCCATGGGGGATGGCCATGCTGTTATCCCCTCTCTCCATTTCTCCTTCCGGGGTTTTGGGTGCACATGCATGCCTGGCATGGTTTTCAAGCCATCAGGCCTTAAACCATGGAAGTCAGCCACATGAGGTCCAGCCACCTTAACCATCAAACCACTGGCTGAACCAGAATGAACAGGAAATAATTTAATATAAATGTCTCCTTTCCCTATGGAATCTTCAAGAAAATCTGAGGAAAGATCTTAAAATCAAGAAATGGTGGATTTTCAATGAAGATCTGAGAAAGAACTTGGTTCTATAATTCATTTGAGAGTAAGTAGCAGGAGTTTGGATCAACATCCACATTGCATTTGGTTCTTTAAAGATCTGAGAGCAGCTATTTGCCAAATTGGCTAAGGTAAAACAACGAAAAATGGGCCGGACACATAGCGAGCACTATTGAATGAGTTGTTGTCATTCCTGGGCTTTTCTGCAAAGGAAGAACAAAGTGGGTTTCAAAAATGCTTCTAGTTTGTTCCACTTTGGGTTTTACAGTTGTGGTTCTAATTTGGGGAAATGAGTCTGTGCCAGTATCTCTCTTATCTCTCTTTCTTTCTATTTTTTTTTTTTTTTTCTTTTTGGAAAGGTTTTTGCTATAGGGCGCATGCACTTGCCAGAAAGAGAAAAACAGAGAGACAGAAAGTGAGAAATCACCCCCCAGAGGGGATGGCCACATCGCAATCCATTCTCCTCCATTCTTCTCTTGGGATCTCGTGCTCGCTTCGGCAGCACATATACTAAAATTGGGATCTTGGGCACGCATGCACACGTGCCCGGCGTGAGTTTAAGCCACCAGGTCCGGGACTCGAACTGTGGTCGACTATATGGGAATCCAACGACATAGTCATTATGCTAATTGCTGGTCCCCAGTATCTCTTTTTTAAAAGGAGAATCCAATCACTCTGTTTAAACAGTGAGAAAGCAAGCCACCAGGTCCAGGACTTGATCCATGGTTGGCCATGTGGGATCCAGCACCCTTATCCACCACACCACCTGCGGGCCCCTCCTTTATTTTATTTTATTTTATTTTTATTTATTTATTTTTTTTTTAAGAATTATTTATTTAGTTATTTTTTTTCACACAAGTTTTGCCAGAGACAAACAGAGAGAGAGAGGGAAAGTGAGAAAGCAAGCCACCAGGTCCAGGACTTGAACCACGGTTGGCCATATGGGAATTTCAGTGCCTTAACCACCATGTTACCTGCTAGCCCCATAGGTATGTTTAAAGAAAAACTCTACAGCCACAGAATGAAATTTCAGGGCTTGAAGGTCATAGCAATACGCTGCCCACCACCCTCATTTTATTGATGGGGAAATTGGCTTGCTCACCATCTCACAGATGAGGGTCCTGGGAATAGAACCCACAGTCTCCATGCCACATGCTATTAATGCTCTACTTACAGTTCTCTCAAACCACAGGGCAACCCTGAACCTAAGCCAACAGAGTTTGATGACACATGCCAGGTGCGATGCCCAGTAGTGCTCGGTCCACGCCTCTGAGCCTTGGCCCGCTCCTTGGCCCGCTCCCTTGGACGTATTGATCGGTTCTGCTTCCTCAGCATAACCCATCGCCTCAGGCAGCCACGTCTGGGCAGAGGAGAGAACACCCAGAGGAAGGACTCTTGCTTGCACATTCACACTGCTGCCTCAGGCGAGGGACCAAAGCCAACGAACGGTTGTTGCCATTGTCATTGTTATAGGTGTTAACAGCTTAAACAGAACAGAAATCTTTCCAGGACAATGAAAAATTGGAATACCAAGAGCTGGTCGGTGGGGGTCCCAGTTTCCGGCAGATGTTGGCTCAGTGCCCGGCATGCATTAAGAAATTCTTCTGAGGGTTTATATCTAAACAAAACACACAGACACAAATATTTGTATAATCACTGTCATGTTGATATAAGAAAAGATTTTCACTCTCCTCTTTTACATCTCAGCAGTTCAAACACCCAACATGTGTAACCCCCAGGATAAGGGGCATTCCTCGGAAATGTGGAAGGAATGCAGTGCTGTGACCATGTGGCTCGGCTTCTGGGACTAGGCAGCAAGGGAGTCAGCCTATGCTGCTCCTCCTCCTCCTCCTCCTCCTCCTCCTCCTCCTCCTCCTCCGGTGTTTCTTGGGGGCCAAAGCAGGTAACCAAAACAACTGCATTTTTTTTTTTCCAAAAGTTTTTTTTTTTTTTTTTTTCTTTTCCTGAATGGACCCCCAGTGGTTAAGCCCTGTGCATAGAAAGCCAGATCCCATGTGGCAGATTCCACTTTGAATCCCAGCCTGGTAACTTGAAAAACATACTGGGCAGGGCCATACAGGTGGCATGGCGGTTAAGGAGTTAGACTGCAGTTCAAGCCTTGGACCAGGAGGCTTGATAATCATGCCACACATGTGTGGGTGCATGCCCAAATCCCCAGAGAGAGTGGTGATGAGATTGCTGCATGTCCCCCTCCCCCCCGGGGGGTGATTTCTCACTTTCCCTCACTCTCTCTGTCTCCCTCTGTTGAGTGCATGTGTCCTATGGCAAAAACCTAAAAAAAAAAAAAGGAAAAAAAAAACTGGGCATATGTGTTTGTGTGCTCCAAATCCTGCTGGTTTGGAGAAATAGAGGGAAAAAGAATTACAGAATGATCACAATCCATTGTGGGGTTCTTTTTTTTTTTTGGAGAGGTTTTTCGCTCTAGGGCGCGTGCGCTCGCCAGACAGACAGAGAGAGACATAGAGACAGAAAGCGAGAAATCACCCCCCAGGGGGGATGGTCACGCCGCAATCCCTTCTCCTCCATTCTCCTCTCGGGATCTTGGGCACACACGCACACGCGCCCGGCGTGAGTTGTAAGCCACCGGGTCCGAGACGCGAACCGCGGTCGACTACGTGGGAGTCCAGCGACATAGCCATTACGCTAACTGCTGGTTCCCCCATTGTAGGGTTCTTTATCTCGCTCTCTGGTGAGCGCATGTGCCTTTTGCCAGTAGGAAAAAAATAATAAAATAAGACGTTTTTTCTCTATTCATGATAGAGCATGTGCATGCACACACGAGAGTGAGAAAGGGCGAGACGAGCACTCTCCACAGCGTCTGCTCTTGCTGCAATCCCCTTCCTCCAGACCTCCAGCCTACTGGTTCTTGGCTATTCAAGCACACGCCCAGTCTGTTCTGGGTTAACTGGGTTGGAGATTCAAACCCCAGTCACCATGTGGGGTCCAGGTTTTCCTGAGCAGTGTCTTATCACTTTGTCACAGAGCCAGCCCTAACTGCAATTTCTAACACTCTGGGGTGGGGGCCTTTGGACCAAAGTTTTCTGCCTGGGTGACTAGAAAAATCCAGAGAACCCAATCTATACTAGCACATTTTTTCAGGTTATTCTTTCATGAAGGACACCATAGGTATTGATAAAAGGAGACTTTGAAAAGTTCATGGAAAATGGCATTAAGGTATGAGTTTATTTTGGTGCAAACAAAGTGAAGTGAAATCCGTGCATAATTTTTACTCTCTCTCTCTTTTTTATTTTTTGGAGAGATTTTTTGCTATAGGGCATGTGCACTCGCGAGAAAGACAGAGAGAGACAGAGAGACAGAAAGCAAGAAGTCACCCCCCAGGAGGATGGCCATGCTGCAATCCCTTCTCCTCCATTCTCCTCTCGGGATCTTGGGCATGCATGCACATGAGCCCGGCGTGAGTTTAAGCCACTGGGTCTGGGACTCCAACCGCAGTCAACTATATGGGAGTCCAGCGACATAGCCATTACACCAACTGCTGGTCCTAATTTTCTCTTTTTTAAAAAGAATTATTTGTTCAACTTTATTTATTATTATCATTATTTTTTTATTTGAACAGAGAGAAACACAAAGAGAGGAAAAGTGAGAAAGCATGCTGCCAGGTCTAGGACTCGAGCCACAGTCGGCCGTGTGGGAGTCCAGTGCTGCAACCAACATGCCACCTCTGGCCCCCATAGTTTTCTCTCTCTTTTCTTTCAAAAAGAATGATTTTATTTAACTTTATTTATTCATTCATTTCAATTTGATTAGAGAGGGATAGAGTGAGAGAGAAAGAGAGAGGGAAAGTGAGAAAGCAAGCTGCCAGGTCCAGGACTCAAGGCATGGTCAGTCATGTGGGAGTCTGGTGCCCCAAACACCACACCACTTGTAGGCCCCCATCATTTTCTCTTAATAAATGAATTTTTGAAGATCCCTCACAATCAATAAAATGAGAAGCATTGGAGTAGGTGTCTGCAGGGACAAGCACCCTCCCTGTGTTAATGTGAGAGGCTTCTGAGGGACTTGGTGGCGCCGGTCACTAGGAGGCCACACTCATTCATCACATCCTCATTGCGCTGCCTTGTGAAGCAGCCCTGTGGACCTGATTGGCAATCAGCTCCCTTCCTTGTTCATCTTCCTTATTTCTACCAGTAGGTGAGAACTTGCCACTATGTGGCAGGCACTGTGCTAGCACTTTGCATGATCTCTCTCCTGTAGTCCTTGGATCAAATCTATTGTGTTGCTATTGCCCACATTTTCCAGATGAGGAAACTGTGGCAACCATAGTTGAAAGATCTCACCTAAAGTAATACCATGGTAGAGGCAGGGTTTGGATCCAGGTGTGCCCAGCTCCAAAGGCAATACTCTTTTTTGTCTTTCCACATGACTTACTACCACTTTAGAAGACAGGGCTATGTCAGCACGGCCAAAAGGAGACAGAAAAGCCTGTGGGTAAGATTCAGAAGGTCCTGGGTCAGAGCCCCTGCTCTGCTAGCTGCATCCTTTCACTGCTATGAGCCTCTGCTTCTATACCTATAAAACGGGGATCATAACCATTTCTACTTTGCAGGATTGTTAAAAGGAGATAATACTGTAAAGTCTTTCTCAGTCTCAGGGCTAGGTAAATGTTGTGTTTATATATGGAGCTCTGGCTCTAAGGGTATATTCCATGAAGGCCAGAGTCACGTCTGTTCAGGTCAAGCAGTGCGTATTGCCTGGCATAGAACAGAAACTCCGTAAACACCAATGAATGAATAGATAAATGATTGAATGAAAGGGTGAATAACTTCCCCTCCCCTTTTTCAGAAGTGGTGCCCATCTGTACCCATGACTTGCCTCTCAGCCTTGGAATGGGAGGCTTCCTCCCCAGGCCCACTCTCCTGGCCTGTGTGTTGGGTGCCATCAAAGATCCCTTGTCCAGCCTCGCTGCTGGGGTGGGCATCCCTGCTTCGTCTGTGTTCTGGGCCATCACATTTCCTCTCGGCCTCGCTGTCAGAAAAGTCTTCTGGGGAGCTGTCCTCACCACTGGTCTCCTCACTTGAGGTGGTCTCATAGCTGTGGAAGCAGACAAAGGTCAATTGCTCTGTCCTTCCTGCCCAATACCCACGTCAACACTGATGAGAGCAAGATGGGCTTCAGATAACACTCCCCAGCTGGCTGATCCCCTCCTCCATTATCTACACCTACAGGCTGGGGAAAGCGCGCTCCCAGGAAGCACAGGGTCAGAGCACATGTGGTAAAGAGCTCTGGCTCTGCCACTGGAGGATCTGGGGAGAAAAAACCCTCCAGTGCTCTTTGCAGCACACAAGTTAACCGTCTCCTAATTGGCTGATGTGTTCAGATGCTCCAGACAGGTAATCCAAGGTTCTCCTGAATGCATCCGCTTCTGAAACCTAACACTGGGTCTGAAGAGGGGCCCCGCCTCCACCTTTAGCTCCCCAAACTGCCTGACAAATCTTCACATCTGTGGGAAATAGTTCAGACCTCCTTGTGGCCCTTCTCTTCCAGCCCAGGGCTGGAGTACCCACACCTACTCCTTGCAGGGCTCTGTGGGATGTCCGACCACAACACCTGCTTTTCTGGCTGCAGCCTGTTTGAACAAACCATTACTTGAAGCAGCCAAAGTAAAAGCATGAGCCACTTGATTCAGGGCCCTCCCTCCCAACAGACAGTGGTGGTTCAGGCACTGGACTCCCACATGGCCAACCATGGTTTGAGTCCCAGATCTAGAGGCTTGCTTTCTCACTTTCCTTCTCTCTCTCTTATCTCTCTCTGGACAAATTAATAAATAATAATAAATACTACTAATAAAGTGACTCTATTGAGCTGACAGAGCAGAAGCCATGGAGGGAAGTCCTGGAAGACTGATGGATTCCTTTGCTGATGTCCAACAGGAGATCCTCAATGGAAGATGCTGGTATGAGGACCAAGATTCTGGGTTCTGGGGTCACCAGACGCAGCCACAGAGACCCATGGCCATGGCCTCTGCTGTACCCACTAATGCCTTTTTTTCCAAATGGTGGCACCTACAAAAGGCCCCTGTGTTCACTGGATTTGCAAACCCAGCCTGTTCTCTGTCTTGCTTAAACCCAATATTTCTTCCTGTATCAGGCAAGGAACAACCGTTTGCTTTTGTGATTAAGAGTGGGAGACATATTACATCTATCAAGCAGAATTGCTTCCATAAAAACTTCACTTAGAAGTCCAATCATTCAACAAAAATTTATCGAGCACCTACTATGTGCTAGGCACTGTTCTAAATTCTCTGCCAAAGTCTACCAAAGTCCTTGCCCTAATGGAGCTCACAGTCTAGAAGCGAGAAGTAAATGGAAACAAATATTATATTCAGATAATGATAAGAATGATGAATAAAATTTTAAAAGCCCATAGGATAGGGTGATGGAAGGAGGGGGTGCTTTAATTAGAGCAGTTCTTAACCTTGGCTGTACATTAGACTCACTTGGGAGTATTTAGAATTCCCAGTATATGGACTGTACCACATACTAATGAAACCAAGATCTTCAGGGATGGTTGGGACCTAGGCAACTTTATTTATTTATTTCATTTTTTTCCCCCATAGGGCACATGTGCTCACAGAAAAAGAGGGAAAGTAAGAAATAACACGCTCCCCCCGGGGTGTTAGCCACACTGCAATCCCTTCCCCTCCATTCTCCTCTCAGGATTTTGGGCATGCACATGTGCTGTGATTTATTTTACTTTTTTTTAAAAAAAGAATTATTTAAAAAAACTTAACTTCATTTATTTATTTGAATTTGACCAGAGAGGGACAGTGTATGTGTGTGTGAGAGAGAGACAGAGAGGGAAAGTGAGCCGCCAGGTCTGAGACTCGAACCACAGTCAGCTATGTGGGAGTCCAACACCCTTAACTACCACATCACCTGTCGGGCCCTGTGCTTGCCGTGATTTTCAAGCTGTTGGCTCTGGAACTTGAATCATGGTTGATTATGTGGGTGACCAGCGCCTTAACCACCATGCCATCTGCTGGCCTAGGATTAAGCTTTATACATTTTCTTTAGAGAGAGACTTTTGCTATAGGGCGCGTGTGCTCTCAGGAGAGAGAGAGAGAAAGGGAGAGAGAGAGAGAAAGACAGAAAGTGAGAAATCACCCTCCTGGGTTGGGGGGATGGCCATGCCACAATCCCTTCTCCTCCATTCTCCTCTACACATTTTGCACATACATGCATGCACACCTGGTGCTAGTTTTAAGCTGTTAGGTCCGGGACTCGAACTGTGGTCAACTACGTGGGAGTCCAGCGACGTGACCATTATGCCATCTGCTGGTCCCCGGGGTTTAACTTTATGTGTGTGTGTGGTATGACCACCTTCAGGCACTGGGATTTTTTACAGCTTCCTGGGTGTTTCCGATGTGTGGTCAAGGTTGAGAACCGCTGCGTTAGGTAACAATACTGAGGAATACCTAGAAGAGCACTCTAAGCAGGCGGAACAGCAAATACCAAGGCCCTGAGACAGGCCTGGGCTCCTGATGTTCGAGGGAGGGAAAGCACGAGCCGGCGGCAGTACGTCACACAGGCCTCGGCTGCAGAGTGAACACTACTGGGGAGTTCAAGCTGCAGAGGGACAGGTTTAAGAACAGGCTGAGTCTCCTTTTCCGTACATGAACCGGTGAAAACTGAAAAACTGTCTTCCCCAGCCACCAGGATTAGATGGTAGTGGGAGAGAAAACGACAACTCTCCAAAGACCCTATTTCACCATTTGTGGGGGTTCCCTCAAAGAACCTACAACAATCATGTCATTCCTTCTTTACATCTAGAATCTTGCTTTCTGGTGCAATTCGAATTAGCCGGGATTCTGACCTCTTCCGGGCCGGGCACCTCTCCTATGCTTCCTGTATCACAGAACTTATCTTGTCATATCAGCATTTCCTCTTCACTTCTTATCTGTGTGCTGAAGGCTGGGACCAGGATTTATTTGACTGCTTTATCCCCAACACCTAGCACATTGTTGGCATTTAATAAATGTTTGTTGAATGATCTAGAAAACATTCAAAATCTCATGTTCAATTCTTTGGAAATACGTAAGGCTTGGTTTGTAGCCTACGTCAATAGACTAGTTTTTTTACTTCAGCCTAGAAAACTGGTTTGATTTGCAGTAAGCAAAGGAAGAAAAATTAAATAGATGGAATTTGAAGTTCAAAAATTCAGAGTTTGCACTGGTTTCAGTGTTGTGGTTCAGGTTAAACGCCTTCCTCAAAAGGCCCACATACCCTCCAAACTCCCAGAAGCCACTTGGAGTCTTGGCCCTGGGGGAGACCAAAGCCAAGACAAATTAAAAGCAGAGGTTGCCACAACTGGCAAGCAGCCAAACACATGCAAACCCGAGATAGAGCTTTAAAGGGCCACAGAGATAAATCCCCTTGAAGAAGAATAAAAACCAGATGCTTCCCCTAGGAAAAGGGAGTGCTAAGGCTAACGGGACGGGAAGGCACTGGGCTTCACAAACGATGCTTACCCACCGTTAACCCCAACAAACTGAAGGTTCTTTTTGGTCCCATTACCTCCTGCACGGAAGCCATAGTCTTTCTTTTTCATTATGGATTTAAGGCTGGTCGACGGGGAGATCTCTAGGCAGACACAACATCATAGGTTAGAATGAGCCTGGGGAAGACCATGAATGCCGCAAAACCAGGACTCTTGCTTTGAGGGGATAGAGTGCAGGCGTGGGAAGAGGTTGAAGGGAACAGGGAACCAGATACTATAAATCAAACATCCTGGGGGCTTGGAGGCGGCCTGGCTTTCTGGCTAAGGTTGGTAGAACTGTCCCTGTTAATCATGCCCTTCTACATGTGGGTGACAGAGTGGAGTTACGAGAGTACTCTCAGAAGAGCTACGTGGAGTAGATGGCATCATTGTCTCTGTCCTATGGCTGGGGTATCTGCACACAGAGTTGCTCAGTGCAGGGCAGCCCAGAGGTAGAACTTAGGTCTCTGGACTCATGTCCCTACAACCATCTGACTGAGGGCGCCTCAGTGGTTCTTCCAGGTTCTCATGCACATCGACACTTGTGATGGGGGAGGACATTAGTGATGGCACTGGGATCTTGGCAGACACACGGGCAAGGACATGACTTTTCTTGTGCTGTGTTTGATGGTATGGGAGGCATTTCCCACTGGGCAAGACTAGAACTCGCACAAAATAATGAGAAAGCAGCTAAAGTGTGGTTCGTGGCAGGAAACAGACTCACACGCTACCCGTGGAACAAAGCAAAACATGGTCCCCCTTTCCTCAGCAGCAAAGTGTGATCCGGAACAGGAAGTGCTGCTCAGCCAAAAGGCCAATTCTATTGGGTCACCGAGAAAGTCATGAGTGTTTATGTTTTCATATGCAAAAATGCATCATGACTTTTCTGATGACCCGATATATGTGAGCATCACTCAGTCTCTCTCTCTCATATACACACACACACTTACACACACACACACACACACACACACACACACACGCAAATATCCAGTGAACTATTCCAGATCTCAATCTAATGTTCCTTCAAAACCAGGCTCGGGGAAACGTCTCATTTGGGAGAACCGAGAGGGACACAGGAGTGCAAGAGCCCAGGAAACAATGACGGGAGGTTAGGAGTGCACACAGCAGGGCTGCTTCCTGCCCTAGACATTGCCTTGGTGCAGTGCAAATGAGCACCAGGCCCTCTCTGGGGAAGTGGAGGGGGTGCAGGGCTGCAGGCACCTGGCTTGGTAAACGAAGCTAGCGCTGGGTTTACACTCCAACTCGCCCTCCCTGCTGGCATCTCTGTGCCTGTGTTCTCTGAACAGCCATGTTGGGGGGCCCTGCCGTCAGACCCAACCTGGACAAGAGCATGGACACGCACAGAGGTACGGAGCCCCCAGTTACACAAATCAGATTTTATTCCACTGGGTGCCTGCAGGTGCTCAAATCTTTTTAAAAACATACTCATGCAATTAAAGATCTTTCCCCCTCTAACTCGTCCTGGGATGGAGAGAGAGTTCCCTGTCGGGGCCCCTTATTTACCCAGCGGTGGGGAGGTGGAGGGGGCGGGGGGCTCCTTCTGAGGCGGAGCCTGGGCCGAGTAAGCAGACAGCAGCAGGTTGAGGGAGCTCAGGAGCTGGCTCTGGATACTGCTGAGCTTGGAGGCAGGCTGCTTGATGGCGCTGGCCAGCTCGGGGTACCCGTGCTCCAGGCAGCTCCACTGCTCCTGCAGAAGCTCCTGGATCTTCTTCACGTACTGCCCAATCGTGGCATCTGTGGGCGAGCTTGGTGGCTTTCCTGGGCGCTCCTTCCCTAGGTGCGCTGAGCTGGCCTCTCCCTTCCCTGCTGGAGGGGCTTCCCTGTGGCTGCTCCAGGCTGGTTCTCCTGTCCCCCTCGCCAGGCCCTCCAACCCTCCCTGAGGCCCTCCCTCTTGCTCAGAGCCTGTTTCTTCGATCCTGAGTTCAGTGGACAGGCAGCTGTGGAAAGGAGAGGTGAGGACCTCCTCGGGTCCCTGTGGCAGTGACAGCTGGGATGGTCTCGCACGTTCTGCTGGGCTCCGATCCCCTTGTCTGTGACCATCTTGCCCCCAGAGGAGGCCATTCTCCTCTCCGCTGGCCTCCCAGCCGTCAGACTCTGTGATGCCCAGAAGGTTGACACCAACGCTCTTGTCACACGACTCCCTGGTCAAGAGTCCATGGAGTGGGTCGGTGTTCACGCTGGCATCCATCAGGCCCCGAGCAGCGTGGGCGGCATTATCTCCGCTAAGCTTTTCTTTCAGCTGGGCTACAGCACACTCTAGCTCTTGAATCCTCTGCTCCCTAGCTTTGACTTCCTCTTCCTGCTGCTGGAGGGCAGCCCTGACCTGGGCCAGTTCCTCGGTTCTTCCTGACAACTCGCCCTCCAACGCGGACACCTGCTGCTCCAGGCTGGAGAGGCTGCCAGCATCCCCGGCAGCGCCAGCGAGGCCCAGGCTCTCCTCCGTCACCCTGATGCCGATGCTTCTCACGTCTAACTCTATGGGCGGCGGGGGAGGGAGCTCGCTGATGTTGAGCTCAATTTCCTCTAGGGGGAGCTCATTCTCAGGGATGGGCGAGGGCAGGGGTGGGGGGCTGGGAGTTGGAGTGCCAGGGCTGAACATCGCCTCTGCCTGCCTGGCTTGGGACTCATCTTCTGCATCCTCTAGAACCACAAGGGCATTCTGGAATGAGGAAGGTGGGCTTGGGAGAGATAGGTGATCCAGGGCCTTTACTTCACCCTCTGAGGTCTCAGCCCCATCCCGGGCCAGCTCAGGAATGCCTGGCACCAAGGCTCCAAACTCTCTGACTTCCGGTTGGGTAGGTGCTTGTGGGCTGCAGCTCTGAAAACCCGCCAATCCTTCTGCCAGGTGGAAGGAGCCGTCCCAGCCTCCACTTTCACCCTGAAGTGGGGGAAGCGCAGCAGGCCCGGGGGCACCTGAGCTCAGGCTCGCCTCCTCTGAGGCCCTGTTCGGCAGCAGCGTGGCTGGCATGCTAGACGCTCTTAGAAGCTGGGGCCGTCCGCCTCCGGGGGCCAGCTCCGCGTCCTCCACCGCAGCAGCCTCTACCTGCCTGGCCGCCTCCGCCAGCAGGGCCTTCCTATGGTAGCTCACCTCACTCCCGCCAGCCGAGGCCTGGGGAGCAAGAGGCAGCGACTGGCTTTGCCCCTGTGTCCCAAGAGACACCTTCCTGGGCACTACTGGAGACCAGTTTTGGTGGGAAAGAGCTGCATGGAAGCGAGCCCCACTGTCGGGAAGACTGAAGTTTCTTGGCAAAGTGCTGAACTTGGCCTGCTTGGCCCTTCTGTGGATAGGAATCCTTTTGATGGTGTTTCCCTTCTCGATGTCATCCACATACTTCAGGAAGTCCAGGTCTAAATGAAAGCCATATGGGGTCTCTACCGAGTAGGGGTGGCTTTTTGGAGGGCCTTTCTCTTCATCGCCCTGGGAGGACTGGTCTTTGGCTGAGAGACATAACACAAGTAACAAAAAGAAAAAAAAAATAAATAAAAGCACAGAGTTAATAAGAATCACAGGATTTTGGAGGCCCAGATTTTGACTTAACAGTATCAGTGTTAGAATTACTAAACTCGGGGCTGGCAGGTGGCGTGGTGGTTAAGGGCGCTGGACTCCCACGTGGGTTACCACAGTTCAAGTCCCAGACCTGGTGGCTTTCTCTCTCTCTCTCTTTCTCACCAAATTAAAATAAATAAGCAAATAAAATAAATAAAGTTAAATAATTCTTTAAAAAAATAAAGAATTACTAAACTCACTAGCCTCTAAATGATGCTAAGACGCTCAGTCTTTTGGGTGTATTGAGAAGTGTGCATGTTAAATCACTGCGTACTTAGCCAGAATCTGCAAGGAAATGGGTAGAAAGAATGGTTTCCCACCTGGCTCCATGGCCTGGTGGTTAAGGCAGCTGAATTACACATGACCTCCGTGCATTCAGTTTCTAGACCTGGTGGCTTGAGAAGCACACTGGGTTTCATGTACGTGCATGCTCATGCACACGCATGCCCCAAATAGCAAAAAGAGGGAGAAAAGGAGAAGAAAGGATTGTAGGATTACAGCATGACCATGCCCCGGTGGCTTCAGAAACACACTGGGTTTCATGCATGTGCATGCTCATGCACACACATGCCCTAAATAGCAAAAAGAGGGAGAAAAGAAGAAAGGATCGCAGGATTTCAGCATGACCATGCCCCATGGAGGGTGCTTGCTTCCTTCCTTCTCTCTGTCTGTCTGTCTCTCTCTCTCTTTGCCAAGTATGTGTGCCCTCTAGCACAAAAAGAGAGAGAATGGATTCTGGCTTGCAGGATGCATCTCAGTTACTACAGCAGGATCTTCCTGAAGACCAGCAGAGCCAAATTGTCTCCTACTGGTTTTCTGTAGTTGAGTCCTGCCATTGTGAACCAAAGTATCCAGGAATTGGTCAAATCAGGGTACTCACTGGCAAGTAGGAAGATGGAAGATTGGGAAGAGCGAGATACACAAATATCTCAGCACTGAAAAAGAAGCTTTTATTACTCAGATAGGCTCTTGTACATCTTGCTAAAGCCAGAGATATCAATTAGTTATCCCTTCTACATTATTTAAGTTTTCTCAGATGCCTGAGCCTCCAGGCCGTTAAAGATCAGAAAGAAGAGGACACGTCATCATGAACTGCACTGCCCCTGCTCTTGACCACCTAAAAACTGCTTTGTGCTTAATGAACAAAGACAAATGATCTTTCCAAAAACCCAAGCCAAGTAAGGAAATACCACATTTTTCACAGTCTGGAAAAAGGAGGTAGGGAAAAGAGCTGATTGATATCAAAAGGGACATGGGCATACATCTCCAGGAAGCTGAGGGTCTCCTGATTTCTCAGGCATCCCAAACTACAGGGGCCATCAGGACGAGAAAGTTCTCCTTCGTATCAAGGTACCCCTGATCTCCTGGTAGTGTCCAGCCATTGATTCCAACAGAGGCCACCAAAACCAAGTCAATCCTTCGACTGTTTGAATCCATTAGGATTTGTCTTCAAGGAACCTTTTCTACAGGTTTAATTGTTTTTGCTTCTTCAACGTTCCTCATGTGACACCCGTATTACCTCTGTGACATTCTGCTAAATATACTCTGGAAATGCTGAGCTCAAGGGAGTGCGTTAGTGGAGAGTGTAAATTAAGACTCTGGATTCTGGGGCCTGGTCTTTCTCTCTGCTCTGTGACGGAGAGGAGATTACTTAGCCTCTCTGTGTCTCATAATCTATAAAGTGGGAATACTAGTAAGTAAGATGATTGTGAGGACTAATTAATAATAATAAATATACAGTGCTTAGAACCATGCCTGGCACACGATAAACATTCTATATGTGCTCGACACTGCAGTTACTATCTTTGTGGAAGGCCACAATATAGAGAACGGAAGCCCCATACTGGAAACCAACTTATCTGAGTCAGTGTCAGATACACAGGAGGGGCTTCACAAAAAAAAATTTTTTTTTAGTTTTGCTATAAGGCATGTGTGCTTGCCAGAGACAGAGAGAGAGAGAGAGAGAGAGAGAGAGAGAGAGAGAGAGAGAGAGAAAGTGAGAAATCACCCCCCCCAGGGGGAGGGCCACACCACAATCCCCTCTCTTCCATTCTCCTCTTGGGATTTTGGGTACCTATGCACATGTGGCTGGCATGCTTTTTAAACCACTGGGTCCAGGACTTGAACTATGCAATTGGCCATGTAGGATTCAGCCCCCTTAACCTCTATCTGCTGGTCCCAAGCTCCACAAATTCTTTAAGATGGATTGATTTTCTGGTTCTAAAGGTAGTATGCCCTGGATGCAAAAATACAAAATAGCAATGCAATAGCACCCTCTTATCTGTGGGGGATACCTTTCGAGACCCGTCCCCCCCGCCAATGGATGCCTGAAACCACAGAGAGTACCAAATTCTATATATATAGTCATCACTCAGTATCCACAGGACCTCAGATGCTCAGGCATCTTATTTATAATAGTGGAGTATTTGCATTTAACCTACACACATCCTCCACTATACATTAAGTCATCTATAGATTATCTACAATGCCCCTTCTGATACAGTCACTACATACATCGTTTTTAATGCTGTATTGTTTTTGTATTATTTTAGAATTTTTATGTTGTATTGTTATTTTTTTCCTGAATATTTTTGAAACATAAATTGATTGCATCTGAAGATGCAGATCTTGGGACACAGAGGCACGGTAAGAAATGAATGATAATAACTAATAATAAAGTAGAACAATATAACAATATACTATAATTAGAGTTATGTGAATGTGGTCTCTCTCAAAACACCTTGTTGTACTGTATTCGCTTATTTTCAGACCATGATAGGCTGGGAGGAACTGAAACCATACAAAGCAAAACCACGGATAATGGGGGACTCCTGTAATTTAATTCACTTACCTCAACTACTATTTATTTAGCACTTTTATGTTGGCGCTGAGCTTGACCCTAAAGACACGAAGATGAAGCAGATACAGCCCCTCTCTGCCAAGAATTTGGTCAAGTAGGAGAGCCCCCAACAAATAGAATGCAGTGTGGTAGGGACAGGAACAGAGACAAGCTCAAGGCACAGTCACCCTCCGTGGCTTAGTTTCCAATTTCTGCAGAATTGTTTTCTTAGACTTGGGAGCTAATCTTTCCTTGGTAAGAGAGGGATAACGTCACAAAAATTACATATGATTGGATGTAAAATGAACAAAAAAGAATTTTCCCTGAGAATAAAAGGGTGAAAGACACTGTAGCAATTTATCCCCAAGACGGCCGCCAGTAATTCCCATCTACCTCATTTAGACAAGCACGTTCATCTCAAATTGAGAGGCGAAGTCTACTTTTTCAACCCTTTGAATCTGAGCTGGTTTGTGACTACTTTGACAAAGAGAATATGGCAGGAAGGGTGCTGAGAGAATTCTAAGGCTAGGTTTTAAAAGGTTTGTAGAGTTACCTAGGTCTCCTAGAATGCACACCCAGTGCGATGCCAGCTAGTGTGTAAGGAGTCGAACTTCCCAAGACTGCCAAGCTGTGAGGAAGCCCAGATAGCCCTACAGCAAGGTCATGTGGAAAGAGGTAGAGAAACGTGTACTCAGCCCCCGCTGTTCCAGCTATCTTAGCCCAGATGCCAGCCATGAGTAAAAAAGCCATCATCTGGGGCCAGCAGGTGGATTCCCATAAGGCCAACCATGGTTCTAGTATGGGACCCAGTGGCTTAAAAATCACACTAGGTGCATGTGTGTGTGTGCACACCCAAAATCCCAAAAGAAGAATGGAGGAGAAAGGATTGTGGCATGGCCATCGACCCCTGGGGGGAGGGGGTGGGTTTCTCACTTTCCGTCTCTCTGTCTCTCTCCAGCAAGTGCATGTACCCTATAGCAAAAACTTGCGGGGGGGGGGGGAGCCATCATCTTACTTGAACTACAAGTGGGACCCCAAGTGAGAGCTATTCAATTGAGCCTCTGTTAATAAGTTATTATGGAAGCCAGCAGCTGGCCCTTGAATGTGATTTTGTAAAGAATGTTCTTGCACGGGGTCAGAAGAAGGACAAGCCAGGGGCTGGGACCAGTTGGGAATTTGCTGACATGGTCCAAGTGAGAAAAGCAAAGGTAAGGGAGGGAAAGGACAGGTTAAAAAGGTGCCAGCCCAGCCATGGTGGTGTGTGCTGCTAAGACCCTATGCTCTGCATGTTGGGAGCACATGGGAGACCCAAGTTCAATTCTCTGTCTGAACTAAAAGCCACGCCTAATGGTGTGTGTCTATAATCCCAGTGATGGGAGGCTGAGACAGGAGGATCATGTGCTCTAGACTGGCTTGGACAACAGGGGGACACCCTGTCTAAAAAAGAGCCTGTTGTGGTAGTGTGCCTGGAGTCCCAGCAAAGAGGCTGAGGCAGGAGGACCAGAACGTGGCAAGGCCTTTTTTTTTTTTTTTTTTTTTTTTAAAGGTGCAAATGATGACATTACCTGGGACACACCTGGGGCTGGCTTTTCCCTAAAAGTGATGACAGATTAGGGTGAGCTCTCCCCATTTGCCTGACTGATCTCTCTTTCTTTTGGCCAATGCCACATGCTTGTCACATGGCACTCTGTGCTTAGAGAAGTGCAGTGATCTCCAAAGAATGAAAAAAAGCCCACCAGACACATGAGGCCTGAACTCATCAACATGGACACAGCTGAGCCAACCAGACATCAGTGCCTAGTACAGCCACAGGGCCTGTGGGCAATGACGTCACGACTGCAGCAAGAGACGGGGGAGCACCAGGGCTGATCCATGGGATGGTTCCCATTGGCTTCCAGAGCTTCTCTGAAGGTAGTGAACATCAGGAACATATGAAGTAAATGCTCCTCCAGTACCCAAAACATTTCAGCTAAGCTCCCATTCCCATTTTTTTTTGTTTGTTTGTTTTGGAGAGTTTTTTCTATAGGGCATGTGTGCTAGCCAGAGAGACAAAGAGACAGGGAGTGAGAAATCACCCCCCACAGGGGGAGGGTCACAATGCTATCTCTTCTCCTTCATTCCCCTCTCAGGCTTTTGGGCACACATGTGCATGTGCCTGGCTTGAGTTTCAAAGCTGCTGGGTCTGATGGGAACCAGCAGTTAGCGTAATGGCTATGTCGCTGGACTCCCACATAGTCGACCACGGTTTGCGTCCCAGACCCGGTGGCTTAAAACTCACGCCGGGCGCGTGTGCGTGCGTGCCCAAGATCCCGAGAGGAGAATGGAGGAGAAGGGACTGCGGCGTGGCCATCCCCCCGGGGGGTGATTTCTCGCTTTCTGTCTCTCTGTCTCTCTATCTCTCTCTGTCTGGCAAGCACACGCGCCCTATAGTGGAAAACCTCTCAAAAAAAAAAAAAAGCTGCTGGGTCTGAGACTCAAACCGCAGTCAGTCACAACCACTATGCCACCTGCTGGCTCCCGCCCACACATTTTTGTAACCATCCTCCTGCCCGTCCCCCCAAGGAGCACCCTGGCAGTCTCAGTAAAGGAGAGCAACATCTCTCATTGCCCTCGGTGAGCGTTCTGCATTGTACTCAGCCATACTCTTAAGCCTTCTGGTGCAGTCAGCAGCCTTCTCGATTACAAGGACAGGCCCAGTCAGAGAAGAGCTATTTGTCTAAAGTTAAGTAGAGAGCAGATTTATGACCCAGAAGGCACAGACCTCTCCTAAAGGAGAGCTGCATTATTTATCTGCTTATTGCCTCGATTCAGTAGAAATGAACTGATTTGCCCAGCGGCCCCTGGGAGCAGGTCCAGAGCACAAATACAATAACAGCATCAAATGAGGAATAGCAGATTCAAAGGCAAGATCTTCCACAAGGGAGATGGGGAGCAAAGGAGTCTGCGAGACTGAATGGCTAGCTAGGGAGACGGGTTTGATAGGTGCTTCCCTGAGCTCGCACTGCGGGCATCTCTCTCTCTCTCTTTCTCTCTCTCTCTCTCTCTCACACACACACACACACATACACACACACACGGTGACTCTTCCTGCTGCCCTCCTGCCACCTGCCTCTCTGAATTCCTTCTCTTTTTCTCAGGGCAAGAGGAATCTGGACTTTGACGAGGGAGCTTGAGTTGATATGGTGGGAGACCTGCCCTCACGCTAAGCCCTGCTCTTGTTAATTCCACCTGGTGACAGGTATGCAGGAACTCGGAATGCTGGGCGCTGGCCCAGGGCAAGAATGAATTAAGAGGACTGTCTATGCTCAAAATGACTTTCAGATCAGATAAACCAACACAGGGACGAGCTGGCTGGATTTGAATCCTGGCTGTCATCTCTTACCTGTGTGACTCTGGGCAAATTATTTCATTTCCCCATGCCTCCATTTCTCAGTTAGTGAAGTGGAGGTGACAGTGCCTAACGTATAGAGCTGTGATTATTAGCACCGATGCAGCAGAGGGCATGACGTGTAGGTTCTTAACAAGGGGTCGTAAAGGCACGGATGGGTCACTTCTGACCGAGGAGAGGGAAGACTGCTTGAGGGTGTGCTTCTTCCCTGGAGTATCTAACTCTGGGTAAAGACTGTAGACTCGGCGAGTCCAAGAAAACAATTCTGGAGAGACTGGGGAAATGAGTTGGGAGAAGAAAAAAGAGATACTGGGCCAGGTAGTGGCGTGGTGGTTGATGGTTGATTTTGTAGTTTGAGTCCTGAACCCGGCAGCTTGAGAGACACTCTGGGTCCAGACATGTGTGTGCCCAAAGTCCCAAAGGAGAATGGAGGGGGGAAAAAAAAGTAAGCTATCAAAGCTACCTGGAATTCCCTACGGAGTCTTGGTCTGAAAGCACAACCTATCACTAGACCCTGGTGTAAAGGACAAAAACCTCTCCAAAAAAAAAAAAGGAAAGAAAGAAAAAAGAAAAGAGAAAAAAAAAAAAAGAAAAGGGGGCCAACAGATGACTTAGTGGTTAAAGGTGCTAGACTCCCACATGGCTGGCCACGGTTGGAGTCCCAGATTAGGTACTTGCCTTCTCACTTTCTCTCACTCAGTCTATTTCTTGTCAAATTAAAAAAATAATAATAAATAAAATTAAATAAGTAATTCTTTTACTTATTTATTTATTTATTGAGAGAGATTTCTGTGATAGAGCACGTGTGCTCACCAGAGAGACAGAGAGAGACAGAGAGACAAAAAGTGAGAAATCACTTACCAGGGAGGATGGTCACTATAAAATCCCTTCTCCTCCAGTCTCCTCTCAGGATTTTGGGCACATATGCACATGCGCCTGGTATGAGTTTTAAGTCAGCGGGTCCAGGACTTGAACCACTGTCAACTATGTGGGAGTCCAGTGACATAACCATTACGCCATCTGCTGGCCCCTAAATAAGTAATTCTTAAAAGTAAAAAAAGAAAAGGGGACTGAAAGAGAACAAGGTAAGGAGGGAGGCCACAGGAATGACCTCTCTTTTAAAAATACGTTTTTTTGTTTCTAAATTCTTTTTTTTTTTTTTAAGTTTGCTATAAGGTGTGTGCATTTGCCAGAGAGAGCCAGAGAGAGAGATCGAGAGGAAAAGTGATAAATCACTCCCCAGTGGGGATGACCACACTACAATCCCTTTTCCTCCATTCTCTCAGGATTTGGGGCACACATGCACATGTGCCCAGCATGTTTTATTTATTTTTAAAGGAGAGATGTTTGCTATAGGGCACGTGTGCTCGCCAGAGAGACAGAGAGAGACAGAGAGATAGAAAGCAAGAAATCACCCCCAAGCGGGGATGGCCATGCCACAGTCCCTTCTCTTTTCTTCTCCTCTCAGGATTTTGGGCATGCACGCACACTGGCCTGGCACAAGTTTAAGCTGCTGGGTCTGGGACTCAAACCATGGTTGACTACATGGGAGTCCAGTTATGTAACCATTACACCATCTGCTGGTCGCTTCCAGCATGTTTTGTAAACCATCAGATGGGTTCAAACCATGGAGTTGGCCCTACAGGATCCAGTGCCTTAACCTCTATACTACCTGCTGGCCTGGAAAAAAAATAAGGTATTTTTAAAAAATGTGTTTCTTTCATTCATGAATGAGAGTGACAGGGGCAGAGAGAGAGAGAGAAACAGAGACAGCACCTCCAACAGAGCCTTGACACCACAATCCACCCTCCCTTCAGCCAACTCTGGATCACCGGCACATGTGTGCCTGGTGTACACAGGGAGGTCTCAGGACACGAGCCTGGAGCCTTCCACACAGGTCAGCTCTGCAGAGAGTGGCACCATTCAAACCCCATGGAAATGGTCCTGAGACACAAAGTGAAGTGGGGCAGGACCATAAACCAATTAGAGTGTTCCAAGTGAGAAAGAACAGTTTGAAAGCCCATACACAGTTTCTGCAGGAAATGAGAAAAACCGAATCTGGAGAGAAAGTAGCCAAAAATAAAGCCAGAAAAAAAGGGAAATAAATGAACCTCTCTGAGAGGCCAAGACAGGGACGGAAGCTTCTCCCTCTCTGCCTTTGCTTTGTGAGATATGTGCGCCTGAAGGGAGGGGGCCCTTTCTTGTGCTGGTTGTGGGCAATCAGGTGGAGGAGGCAGAGCCGAGGACGCTGAGCTGGAACAAATGAGGCAGCAGGATGACAGGCCCCTGAGGCATGAAGGGAATTAGCTGGTGTTCTGGGGACCAATCCCAGAGATGCACTGAAAAGACAGCTCTCCAGGGAGTACAACAGACTCTCCAAATGTGTGGTAACTGCATTTGGAGAAAAGAGGAGGCAGGGCTAGAACTGATGCCTGGTCCTAAGTGCTATGCCAGTGAAGAGCCGCGTGGTTCAAGGGGATTATAGGCTCTCCTGTTCCTGACATTTGGAGATCTGGAAAAAGCATTTCCTTAGAATTCAGGAGATGGGGGTCTAGTTTATGACCTTCAGCAAGTTTCCTGGGGAGGGGAAGGGGGAACATTCATTGAGACATCACTGTGCTGGATAGTTACTCAACACCTTTACACGCATTGTCTCAGTTCTTTTTTTTTTTTTTTTTTTTTGAGAGAGATTTTTGCTATAGGGTGTATGTACTTGCTGGAGAGACATAGAGACAGAAAGTGAGAAATCGTCCACGGGGGGATGGCCACACCACAATCCCTTCTCCTCCATTCTCCTCTCAGGATTTTGGGCTTGCACACACATGCATCTGGCTTGAGTTTTAAGCCGGCAGGTCTGGGACTCAAACTGTAGTCAACTATGTGGGAATCCAGCAACGTAACCATTATGTCATCTGCTAGTCCCCTCAGTTAGTTTTTTATCCACTCTATGAAACAGAATTAATACCTATTATAGGTGAGGAATGGCAGACTGTATGGAAAAATAGCCACAATAATGCCCACTATTGGGCACTCCCCTACCACAATGACCTGGGCCTAATCTTGTGACTTGCTTTGGCCAGTGGATCAACAGCAAACCCGACATATGCAGAGATTTGAACACTTCTTGCTCATTGGGCTTTGTCTGTTTTTTCTGTACTTGAACTCTTCCACTACCATGTGAGCAAGCTCTAGCTAGCCTCCTGGACAATGAGAAACACAGGGCCAAATCATTATCAATGCCCCTGGTGACATGGTCAACCATCAGACATGTAAATATGACCATTCTAAACAATTCAGCCTCAGCCAAGACACCCAGAAGATGATAGACATATGAATAAAACCAGGAAAGATCAGCCTAACTGGCCTGAACCAGAGTAATGGCTCTGCCAACCCACAGACTCTTTTAAGAAATGGTAAATATTTGTAAGTCACTAGATTGTTGAATGGTTTGTTACACAGCAAAACTAACTGATGTATGAGGAGATGATGCTTAGAGACATAAAATGACTTGTAGTCACAGAGGTATGAATGGAGGCTCTTTCTCCACAGCGTGCCTTTCTCCTTGACCTTATATTACTTATCAAATGAACAAGGATAATGAGCAAGAGCACCCTGCTCCCTTCCCGGTGCTCAGAAAACGTTCTGAAAATTACCCAAGTCCAATATTATATATTTTATAAGCATATATTTTCATTTTCTACCACCTTCTGTTGTGCATACCTGAAATACATGGCTCAAGCTCCCCAGCCCTGCCTGTTTGGGGAATTTCTCCTTTAGGCCTCTGCTAGGCTATGGCCAGGAGAATAGTAAGAGCACTTCTCAACCCAAGTGCTCGCTTTAAACCAGGGAATATGAAGCAGTCTGCCTACCATCTGTCTTCTCCATCTTAGGGGATGTGGCTGACCCTCAGTCTCTCAGGTACTTTTCATCCGATGAGCCCGTAAAATTCCTTGAAGGGTTCTGAAAGAAAGAAGGATAGAGAAGTGGAGAGTATCATTAGAACTAGAATAAAATAAAGTGGAGGAAATACAGTCCCAAAGAAACCATCCCTGGCTTTCTTCCAGGGGTGCCCACGAGCTCACAGCTTTCCAAGGAGAGAGAGTAAAAGTCTGTGCATGGGACCAGCAAATGGTGTAATGGACTCCCATGTAGTCGACCACAGTTCAAATCCCAGACCCAGTGGCTTAAAACTCACCAGGCGCATGTGCGTGCATGCTCAAGGTCCCAAGAAGAGAATGGAGGAGAAGGGATTGCAGTGTGACCATCCCCCTGGGGAGGGAGAGTGATTTCTCGCTTTCTGTCTCTCTGTCTCTCTAGAGAGTGCACATGCCCTATAGCAAATATCTCTCTTAAAAAAAAAGTCTATGTGCATCTGAGAGCCCAATCCTACGTGTTTCGTGGAATAATAGCCATAGCTGACATCAAAGGATGCATTTGTTCCAACCTCCCTCACTTGGCGGATGAGGAAACTGAGGCTGCAAAGCTAACTGCTCTGTCCAAGTCTCCATCCTATTAGTGCAGGAGCTGGAACCAGACCCAGGCTTCTGACCAGCACAGAGCTCCTTCCATAATATCAAGAGTTGGAACGTATCTACCCTCATCCTCCCAAGAGAATTATAATTCATGTGGTGAAGGGGCTGGAGTGAGAGTACCCATAAATGAGGTGTGACATCCCAGTCACATAGGAAACAGAAATGAGAGCACTGCGGTTCTGACAAAGCTCTGCGACTCTGCTCTCACCCAGGACAGAACACGGGAAAGTTCAGGCCAGGAGACCAGACGACCTTAGTCACTATTCAAGCAGAATTCTGCTCTGACTCGGCATGAGTGTACTGGGAGGCCTGACCATAAATTCTCCCCCAAATTTTAATCCATTTCCAAAACTCTTTCTTCACATAGTAAACAACCTAGCTCCTGCCCCCAGTACAATCAATCACCCAGGAAATTGGCTTTTTTATGATGATAACTCCACATACATCAGAACAATGAATTACGTGTGGCACCGCAGCAGCAGATGCAGGGTTGTCTTAGAAATTCTAATGTGCTTGGCAATGGTGTCCAGACCAGAAAGGTAGGCCAGTGGTTAGGCAAGGGGTAGAGGGAAACAGAATGAAAGAGACAGACGTGGGGTGGCCCCAGTCAACGAGGATGGAAAAAAGGGGGAACAAACAAGCAACCGGAGAGGAGGGCTGGGAAACACAAGGCCACAAATAAGGAGGAAGTCTAAAGTTTGTGTTTCCTTCACTTTCTTTTTTCTTTTGCTAGAGGGTACATGTGCTTGCCACAGAGAGACAGAGGGGGATGGAAAGGAGAAAGCACCTCCCACGGGAACAGGAGCGGGGTCACACATACGCATTATTCTGATGTATGTGAAGGTATAATGCCATAATCGCATCTCTTCCATCTCTCCCTCCTTTCATGATTTGGGGCACACACGCACATAAGCCCAGTGTGTTTCTCAAGCTGCTGGGTCTGGGGCTCAAACCGCATAATCAGCCCTGTGGGATCCAGCTGCCTTAACCACCAGGCCATGGAGCCGGCCCAGGATGAGCTCTTCCTATGAGTGCTGCTCCTGCCTCCAATCTCTTGCCCTGCCTCTTGCCTTGGAGCCTCCACACCGCTTTCTACACAGATGTTAGAGGAGCCTTCCCCATAACTTTTCGTAGATCTGAAGGGACCCCCAAGAGCAGGCATGCTTTCTAGAAGCAGAGACATTCTTTGCAGAAGAAATGATCATACTAAGTAGCTTGCTTACATTTGAAGCAGTGAGTACTTGACCTGCAAGTACCTGAGTCTGATGGAGGCACAGAGCTGGGCAGAGAAAAAGTTAGGGATAAGGAACACAAGAGTAGAGATGGTCTTGGAGGTTGAGTACAGCCTCTGAGGAGGCAGACAGGGCAGAGGCCTGGGCCGAGGGAGGGTGGCCCTTGTTATAAAGAGAAGGCTCCTAGGCGGAGGACACTTCTGCTTCTCAGCGCCCCAGCTCTGCATTCTGTAGTGGGACATGCTGGCAGGAGAGTCCCAGCAGTATCAGGTGATGTGAGGAAAAGGCTAAGGAGGTAAACCCTAAGCCTGGCCCCTCACCTCCACCTTCACAGCCTCTCTTCTTTTCTTCTGCTCACTTCCCTACTCCTTCCCACCTTAAAAACCTTCCTGAGTAACAGGCAGAGCTTGGAGCACTCGACATACACAAATTATTTCATGCAATCCTTACCCAAAGAAGAGTGCTATTATTCCCATTTTTCATATAGGGAGGCTGGGGCTGAGAGTTGGTAGGCCTGCCCAAGGTCACATAACAAAGATTTGCCATGTTGAGTGAGCTCCAAGCTAGGCTGGGAAGGGAAGTGTTTAAACGTTTGCCCACCCCCGTAAGCCGGCCCCGTTCGCTGACGCCACAACAGCCCCTAGTTCTCTGTGGGAGTAGGAAGATTTCTGACTGATGCTTCTCTGCTTCTTCTGCATGGACATGGAAAGCTTTCTGGGCCAAGAGGAGAACTGCTCTCTTGCAAAGCCTCCTGGGCCAAAGGAGAGCTCAGCTCCTCCATGGCTGGACACCAAGTCACTAGAATCCTGTTGAGAAAGAGGGGTCACATGCATGTAGAAGATCTCTGGCTGTACAAGCTCTCAGTGTCACCCTGAGGACTTCAGTCACACTCACTGCCTTTAGTTAGAATTAGGAATCCAGGGGGCCAGCAGATGGCATAGCAGTTATGTCACTGGACTCTCACATGGCCGACTATGGTTCGAGTCCCGGACCTGGTGGCTTCAAACTCATGCCAGGTGCTTGAGTGTGTGTGCCCAAGATCCCAGGAGGAGAATGAAGGAGAAGGGATTGCAGTGTGGCCATCCCCCCAGGGGGTGGTTTCTCGCTTTCTATCTCTGTCTCTCTCTGGCGAGTGCACGTGCCCTATAGCAAAAACACTCCAAAAAAAAAAAAAAAAGAATTAGGAATTCAGTCCACTGAGTCTCTAATCACATGACTTCAAAGAATTATTCAGCACACATTAGGTCAAATTTCACTAAGAAGAACTCTATAGAGACCTCTAAGATTTCTCTGGGACTTGAGTTTTATTAAAATCAGTCATTTCAAGGCTACGAAAAGAAGTGGAGCTGACACCCCACTCTCTGAGGAAGGGGCTCAGCAGCTGACCACACGAAAGGACTCTGAATCCAGGAAGGAAGGAGGGAACTGCCGCGTGCACACCCCCAGCCCCCACCGCTGCCGTCTTCTCCGCTTTCCTCCACGGTCCTGGGGCAGGTGGCTTGGCGTTTAGCTAAGGGGGCTGCCTTGCTGTGGGTGGAAGTGTGATGTGGGAGGTGAGTGGAAGAGAAGAATAACCACCGTGAACACACGCTGCTTTGTTTGCAATACAACAGAATATGAAAGTCACTTTGTTGGACATATTCCCTTTTAAGTGGAATTTTGCAACCCTTTGGGGCACTGAAAGCTTTGACATAAGGCAGTTTATCATTCATTCTGTTAGTTGGAGCCCAAGTGCTCAGCACCTTTTAATACTGGATGTTGTTCTGTACCCTTCCATGTTTATGTCCTGTCCTAGGTCAAGAATCCTCAGTTAGGGCCTGGCCTTTGTCATTAGCTCATCATTTCCCAGATGTTTTGAGTCCAGATAGCTTTCTCTCGAGCTCACCTCCCTGACCAATCCATAAACTTGGGAAGGTCAGAATGCCTGCAAGACCCATTCCTTCTTGCATAACCCCCAACTCCCACGTCCACTCAACACATGGCAGATACTCGGTCCATGGCTCTTAAATGACAACAACAAAAAGGAGCAAAATGACCTGGCTTTGAAGGGAACCCCTGGGAAGAAATGAACAGGTGCTAAGCACTTACTCTGGGAATCAGGTCAGGGTGGAATTTCCCATTTCACCCTCATACGAACAATTCTGGGAAACGGGGATCGTGTCTAAGTTCCACATGAGGAAACGCATGCACAGAGAGGTTCTGTGGCCTCCAGTTACCCAGGTAATTAGAAGCAGAACAGTTGTGGGACTCCACCTTTCCACAGTTTTCAAAGCTGACCGGGCAGTGAGGAGCTGGGGACCATGCCTACCCCTTCACAATCCACCACAGGCAATCAGGCAGATGCTAATGAGGGTCTGCATGGACCGACCAGAGGCCAGGCTGGGAACAGTTCCCAGCAGGGTCCTTCCATGCTGCCCAGGAGCACGGATGTCCCCAGGTCAGCCCGACTCCTGCAGCACTTACCCACACCCTCCCCCTCTCATTTAGTCCTTTTATGATGCCATTTCAATCTCATTTCTAACCTCAGATCCAAATATAAAGAAGCCTTTCCTTAGTCCTGAAACAGAAACCTGGTCCTGCACTTTTGTTCTCTTCAAACCTCTCTTTATTCCGCAATAATAAAAATGCCGTATTTCATCCCAGAGCAGGCTGCATGCCAAAATAAATAGCACCTTGGATTTCCTTGAAAAGAGCGCTTGGCTCAAGGCATAGCCTCACTGCCACGAGGAATCTTGGAGAATTCAACCTTGCAAAGTCAAATATTTAGCGAGGTAGCACACCAAACAGCAACCCTGCAGATCCCTACCCATCACTCACAAAGACAAAGCACCCCTTCCCAAAGAGAAAAAAACCACCCAGACTGTGGACAGATCTTTCCAGGATGATAAGAGCTGCTGTTTCCCCATCCCAGGACCCCAAGTCTCCAAGTGTAAATGTTTCCTGTGCTGAGAAGCAGAAGGTATCAGACTGCCGCTGCTTCATATTGACAGGGCTGAAGCCCAGACACGGGAGGTAAGACGCACTCTTGAGAAAGAGTTCAACGCTCACTTTCTGGCCAGCCAGGGAAACAAAGAGATAACACACGCTCAATAAAGGGCCCGTGAACACTGTCTTATTAACTCCATTCCCACGTTTTTCTGCAAGTAGCTGTCATTTTTGCCTGCATTGCAGCAGCTGAGTCTGGAGCTTCATGAAGAAGAGAAAACAGTCCGGAGGAAGGCTGTGGCCACATTACCTTTGCTTACGTCCTCCCCCTGCATAGCCCCGAGCAAGCCAGAGGACTCCTCTCCCTCCCGGAAAGCCAGGTTTGGGCTGCAGGACTGGAGCTGAAAGCTTGCGAGTTCAGCACAGCCTCCTCGGTCCGCTCCCCAGCTGCTAAAGGACTTGGTCAGGTGATCCGTGACCTTGCTGGAAAAGCAAATACTGACTTCCTTTTTTGCTCCCGGGAAAGGTGAGTGGGGTCAGAATGCAATTCCCTGCTCAATATGCTAATACTAGATGTTGCAGGAAGAGGGAGAATACTCAAAATCCTTCACCTGGAAAGTTAGTTCCCAGGGCTGTGATCTTTGGAGGGGCAGATCTAAAGACATGCAATTAACACAACCTTCCTTCTTGACTCTTCCAAATCTGGGTGCTCATCTGGGCAGTTGGAATTAATTGCGCTTTTCTTCTTTCCTCCCAGCAGCTGATGAGGCTCATTAACGAAATGGTTCCTAATGAGGATGCAGCCTCCTTAGGAGTTGAACCCCTTCAGTGCTGCATCCATTTCATCCCGGCCCCGTTTTAGGAAACATCTTTCTTCTCTTCTCCTCTTGGGGTTCCCAGGACCAGGGCAAGCCTCTGATCCTTAAGTGAATGCAAGTCAGACAGGGCAAAGCGGAGACAGAAACAATGACCAGTGCACTCCCGGGGCCAGACTGGCAGCTCCTGCTTCTGCTCCTCTGCCAGCCTGCTGCCCTTGAGCACCACAACGTACCCAGTTCCAGCAGGAAGAGAAACGTAAGGAAGTACCTGCTGTCAACGACCAAATTACGGTCCAGTGGCTCCAGCTCCGCTCAGGGTTTCTAACAGCAGTGGCAGCGCCGACCAGGGACTTCAGGGGGGCGGAGTGGAGGAGCCAGGGAGAAGGCAGCTGCAGGAGGAGGGACTCGAATGTCCCAGGCAGGCAGCGCAGAGTCCTGTCCAGACCCGAGCTGCTGCAGCTCTTTAGAGCACAGGCAGATGTGTCGTGGGCTCCAGGCTCTCACGCACACCCAGCCCTGCTGCTGAGCCTGAAGCAGATACAGAGGGGCTCTCTATCCCGAGACTCTGGGCTCTTTCATGCAGGCTCAGCAAGAGGGGGACTAGAGGGACCTTGTTCTCTTGACCTTCTGTCTCTAACCAAGCGAGCTATCTCTCCTGGGAGAGAAAGCCCATCGGTAAGGTGTCAGAAGCCGCTCTGACCTTCACAGAAATGGTGGGGATATGTTTCTAAGGCTAGGGCAGGTGCCTGTCCAGCCCATGCGGAAATCGATGCCGGCACAGAGTGTCACCCTGAAATGCTGCCGGCATCACTCCCAGAACGCTGGAAAAGCCCTCCCATCCCATGCCCCATTTATCCTCACAAGGCGCCTAATGCAGGCAGACCTGAGGGGGGCACCTCCACTGTACAGGTGAGAAAACGAGGGGTGCGCCTTCTCAGTGACTTCCCCTAGGTTGCCCACGAGGGAAGATTCCTGGGGTAGAGTATTGTGTGCTTCCCGTGACAATGGACAAACCTGCTTGTTTTCCTTGGAAGATTCTAGAGCAACTTATTCAACGTGGAGGTTAAGAGACTTGCTGAAGGGCAAGGGTGATGTGATGGTGGACAAGACGATGGGACACCAACAGTCACTTTACTCAACCGTTAAAGGCATTTCTGTCACCCGGGTATGCAGGCCAAATCATTAGAGTGAAAAAGAATCAGAAATATACCTTGAACTCTAAGGTTATATAAAAAGTATTCCAAGGAGGAAAGTTCCTCTCTGATACATTTAAAATGATGATAATTTTTTTTTGAGAGATTTTTGCTATAGGGTGCGTGTGCTTGTTAGAAAGAGACAGAGAGACAGAAAGTGAGAAATCACCTCCCAGAGGGGATGGCCACATTGCAATCCCTTCTCCTCCATTCTCCTCTTGGGATTTTGGGCACGCACGCACATGCACCCAGCGTGGTTTTTGTTTGTTTGTTTTTTGGGTTTTTTTGAGAGGTTTTTCCTATAGTGCATGTGCACTCACCAGAAAGAGAATGACAGAAAGACAGAAAGCGAGAAATCAACCCCCAGGGAGGATGGCCATGCCGCAATCCCTTCTCCTCCATTCTCCTCTCAGGATCTCGGGATCTTGGGCATGCACGCACACATGCCCGCTGTGAGTTTAAGCCACTGGGTCTAGGACTCGAACCGTGGTCAACTACATGGTAGTCCAGTGACATAGCCATTACACCAACTGCTGGTTCCTTGGTGTGAGTTTTAAGTCACTGAGCCAGGACTCCAACCACGGTCAACTATGTGGAAGTCCAGCGACATAGCCATTATACCATCTGCTGGCCCCACATTTAAAATGGTTATTTACCATCCCCCACAAAAGTGGTTAGAGAATATGGCACTTCAGAGTGAAAGCCCCTCTCCATTTCAGCTGGCCCCATGCCTCTCCAGCCCCCCACTCTTCCCCTATGCTCTATCTAGGTGAGTAAGATCATCACTCTTTCCTTCTCCCAGGATAAATTCCCCCTTCTCCAAGAAAAAGAGGTAAGGGGCTTTCTCTTAAAGCTTTGCTTTTCCTTCGAGACCTACATTCTCTGCTTCTTCACCTGACCAGTTTCTGCCTGCCCTTGGAGCCTCTGCTCAGACCCCCCCCACCCCCGAGTGTGACAGCCACCCTGACACTGCTGCTCTGCTGCAGCCAGTCTGTGTCCGTCTCCCCGACAGCGTCTTCAGGGCAGCTGCTTCATAAGCTTTGTGCAACTGAACTTACTGCAATCCCTGTGGCTCCGATGCAGGTCACCTCTCCAGACACTCCCTCACATGCCAAGGGAGCACCTCTGTTTTTCCCACAGGCTCTAGGTCTCTCGTTAAGACAAAAAAAAGACTGCAGCATGAGGTAAGGAAATAGCAGCCGCTGGCAGTGCCACCTAACAGCATGGCTTGGAGGCCAAGACAAGACACACAGGAAAACACGCACACGCGCACGCGCATGTGCGCACGCGCGCTCCTCAAGTTTCCCCAACTCCTTCAGGACTCCTTCTGGGAAGAAGTAGCACTTTGAGTTCTTGGGCCCTATATGCGATGCTGGGACAGGTATGTAAGAAACCCTTGTCTTTGAGTCTCTAACTTACCCAGCACATGCATTTGATTTCCTGGTCAAGGAGGAAGGCGAGCAGAACAAGGACCATTATCCTACATTTCCAGATGAGGAAACAAAGACTGTTCCCAAGGTTACAGAGCAGAGAGAAGGGCGAAGCTCCAACGGGAACCCAGGTTTTCTGTCTCCCAGGGCAACACACTGTCTGCTAAACCACACGGCCTGAACCGGGCATGCTGGTGGATGAAGGCGCGGGGTGTGTGTGCCCATGGCAGGACACATGCTCAGCGCTGCCACGTCCCTCAGGGAAAGCTTAATGGGAAACTCAGCCACTTTCTGTAGACGAGCCTGTGTTTAAGTGGGGTGGGGGTCCCCTCCATGGTTCTGCCGTATCTGGGGTACCAGCATGCTCCCTCTCTGCCTCACTCAGATAGATGTCTGAAAACCAGTAGCCAACATCAGTTACCACCAAGCCTCCCAGAGAATCTCTGGGACCAAGCGTATTTATTCACAAGAACTTTTCTGACAATATTCATTTGACTGAGAGGAGGACTCCTTTTGTAATTTAGAATGTTCAGCTTCTGGGGCCAGCAGGTGGTGTGTTGGGTGGCCAACCATGGTTAGAGTCCCAGACCTAGTGGCTTGCTTTCTCACTTTCCCTTTCTCTTTCTTTCTCTCTCTCTGGTCAAATTAAAAAATAATAATAAGGGGACCAGCAGGTGGCGTGGTGGCTAAGGTGCTGGACACTACCACATGGCTGACCATGGTTCAAATCCTGGACCTGGTGGCTTACTTTCTCACTTTCTCTCTCTCTGTCTCTCTCTGGCCAAATTAAAATAAATGAATAAATAAAAAGTAAATAATTAAAAAATAATAATAATAAATAAAGTTAATAAATAAATTTTTTTTGAGAGAGAGATAGATTTTTGCCATAGGGCACATGTACTTGCCAGAGAGACAGAGAGAGAGAGACAAAGAGACAGAAAGCAAGAAATTACCCCCTGGGGGGGATGGCCACGCCATGATTCCTTCTCCTCCATTCTCCTCTTGGGATCTTGGGCATGCACGCACACATGCCCGCTATGAGTTTTAAGTCACTGGGTCCAGGACTCGAACTGTGGTCGATTACGTGGGAGTCCAGGGTCGTAACCATTACACCATCTGCTGGTCTCCCCAATAAATAATTCTTTAAAAAAGAAAAAAAACTGTTCAAATTCTATGGCCCACATACTTACTGTCCCTTGATGGATAAAAGATGAACTGTCCAGAGTCCAGCAAAATGGGGGCAAGGCAAGAGAGAAAAAGAGGGTCAACTATCTGAGGAATGTGCCTTTTATCTAAGCAGTCCCTTAGGCCTTTGCACTCTCCACGGAGGTCAGCTATTTGGCGGGCTGTGAGATTGCACAGGCTGAGGGGGGAAAGCTTGTCAGGTCTACACACAAGGACACAGAGCTTCTCTGAGCCGACTAGGTATGGCCCAGTCATCCTCACAGCATGCAACGGAAATGGGCAGAAGAAAGGAATCTTGTGAGACTGTGGGTGTGGCAACCGGGTGGGGAAGTCAGCTATTCTAGAGAATGACTCTTTGAAGTAGATACAATTTTCTAAGAGAGGAAACAGCCAGTTGTCAGGAGAGAGGAGCCAGCTCTGACCACTGAGAAACACTCCTTGGAGAAAAAGAAAGGGTTACAGGGCAAAGACCTCCACCCTGCAGCTCTCTCTCTGTTTAGATGGTTCCAGAATGTTTGCAGTTCTCGACTTAAACATACTGTAGAATCAAGTTGTCAACAGAAAAATGAGGCCAGGGACATGAGTAGGGAATTTATCTAAGACAAAACACATATGATTAATATTCGGAAAGTGTTTAGTCTCCTGAATTAATAATAAAAAAGGTGGAAAGTAAACATTGACTGCCCTACTCTTGAATTACCCTACACTGTGCCAGGCACTTTAGGCCCAATCTAAATGGGATCTAGTTCAATTCCTACAATAGTCCTATAAAATAGCATTGTTATTTCTATTATCTCAGGACAAAGGAGGGGGAGCTCAGCCCAGGGCCTGAGACTACCAGTGCCAAGACTTGAACCCATGTTTTTCTGATGCTGATGTGCTGCTGTTAACCACGGTGCTACACAGAACTCTCATAAGGTAAGTGAAAAAATCTTTTTAAAGAAAGATCCTCAGCACTGTTGAGAAAGGGACATGAAGGGGACACACCCTCTCCAGAAGACTGCAGCAAACTCAGGCAGCTGCGGCCAGGAGAGAGCGGCAGGCTGTGGCGAGGTCTCCGGATGCAGGATAAGTAGCTCCCAACCCGTTCAAGGGCACGGCTGAGTTTGTCCGTGTGTGTAAGGGAATTCAAAATCAAATATGACAACGTAAAATGGTGATGAGTTAAGAGGATGAGAAAGGTCAGTCACAGTCACATGTGATTTCGTGGTCTAAAAATAAGCACTATTATGATGTGCTCTTCTTTTTTAAAAAATTGCCAGAGGGTGTGTGCACTCTCCAGAGAGAGAGAGAGACAAAGACAGAGTGAGGGAGAAAGCATCCCCCAATGGAGTGAGGGTCACGAGCAGTCCCTTTTTCATTTCTCCATCCCGTTGGGTTTCGGGGCATGCAGGCAATGAGCCCACTGTGTTTTTCAGGCTGAGATTCAAACTCTAGTTAACCATGTAGGATCTGGCTCCCTTAGCCACTAGACACGAGGCCAGCCCTATGATATATTCTCTCTCTTTTTTTTTTTTTTGGAGAGTTTTTGCTATAGGACGTGTGCACTTGCCAGAAAAACAGAGAGAAACAGAGAGATAGAAAGCGAGAAATCACCCCCCAGGGGGGATGGCCACGCCACAATCCCTTCTCCTCTATTCTCCTCTCGGGATCTTGGGTATGCATGCACACATGCCCGCTGTGAGTTTAAGTCACCGGGTCTGAGACTTGAACCGCGATCGACTACATGGGAGTCCAGTGACATAGCCATTACACCAACTGCTGTTCCCTCATTCATTTATTTTTAATTTGACCATGGAGAGAGACACAGAGAGAGAGAGAAAGTGCAAAAGTAACCCATCAGGTCCAGGACTCGAACCATGGTCAGCCATGTGAAAGTGTCCAGTGTCTTAACTACCACAGCAACTACTGCTTCCCTATGATCACTTTTTAAAAGTTTATTATTTTGTGTTACTTATGATAATACATGAGTGGGCAAACAAAGAGGGGAGGAGAGAGAGAGAGAGAGAGAGAGAGAGAGAGAGAGAGAGAGAGACATCCTCCACAAGTTCTCATTTCACCGCAATCGCCTTTCCTCAGCCCCCCAGCTCTTCAGGATCTTGGGAGTGCACCCGCTCGGTGTGTTTTCAAGCTGACTCAGGGATCTGAATGCACAGTTGACCACGTGGCTCCCAGCACTGCAGTTCAGTATGCAGCTGACTGTGCCACTAGGCTGGGCCTATGATTACTTTTTCAAACCCACAATTTAAAGTAAGGAAAGGGCAGGGGTCGTGTTTGTTTTATTCATTGCCCTAGCCTTAATTCTTGGCATGGTAGGAAATCAATAAAAAATGTATCGAGTCAACAAATATGAAAGGCCTTTAAAAAGTTCATGAAAAAGACATATTACAAAAGAACTGTGCATGGATTTCAAATTTTTGCTCCAAAATAAACACATAGTTTGGTTCCATTTTTCCATAAGCTTTTTGAAGTACTCTCATAAAGAAATGGATGGATGGATGGATGAATAGATAAGAGATCGTCAGAACTAGAGGGACCAGCAGTTAGCGTAATGGCTATGTCACTGGACTCCCACATAGCCGACCGCAGTTCGAGTCCCAGGCCCGGTGGCTTAAACTCATGCCGGGCGTGTGTGCGTGCGTGCCCAAGATCCCGAGAGGAGAATGGAGGAGAAGGGATTGTGGCGTGGCCATCCCCCCTGGGGGGTGATTTCTTGCTTTCTGTCTCTCTGTCTCTCTCTGTCTGTCTGGCGAGCGCACACGCCCTATAGCAAAAAAAATAATAATAATAAACCTCTTCAAAAAAAAAAAAAGAGATTGTCAGAACTAGAAAGGATTTTTTTAAAGGAATTATTTGTTTATTTACATTTATTATTATTATTTTTTAGAAGAATGATTTCTTTCCTTGTTATTTTTTTTAAATTTAATTTAATTTTTTTTTTTGGAGAGGTTTTTGCTATAGGGCGCGTGCGCTCGCCAGACAGACAGAGAGAGACAGGGAGATAGAAAGCGAGAAATTACTCCCCAGGGGGGATGGTCACGCCGCAATCCCTTCTCCTCCATTCTCCTCTCGGGATCTTGGGCACGCATGCACATGCACCTGGCGTGAGTTTTAAGCCACTGGGTCCGGGACGCGAACTGCGGTCGACTACGTGAGAGTCCAGCAACATAGCCATTACGCTAACTGCTGGTTCCCTTTCCTTGTTATTTTTTAATTTGACCAGAGAAAGACAGAAAGAGAGAGAGAAAGAGAGAAAGCAAGCTGCCAGGTCCAGGACTTGAACCGTGGTCAGTCATGTGGGAGTCCAGCACCTTTTACAACCATGCCACCTGCTGGTCCCCTATTTGTTATTATTATTTTCTTTATTTGACCAGACAGAGACAGAGAGAGAGAGAGAGAAAAGGAAAGTGAGAAAGCAAGCCATCAGGTTCGGGACTTGAACCGTGGTCAGTCATATGGGAATTCAGTGCCTTTAACCACCACGCAAACTGCCAGCCTGTAGAACTAGAAAGGAGTTTTTTAACAGCTTTGTTGAAATATAATCTATAATATATACCATCTAATTTACCCATATATAGTGTACAATTCAATATTTGTAGTATACTCAAAATGCACAATCATCACAATCTGATTTTTAAAATTGTGATAAAATAAACACAGTATCGATCATTTTAACCATTTGTAAGCATATGCTCAAGGACACTAAATGCTCACATGTTATGTAACCATCACCACTACGTATACCCAAAACTTTCCCATAATCTCCAACATAAACTCTGTAACCACTAAATAATAATTTCCCATTCCCTCTTGCCCTCAGACCCTGGTAACTTTTCTTTTTTCTTTTTTCTTTTTTCTTTTTTTTTAATCTTCAGGAGGCATTAATTTTTATTTATTTATTTATTTATTTATTTATTTATTTATTTATTTATTTATTTATTTTGGAGAGGTTTTTGCTATAGGGTGCGTGCACTCACCAGACAGAGGGAGACAGAGAGACAGAAAGCGAGTTATCGCTCCCCAGGGGGGATGGCCACGCTGCAATCCCTTCTCCTCCATTCTCCTCTCAGGATCTTGGGCACGCACGCACACGTGCCTGGCGTGAATTTTAAGCCACCCGGGTCCAGGACATGAACCACGGTCGACTACATGGGAGTCCAGCGACATAGCCACTACGCTAACTGCTGGCCTCCAATTTTATTTATTTATTTACATTGCCAGTAGGTTTGTATACTCACCAGAGAAAGAGAGAAACAGGGAACCCCCCCCCCCCCAGCCCCCTGCCCATGGGGCATGGTCATTCCACAATCTTTTTTCCTCAATTTCTCCAGCTTGTCAGAGTTTGGGGCATGCATGCATGTGCCCCTGGCATGCCAGGACCAGGATTCAAACTGCAGTCAGCATGTGGGACCCAGCTCCCAGTGAACCACCCTTAACCACTGTGCTTTGGGGCTGGCCCCAAACGGAAGCTTCCAGCTTTTGGTCGTTGTAAATAGTGTTGCAATGAGTTCTACTCTAGACTCTGCTTTTAGGTCTTTTGGATGTATTCCTAAGAGTGAACTGCTCTAGGTCATACAATAATTCTGTTTCACGTTTTGAGAAACCACTGAACTGTTTTCTGCAGCAGCTGCATCATCTTACCTCCCCCATCATCCATGTATGTGGGTTGCAACTTCCCCATGTCCGTACCATACCTGTGTTGTTTATTTATTTTTGTTTGTTTAAATTATAGCCATTCTAGTAGGTGCAGTAGGTGTTCAATGGTACTTACTGTGATTTTTTTTTTTTTTGGAGAGGTTTTTGTTATAAGGCATGTGCGCTCGCCAGAGAGACAGAGAGAGACAGAGAGACAGAAAGGAGAAATCACTCCCCGGGGGATGGCCACGCCGCAATCCCTTCTCCTCCAGTCTCCTCTCTGGATCTTGGGCACGCATGCACACCCGCCTGGCATGAGTTTAAGCCACCAAGTCCGGAACTTGAACCGCAGTCGGCTAAATGGGAGTTCAGCAACATAGCCATTACACTAACTGCTGGTCCCCTTATTGTGATTTTAATTTTCATTTCTCTAATAACTAATGATGTTGACTATCTTTTCACGTGCCATTTTTATATATCATTTGGAGAAACGTCTATTCAAATTCTTTGCCCACTTTTAAATTGAGTTGTTCTTTTATTGTTGTTGAGTTACAGGAGTTAATTGATTATTCTAAATGTTAACTTCTTTTCACATATATAATTTGTAAATATTGGGTCATCGGGAAAGTCATGATGCATTTTTGCATAGAAAAACAGAAAAATACGTCAGGACTTTTCTTTTTTTCTTTTTTTTTGGAGAGGTTTTTTGCTATAGGGCGCGTGCGCTCGCCAGACAGACAGAGAGAGACAGAGAGACAGAAAGTGAGAAATCACCCCCCATGGGGGATGGTCACGCCGCAATCCCTTCTCCTCCATTCTCCTCTCGGGATCTTGGGCATGCACGCACACGCACACGCGCCTGGCGTGAGTTTTAAACCACTGGGTCTGGGATGCAAATCGCGGTCGACTACGTGGGAGTCCAGCGACATAGCCATTACGCTAACTGCTGGTCCCCATCATGACTTTTCTAATGACCCAATAATTTCTTCTATTATGTAGGATGTGTCTTTGCTTTCTTAATAGTATTTTTTTCATACACAAGTTTATTCATTTTGATGAAATCCAATTTATCTGAATTTTCTTTTGTTACCTATGCTCTGAGGTCATACCTATGAAACCATTGCCAAACCAAATGTTAGGAAAATATCCCTCAGTGCTTTCTTCTAAGACTTTTATAGTTTCAGCTCTTAAGTTTTAGTCTTTGATTCATTTTGAATACATATGGTCTAAGCTAAGGGTCCAGCTTCGTTCTTTTGCATGTGAATATTCCATTTTCCTAGCACCGTTTCTTGAAAAGACCACAATCTATTTTTAGAACATTTTCATTACCCACCAAAGAAACCCATACTCATTAGCACGTACTCCTCACTCCCTCACTCCTGCCCTAGGCAAGCACTAAAGTACTCTGTCTGCATAGCGCTGCCTCTCCTGGACGTTTCATGTAAGTGGAATCAAACATGTGTTCTTCTGTGGCCGTTTCTTTCACTAGCATGCTGTTTCAAGGTTTATCAGGGCTGGAGAGGATTTTTACAGGTCACCTCATCTAATCCTGTTTTCATATCAGGAAAGTGACAATGTCACGCGGTATCTTGGTAATGGAGTCCATACAAGGGCCCAGCCCACTGTTTTCTTTGTTGATTACTCTGACCCTAGAAACATCTCAGCATAGGCAGAGTGGGCAGGTGTGGGTATGATTTCTCGCTTTCTGTCTCTCTGTCTCTACCTGTCTCTCCGGTGAGCACATACGCCTATAGCAAAAAGTCTTTCTTAAAAAAAAAAAAAAAAGACAGGGAGACAGAAATCACCCCCCAGGGAGATGGCCATACCACAATCCCTTTTCCTCCATTCTCCTCTCGACATCTTAGGTACGCACACATACCCAGTATGAGTTTTATTTTTTTATTTTTATTTTTTTTGGAGAAGTTTTTGCTGTAGGGCGCATGTGCTAGCCAGAAAGACAGAGGGAGAGAAAGAGACAGAAAGTGAGAAATCACCCCGCAGGGGCACTTGCCACGTCACAATCCCTTCTCCTCCATTCTCCTCTCAGGATCTTGGGCACACACTCACACTTGCCTGGTGTGAGTTTCAGACACCGGGTCCAGGCCTCGAACCATGGTCGACTACATGGGAGTTCAGCGACATAGCCATTACGCCAACTGCTGGTCCCCCCAGTATGAGTTTTTTTTTTTCCTTTTCTTTTTCTGGAGAGGTTTTTGCTTTAGGGAGTGTGCGCTCGCCAGAAAGACAGAGAGAGACAGAGAGACAGAAAGTGAGAAATCACCCCCTGGGGGGATGGCCATGCCGCAATCCCTTCTCCTCCATTCTCCTCTCGGGATCTTGGGCATACACGCACACGTGCCTAGCGTGACTTTAAGCCACCAGGTCCAGGACTTGAACCGCAATCGACTACATGGGAGTCCAGCGACATAGCCATTACGCCAACTGCTGGTCCCCCCAGTATGAGTTGTTTTTTGTTTTTTTTTTTTTCCTTTTCTTTTTCTGGAGAGGTTTTTGCTATAGGGAGTGTGCGCTCGCCAGAAAGACAGAGAGACAGAAAGTGAGAAATCACCCCCCAGGGGGGATGGCCATGCTGCAATCCCGCAATCCCTTCTCCTCCATTCTTCTCTCGGGGTCTTGGGCATACACGCACACGTGCCCAGTGTGTGTGAGTTTAAGCCACCAGGTCCGGGACTTGAACCACAATCGACTACATGGGAGTCCAGCGACATAGCCATTACGCCAACTGCTGGTCCCCCCAGTATGATTTTAAGTCACCCACACCGGACTCAAATCGCAGTGGACTAAATGGGAGTCAAGCAACATAACCATTATGCTGTCTGCTGGTCCCAACCCAGGGTTCTCTTTAACTGGCTCTAGAAATGGGTATTGATTTTTTATTTTTTTCTTTTGTAGAGGTTTTTGCCTTAAGGAACTTGCCTTTGCCCAGGGAGAAAGAGAGAGACAGGGACAGTGAGAGGGAAAGTGAGAAATCACCCCCCAGGGGGCATGGCCACACTGCGATTGCTTCTCCTCCATTCTCATCCTGGGATCTTGGGCACGCATGCACACGCACATGCACCTGGTGTGAGTTTCAAGCCACTGAGTCCAGGACTTGTTCAGTGGTCAGCCATGTGGGAATCCAGCGACATAATCACTACACCACCTCCTGGACCCTGGGCATTGATTCTTTAAATCTGTAAGTTCTAAATAATAATAGTTCCTATAATAATAATTCCTAAAGTGGGGACCCTGACCCTGGCCTAGTGGCCAGTATATAAGGTAAAGGTTTTCAAAAATGGGTCCCAGTACACGTGTTTTCTTCAGCTCTTACAAGTAAGTGACACAATTACTTGCGATTTTATTTTGTAAGGAACTAGGAACATTATAAGTGAGTTACTGAGGGAAATAAATCTTGGCATTAATAAAAAAAAAATTAGTCGGTTACAAGAGTTTACTGAGAACATTAATTATCCATCCTACAAAGAAAGGTGACCTCCATCCATCACTAACTAACACTGCAAACTCCTGTATTTGCATTCAGGCCAGCAGCTGAAATTCCTGCAGTTCTCAGGAATGGTAATTTTTTTTTTAATTTTTGCTAGAGGGTGCATGGGCTCCCTGCAGAGACAGAGAGGGAAAGTGAGAAAGCAGGCCTAATGGGGATGGTCACATCACAATCCCTTCTCCTTCATCTCTCCTTTCAGGATTTTGGGCCTATACCCTTCCTGTTTCTCAACCTGTAGGGTGCAGGACTCGAACTGCACAGTTGGCCATGAGGAACACAGTTGGCTTTGTGAGATCCAGTCGTCTTAACCATCACATCACAGGCTGGCCCAGGGAGGGTGTTTTGTTATTAGTGGAGATGATACTTGTGTGGATTTGGAGAGTACCTAGCACCTTGTGAACACCCTCCCTATCTGGGTTATTCCTTCCTTAGGATTCCCGCGTCCCCAAGGTTAGAACCAGAATTCACAATGGGAGCCCCTTTTACAGCTGTGACTCAGTGGTGGGACCTGAGCTTAGCAGGCAGGGACACCCAGGCTGGACTCCAAATTGGAAGAAAATGCCCTGGAAAGGGGAAGGACTGTGATTCTGGGCCAGTGGTTCCGGGGAGAGGGGGGCAGTGATATTCTGCTACTCCATGTCCTTGAAAGATGTCATCTCCATCACCTTCCTGGAGTGGGTACTGTAGGCAACCATGACTCCTGACTGCTCTGGTGCAGCACTAGCATTTTCTTTTTAATTACTTCTACTCGGGGCCAGCAGATGGAGTAATGGTTACGTTGCTGGACTCCCACATAGTCAACTGCAGTTCAAGTCCCAGACCCAGTGGCTTAAAACTCATGCCAGGCATGTGCGTGTGCATGCCCAAAATCCCGGGAGGAGACTGGAGGAGGAAGGATTGCGGCATGGCCATCCCTCCTGGGGGGCGATTTCTTGCTTTCTGTCTCTTTGTCTCTCCAGTGAGCACACGTGTCCTATAGCAAAAATCTCTCTTAAAAAAATTAATTGCGTCTACTCTATTCATTTATATTTGGTATAGAATTATTTTTCAGAGTTGCTGTTGATTGTTGTCCTGAATATTTGCTGTACTGCTGGTTTGATGATTATTCTCTTCCTTTTTGTTTTGTCTATAATTTGCTATAGAGCGAGTGTGCTTGCTGGGAAGACACACACACACACATACACAGCAAGAAAGCACCACCTGGGAGTGGCCACACCACAATCCCTTTTCCACTCTCTTCTCAGGAAGACACGTACGCACACACCCCTGGCATGTTCCGTAAGCCGCTGGATCCAGGACTTGAACTGCACAGTTGGCCATGTGGGATCTAGCTGCTTTTACCACCACACCACTGGCATTGTAATCACCAAATTCTTTCCCCCTGTGGGCCTCCAGTGCAGTCAGTTGCTTTGTCAAACTAGGCCAGTCAAGGGAATTTGGAAACCACTACTTGGAGTAAACATTTCCTAGGAATTCAGCTCCACCTCCTCCCTCCTGGGTCACTTCGGTGAAAGCATCTCAAGGGAGAGGCACAGACACTCTCTGCAGTGGGGCACCCCCACGTCCACCTCCTGGGGCAGCTCCCATCCCCAGCATTGTCCCTGGTCACAGTCCAGCTGAAGTCTTTGCAGGCCTCCGCCTGGCACCACCACACGAACCGCAGGTGCAGGCAGTTTCGAGCTCGTGTGGGCTGCGGCATCGGCCTCTGGGCTGGGAGGAAGGTATTTTCCGGGCTCCCGTAGGCACAGCCTGCACATTCAGTTGAAACCAAATGAAGACTGATAAGTGAGTGATCCTCCGACACCTGGGCGGATGTTTCCAGATTTTTCAGGCCAGTTGGAAGGCTTTCATTATGACTTCACAATGCCCCACCTGGCCCTCTAGCAAGTTCAATGGGGAAGGAGCAATAGAAGCGCATGCCTACCCGAGGAAGGACAGCAGCAGAGATAAACCAGAGCGAGGCCGTGAGAGAGGAGGGCTCTGGGAACTGCAAGCAGCTTCAACTTTTCTTTGAAGAACGTGGAGTTCTTCCATGTACCACCTGGCAGCACAAACCTAGGTTTAGTGTTGTGCTGAGTTTTGTTTCAGTGTGGGTAAAGTCACTGAAGAAAAGGCATCGCCAAAACTCACATCCCAGGTTCATGTCACTCCACGCCACTCAACAGAGTCACAGAGAGGCTGGACACTCAGAGAACAGCACAGGTATTACTACCCAAAATACGTCCGGCTGCTGCTTCTTGCAGTCCATGAAAGGAGAGGCAGAGGCTGGAGAAGGGCATTTATTCTGCAACCACAGATAGGGAGACAGGCTGCAAGTACCACCCAACTGTCTCGGAAAGCTCAACATGTTCTTGGTATTTACAGGTACAAGATACGAGCAGGTGCAAATCACTCCTCGCTACAGTCAATTAGAGCTGTGCTCTTTCCCCTGTGTAATTATCATGATTCCTTCAAATACCCATTCCTGGTTTCTCATCTGATCATTCCTCAAATAGATATGACTCAGCATTAGAACAGATTGTTTTCATTAGAAGCCTTTATGAATTTCAAGATGGCTCCAATTGTGTTAAACTTTAAACTGGCCTGCTACACAGGCAGACTTTTACTTATTTATTTAAGAGAGATTTTTGCTATAGGGCATGCACACTTGCTGGAGAGATGGAGTGTCTGAAAGCAAGAAAGTCAGAAAGAGAAAGCAAGAAATCACCCCCCAGGGGGATGGTCACTCCACAATCCCTTCTCCTCCATTCTCCTCCTGGGATATTAGGCACACATGCGCATGAGCCTGGCGTGAGTTTCAAGCCACCAGGTCCAAGACTTGAACCTCAGTCAGTCATGTAAGAGTTCAGTGATGTAACCGCTACACTATCTGCTAGTCCTGAGGCAGACTTCTATTAAGCAGCTCTGCTCCTATATATATATATACATGTATGTATATATATATATATATATATATATATATTTTTTTTTTTTTCCTAATTGCTAGAAGGCACATGTGCTTGCCAGAGAGAGCACACTCAATGGGATATGGTCACACCACAATCCCTTCTCCTTTCCTCCACCTTGCTGGGATTTGGGGCATGCACAAACACATATGCCTGGAAACATGTCAAAAACATTTCAAGCCACCAGGGTCAGGATTCGAACTGTGGTCAGCCATGGGATCCAGTTCCCTTAACCACTAGCTCATCTGCACCCATCTTTTATTATAGCTAAATTACAGGCTTTTTCAAGCCCAGGCCCTTTTTTCAGGCTCCTGAGGCTCCTTTCTGATACCAGCCCAGGGCCCTGCAACCGGTGAGTGCATTCTTAGTCCTTCTGGTTGTCTACATGTGGAGAAGTGAAATACCAAACAGGACCTTGGACATATCCTCACGTACCCAGAGGACACTGAGGCCCAGTGAAATACCAAACAGGACCTTGGACATATCCTCACGTACCCAGAGGACACTGAGGCCCAGTGACTTGCCCACGCCCAGTGGCAGAACGGAGACCAGTCTGCTTCCGGACTCCTAAGCCTGGGCTGCCCTGTATGGACCTAACGGCGATGGTGCTGGTCTGCAGTGTGCTATCGGAGGACACAGAATGGATGGTTTTCTTTTTATTTTGTAGAGGTTTTTGCTATAGGGTGCGTGCACTCGCCAGACAGAGAGAGACAGAGAGACAGAAAGAGAGAAATCACCCCCCAGGGGGGATGGCCCTGCCGCAATCCCTTCTCCTCTATTCTCCTCTCGGGATCTTGGGCACACACACACACACACGCCCGGCCTGAGTTTTAAGCCACCGGGTCCGGGAAGCGAACCACGGTCAACTACGTGGGAGTCCAGCGATGTAGCCATTACACTAACTGCTGGTCCCATAGAATAGATGATTTTCAATGTGGCTGGTGTCCCCAGTTTAAATGTGGAAACAATGGAGTTTTTATCGTGTGAAGTGTGCCAGAGAACTGCTCATACTCCTGTGGGTGACCTTTGCTGGCAGCCTCTGGCTACAAAGAAAGCACAACAATAAAAATAGTTGCCAATAGCAATTAAGCACTCACTCCGTACTGAGTAAGTCCTTTACCCATCTTACTCAGCCCTGCCATAAGCACCGTCAGGACTCCGCGAAAATGAGGTAAAGATGGCTGCCTCACAGCCCAGGCTGAGTTCAGTGTTATGTTCAAAGAAACAGCAGTTAAGTAGAAAAAAAATTAATTGGAAACAATCCAAACCTACTCTGCAGTCTCTAGAGAAAATACCAAAGAAGAAGTGCATTCTTAGCACAAAAGTCTTAACAGTTTTCTTTCCTATGTGTGCTATTCTCAGTATCTATTCCCAGCAAAGCAACCGCTCCAGAAGCCGTGAGTTCTGTTCCCCAACCTCTCCTGTGCAAACTCATCCACCTGGCTCTCCTCTTCGTCCGCACCCTCCCCTCAGTCTCCTACTCGCCATCCTCTCCCAGTTTCTCTCTGCACCCTTCACTGAGAATCCCAACATTGGCTCCATGTGTCCAGAGCTTTCTCGTCATTGGATAACCCCAATTTGCATAATAACAGTGGGGCTGCAACCAAGCAAGCTCTGCCACAATCTCCTTAGAAGGAAATTACCTAGAAGATTCCTCAAGCAAAATGTTCTTCTTTTTTTTTTTAGTTTATTTGATTCTTCCATGAGTGAGATAGACAGAGAGAGATCGCACCCTCAAGAGAGTCTTGATGCATGATCCACCCCCGGCGCCAGATGCAAACCTGGAGTCCTCCTACATGTATCTGCCTTACAGGGTGTCATGTCCCATCACTGTGCCACTGTTCAGCCCCAACAAAGAAGTTTTGAATACTCACAGGCGAATGTTTTATTCCTCGTCTTATTTATTTATTTATTATTTTTTGGAGAGGTTTTTGCTACAGGGTGCATGCACTCGCCAGAAAGACAGAGAGAGACAGAGAGACAGAAAGCAAGAAATCACCCCCCAGGGGGGATGGCCACACCACAATCCCTTCTCCTCCATTCTCCTCTCGGGATCTTGGGCACGCACACACATGCGCCCGGTGTGAGTTTAAGCTGCCGGGTCCAGGACCTGAACCACGGTCGACTACATGGGAGTCCAGCAACATAGCCATTATGCTAACTGCTGGTCCCCTCCTCGTCATATTTATTTTACAGATTAAAACTGTAAACAGAAAACTCAGGTTTAGTTGCCATAATAATAGCAAATACTTCTATTGTTATAATGATTAGTAGTATTAACTAGATACCACCCTATATTATACAAATGCTAACTTATTTAATGTCACAGTGACCATATGAAGCAGGTGCTACTGTGTCCTTTTCACAAATAACAGGTTCAGGGGTACAAGTCTAGTAAGTGGCAGTGTTGGACTTCAAAGCACAGAAGTCTTAACTGTTTTCTGGGCTTCATGTGATTCCAGAGACAAAGCTCTCAGCCACAGTGTTCTCTGCCTCCTATTTCTGTAACCATTTCTAAACAAGTTGCCAATACAGTCTAAATAGAAAGAGAAGGAATCAGATAAAGGATTTAGAGTCTAGCAGTAAATTCCATCACCGGCCATGCTCATTAAATATCAAATGATTATTAAAATATAAACATTTTCAGCGGGCTGTGCAAGAGGTCTATAAATAAGACACTTTTTGGAGACTTTTTCTTTAGGGTGTGTGCGCTTGCCAGAAAGCTAGAGAGACAGAAAGCAAGAAATCAACCCCCAGGGGGATGGCCAACCCACAATCCCTTCTCCTCCTGGGATTTTGGGCTCACATGCACATGCACCTGGCGTGGGTTTTAAGCCACTGGGTCCAGGACTTGAACTGCAGTAGATTACATGGGATTCCAGCAACGTAACAATTATACCATCTGCTGGTCCCAAGCAAGAGGAATTTATTTGTGAAGGAATAGATTAAAAAATGCAGAGACCTTCTAAGTAACTTAAAATCATTTAATCAATAAAACACAATGACTTTTCAAATAATCTTTGAAAGTCCCAAGGAGTCTTGAGATGTTTAATTGCTATTTAACCAGATAGCAACAACCAAATGACACAGATATCAATTTTATATAAAATGCTCTTTGCAGATCTAGCACTCTGTCAAAATGTCCATTAGAAAGACATATTTTCAGGCCAGATACAAGGGTTTTAGGTTACGAATTAATTTTGTTCCACCGTGTTCAGCAGGCAGGGCCGAGGGAAGCTGAGTGGTGGATGCCGGCATCTCTGGCTCTTGCCTCACCTAACCCAGGAGAGCATGTTCCTCTCTGGCAGCGAGGCAGTTTTCCCAAACTGGAGGGAGGCTGCTGCCAGTGCCCCTCAGTGGAGGCGCCAATCCAGCCCAGCTTTTCCCCGGTAGTTCCAGCAGATAGAAACCTTGGGCCCAGACTCAAGCCAGAAGTTTGCCTGTATCTCATTCACATCGCTATACCTACTCTGAGGAACCCATGAAACAAAAGCAATGGATACGATGAGTAGGAATCTGTTTTATTCAGCCCTCTGGGTGGTTTTCATGCACCGCACACTTTTATTATTGTTATTATTTGAGTTTGCTATGGCGCACGTGTACTCACCAAAGACAGACAGAGAAGGAAACTGAGAAAGCAAGCCACCAGGTCCAGGACTCAAATCCCCATCGACCACATGCAAGTCTAGTACCTGAACCGCTATGCCACCTGCCGGCCCTGCACCCTGCACTTTAAGCACTACCCCAGTCTCCTTTATAAAACACTTTGTAAACTATGGTCCAAGACTTCACAAACTTCCCCAAGATCGTATTAACATGCAGCTGTGGAGACAGGAGGTCTGCGGTACGGCCCAAGCATGCGCATTTCCAGCAAGCTCTCAGGAGATGCTGATCTGCTGGTCCCAGCACCAAGTAGCGAGGGGTGTGGTCAGGGTGGGAAGAGATGAGGAAGGGAAGCCCGACAGAGATAGGCACAATTCCTAGCTCCATGCCTGCAAACTCTGGGACCTGGGAGCAGCCATCCCACCCCTGTGAGCCAGCCTGCCCAGCTATACAAGGGTACAGAATGTCACCACCCCCTTTATAACGCTGTTCAGGTGGCTCCCTGCCCGGACTCAGCACAGTACTTGGTGTGTAGGTAACACTCAGACAGACGCAGCGGCTACTGTTGTTTCCGAGAGAAGAAAGAAACTGGAACGCGCCATTGTTACCTGTTTTGTTACGATTTACTGACGTGTTGCATGGTACGGTAGGCGCCATGCCGAGTATTACACCGCTATTATCATTTACTCTGCAAAAGACTCTCAGGTGCGAGGTATTCCTTTTCTCTGACAGGTGAGGAAGCCAAAGCTCAGAGAGATTTAGTAACAGGGTCCGAGTCACAAAGATAGTCAAAGGCAGAGTAAGGTTGAATCCAGGTGTCCCTGCGACGTTTGCAATGGTCCAGGTGGCGCGGTGCCGACCACGCATGTCTGAAAGGCGCAGGTCCAGGGAAGGCGGTGGGCTGATAGCAGACGACCTGGCAGGTGGCACAATACAGGACAGCAGTGGAGAGTCAGAACACTGAGGGGCAGAGGTAAATCAGGCCCAAGAGAAGGAGCAGGGCCACATGCCACAAGGATCTGGACTCTCGGCATTTAGGAAAAGAGCCCCACAGTGAAAAGGGCCGTGTCTTCCTCCTTTCTGCCTCCCTAGTGCCTGGGAAGGTGCGGACCGCAGTGGTGCTCCGTAAAGATCCAGTAGTTGAGTTCATGAACTTACTGAATAATAACTTAGATAACATTTTGAAGGCAGCAACTGATGTGGCTGGTGGGTGGGACGTACTGCAGTTGAGGGAAAGATCGTCACTCCAGGACTTTTCTTCTTTAACAGAGGGAGCCGTTTGAAATGGACCCACTGGCGTATTTCCCTTGGAGCCCTGCCAGCACGCACAATGCCTCCCTTTGTCTGCGGGTCAGAAGGCGGCTTGGACCCGTCCCTCGGCATGCGTGTGCAGCCCGGAGCCTGCCCGGCATACTTACCCACTTGTGCTCAGGAGCACAAAGACCAACCGCCTGCCAAGCCCAACACAGATGCCTCCTTCACCACAGCCCTCCAGCGCGTGTGGTTTCAGCTGCTGCTGCTTCCGAAAGTCCCCCCCCCACCCCCCCACCCCCCGGGGCCGGAGGGATGCTCCTGTGGCTGGTCTTCCCTCTACTAGGTGGACGCTCCTTGCACCATCAAGTCAACTCCACAGGTCACGAGGCATGAACATAAACAGCCCAGCAGCTTGAGGGAAGAAAAGGGAGACTTTTCTGTTCAAAGATCAGCCTCCGCAGGTGTAGGCAACCATCCATTCGTCAGAAGCTATTGTTCAGGCACTGGGCTGGGTTCTGTGGATTTCTGGATGAATAAGATGGCATTCTTCCCTTTGAGGAACTCACAGCCCAAAACAGGAGGCAGAGACCTACCTAAGGACATGGCGTTACAGGGGGTGTGGCTAAGGCACTTCAGAGGTAGAGCGTCACAGGTGTGGTACTTGGGCTGGGTTTTGAAGGACGAATAGGAGTTCACAGGCAGATGGGGCAGAAATGAAAACATGTACGGTGGCTTGGGGAATGAGCAGCAAGCCTGGCCCAGAGCAGGAGGGGTGGGCAGAGGCTGGGGAAAGCGAGGGTTGGCAGTCAGTTCATTTCATTCTGCAGAGTAGGAAAGCAGCAGAGGTCCTTAAGCGCGGCAGGAGCAGGATGGAAGCTCTGACTACAGTGACAGGGCTGCACCCCCAGATACAGGCTTATTAGTAGACCCTCAGTAAATATTTACAGAATGAATGGCTGAGTTAGAGGGGCGAGAGAGAAGCAAAGCTGGCAAGAAGTCTAGTCAGACTTCTGCTTTTCCGTACATGCTCCTCGTATTTAGTTTTTTCTTTGACGAGAACAGCAGCTTTTCTTCTTTATTGAACCATCACAAATGTATATAATCTGAAATTGCAGGCGTAATTACATAATGTCTTATATGACTGGCAGTTTCCTGAAGGTTGGCTTTGTCTTCCTAGATGGTTTTCAGCTCCACGACAGCGGGCAGCGCCTTGAGTCTCTGGAGGACGACGACACAGATTCGCGGAGCACAGGAAGAGAGCAGACTCTCTTGGGCCCAGCTCTCTCATTTCGCAGACAGGGAGGCCAAGACCCGGAAAGTGACCCAGAAAGGGAAACATAACCCTAGCGGAAGACGTGTGCCATTCCTCCTGCTAGACTGTTCGTTTCATAGCAGGGTCCTGGGCGCGGTCAAGACTTTCACGTGCCAACACTAAGGGTTCCAATTCAGAAATTAAAAAAAAAAGAATAAAGAAAAATGTTTAAAAGGCACAGACTCAGAAATAAATTAGTGATGAGCCTGGGTAACATCAGTATCAACAGAACACTGGCCACACGTGACAGCACGCAAGAGTGTGCTCGCATACACACAAAGCTTAATAAAGGTGGGGACTGGGGACCAGCAGTTAGCGTAATGGCTATGTCGCTGGACTCCCACGTAGTCGACCGCGGTTCGCGTCCCAGACCCGGTGGCTTAAAACTACGCCGGGCGCATGTGCGTGCGTGCCCAAGATCCCGAGAGGAGAATAGAGGAGAAGGGATTGCGGCGTGACCATCCCCTCTGGGGGGTGATTTCTCGCTTTCTGTCTCTATGTCTCTCTCTGTCTGTCTGGCGAGCACACGTGCCCTATAGCGAAAACCTCTCAAAAAAAAAAAAAAAAAAAAAAAAAAAAAAGTGGGGACTCCCTCTGCCAGAGGCAGCAGTGCATCGAGACAAGGGTGGGAGCTTTGAGCTTTGGACTTAGGCAGGTCTGGGTTTGAATCCAGTTTGGCCACTCACCCATGTGTGTTACCAAATTCCCTAACTTCCCCCCACCCTGGTGTCCATATACGCCGAATAGGAAAGAACCGATTTCCCCCTTTGGGTGGTGCAGGTTGATTGACAGGCAGTGTATCACAATGCCTGCAGTAGGAATTGAAAGACATCAACTTGAGAGAGTTAGGAAGAGAACAATAGGACTTGGCAACCCATTGGGACTCACTGTCTCTCTCCCTCTTTGTCTCTTTTGCCCATAGAGGAAATGGATAGATAAACCATAAAGAGAGAGAGAGGAAGGAAGGAGGGGAGGAAGAAAGAAAGGAAGGGAGAGGGGAAGGGGTAGAACTCAAGAGAGGGACAAGGTAGATTGTAAAGCAGACCAGCAGAGGGCGCAATGGTTACGTTGCTGGACTCTCACGCAGTCAACCGCAGTTTGAGTCCCTGACCTCGCAGCTCAAAACTCACACCCGGCAAGACACATGACACACATGTATGCATGTGTGCCCAAAAGGAGAATGGAGGAGAAAGGATTGCAATATGGCCATTCCTCCTAGGGGGTGATTTCTTGCTTTCTGTCTGTCTGTCTGTCTCTCAACACACACACCCTATAGTAAAAATCTCTCTTAAAAAAGAAAAAAGGATGGACCGAGACAGAAGAATAAGGAGGTGGCAGAGAGTCCACATTTACACTGAGCACTATTCAAAAATATGTAAGGAACATTGATTCGAATTCTCATCACAACCATAACCGTAAGAGTTATTTAGAAGCTTTAATGATCTCATTTCATATTTTATAATGAATTGAGCACAGAGAGGTTGCTGTAGTTGAAATGTTCACTCAAGTCTCTTCAAAATTCGTGTTAAATCCCAGCTCCCAATGTGAAAGGGTTAAGAGCTGGGATCTTTTGCAGATAGAACAAGGCCTTTGAGAATAGGATCAGTGCTCTTATAAAAGAGACCCAGAGAGCTCCTTTGTTTCTTCTGCAGTGTGAGGACTCAGGGAGAAGACACTCACGTCTGAACCAGTAAGTGGGCCCTCACCAGACAACAACCTGCCAGCTCTTTGACTAGGACTTGCTGTCTCCAGAACTGTGAGAAGTCAATCTCTTTTCAGTGGAGCATGCCCGACCAGCAGTTCACCCATAGAGAGACGTTCATTCAGAACAGCCCAGCAGGGGCCAGCAGGTGGCATGGTGGTTGAGGCGCTGCACTTCCACATGGCCATCCACAGTTCAAGTCTCGAACCTGGTGGCCTGCTTTGTCCCTTTCCCTCTCTCTCTCCCTCTCTGGTCAAAACTTTAAAATAACAATAAGGATAAATAAAATAATTTAAAAAAAAAAGAACAGCCCAGCAGACAGTTGAAAAAGTGGGCCTGGAATAAGGAGAAACCTGACGATGAAAGATGTGGATTCTAGAGTCACTTTGTGTCAGTGTGATCACTGCGGAGAGCAGGGACGGGGAGCCAGACTAGGCAGGGAAGGCATCTGAGGAAACCCCTGAAGGTTTTTAGCAACCCAATCTATGGCAGTGTGTTATAACAGCCCAGAAAGACTCAGACAGAGGTTAAATATCTCGCCCGAGTCAGCAGACGAGAGTGAGGCTCGAAGCAGGAAGCTCTGGTTTTAAAGTCTGTGACTTCTACCCAGAAGGATAGTTTGATGGATATGGTTTCTGGAGGTGGGAAGAAAAGGCCTTTAAGCTGGGCTCTGGTAAGGGAGAGGAGAGCAAAGATGCAGAGAAATGGTGAGGTGGAGATGAGGGATGTAAGCCACATGGCCTCCACCTGCTTGGGAAGGTACGAGGATGTCAAGTGCTGACAGCGAAAGATGTGTGAATAGATTTGGGAATTGAAGAGAGCAGATAAGGTTTGCAACAGTCAGTGAGGAGCCTAAGGTGAGAGACAAGTGAGACAAATGTGAGATATATCAAGTAGCAACTGAAGTCAAAGGACAGGATTTAAAAGGGACCACAGGGCCAGGCAGTGGTATGGCAGTGGTGTGGCTGGACCCATATGGGAAAGGTCCTGGGTTTGTGTCCTGGGGCCTCCCTGAGCAAACCAAGTGCATACATGCATGCCCATGATCTGGGCTGAGAACGGGAGGAGATCACATGGCGAGGACCCTGTTGGTAGTGTCTGTCTGCCTCTTTTTCCTTCTCTCTCACAGAAACTAAAAACTTAAAAATAAAATTAAAATTATTATAGACCCAATAATCCCAAGGCAGGGTCAAAGAAATGGTGGTAAAATTTAATCTAGGATTGGGACTTACCAAAGTAAAAGGAGTGAGGCAGAAAGGTTTCAGGGTACAGGGGAGCACAAAATAGTGGCAGACTGAGGAAGGGGAACATTTTCAATGTCGAGTCATCCATCCCAACAAGCACAAAGGTGAGCACAGGGCCAGGGGCCAGGGGCATGTTACAGCTGAGATCTGCTAGCCTCCACCCCACCAAGGACACCCTGATTCCAAAGGTGCCCCAAAGTACCCTGCCACTCATTCCAAAATAAGTCTTGTTGGTTTAACAGTGAAGGCCCCAAACTCCACTGTTTAAAACTGTAGTCACTACCTCCCTACCTGTGGCTACTGAGCACTTAAAACGTGGCTAGTCTGAAATAAAATGTTTCGTGGGTGCAAAATAACAGCTGGATTTCAAAGACCTAGTATAAGAAAATGAATGCAAGATCACTCCTGTTTCTGGGTATTTGATAACATATTGAGGTGATAATATTTTGCCCATATTGAGTTAAATAAAGTTTATTAATATTGATTTCTTTTTAGTTTATTTCACGTGTTATTAGGAAACTTGTGACTCATATTTCTTTCTTTCTTTTTTAAAGAGAGATTTTTTTTTCTATAGGGCGCATACATTTATTTGCCAGAGAGACAGAAAGCGAGAAATCACCCCCTGGGGGGTATAGCCATGCAGCAATCCCTTCTCCTCCATTCTCCTCTAGGGATTTTGGGCACACGCGCACACCCGGCGTTCAGGTTTAAGCTGCCAGGTCCAGGATTGAACTGCAGTCGACTACATGGGAGTCCAGTGACTTAACCATCTGCTGGTCCCTGTGATCATATTTCTTTCAAGAAGAGTTGGTCTATAAAGCAGCTAAGATGCTAAATCTGGGCAAAAGGCTTTATCTGTATTGATACCTCTCTCAGCCATCCTGAGAGAGTGGGAAATAGAATCGATAAGTTTTGATTCGTTGGCTGTGACCTAATTAGAAAGGGGGTCCTCTTTAGGGTACCTGAAGAAGACTTGATGATGTGCCAGTGATTGAGGCATAAAAGGGCCAAACATTCCAAACGAGACCAAGTGCCAAAAACGCCTACGAACACTGTAGTGAGGACAAGGACAGCAGGCATCCACTTCTATTCCAGGATCCCCCCTCACTTAGGTGACCTAACTCTGCACAAACAGTCCCTCTCTGACCATGAGGTGACCTCCAAACCTTGTCCCCTTCGCTTTCTCACCAGTCTCCCAGAATTTTAAGCTTAACAACCTCACACCTTCCAAAAAAATTTGCCAGCTGGCCAGTACGTGTGCTGATTAACCCCTCACACAGCCTCCTTTCAGGAGCAGCCCGTCCATAATGAATATGGTGGCAACATGATGCCGCGTGGCCAGCATGGCTTGCAAGCCAGGATATCCCCATCCTAACCCAGACTTGCCCAATTGTTGCTGTGTGGATTTAGGACAGGTCGCCACCTCTCTGGGCCTCAGCTGCCTCACGTTCAAGCTAATAATACTGACCTATATTTGAAGTCTTGCCAAAGGGTTGGTTGAGATAATAGGCATAGAGTGCTTTGTTGCGGAGGACATGTTACACAAGTGAAAGGAAAAGGAAAAGGAGCCGCAGGAAGGGGATCCATTTGCGTTTTTAAGGAGAGAATCCCTTCCCCCTCCCCAGTCTGCTTTTTAATACTAAGAGGGTTGACTTTCCCCACTGGCAGGAAGGTGTGTCCCCAGTCCCACCAAGAGCCAGCACAGTTCAAAAAGTCTTCCTGTCAGAGAAGACCACATAACTGGCTCCGGGAAGTTTCCTGCAGCTGAATTAATAAAAGTGACTCCAAGGAAAACGTACTAAACAAAACCTGAACGCAGCTAATAATGACCTGCTTGAGATTTGAACATCACTTAGCACTGAAAGGAGATTTTAAATGGCAGAAGTTCTAATTCTCTGCAGATTGGCTCTCCCTCTGGGCCTTCCCCAGCAGGGTGAAGGGTGGAGGAGGAGGAGTCCAAAGATGGAAAGATCTGAGCAGAGCTGGCTTTTTCTCAATAGTGCAATGGGCTCTGGTCACCCAGTAGGCAAAAAGCTGTTCTGAGTGCTCCCACCCTTCACTTAACCCTCCTTTGAACCTTTGAAGAAGGGAATTATCATCACCATTTTACAGAGGGGAGAACTGAGGCTTGGAGAGGCACGGCAGGGATTTGAGGCTAGCTCTTTCTTTTCTTTTTTTTTTTTTTTTTTTGAGAGGTTTTCGCTATAGGGCGCGTGTGCTTGCCAGACAGACAGAGAGAGACAGAGAGACAGAAAGCGAGAAATCACCCCCCAGGGGGGATGGTCACGCCGCAATCCCTTCTCCTCATTCTCCTCTCGGGATATTGGGCACGCACGCACACGCGCCCGGCGTGAGTTTTAAGCCACCGGGTCCGGGACGCGAACCGTGGTCGACTACATGGGAGTCCAGCGACATAGCCATTACGCTAACTGCTGGTTCCTAGGCTAGCTCTTTCTACCCAGCAGCATTTCCCCCCAAAAGACCTTCCTTATACAAGCCCGGACATGATATGATGACCTGCACTATGTCCAAAACAGAGTATTCGGAGGAAAATCTCTCTCTCTCTATCTGAATGTATACCTAGATCTACATAAGGATATGTGTCATGTATCACGTAAGTGTACCGTCAAGTCTACACCAACATACTCAGAACCGTCCCACATGCCCTAACCACCAGTTCTTGAGTGTCATCCACCATACAACCCGTGGTTCTACCAAACCCCAGCCTTTCTCTACACAGTATTTTTCTCTAAGCAACAGGGTGCTTGCCTGTGGATAAGATAATGTGCTCCTTCTGAGAACCAGCCAAGACCAATGGGATGCAAGATGGCTCCCAAACTGACCTCTGAACGACCCAAACCTCATTATAATGTCATTTACATGTGAAATGACACACCTACCAGTGCCATGACAATTTACGATCAACAAGGAAACTACCAGAAATATCTTTACAAGGAAAAAAAAGAGGTGGGTTTTGGAATTCTGGGAAGCCCTTATCTTTTCCAAGAAAAACTTTCCATATACCTCCCTTGTAATACTCTATCCTATCCCCTCCTTGCCCCATTGGCTATAGCGTAAACGCCCAGCTCAGGATGAGAGAGAAGTTGATTTGTGAGCTTGGCTCCCACTTCTCCATTCCATGGCCACTGAATAAGCTTGTGCCACGATACTCAATTGTAGTTGCGAAAGTTGGCCACGACACCAAAAATCCCATCTTGGGAAATAAATGAAAAGTTGGTGGGGCCAGTGGGTGGCATCATGGTTGAGGCACTGTACTCTCACACGGTCGACTGTGGTTCAAGTCCCGTACCTAGCGGCTTGCTTTCTCACTTTCTTTCTCTCTCTTTCTCTCTCTGGTGAGCGCACATGCCTTGTAGCAAATTAAAAATAATAATGATACATAAGTTAAATAAATAATTCTTTTTTAAAAAGTTGGTAACAATACACTGGAATTATCTTCTTTATATTTATATTTACATCTTTTACAATTTATTTACTTAAAGTTTATTTCTCAAGAAAGACTGAGAGAGACAGGAATCCCCCAGTCACTGGTCACTCTATGATGGTCCCCCCACCCCCCAGTTTTCTAGCCATCCAGGATCACAGGAGTACCCAGCATAGTCAGGTCACAACCTGAGGTCAGCAGCCTGGGTCTTTCCAGATAGCTCCAGTACCGTGCCGTGGTGACCTACTATCCACACTGCCGTGACTGAGCCACTTCTGTATTATTTTACATGTCTGCTACTAACAGGTAAGGCATTTATAATAATTTTTAAGTTTATTTTATTCGTGAAAATGCATCCATGTGTGAGAGAGAATGACTCACCTCCAGCAGGGTTTCGTGATCCTTTCTCCCGCCCTCCTTCTCTCTAGGATCTTGGGCACACTCCATAAGCCCCCAGCATGTTTTCAAGCCAACCCAGGGATTTGACCCTGCAGTTAGCTTTGTGGCTTTGGGCACTGCAATTCAGATTGCTACCCAATGCACCTCCAGGCTGGGTCTATAATGATCGTTTATAAATTTTTATTGCCAAAGGGCTTTTATGCTCACCAGAGTGAGAGGGGGAGAAAGACCTCCCCTCCCCACAATAGGACACGGTCACACCACAATTCTTTTTCCTTCCATTTCTCCTTCTCATCAGGATTCTGGGTATGCATGCGCACATGCCCAGCACACTGTTCAAGTCACTGGGGCCAGATACAAACTCACCATCCGTCAAGTGAGATCCATTTCCCAAGCTCAACATTTAATCACTGTGCTTTGGGGCTGGCCCTATAATAAGTTTTGATTTTTAAAATTTTCCAACAGGGTTGAGCTTTCAAATTCTAAAAGTCACTCCCAACATGATTCAAAAAATATATATTTTCTATTAGTTTTCCTACAAATTTAAAACACATACACAAATTTCACCTCATGTTTAATAGTACAATTATTTATTTTTTATTATTATTTTAGAGAGATTTTTGCTATAGGGTGCATGCCCTCACCAGAGAGACAGAGAGACAGAAAGCAAGAAATCACTCCCCAGGGGTATGGCCATGCGCAATCCCTTCTTCTCCATTCTCCCGTTGGGATTTTGAGCATGCACCCACATGCACCTGGCATGAGTTTCAAGCTGCTGGGACCAGGACACGAACCGCCATCAATCATGTGGAAGTCCAGCAACAAAACCACTATACCATCTGCTGGTCCCAAGAGTACAATTTTTTAAACTTCAAGGGTTAATAAGGTATGGTAGTAAATATCTTGCAATACATATTTGCCAAGGGTGGGGGCCCTGGTGTCCTTCCCCAGTAAAGATGTCAACACCAGAGCTGAGAACAGTGGGCAAAAAGACCACCCTCAGGTCCCATCATTTCTAACTTGCCGGTGCCTGTTGCCCTTCACTTCCTCTCACGGCTTCCCAAGCCAGCAGGCACCCCGCATCTCATCTGCTCCGCCTAATGGCTCCTCTCTCCACTGCTGAAATTTTCCCAGAGCAGTAAATTCATTCCGTACTCTTGATAAAGGGATTGTAACGTTAATGGTTTAAAACTTCATTTTTCCTCCCTTGTAATATATTAGCATTTTATTCAGAGCTTTCTGAGGACACTGTATTAACTCCAGAGTAACTTCATAGCAGTTTCAGGCTGGTTAATTGGCTGGCAGGACTCCATGATCGCCTAAAGAGGCACCTTCCAGCCAGGTAAAGATTAGTTCAAGGCTAGTGTCTCCAGACCTTCTGTTTTTTTTTTTTTGTTTGTTTGTTTGTTTGTTTTTGTTTTTGTTTTTAAAGAAGCCAAAAATGTGGATTTATGTAAAATCTGATTTTTAAATGTTGACTTAATTCTTTTCTTTTTTTTATAATTATTTGTTTTATTTTATTTATTCTCTCATTTATTTTAATTTGACCAGAGAGAGACACAGAGGAAGAAAGAGAGAGAAGGAAAGTGAGAAAGAAGCCACCAGGTCTGGGGCTCAAACCATGGTCGGCCATGTGGGAGTGTCCAGCACCTTAACCACCACGCCACCTGCTGGTCCCTCTTTTCTTTTTTTTAAACCATGCAAGTCAAACAAAATCTGAAGGCAAGTGAAATGCCATCATGAGCTCACCAGTAAGGCACTAAAGGTGGCCTCAGCTTACCTTTCTAGCCTCATCCTCAACTCCTCTGCCCCTCAGAAATGAAGCCCACACCTCACTCATGCCTTACTACCCCCACCTTTGTCGCCAAGTACCTGCCCCTCAGGGTGCTCTTTTTTGTCTTTTCTATCAGAGTCTTTCCCATTCTTCAAGGATCTGCTTAAATCACACCTCTTCTCAACCGTTCCTCACTTTTTCTCTGCCTCTGTTGTTGTACTGCCTTTTTTCAAGCACATCTCGCATTCTGCTCTCACCCCTGTATCTCTGCATGTTGAAATCTTTCTTGCAGGCCACACATTGGAAGGAAAGGAAGGGAAGATTTCTTGATACCAGTTATGACTTTGATCCCATTATCTTCATTTCACGGGGGGAAACCAAAGCTCAGTGAGCAGGCGCTCCCCTCCAGCTTTCTGTATATGTACCACAGCTCTGCGTATCTTCTGCTCTCTCCCCCAGGACTCTTCCTTTCTTCCCCATCCATAATTGCACAGCCCTCAAAAGGGCTTCACCTGCCAGCACCTGCCCTCCCCGCATGCCAGCCAGCACAGCTCCCCACCCCATTCGGTGCTTCCTCAGCACCTGCAGTCATCCAGCTACTTCCTAACTCGCTATTGGCTTATTCTCCTCTTCCATTCGATTTTTTTTTTTCTTTTTTGGGAGAGGTTTTCGCTATAGGGCGCGTGCACTCGCCAGAAAGACAGAGAGAGACAGAGAGACAGAAAGCGAGAAATCACCCCCCAGGGGGGATGGCCACGCCGCAATCCCTTCTCCTCCATTCTCCTCTCGGGATCTTGGCCACGCATGTGCATGCACCCAGCGTGAGTTTAAGCCACCGGGTCCAGGACTCAAACCGCAGTCGACTACATGGAGTCAAGCGACGTAGCCATTACGCTAACTGCTGGTCCCCTCTTCCATTCGATTGTAAACAACTTGCCTAGCCTATTGCCTAGCCCAGAGCAGGTAAGCAGCCAACAGTTACTGGGTAGCAGAAGGACCCAGGAACTGTGAGCTGGGGCGAACTGCCTGGCTCCAAGCCCTGCTCTGGGCAGGGACTGCTGCTGGCCCCATCATGCCACAAACCCAAAGCAGCTCACCAGGGAGGCTATGGCTGTCCTCCCCAGGGGGACAGGCAGGTGGCAAGTTATTGCTCCTCTTCTGGGTCCAGGAACCAGCACTCACCTCTGTCCACCCTTTGCTCCTGGTCTCTAGCCTTAGGGGAAAGTGATTTTCTGCCCCAGTCAGGCTCTGTTTTGGAAGCATAATCTCAGTAATGATGGATGATGGTGGGGACGAACCTTCCCAGGGGCTGGCAAGAAAGGGAATTGGAGGGGCCCGTAGCCAGCCACGCTGGACAAAATCCCCACTGCCCAGGACAGCTGCCAGCAGAGTACAGGCCTTCCTGAGTCAGGAAGGAGGTGGGGGTATCCCCATCAGATGAGCCTGGATGTGGGGCTCTGTGGTCTCTGGAGTACTCCTGTGTCGTGGTACCCCCACCCCGTCCCATCACAGGTAGGAGCCAACCGGCGTCTCCTGTTCTCATCTCCACCCTCCCGGGCTCAGGAGAAAGCAGAAAACCCAGCAGGTTGATGTTCTCAAAGGAGCAGTTGACAGCACCCACCGAGAGCCACCCTGGGATCAGGGCTGGGGAACACTCTGGGCTCCTGAGGCCTATGACCCCCATCAAGCCTGGGAAGGAAGGCTGGTTGGGGAGGGACTCCCCCAGGGAATCTAGACCTCTGAGAACTTGAAGGGAAGGCAGGAGATCTAAGAGAAAGGTCAGCGGTCAATTCCCTCCCAGAGGGGGTTGGGCAAGATTCCCAGGCCCCTTCCCAAGCCCTTTAAGCATCACTTCCGGTTTCTTTTCTGTCCTTCCCCTGTCTCCTCCCTTAGTGACCCACCCATCACCTTCCTCAGACTTGCAGTGATGTTCACTCCACCCCTTAGAGAGCTCAAAGACCAGGTGTCTTTGTTCGGGCTGCCAGCAGGGTAACTTAGAAACAGCAGACGCGGGACCAGCAGTTAGCGTAATGGCTATGTCGCTGGACTTCCATGTAGTCGACCGCGGTTCGCGTCCCGGACCCGGTGGCTTAAAACTCACGCCGGACGCTTGTGCGTGCGTGCCCAAGATCCCGAGAGGAGAATGGAGGAGAAGGGATTGTGGCATGACCATCCCCCCTGAGGGGTGATTTCTCGCTTTCTGTCTCTCTGTCTCTCTCTGTCTGTCTGGCGAGCGCACGTGCCCTATGGCAAAAACCTCTGGGGGGGGGGGGGAGAAACAGCAGACGCTTATTCCTTATGGTTCTGGAGGCTGAAGTGGCGCCTTGGGCTCTGGACAGGGGCTTCCTCTGGGCTGCAGACTACCAGCTTCCTGCTGTGTCCCCACATGGCAGGAGGGGCCAGAGGGCAAGACAGCACAAAAGCTCTCTGGGGTCCCTTGTATAAGGACACCAACCCAGATCATGTGGGCTCCAGTTTTACGACCTAAGTACCTCCTCAAGGACCCCTGCTGACGCTATCACCTTAGGGTTAGGACTTCAACATACGGATATGGGGGTAGGGGGCCAGCAGTCACACCAGGTTGATGACGAGCCTGGCAGGCCCAGCATCTGCAGGCGCTTTAGGTTGGTAAGTCCTCAATAAGCCAGTGAGAGAGGCTTTTACAAATTATTTGAAAGGAAAAACATAAAAGGAGTTCAACACTGTTTTATAATGGGCAAAGCCTAAAAATTAAAGACCATGTTACTTAAATAAACAAAATGCTTAAGAAGAAAACTAGCAAGAACCAGGACTTCAGCTAGGAAACTGACCAAATAATCCTGCTGATTTAAGGAAGCAGAAGAAGTCCGTTTTCTTGACCATGTATGATGTGCTAAGGGCTCTATATGTATGTCTCATGTCACCTTGGGGTAACCCTGTAACACGATCTCTTCTCATCCCCATTTTACAAATAGGCACCCTCTAAACCAAAGCCTAGGGCGTTTTACTCTCCCACAGGGCCACATTATAGCGGGCTAACACATTCCCCTCCTGGTGACACGTTTGCATGTTACAATGGCTCTCTGGGGAGGACAAAGGATCCGCAGGAATGGCTCCAATGTTGGGAATTTGGGGCCTCAGCTCTGCCCACTGGCAGAGCTCTCAGGGCAGGAGCCTCTGGCATCACCGAGGGCGGCCACCCACGGCCTCCCTGACACAGGGCCCCATTTAGCAGCTGGCGAAGCCGAGGGGTATGAGGGCAGAATGAGGGAGGAGGTCAGGTCAGCGAAGCCAGCCCCAGGCTGGGCAAGGCAGAGGCAAGCAAGCGCCTGCAGAAGAATGTGCTGTTCTCTCTCCCCGGCCTACAAATCCCAGCGCATTTACCAGTGTGCAAGGGACACGTCGGGGGTAGTGTCAGGGCAGGACAGAGAACCGGTGCGAGAGAACACGAATACTCATCTAGCCCAGCCATCACTCCCTGTGCGACCCCGGGTCTGTCACCTGCCCTGGCTGGTCCACAGGGTCCATCAGTCCTAGGCTGTCATATGAAGGGGTGGTCTAGGTAATTGGTGAGGGTTCTTTCACCTCAAAGGGTGATGACCACAGACGAGCCCTAGGAGGCCAGCACTCAGCTCTGCCAGGGCGGCATTTATGGTCAAAGGGAAGTGAGTCTTAGGTGGTACTGGCGAGAGGAAGAGAAAGATGCAGGGACCATCGAAAGGGGAGAGAGGATGGCAGGTGGCATGGTGGTTAAGGCTCTGGACTCCACATGGCCAACTGTGGCTCGAGTCCCAGACCTGGGGGTTTGCTTATCCTCTCTCTGGTCAAATTAAAAATAAATAAATGGGGACCAGCAGTTAGCATAATGGCTATGTCACTGGACTCCCATGTAGTCAACCGTGGTTCGCATCCCGGACCCGGTGGCTTAAAACTCATGCCGGGCGCGTGTGCGTGCGTGCCCGAGATCCTGAGAGGAGAATGGAGGAGAAGGGATTGTGGCGTGGCCATCCCCCCTGGGGGGTGATTTCTCGCTTTCTGTCTCTCTGTCTCTCTGTGTCTGGCGAGCGCACGTGCCCTATAGCAAAAACCTCTCCAAAAAATAAATAAATAAATAAATAATAAATAAAATAAAATGGATAATTCTTTAAAAATTTTAAAAAAGGAGAGATTAGTTCTAGGTGATGGAGCCCAGACTATGTGTCTGGGGGGATTAGGGTGCCAAAGAGGGCCAGGGTGCCCTGAAAAGGGAATTGAAAGATGCCATACATTTTTTTTTTTTTTTAATCAAGGTTCCACTGAGGACTCAATGCCAAATGCCAAATGTTGCGTGGAGCTCTGAGGAACAGGACTTATTCCCAGAGGAGACAGCCATGCAGGGTACCACTATTGAACTGTTCATGGAGTGCTGCCTGCTGCCCACAGGCAGGTGGAGGGAAGCAGGAAGCCCGCCTCCAGGAGCCCACAGGTGAGGACAATGGAATGATTTCACCCAGCCTGAGAGGACCTGGAGGCACCTGAGTGGAAAGAACCATCCAAAACGGCATGGAAGCACTAGAGAGAGAACACACACGTTTAGGAAGGAGGCATCACTGTCCCCATTTCACAGATATGAAAACCGAGGCTCAGCATGGTCACAGCCAAGGGGCAGAGGTGGGATCAGAACCAGCTCTGCCTGAGTCCATGGCTTTTGCTTGTACTTTTTGTCCTATTCTTACTCTCATAAGAATAAGTAGGTTGAGGCTAGGGAAGGATTGGGAAGGGAGGAGGCATGAGAATAGGCAAAAGGCTGGGGAGATGGACTGGGCAGATGAGGATGGAGTAGGCGTCTTCCTACCAAAACAAAATGGCAGCCGGTGCTTTCCAAATAGACTCTTCTGGGTTACCTGTCGCTGGTTAAGAGCAGCCCAATCTGGGCTGAGCTCCTCTGTGGCCTGACGCAAGTATTTAATGTCTTAGAGCCTCTCTTTGCTCACCAATGCAGTGGGAGTAATGGCAGCCATGCCTTATGGGGTAGTTGGGAAGGGGGAGATGACTGCAGTGTTTAAAGGGCATGGTGTCTGGCTCATGTCAAGTGTTGAATACAAGGCAGCCAAAACCAACTGCTAATTAGAGTAGCTCCAGCTGACTTCCTTTTCTCCTGGCTGCCCCTTCAAAGCTGACAGGGGGCCAGTCCTCCCCCACCCTCTCTCCTCTGTCTGCCTCTGGTAGTCTCCCATCTCAGGACCCACTTCAAAGCTACTTCTTGTGCTTCTTCTGCTTCCTAGACTTCTAGCTTGCATCTGATCAAAGGATTCATCAATTAGCCTAAACTCTCCTGAACCTTCCAGGGACCTCCCTGTCCCTTTGCATGGGGTGGGCCAAACACTCAGCATGGGGCTGGTGGATTTGCAAGCTGACAGGAAGGACCTAACAAGGCACTCACATGGCCGGCAATTTGTAAATTAACCTCAGGATATACATGAAAACCTTCCACGCAAACCACAAGTTCTATGCTTTCACAAATCTGCCAACTATTAAATGGAATTTACAACTGCTTAAGAATGTTTTCCACTAATTAGACTGATAGATAGTATATGAAAGGTAAGGGTGAGGGAGGGTGGGAAATTGGAAATAAAGTTTACTGCCTTCCTGTCAGGATTCTTTTTTATTTATTATTATTTTTTTAAAGGTTTTTGCTATAGGGCACATGCGCTCACCGGAAAGACAGAGAGAGACAGAGACAGAAAGCGAGAAATCACCTCTCCCAGCGAGGATGGCCATGCAATCCCTTCTCCTCCACTCTCCTTTGGGATCTTGGGCACACACACACATGCACACATCCGGCATGAGTTTAAGCCACCGGGTCTGGGACTCGAACTGCAGTCAACTACATGTGAGTCCAGCGACATAGCCATCACACCAACTGCTAGTCCCTTCTCAGGAGTCTTAATTTTCCATACCCTTCATCCTTTTGGCAGACTGGTTAAGCTTATGGACTCTTTCTCAAACATTTTAAAATGCATAAAATAAAATGTATAGCTTGGATACAAAGAAAACCAATAACATTGAAATATAATTATTAAAATAAAAAAAAAAAACAAGTGCATAATGTAGTAATATATGTTCTTTATTAACGCACTGAATAGCAAACTCTAGCAGTGGGTATAATAACCTCTATAATTTCAAAGCCCCAATAGGCATAAATAATTCTTCAAAATATCTGTAGCAGCTAAAATGTAATATGACAATTTATTTCTATTGGTGGCATTATCACAGGTACTGTGACTACGTCGTGGTTTATTGCCTATAACCACATTAGAAGCAAATGCTAAATAAAGATGTTCTTTTTTTCTCACCCAAGTTCACAACTCCTCCAAACTCAGTACAACTTGGGCTGTTGACCTCAAGTTAGGAATCCCTGTTAGGCCCTTTAAACTGTTTCTTTAAGAGTTATTAATTTAATTTATTATTATTATTATTTTAATTCACCAGAGAGAGAGAGAGAGAAAGTAAGAAAGCAAGCTGCCAGGTCCAGGACTCAAACTGTGGTCAACTGCATGGGAATCTATGCTCAACCACCATGCCATCTACTGGCCCTACCTTTACAACTATTTGTTCTGTGCATATTCCTGCGTTCCAGCTCAAGTTTACCTCCTCGAAGAACCTCCACCAACAGCCTTCCTGCCCTAAACACAGAGTTCTGCACATAGGAGCCGCCTCTGTCTACCCCCAGATCCGATTGGCCCAGGGAGGACGCCTGCCTCAGCGGCACCCCATGCCCAGGCTGCCAGACCGCTGCCTAGACATGGCCTGCAGAGAAAATCTCAGCTTCCAGAGAACTGGGCTCAGACATTGGGATCCTCTCTACAACTCGCTTGAACTAAGCAACAAATGGAAAGGACCGTGTGATAGTCAGGCAAGGGCTGGGGTGGGCAGATGCCAAGTTAAGTCAATGGCACTCAGAGGTGCCCCACAGAGTGAAGACCAGAGACCAGCTGCACCACCGGAATGACCTTGACTCAGAACCTCTTCATGGCATCATGCATCTCCAGGATGCCTGGCCTCCTTCCAGGCCTGGGCTTAGATGTCAGTACTGCATTTTATGGCTTCTCTCTTCCTTCATTAAAACTAACTGAGGGGGAGAGACCAGCAGTTGATGTAATGGCTATGTCACTGGACTCCCATGTAGTCGATCGCGGTTCGAGTCCTAGACCTGGTGGCTTAAACTCACACCAGGCGCATGTGTGTGAGTGCCCAAGATCCTGAGAGGAGAATGGAGGAGAAGGGATTACAGAGTGGCCATACCCCCTGGGGGGTGATTTCTCGCTTTCTGTCTCTCTGTCTCTCTCTGTCTTTCTGGCAAGCACACACGCCCTATAGCAAAAACCTCTCCAAAAAAAAAAAACCAAAAAAACAACTAACTTCGGGGACTGGCAGATGGCATGGTGGTTAAGGCACTGGACTCCCATATGGCAGACCATGGTTCTAGTACTGGATCTGGCTGCTAGCTTTCCCTTTCTCTCTCTCTCTCTCTCTGTTTCTCTATGACCAAATTAAAAAATAATAATAACAAATGGAATTAAATAACTAAATAATATTTCTTTAAAAAAATTTAAGGAAGTCGGAGGAACTCTAAGTAAGTATTAACCATACCAATTTACAGTTTAGGAAGTCGAAGTTTGGGGACCCTGAATCATTTGCTCAGGCTCACAGGGCTAGTAAATGGTGAAGCGCCTTTCCCTTCCCCTCACTTTACTCCCCCCAACCCCACCTTTTTTAGAGAGATTTTTGCTATAGGGCACATGCACTCACCGAGAGACAGAGAGAGACAGAGACAGAAAGCAAGAAATCACCCATGGGAGGTAGCAATGCCACAATTTCTCCTCCTTATTCTGCTCTCAGGATCATGGGCATGCATGTGCATGTGCCTGGTGTGAGTTTTAAGCCGCTGATCTGGGACTCGAACTTCAGTCAATTACATGGGAGTCCAGTGACATAACCATTATGCCATCTACTGGTCCTTCCACTCCCCCTTTTATTGAAAGCCAGAGGGCAATGCCCTTTATTATCTATTGATTTATTTTAAATCACACAAATTATATGAGCAATCTCCTAAAAAATTCAAATATTACTGACAAACTGCCCTACACACAGACACACACACACACGCACGCACGCACACACACAGAATATGAAGGCATCTTTTAAAAGCATACAGAAAACACATATTGTGAAAAAACTATGCGAAAATTTCACTTTTTTTTTGGTACCAAAATGAACTCATACTTCAATTCCATTTTCCACAAACTTTCTGAAGTACTCTGGTATTATATCTAATAAATATAGACCCTGACCACTAGATTATATTTAGCCACCACCCAACCTAACATTCTTTTTTTTTTTTCTCCCCAAAGTTCATTTATTTATTTCTTCCATGAGTGAGAGATACAGAGACAGACAGACAGACAGCACCACAGCGGGATCTAGATGACATTCCACCCCTAGCTGCAGCCGGCACAGGATCAGTCAACTTGGTGAGGTCTCAGGATGCAAATCCAGAACCCTCCCATGCGAGTCAACATCACAGGGCCATACAACATTCTGTCTTTGTAAACTTTTCTCCCAGAGTCAAATGCTACATTTTCCTAGGTGGAAGTGTGTTGGACGGGCATATGAGGAACCCATGATGAGCCCGGCACCTGGACACATCTGGCTGCTTGGTGCCCTGCTAAGAAGACTGGAATCAATTTCACTGAGGGCTGGTGCCTCTGGGCCATGGGACAGGACCAGGCCATGGAGGAGCACGGCACTGAAAGCTGCTTTCTCTCTGCATGCAGCAAATTCTCCCCAATGCCATATTTCTCTGCCCCATTGTCACTTGATGCCAGAGCCACAGACTAGAAAATACCAAAGGAAACTCTGCAGACACAAAGGATCCTTCCACACAAAGGGGGAAAAGCCACAGCCACATTAAAAAATAATAATAATACATCCAGCCAACATGTTTTATTTACTTTGGGGGAAAAAAAAAATGGGAGGGAGATGGGAATTGGGATTTGTATTTTCTCTCACAACGCCTGTGTCCCCGGAAAGTCATTTGTGGGGCAGGGCCAGGCCTGGGCGAGACAGGGAGGCATTTCTTTTGAAAATAGACTTCTCTCCTTTGGAGAAGAAACATTCGGCCGCTTCCTCCAGACACCGCCAATCTATAACTGCCTGCATATCACATTAACCATCTCCTTGAAATGTTGGGACAGCATTTATTTTATCTGGGAAACTGTGACAGGCTTATTTTTAGCAGGAGGGCCCTCTCTTTTCCTTTAATCCTACTTTGAAATATTATCCGTGTAGATTTGAAACTGTTTACAGAAAGGCCTAATAGAAACAAGCCTTTTCCTTCAACTCGGTCTGGGAGACGAGTGTTCTGAGGCACAGAGGGGTTATGGCTCAGCTCTAAATCACACAGCTAGTTAGCAGCAGCTGTAGGTTCCCAGGGTCCCCTGGCCTCCACGCCAATGCCTCTCCCCACAAACCCTGTTCCAGAATCACACAGAGTGGTTAGCCATCCGATCTCAGAGACAGAGAGCTCCATCAAATCCGAGTCTTGTGTGTTATTCATTCCATGACCTTGGGCAAGTCACTTAACCTCTCTGAGCCTCCCTTTCCTGAATGAACACTGGGCTTGTAGGAGTAACTATCACTAGGTTATTGTGAGGACTGAGTGTGCCAGGGCTGACCACACAGTACACTATGATTACACTGACTTCTGCTTCACACCCAGAACTCAGTAGCTCTTTGATAACTGCATTCACGCCATCGCCCAGAGACAAGAACTGGCCATTATCAAACCCATTTCACAGTGACGGAAATGGAATTCCTCCTGCAGAGCTGGCATCACTTGCATGACATCAAGTTTTAAAAGTGGGCACGTCCTCAGCATTAAGAAGTCCTTGGGAACCAGCAGTTAGCGTAATGGCTATGTTGCTGGACTCCCATGTAGTCGACCGCGGTTCGCGTCCCGGACCCGGTGGCTTACAACTCACGCCGGGCGCGTGTGCGTGCGTGCCCAAGATCCCGAGAGGAGAATGGAGGAGAAGGGATTGCGGCGGGACCATCCCCCCTGGGGGGTGATTTCTCGCTTTCTGTCTCTATGTCTCTCTCTGTCTGTCTGGCGAGCGCACGCGCCCTATAGCGAAAAACCTCTCCAAAAAAAAAAAAAAAAGAAGTCCTAAATGTCCTCCCACCACGCCTCCTAAGAATGAGTAGAATTAGTGATAAAAGTTCCCTTTTCCCTTCCTCCTGCAGAGCAGAAATGCATATGCGCTGCCACATATCCCACGGCCCACGCATATAAGCTGGAATCAGCCCAGTGCCTGGCACAGAAGAGACTCAAGGCAGGATTTGGTTTTGCCTTGTTTTATTTATCCAGATGGTGCATGCACTTGCCAGAGACGGAGAGAGAGGGCGAGGGAGAGAGCACCCCTCAATGCGATGTGATCACCCATCCTCTCTGCATTTTTTCACTTTGTTAGGATTTGGGACCCACATGGACATGCACCCTGCCTGTTTTTCAAGCTCCCAGGGTTGAGCCTCAAATTGTGTGGTTGGCCATGTGGGATCCAGCTCCCTTAACTCCCAAGCCATAGGGCCAGCTCTCAATGCAGCCTTTATTTTAATTAATTAATTTATTTATGTTAGAGAGATTTTTGGTATAGGGCACATATGCTTGCCAGAGAGACAGAACGTGAGAAATCACCCTCTGGGAGGGATGGCCATGCCACAATCCCTTCTCCTCCATTCTCTTCTTGGGATTTTTGGTCACGCATGCACACGTGCCCGGTGTGAGTTTGAAGTTGCCAGGTCTGAGATTTGAACTGTGGTCGACTATGTGGGAGTCCAGTGATGTAACCATCATGCCATCTGCTGGTCCTGGTCCCTCTCAATGCAATTTTAATGGGTGAGTGAATTACCAGACAAATGAAGATCCTGCTCTGCACATAGGGATGGTATAGCCTAAACAGGTGTCTTGTTGCAGTAAATGGGATAAGTAGACAAGTGTTCCAGAGGCAGGGGACCCAGCAGATAGCATAATGGTTACAATGCTGGACTCCCACGTAGTCAATCATGGTTCACGTCCCGGACCCGGCAGCTTAAAACTCAAGCCAGGCGTATGTGCGTGTGTGCCCAAGATCCCAGGAGAAGAATGGAGGAGAGGGGATTGTAGTGTGGCTATCCCCCCTAAAGGGTAATTTCTCACTTTCTGTCTCTCAGTCTCTCCTGTGAGCACATGTGCCCTCTAGCAAAAATCTCTCTTAAGAAAAAAAAGGAGCTCCAGAGGCAGAAAGCAAAACTCTGTTTTCCCCTTAGCCCACTCTGTGTGAAGAAGCCTTTTTTTTTTTTTTTTCTTTTTTTTTGGAGAGGTTTTTGCTATAGGGCGCGTGCGCTCGCCAGACAGACAGAGAGAGACAGAGAGACAGAAAGCAGGAAATCACCCCCCGGGGGGGATGGCCACGCCGCAATCCCTTCTCCTCCATTCTCCTCTCGGGATCTTGGGCACGCACGCACACGCACCCGGCGTGAGTTCAAGCCGCCGGGTCCGGGACTTGAACCGCGGTCGACTACGTGGGAGTCCAGCGACATAGCCAATACGCTAACTGCTGGTCCCAAGAAGCCTTTGACAAGGCCAGTAGCTGGGCCCTTGATCTCAATGGTCCTGTCCAGAGCATTACCCGGTCCGGCCCAATCCCGGGCCTGGAGATAACTGTGAAGCCCACGTGATCCTCCTCCAGCTAAAACAGATGTAATAACATTGCAGGCGCAGGGTGGCAAACAAGCCAGGGAGATGGCCCATCTGTCTTCCTAATTGTCAACTCTGCCCATAATAAGATTTTTCTCCCTGTCACACCTTAGGCTGCTACTGAACTGAAGCAAAACCTAGATATCCATCTTCCAGCCATGAGCAGTGGCCTTCACAAAGCACCAGGGACGAAAGAGGCTCCTTGGCTAAGAGAAACAGAGAGCAGTGGAAGGAGCCCTGCCCAGGGGTCAGGAGCTGGGGCTTCCTGCTCATTACCAGCTGTTGAGTGCTTAGGTAGACCTTGCATGAAACTGAGCCTCTGTTTCCTGCAAAATTGAAGTCCAAAGTTCTGGAATGGGGTCAGTGAAAGGGGCTGTGAATCATGTGATGTCATGGGCCAGGTAATTTAGGTTATGTACATTTGCAGGAGGGTAGCCCTAATTTTTGTCAGAATCTCAAATATACATGTAACACTCCCCCACCCATAAAAACAGAAGTTAAAAAAAAACTGAACTAGACAGCTTCCCTGCCACGAGCACGTATTGAGCAGCTTCTGTGCGAGGTGCAGAGCCAGCGATGTGATAGGAAAGTCTTGCTTTAAGGTACTCAGTGCAGCTGACACTCACTGGGACTGGAGTCCAGTCCAGGGAGCTTTGGAAACAAAGAAAAGGCAGCACGTGAGCTGGTCAGAGAAGGTCTTCCAGAGGGGAAGAACGTAAGTATAACATCAACACCGAAGGCTAAGTGTGCATTCACTGGTGGGACAGTGGAAGGGTACTTCAAAGGACAGCATGTGCAAAGGTAGTGTGGTCCAGAAACTTCCTGAAGGGTAAAATGAGCAGAATATAGAGCTGCTCATTGCAGAGGGCCAGCAGAAGTGGTAGAAGCAGAAGTGAGGCTGTAAAGGTAGGCAGGGCCCAGATTGGAAAATGCCACGAACGCCACTCTAAGGAATTTTACGTTGTATGCCATGAGTTCTTTCTGTTGGGTTGTCTGGAAAGTCCTGACGCATTTTTGCATAGAAAAACAGAAAAATATGCCCTTTCCCAACAACCTAATAGTTTTAAAAGTCAAAATGAGGACCAGCAGATGGTGTAATGGTTATGTCACTGGACTCCTATGTAGTCAACCGCAGTTTGAGTCCTGGACCTAGTAGCTTAAAACTCACGCCAGGTGCATGGGCGTGCATGCCCAAAATCCTGAGAGGAGAATGGAGAAGGGATTGCAACATGGTCATCCCCCCCAGGGTGGGGGTGATTTCTTGCTCTCTGTCTCTCTCTGTCTCTCTGGCCAGTGCATGCACTCTATAGCAAAACGAATAAATGACTCTCTTTAAAAAAAAGAAAGATCAGAATGAGCCACCATTCCTAGCACCAATTTCCCAAAATGTCGGGCAGAAGCTCTGCTAGGCTGTGAGCAGAACAGGCAATCAGGATGAGGGCAGGAAAGAACCGCTGCTCTTGGCACGGTGCATGGGCAGGGGCTGTCAGACCAAGGCGATAAGTGCACGCCTGAGGGTGCGGGGGTTGGGGGGCAGCAACTGCTGCTGGTCTCTACCATCCCTCTCCCAGCATGAGGCCTAGATAGAGCCGTCCAACTGCCCATTTTTATGGCCAAGAAAGGAAGACACTGATGGGCTCAGTTGATGGGGGCAGCACAAAGGGTTATGCTCATTTGGGACTCTGGTTATCATTTGGTAAACAGAGGCTTTCAGTCCCTCTAATGGGCTCTGCAACTCACCACAGGGCCCTGTCACATGCTGCTCCTTTGCCTGGAAGTCTCTTCCTACCCTCAACTAGTTAACTCCAATCAGTTTTCAGCCTGAGCAACTGACGACCAGACCTATTACAGATTCTCAGTGCACCGCATCCTTCCCTTTCAAAGAACTCCGCGGTGTGCAGAATTTCGTATTTCTCTGAGTGATTTGATTCTTGCCAGTCTTGGCCACTGAGCTAAGTTCCCTGAAGCCAGTTTGTACCCATTTGTCCCCCTCTGCATCGTACTACCTTGCCCAGTGTTTGCTGGTTGAGTGAAAGTCTGCCCTAGACAGAGCCATTCCGAAATCCGATGTCCCCAAGACACATTAAGGCCCAGCGAGGCTGAAGGCTGGACTGGAAAAGGCAACATTAGAAAGGACTCAGCTTCTAGTCCAAGTGCAGCTCTGTCTCTGTCATGTCCAGAGAGACTCTGAGGAATCCGGACTTCATTTACCCAGGCAGTTCCTGGGGAATCATGTTGATTCTCAATTTCTCCCCAGGTCTCCCCCTGGCCTCTGGTGGCATTTGACCCTCCCCTGACCAGGCCTCAGGGGATCATACTCAGCAGCTGGGGGAGGGGTGATCTCTCTCTCCTGGAAAGTGTTCCTCCTTACCTACATGCCTGAACCCCAGGGCGCCTGGAATTAAGACTGTCGGGTTCATAGCCCTGGCAGATGTCCACGGCAGATGTCCAGGGCAAGAGTAGGTTCAGTGCCGGTGTAGGAGCCATGGGGCTCAGCTTTCCAACTCCCATACTCGCTAGTCTGCCGGGACAGAGTGCCTGGGGTCAAAGATTTGACCTTAAGGGAGAGCAGGAGGAAAAGGGGCTCACCAAGCCGCGCAGGCTAGGCTAAGCGCCCTTGGCATCCGCTACACCCACCCCAGAGCGGCCTCATTGCCTCCACCCAAGGTCGCGGCCTCAGGAGAGCTCTGGAAAGTTCAGCCAGGGGCCGAGGGGTGCTAGGGTAGGAACTAGGGGGCGGCTTTTGCGAAAAGAGAGAGAAACTAAAAGCTCGAGTCCAGGTGTTCTGGGAGGTCGGCGGCAAGGTGCCCCCAGCCCCGCAAACTGCGACCGCAGCGATTCGCTCCGAAAAGCTGGGCGGGGGCTGCACCACCTGAGCCGCAGGACGAGGCGGTCCCCCTCCCCACTGGCCTCCATCGGCATTGAATTAGGGCGCGGGCAGCAGGTCCGGGCTGGAAAGGAAGTGGTGCCCCTCCTTCGGCAGCCCGCGCGACCCCGGCCCCCTCTCCGCACCGTCTCGGACCTCTGGCTCCGGGGCGAGGGCGCCAGTTCAGCCAGGCTTCTGCAGCCTCTGCCTTGGAGGGAGACGGGGACGCGGCGCTGGGAGAGAGCGAGGCGCGCGGCGCAGGCGAGAGGAGAGTGGCCGAGGGCCGGGGCCAAAACCCGGTGGCTCAGGACGGGGTGCTGGACTCCCCACAGACGCGCCGCCCCGGGCTGCGATCGCAGAGCCCCTTACCTTGGCGAGCTGCAGAAGTCTGACTCAGGCGGCTCGCGGTGCTCCGGCCGACGCTGCTTGGACGCACACCCCAGCTTCGAGGCGCACGCAGCCGCCCGATGCACAGATCGCGTCCCGGGCGCGCACCCCCGGGCTGGCGCACGGTCGTTGTCCAGGGCGCGCACACCCTCCAGGCGCCCTCGCGGGCGGGCTGGGCCTGGTCCCGGGGCGCACACCCAGCGGGCACACCCACCGCGGCGGATGCGGGACTGGCCAGGCGCCGCCGGCTGCTGCTTCGCCCCGCGTCGCCGGCTGCCAACCAACACCGCCCGAGTCCCCGCCTTCGCTAGGGGGAAAAAAAAAAAAGACTCCTGACACGGCGCAGGCTTTGGTGTGTTGGAGGGGCAGAATTGCGAAACCGAGGGGAGGGTCTTAGCTGTGATAAACTCAAAAAGCCCTTGGACAGAGTTAGGAAGAAAAACTTTTTGAAAAGAGAACGGAAAACTCCTAACCGGTGTATAGTGCTTTCTAGAATGCCAATTTCACATACACTCATCTCCGTCCGCGTAGACAATTTCTATCCTCAGGGTAGAAGAGGAGCTCACGTTAAGACGGCAATGACTTGCCAGGGCAGCACTAGAGCCCAGCTCTGGTCCCTGAGAATCCACGCGCAGTGATGTCCTGAACAGGGGAGGCGAAGGAGCCAGGGTGGAGTAACGACTTCTACCTTTGACCTAAGTCGCCTTTTCCATTTCTTTGTTTTCTTCCTAGTAATAGTTGTACCCAACGCAAGATTCATGACTCTTTCCCTTCATACTCCGATCTCCCACTGACCCACGAAAGCTTTTTAATCAGTTCAAAATACTTGCATTTCAATTGCTGACCAGATCACTACACAGTAACCTCTGGAGAAAGGATTTGCGATTGCTACCCTTGTATAGATCAGAACAGGCGCGAGGGAGTGGGGCGTCAGATTTCCGATCCAACTCTGACACACAGCCCACCACCTGTCAACTGCGCCCATGGCACCTGGAAAAACTTAGCCTGCCTGGGGGCAGCAGGTGGCATAATGGTTAAGGCTCCGGACTACCATGTGATCGACGGGGCTTCATATTCTCCAGACCTGGTGGCTTCAGGCACCTGTGCATGCATGCCCAAAATCCCAGGAGGAAACTAGAGGATTGCAGAGTGGCCATTCCCGCTGGCGAGTGATTTCTCGCTGTCTGACTGTCTCTCTGGCAAGTGCATACGTCCTATAGCAAAAATCTAATTAAAAAAAAAAAAAAAAAAAAAACTTAGCCAAAGAAGTTTCATTTTTGAAACAGAGGATGGAGATTATTTTAAGGCAAGAGACATTCCTGGGAGTTTTAGTTTCCGTTTTGACAGAAGCATAGTTGTGCACCAAGAGAGTACATCAACAGCCCCGGAGCAAGAATGAATGGCAAGGGCAGCGTGGCTCTGGCACTGGGGCATTACAGGGAGTAGTGGGGACTGTGGGGAGTGGCAGCTCAGCTCTTGTCCAAGTAAACGGGTTGCTGTTCCTCGGCTCCAGTTGGTATTCACCATGGAGGGTTTATATAGCCAGATCCTCCCACTTTTAAAAGAGAAGCAATAAATTAAATGAAGACTTCCTTTTTGTTGGCAATGCAGTGTGTGTGTGTGTGTGTGTGTGTGTGTGTGTGTGATTTGCTGGACAGGGGTTTGTGCCCTTGTGTTTGGGGTACTTGTCACTGTTTCATTTGGGGCTCCCAACATCCTTGTGGGATAGATCCAGTGTGGATGGCTATTTCTGTTTTCGTGGAGAGGAACCATGGCTCAGGTGGGCGCCGTGACTAGCCAAGGCACCACGAGGTCATTGTGCATAAGCTAACTGGTGGGGCTGGAACTGGAACCGGGCATCTCTACTCCTGGGCCTGGAACCTTTTCCCTCTGGAGAAAGGATCTGCATGCTCTGCTCTCATGAAGAATATGTTGCTTGATTTCTGGGCACCGTGAGCCAAGTCAGGCATGGGGCTGGCACTGGGGTGTGGAGACATAGCACCTTTCCTGGGAAGATGGAGCGGGAGTGCCAGACTGCTGTCCTCGAAAGCAGGCGCTCAGCCTGATGACTCAGAGATGAAACTGTGTCTTGAGGGTAAGGCTGAGTGAGTCACAGGAAGCAAGGTCTGCGTGGGGGCAGCTGGGGCCATTGAAGTCCAGATTAGGATATTGAGAAATGGAGGAGACTGGACTAAGCACACATACTCACCTCTCGCCTCCCCCCTCCCCCAACCAGAAGCCATGTGCACCAACGCACTGGCTAAAACAATGCCTGTTTTTCCTAGCATGATAGGGAAGAATAGAGTTGGACTACAAAGTGGAACCCTGTGTGGTCCTGGGAAGAGGGGACTCTATGCAGGCAATAAGCCTTCTAGACTCTCAGGTTTGGGCATCTGCACTGCAGGACTTGGCCTGGGCCTTTCAGACAGTGAGTGCTGGTGCTGAAAGCTGATTTGGAATGACTGGGCACATTGCTACTGCAGCCTGAACCTCCACAGCTGAAGGACTGAGCAACAACAGAATGGAGAGCCTCCCTGCCCGCTTCCTTCCTCTGCTGGAGTTTGGGGTGCAGAAGGGTTAACAGGTACTCACTGTTCACCATGTACCAGGCTCCGTGCTGAGCTTTGCACAGACATGGCTCTCTGGGATTCACCCCCAAACTGAAATAGCCATCACTCTTCTTTTTCTCAAAATTTGCAAGAGGGTGCATGCCCTTGCCAGAGAGAGACTGAGAGAAAGGAAAATTTTTAAAAAAGAAGAAGAAAGCACCCAGCATGGGAAATGGTCATACCACAATCCCCTCTCCACTTCTCCCTTTTTTGGGGGGGGGGGGATTGTGGTATGCACATACACATGCATGTCAAGTTTTAGAGAGAGAGTTTTGTTATAGGGCATGTGCGCTTGCCAGAGACACAGAGAAAGACAGAGAGAGAGAGAAGTGAGAAATCATCCACCAGAGGGGATGGCCACACTGCAATCCCTTCTTCTCTGTTTTTCTCTTGGGACCTTGGACACATATGCACATGTACCCAGCATGAGTTTTAAGCTGCTGGGTCTGGGACTCCAACCATGGTCAGCCATGTGGGGGTCCAGTGCTTTAACCACCATGCCACCTGCTGTCCCCCTACTTTTTTCAAGGTTTTTGCAATAGGGTGCATGTGCTTGCCAGAGAAGAAACAGAGAGAGGGAAAGTGAGAAACCACACCCCAGGGAGGATGGCCACCCCACATCCCCTTCACCATTTTCCTCCTGGGATTTGGGGCACACACACACACATAGCTAGTGTGATTTTTAATCCGCCAGGTCCAGGATTTTAATCCAGGTCCAGGATTCGAATAGTTACCCATGTGATAGTCCAGGATTCGAATAGTTACCCATGTGAGAGTCCAGTACCTTAACTGCCACACCACCTGCAGGCCCCCTACTGCAAGTTTTTAAATCATGGACTCAAACTGCACAGTTGGCCATGTGGGATCCAGCCACCTTAACCACCATGCCACTAGCTGGCCTGCTATTACTCTTAGCATGGAGGATAATGGGCGTAGCTTGGTTTGCCTGAGGACACGCAACTAGTAAATAGGGGAGGTGGGATTCAAACTTTGCTGACCCAAAGGGTGAACCTTTCTAACTAAAATTAGAGCCAACAGAGATGCATCACTCAGGTTCCACATCAAGACAGAACTGCCCAGTAGCTGCAGGCAGTATGGTTAGCTGATAGCCTTCACAGCGTGGTGGGCTCCTCCCGAGCCCGTGGTGTGTTAGTAAGTGTTTAACAACAGGGTGTCAGTGGGTGAAGTGTATCCACATGTATAGTGGCTTCTCATTATTCCCTGTAGTTCTGTAATCTCTGTAGAGCGACTCCAAACACTGAAACCGTGACCACTGAACCATTACTCTTAGGGAACGTACAAGTTAGGTTCCCGCAAGCCTCAGGTCACATTTTCACCAGTCTTTCAATACAGAACCTTGTTTTATCTGCTTCTATATAAACATGCCTTATTCAATCTATACAAGGGTTCTTCAAACAATTCATGTGGGACCAGCAGATGGCATAATGGTTACATCTCTGGACTCCCACGTGGTCGACCGTGGACCGTGGGCTGGACCCAGTGGTTTAAAACTCATGCTAGGTGCATGTGCGTATGTGCCCACAATTCTTTATTATTATTATTAATTTTTTTTGGAGAGTTTTTTCACTATAGGGCGCGTGCGCTCGCCAGACAGACAGAGAGAGACATAGAGACAGAAAGCGAGAAATCACCCCCCAGGGGGATGGTCACACTGCAATCCCTTCTCCTCCATTCTCCTCTCGGGATCTTGGGCATGCACGCACACGCGCCTGGCGTGAGTTTTAAGCCACCGGGTCCAGGACGCGAACTGCGGTCGACTACGTGGGAGTCCAGCGACATAGCCATTACGCTAACTGCTGTTTCCCTGTGCCCACAATTCTGAGAGGAGAATGGAGGAAAAGGAATCGTGGCATGGCCATCCCCCCTGGGGGGGAGGTGATTTCTCGCTTTCTGTCTCTCTGGTGACCGCATGCACCGTATAGCAAAAGTCTCTCTAAAAAAAAAACAATTCATTTAAAATGAGCATTTTGAAAAATCTATGTATAGATTTCAAGATTTTTTGCACCCATATAAACACATCTGTAATCCTCTTTTTCCACACACTTTTTGGAGTCTCCTCATAGATTGTTGATTCATTAACATTGAACTCATGGCCAAACAGCACTAGAACTCAATAAAGACTATCTCCACACTTACTTTCTCTGTAAGACACGTCACAGCCTTCTGTGGCTTAGGAACTCGAGACCGCTCTTCGGCTCTATCCTGGGCGCCATTTAAGCGGTGACGTCTCCAAAAGTAAGCACACAGAAATGAAAAGTGGGACACTTGGTAGACCGCAAGAAGAGTGCTTGCTTTCAGTATGGAAGCTGAAATGCACAGGCCGTGTTACCTTGTTTAACCTCAGCTTGAACGTGCATGTCAGATGTTTCAAATATATGGCCACTCCTCACAAGCCATGAACAACTGTGGAAGCACAGTGGGTATTGCTTGAAATGTATACAAAGAGTTGGAGCAAGTAGATCAATTTGCAAATATGAAATATGTAAACAATGAGGATCAACCGTACATATATTTTTGTGTGCACATGTACATCAGCTTATCATCTTTGCTAATCTAGATGTATAGCACACAATTTACAAATAATGATGAAATATACAATACTCATTTTGTAGAGAGTGCACATTCCATAGAGGCAATCTGTCCTCACAGAAAACTTTGGTTGGTCTTTGCCCAAGTCTTATTTCCAACCTATTGAATCCAACTAACAAATGAGTAGGTTCTGACGTGAACATTTGCGGATACTTTTGCTGACGCTAAAGATTACTGTGCAAATAAGACCACAAAGACATCTATTAGGAACTTCACTCATTCTTCAACGGCAAGAGTGACCTCTTTGTGAATCGCCTAACAATTTTCAAGTACTAGAAGGATATTCCTTAATTTTTTGTACTAATTACAATGTAACAGCTACAGATATAACACACTTTTAAGTTCAATCTGTGTCATTCATCTTTCTCCCTTACACTCTTATGTCTTCAGCTCATCTATCTTTTTCTATGAACATACATTTTCATTTCTTTAGGATAAATACCCAGGAATTAGACTGTCAGGTCATGTCATAAGCATATGTCTAACTTTATAAGAATCTGTCAAATTGCTTTTCCAGAGTGACTGTGCGTACTTGCCACCAGTAAGTATGAGAGCCGTTTGCTCTTTGTCCTCACCAGCACTTGCTGTTATCAATGTATATTTTTAAATTTAGCCATAGGTGTGTAGGGGTATCTCAACCCACCTTCCATTCATGCTTCCTTAGTGGCTAACAATCTTGAACATCTATTTATATGCCTATGGTCATCTACTGGGTTGTCGGAAAAGTTTTGAGATATTTTTTTCTGTTTTTCAAAGGTCATTCATTTATATAAAGAATGAAGCTCAATCAATGATACAGTGTCCACTTTGTTCAATAAGCTTTGGCCATTCTTTCAGTGAGCTTTCTGGTTCATTGAAGGACCTGTTTTTATCAGAGAAAAAGTGAACGAGATGCTGATTTACAGCCTCATCTGGGGACCAGCAGTTAGCGTAATGGTTATGTCACTGGACTCCCACGTGGTCTACTGTGTTTCGTGTCCCAGACCCAGTGGCTTAAACTCACGCCGGGCGCGTGTGCATGTGCGCCCAAGATCCCTAGAGGAGAATGGAGGAGAAGGGATTGCGGTGTGGCCATTCCCCCTGGGGGGTGATTTCTCACTTTTTGTCTCTCTGTCTCTCTCTGTTTGGCGAGCGCATGCGCCCTATAGCAAAAACCTCTCCAAAAAAATAAATAAGTAAATAAAAAATAAATACAGCCTCATCTGAATTGAACGTTATACCGTGCAAGGAGTTTTGAAGAGAAACAAGTGGGAGTCTGATGGCATAAGGTCAGGCGAGTATGGTGGGTGTGGCAACACATCCCATCCAGGCTCCAGTCATTTTTGACAGGTGATCAAACTTACGTGTAGTCTCTCATGGTTGCGATGGAACACAACTCCTTTACTATTAATGAGCTCTGGACATTTCTGGATGATGGATCCGTCCAAACTATCCAATTGCCAAAAGCACACATCTGAATTGATTGTTTGGTTCCTTTGTAGGAGCTCGAAAAACATGACACCTTTAAAATCCCACCACACTGGGAGCATAACCTTCCTCTGATGAATGTCTGCTGTCAGTGTCATTTGAGGCGACGCCATCACATTAGGACCAAGACCATTTGCATACCACATTGCTGTAAACAATCTGTCTCTCATCATCAGTTATTAATTGCTTCAAACAAGAATCGATTTCCTCATGTTTAATGAGCATGTTGCAAACGTTTATACATAGTTCGTGAGGAACCAAAGTATTGAGCTTGCTACACAGCCCAGCGTATTCAGGCAGCTGTGGACACTTAAATGATGGATATTCAATGTTCCTGCAATCTCTCGTGCGTTTGACTTAATCAGTGCCTTTATTTCGTCTTCATCAACCTTGGTGGACGTCCCTGACTGAGGAACATCACTGAAATCAAAAGCACCAGCACGGAATTTCGTGAACCACTGACGTTCTTGTAGAGCATGGTCACCGTAAACTTTGCGCAACTTTTCACAAGTTTGATGTGCATTCTTCCCTTTACGGAAGTATACGGTAAAGAAAATGAGCAGTCTGGTCTTCCATCTTCAACTTGTAAAATCTCCAAAACTCAACCAAATCATTTTATTTTATTTTAGAATGAAGCTAGAACTCTCAGCTGTTAAATGACAGACCAGTAACAATAGATGCAACGGACTCTAGAACATCCAAAAATGACCTAGCGCCATCTGGTGCAAATATGTGTTATTCTGGCAACCCAATATATTATATTCATTTCTACTATATTCTATTTCATTGGAAACATATATAATTTGATTTAAAATAATGACTGTATTGGAACCAGCAGTTAGCGTAATGGCTATGTCGCTGGACTCCCACGTAGTCGACCGTGGTTCGCGTCTCGGACCCGGTGGCTTACAACTCACGCCGGGCGCGTGTGCGTGCGTGCCCAAGATCCCGAGAGGAGAATGGAGGAGAAGGGATTGCGGCGTGACCATCCCCCCTGGGGGGTGATTTCTCGCTTTCTGTCTCTATGTCTCTCTCTGTCTGTCTGGCGAGCGCACACGCCCTATAGCAAAAAACCTCTCCAAAAAAAGAAAAAAAAAAAAAAAATAATGACTGTATTTAACAACAAGCTCATGAAATTCCTGGAAATTTCACAATTGACTACTATAAGCCAGTACAACCTGGTCCCTGCATGCCACCTCTTCACCTGTCTGGCTGAGGTCTTGTCCTCTGGGCAGCTCCCAGCCAATGACTGAGCAGAGATGAGACAAGGGCCTAGCCATTTCTTCCCCAGGCAGTCTTGCCCAAAGCTTCCCTAGTAAATTTGTCAGTCTGTATTGCCTGTCTGATAGCTCTCCCTATTCAGTTTTGCTTCCATTCCTTTTGTTGTGTTAAAATTTATTTATTTCTTCCATGAGTGAGAGAGAGAAAAAAAGACAGATAGAGACACCCCAGCAGAGCCTCCTACTGCTGCTGCAGGCCCAGGGGCCACTGGTGGCTGCTCCCGGTCCTATGGATCACTGTCAGGCACAACCCAACAGTGCCACCTTGCTGGAAATGCAGAAGTGCTGCGGTCCTGAGGAGGTATGGCAACCCGCAGATACCTCCCTCTGTTTTCCTACCCTTTCTGACAACCGCCCTGTCCCTACCCAGCTGGACTTCAGTCTTTTGGGCAACTTCCTGAGACTGCGCATTCGCCACGTCACAGGGCAAGGGCCTGCGTCACCATGTACCCCTTTCTACTTGCTCTTGTCCTTTTCCTTCTTCACTTTCCCCTGGTTTGGCTTCCCTGGGATTGCTTTCCCTACAAGCATTTGCACAGAGACGTTCATCTCGGGGTCGGTTTGCTAGGGTCCCTGGGCTAAGGCACCCAGCCCATCCAGCCATTACGTAGTAACTCCTCCATGTGGCCTGTTGGGCCCTTGTATCCACAACCTGCCCTTCCAGGCTTATCTCCCATCATCCTCCGGCCGGTTCTCAAACATGTTCCACAAGTTTCTAGGTTATGACGGAGTACAGGCTGCTTTCTCCACCTAGCTCTTCCTTCCCTGCCTCCAAAAACACACGTGCACATGCACAGGTGCACACGGATACACACACACACCCTCTGCCTTCCTGTGTCCAGACGATTCTACTGTCCAGCTGCTGCTGTCCAACTGCACCTCCTCCTAAGGTCCTCCTGATGGCCATTCCCAATGAGATTTTGCTTTCTGTGGAGCTGGCATGGCATTTAAAGGGTTACATCAGACTCTGCTCTTATTCTTAACCTTATGAGGTAGCCTTAGAAATCTTAAACAAAACAAAACAAAACAAAACAAAACAAAACAAAAACACCCCAAATCTCATGTGTGCCAACCTCCCCATTTCAAACTCTTTAAAGGCATCCCGCTGCTGGAGAAAGTTTGAATTCCTTTAAGAAGGCTTGTAAGTCTAGCCCCTTCCTCTCTCTCCAACCTTGTATCTCTTGTATCCTCCTCACTCACTCCTTTAGCCACAAGAGACGCCTCTCTGTTCCTCTAATGCACTGGATTCTTCTCTGCCACGAGGCCTCTGTACACACTGTTTTTTGCTGCCTGGAAATTTCTTCCCCAATTCTGTGTCTACATGACCTACGCTCATCCTATGAGTTCAGCTTAAACATCACATCTGCAAGGAATCTCTCTGATGCACTCCTAACCCACAGGCCACCTTAGGAGCTTATGGTCTCTATTCCTAGAGCACCTCTGTTTTTCTTTCATAAACACTCAGTGCAATTAAAATATGTGTTTGTTGCTCAGTTCTCCAAAAAAGTTTTAATTACATGAGGTAAGGATTTAGATTCTGTTTGGTGTTTTCAGTACCTGTTTCAGATCTTTGCATGTATCATTGTAAATCCTGGATCTCAATAAATGCTTTACGAGTGAATAAATAATTAAATTTCTATTGCCTTGAAACTTGATGAGGAGTGATGGGATAGTAGCAGGTGATAATCGTGGGAGTTCCAAGTTCTCTTTTACTTTCTCGTGGTGTTAAATGACTACTATATCTGTGCTTTATACTGTACATTTAATTCTAAACTCAAATTATTATCATTGTTAAATTCAAAAGGCATATACCCCAGGGCCTGCAGATGGCATAGCAGTTAAGTCACTGGGCTCCCACATGGTGAACCACATTTCAAGTCCCAGAACTAGTGACTTGAAGATCATGCTGGGAGTATGTGCATGTGTGCCCAAGATCCCTGGAGGAGAATGGAGGAGAAGGGATTGCAGCATGGCCATCCCCCCTGGGGGGTGATTTCTCACTTTCCCATTCACTGTCTCTGTCTCTCTGGGTAGTGCACGGGCCTTAAGATGAAGACCTCTTAAAAAAAAAAAAAGAAAAGAAAAGGCATACACCCCTATTATGTTATACCATACTCAAACATCACTTTAATAATGTCAATTATTAAAAATAGCAAAGATGGCTAATAAAACTTCTAGAAGATAGCATGAGAAAATATTCATGTCCTAGAAGTAAGTAAATATTTCTTAAACAATAGCCAAATCATTAACCCTAAAGAAAAAAAATGGATATATTTGGAAGACATTAAAATTAAGAACTTCTATTCATCTAAATTCACTGACAAACAACAGCCATTCTGTTCCTTCTTCTGAGTCTATGGGCAGCTGGGCTCGGCTGGGCTGATCTGCTGTTCCACATGATGTTGGTTGGGGTTGAGTCATCTAGAGCTCTTCTGGCCTGGGATGTCAAAGATGACACTTTCTTTTTTTTTTTTTTTTTTTTTTGAGAGGTTTTTAGCTATAGTGTGCGTGCGCTTGCCAGAAAGACAGAGAGAGACAGAGAGACAGAAAGCGAGAAATCACCCCCCAGGGGGGATGGCCACGCCACAATCCCTTCTCCTCCATTCTCCTCTCAGGATCTTGGGCATGCATACACACATGCCCGGCGTGAGTTTAAGCCACTGGGTCCGGGACTCAAACCACGGTCGACTACATGGGAGTCCAGCAACATAGCCATTACACTAACTGCTGCTCTCTAAAGATGACACTTTCACATGGCTGGATTAGTTAATGCTGATTATGGATTGGGGGTTCAGCTGTGGCTGCTGATCCATGAACACCTACACTCAGCTCCTTTGTGTGCCTGGGCCTCTCACAGTCTGGTGCCCCAAGAGTAAGTCCTCCAAGAAGGAAAAAGTAACATTTGCCCTTTCTCTGAAATGCTAGGCCTAGAACTAGTACAGTATCACTTTCTTGGGTTTTTTTTTTTTGGAGAGGTTTTTGCTATAGGGCGCGTGTGCTCACCAGACAGACAGAGAGAGACATAGAGACAGAAAGTGAGAAATTACCCCCCAGGGGGGATGGTCACGCCGCAATCCCTTCTCCTCCATTCTCCTCTCCGGATCTTGGGCACGCACGCACACGCACCCGGTGTGAGTTTTAAGCCACTGGGTCTGGGACGCAAACCGCGGTTGACTACGTGGGAGTCCAGCGACATAGCCATTATGCTAACTGCTGGTTCCCTGTTCTTAATTTTAATTTATGTATTTTACATTCATTCACTGATCATCATCACAGCATACAAAATGTGAATTTCCCATCCAGAATACACTGCAAAGTGGTTTAATCATACATGTTATTGTCAACAAATAATTTTCCATTTTTTGTTTTATTTATGTATATATATATATATATATATATATGTGTGTGTGTGTGTATATATATATATATATGTGTGTGTGTGTGTGTATATATATATATAAATTCTCTTATTCTCTATTTCTCATCCTCTGCCATTTCCCACCCTCATCCTACACTGTTTCTGGTATCTACAGTTGCTTTTCATTCCTTCCCCCCACACATATTTTATTGATTCACAAAATATTTTAATTGATCTAAATACTTTCAATAGCAAGTTCAGCTGATATGTACATATATGTGAACACATGTCTGACTGTAGGCATGCAACTTGAGTAGAATGAAGATGCTATAAAGTAGCAACTAGCCGAGGCTATATAGCTTACTCTAGTCATTAAATAGGTATTTTTAAATATATTGTTTAATTTCAAGAAAGGCAGTTTTAGCTTTAATAAATAAAATTTAAAAATGTTTAAGAGAATTTTGCTTAAGACTTAAAGCCAGAAAATGGGTTAGGATTCTGTTCAAATAGTAGGTAAAGAAGACAAAAAGTCCTTAAATCTGGAAAAACAAAACATAGAAGAAAATCAGTAATGTTTTAGTCAAAAGTCATAAAATTCTATTTCACCAGTTCAGTATCATGTACTTTATCTTCTGTTGTGGTCCAATCTTTCTGTTTAAATTCTGGAAGATAACATTCAACTCTAGATTTGTCCCTACCATTAAACTGGCCATTTTATTAGTTGTTTTGAACTCTTATTTCTCTGTGTCTGTATTTAGTTTTCCTGGTAGAGACTCCCTTTGGAACTTCTTGGAGAGCTGGTCTGGTGTTGTAAATTCTTTCAGGTTTTGTTTATCTGAGAATGTTCTTGTCTTTTCTTCCCATATGAAAGACAATCTTGCTGGGTACAGTATTCTTTCCTTGCTCTTATTATTTCGGATGAGAGGTCCGCTGTTAGCCTGATGGAATATCCTTTGTAGGTAACTTGACATTTTTCTCTTGCCAATTTTAGTATCTTGTCTCTGTTGTTTTGGTCTGTCTGGCTGTAAGGTGTCTTGGAGGAGATCTTCTTAAGTTGATTCTATTTGGGGTCCTATGTATTTCTTGGGTCTGGATCTTTAAGTGCCTCTCTAGGTTTAGAAAGTTTTCTTTTAGGATTTTATGGAATAGATTATTAATGCCCTTATTATTCTCTTCACCTTCTGGGATACCAATTATCCAGATGTTTGGATGTTTAATGGTATCTAATATTTTTTGTACACTATTCTTATTTTTTGGGCTATTTTCTCAGTCTTTTTAGTGAATTTTTCTACGGCAGAGATTCTGTCTTCTACACCTGAGATTAGGTCGTCTGTATGGTCTAAACTGCTTTTAATACTTTCAAGGGAAGTTTTGATTTCCTGTATTATAGCCTTCATCTCTAACAGTTCTGTTTGATTATTTTTTATGGTATGTATGACCTCTTTCAGATAGTGCAAGAACTTCCTCACCTCCTGGAACTCATCAACTCTTTTCTCCTGCATCTTCTGGAGTATATTGTCTCTCTTCTCTTGCATCTCTGCTAGCTGTGTCACTATGAATATTCTAAATTCTTCAGACATTTCCACGGGTTCCATTGTGCAGATGAAGAGGAGTTGTTCTTTTCCTTTGGGAGAGAGGTATTTTCTTGGTTTTTCATATTTCTTGCACCTCTGTGGTGATTTCTGGTCATCTGATGGGTTATACATTTCTTCCTAATTTCTTGAAGTTCAAAGTGAGCATTCAGAGGTGTGCAGGAGGAGGTGGTCTACAACCTCTCTGTAGTTTCATTTTGCTCCCTTTGTGCAGCAGATTCAGTGGGAATTGAGGAATATTCTGACCCTCATAGTATTCAGATGTTTGGCTACTGTTCACTTAGACCTGTCTAGACACTCAGTATGTGGAAGCTGAGCAACAAAGCAATGAAGGTAAAAGAAAAAGAAAAAGAAGGGGGCGACAGGTGGTGTGGTGGTTAAGGGTGCTGGAGTCCTACATGGCTGACTCAAGTTTGAGTCCTGGACCTGGCAGCTTGCTTCTTCACCCCCCCTCCCCATCCTGTCCCTTTCTGGTCAAATTAAAATAAATAAATAAATAAAGTTAAACAAACAAAAAAGAAAACCACAAATTTAAGGAAAAATGGAAAAGAAAACAAAGAAAGAGAGAAAAAGGAAAAAAAACATTTAAAAACAATTTATTATTTTTTTTGAAAAAAGCAAAAAATAAAAATAGCATGGCATGTGAAACCAATTGTTCACAGTTCAAATACAGCAGTCTTCTCTGAAGGCCTACACTTTTGCCTCTCCTAAATAGGAGGGAGGGAAAGTGAGAAGTAGGCAGATAAAGGAGGATCTGAGAGCCAAGAAAATACTTTACCTTCATTTTTTTTTTTCAATGAAAGGACAGAGAGAGACAGAGAGAAGTATACAAGGGGTGCTCTACCACTCTAGAATGGGATCAGGAGGGTGAAGTCTCAGCAGAAAGTCTTCATTAGTCTTAGTCCCTGAAAGCAATAGTTCACAGCTCAAATGCAGCAGTCTTCTCTCGGTACAGCATCACTTTCTACATGTTTTATTGGTTGACCCATCACAGGGAAAGCCTAGATTCAAAGAAAGGAATATTAGGGCCAGCCTCACAGCCTAGTGGTTAAGGGAGCCAGATCCTACATGACTAACTGCAGTTTAAATCTTGAACCCAGTAGTCTGAAAAACACACTGGGTGTATGCATGTGCATGCATGGCTAAAATTCAGACACGATGGAGAGACAGAGGACAAGGGATTGTGTTGTGTGACCACACCCCATTGGGGGTGCTTTCACTCTTGCCCCTTCTTTTTCTCTGGAAGGCACAAGCACCCTCTATTAATTAAAAAGAGAAAAGAAAGAAAGGAGTAATAAACACCAAGTCTTAATGGGGAGAGTGAAAAGGAACTTACGGCCATCTCTAACCTACTACGAAGCCACTAAGAGAGGGTAACAGCAGAATGCATACTGGAAGATTTTTTTCAAATGCCTTCTGAGCTGAATTGTGTCCTCCAAAGTCCATATGTCAAAGTCCTCATCCCCAGTGTGATAGAGTTTGACCTTATTTGGAAATACAGTCCATGCAGATGTAATCAGTTAAGATAAAGTCATGCGGGAGTAGGGTAGGCTCTACTGCAGTACAACTGCTGTCTTCATAAAAGGGGGAATTTGGACACAGGGACATGCATAAGAAAGAGCACCAGGCGAAGATGAAGATAGAAATCTAGAAGCCAAAGAATGCAAACTTGCCTGCAAACTACCAGAAGGTACGGGAGAAGCCTGGAACAGCACCCAGAAGGAAGCACTCTGTCAGCAGCATGATCTCAGGCACCTCAGTTCCTGAACTGATTATATAAGTACTATTCATGATCTCCCCAAATCGGAAATCATTTAATTTTTTTTGCTTTGTTGTAGTTTATTATCTTGAATAAAGTCATAGAAAATGATTTGGTTTAGCTCTCAGCAGCCCGCTCCTGAGCTCTGAGGAAGCTTGCCTTCTTCTGAGCTACCCGATCTTTCTTATGAGCAAGGGACATCTTGGGACGATTCCAGCTCTTCTTTTTAACTCCTTTCTTGGGTTTCTTTTCATAGACTGGGTTCTCTCGTATAGCGGTGTGAGCTTTCTTATGCATCTCCTCCATCATGTCTGGAGTTACATTGTTCTTTATGTTCTGAGAGAACTGTTTCTTGTAAGCATCTTCGTCTTCTTCCATTAGGTAACACATGTAGTCTGCAACGTTTTGGCCCATGATGTGCTTCCGATGGACTTCTGCATTAAATTCCTTGCTTTCAGAATCACAACCAGGGAATCGTTTGGTACTGTGAGGGATAGATAAGCCTCCATCCATGGCTCCCTTCAGGGTCCCAAAAACTTGATCGCCAGTGGTTCTGGCAAGGCCTGCATCCAAATAGCAGGTGAAGGCACCAGGTTGACCATCGATGCTTTCTACGTTGTACTCATCTCCGGTCACTTCCACCTGACCTTCCTAGATCTTGTCCATGCCAAACCTATCGAGAAGCCTGCGGGCCAGCAGCAGGTCAGTACAATATGCTGCAGCATAATTTGTCAGGCCAGCCTTCAAACCGTATTTTGGTAGCTCGTGCGCAAAAGCTGCGCAGACTATCATATCCCCTTCCATACGGGCATAAGCAATCTGACAAATTATATCTGTTAGCTACATGAAATATCACCCTGTATTTGGGTGTGTTGTACTTATTTTTATCCTGGATCATCAAGCGTTTCCGAGCATAGTAATCAGTTTTACTCTCCTGTCGTCTTCTAAATTTCACTTGGTATCTCTTAGAGTAGGCCTTATTCTTGACAATTTTAACAAAATCCATCCTGTGGAACAGAGACCCACAGCCGCGGCTGTCTTGCAGGCCCACAAGCACAACAGGGGGAAAAAAGGCAGAAATTATTTAAATTTCTATCCATTGTGCAATGCATAAATACAATGTGGTCTCATCAATGGAATACTACACAGCAGTGAAAAGGAATCAACTATTACTACATGCAACAACATGGATGAATCTCACAAAAACAAATGATGATTAAGTACAAATAGATTATTTTATTCCATTTTAATAAAATTCAAATAGGTAAAACCACTCTATAATGATGGAAATTAGAATAGTGGTTATTTTTGGAGAAAAGAGGGATAATGATTGAGAGGTAGCACAAGGTGTGTTAGAAGCTGACAATGTTCTTTTCTGTTTTAAAAGAAAAAGGGCACATATGCTCACCAAAGACAGAGGGGGGAAAGTGAGAAAGCAACCCCCAGGGGAGATGGCCATACTGCAGTCCCATCTCCTCCATCCTCCTCTTGGGATTGTGGGCACACAAGCACACACACCTGGCATGAGTTTCAAGCTGTGGATCCAAGACTTAAACCACAGTCAACTATGTGGGAATCTAGCACCTTAACCACCATGCCAACTCCTAGTCCCAACAAAGTTCTATTTTTTAATCTGGATAATATTTGTAAGACTATGTTACTTTGTGAAATTAATTGAACTGAACTTTTGTTATTTGTATACTTTTCCATGGGTGTTACAGTTCAATATAAAATTTATTTAAACATTAAATAATTAGGGGCCAGCAGATGGTGTCATGGTTATATTGCTGGACTCCCACATGGCCAATAGACCCCACGGCTTGAAAATCACAGTAGGCACGTGTGTGTGTGTACCCAAGATCCCAGGAGGATCATGGAAAAGGGATTATGGCCTGGCCACGCCCCCCTGGGGAATGATTTCTCACTTCCCCTCTCATTATCTCTTTCTGTCAAGTACATGTGCCCTCTGTCAAACACCTCTTTAAAAAATGAAATAAATATATTCTAAAGTATCAGGAGAACTCCACCCACTGATAACTGGAAATTCTAGTCATGCTTTTTGCATTCTTAACAATATATAAGTGTGCTCTACTGGAAAACTGTTCTGACAGTTTTTGACCATTTTTGCAAAGAAGAAAGAAATTGCCAGTTAAATTCCTTTATCTTATTATATAAAGAAGCTTTGTGGTATATAGGAAACATTCTATTAATTGTTTAAAACTTGTTTAAAACATAGAGTAAACATAAGCATATTACGCACGATATTTTACATAACGTTGGGAAACACAGTGGATCCGTTGGACGACAACATTAGCTATCAAACAGCAACATCGGCTTACACTCTGATCTGTATGTGGATGGCAGCCTGCACTCCAGCTCTACTGAACTTGTAGTGCCTCCGACCTCGCCCACCGGCTCTCGCTCACGTCCAGGTCCCTGCACCTATCACGATCTCGGCCTAAAACAGTATTACGCAGCTCTTCGCTAGCTAACTCTCCGAATCTAGCTCAGGTAGCCCCTGCCATAAGTAATCTCCTTTGGCCCCTGTGATAATCTCTGAGATGGCCCTGGAGATCCCCCCTTCTGAGTATTCGTGTAATTCCCTCCCCTCAAATGTGAGCTGGCTCTAGCAATTCATTTTCAACAAACGGGATGTTTGTGGGAAAGGGTTGGCATGTCACGTATGAGATTAAGATACAAAAGACTAGTTTCCATCTAGGGATCCCTCTCTTCCCTCTCTCTCTCACTCGTATTCTTTCTCCCAGAGCGCTTGCTGTGTTTGTTGGGTGCAGTCCTGGGGAGAGGACATGTGACAAGAAAATGACACCTCCAGCCAGTAGGCTCTAGGCCTGCCAACATCCAAGCAACTGTGTTTCAGGGTGAAATGTCTCTTGGCCAAGCACTGAGATGATTGCAGGCTTGTGAGACCCTGGGCCAGCTGTACCTGGATTTCTAATCCAAAGAAGCAATGAGCTAATAATATATGTTCATGTCTTTCTTTTTCTTTCTTTCTTTCTTTCTTTCTTTCTTTCTTTCTTTCTTTCTTTCTTTCTTTCTTTCTTTCTTTTTCTTTCCTTCCTTCCTTCCTTCCTTCCTTCCTTCCTTCCTTCCTTCCTTCCTTCTTCCTTCCTTCCTTCCTTCCTTCCTTCCTTCCTTCCTTCCTTCCTTCCTTCCTTCTTTCTTTCTTTCTTTCTTTCTTTCTTTTTTCTTTTTCTTTTTCTTTTTTTTTTTTTTTTTGCCATAAAGCATGTGGCTCACCAGAAGAAGAAAAGTGAGAAATCCTGCCACCCGGGGGGATGGCCATGCCACAATCCTTTTTCCTCCTTTCTCTTCTTAGGATTTTGGACATGCATGCACATGGCACCTGGCATGATGTTCAAGATGCCTGGTCTGGGACTTAAACTGTCACACCACCTGCTGGCTCCTGTGTTTATTGTTTTAAGCAGCTAAAATTTGGATAATTGAATAACTAATAAATCTCTCGCATCCCAGGTTTAATTTCTTGCCCCTGTTATAGCCAATGCTTCCTTCTCTCACCATGCTAATCATACAGTGAGTAATCCACTGCTCACCTGCCTTTCTCTCCCATGAAAGGGACCAGCGACCATGACTTACAAACTTTTCATTCCAGTTCCTGGAACTTAACTGTACTTAATCAGTGTTTGATTAACACATGAATGAATAAGTGATAGTTATTAATTCTTAGAAAATAACATCTCTGGTTCTTAATCTTCTAATCTTAAATTAATAAAAAGTCAAAATTATGCAAACATTTACAAGACAAAGTGAGCATAGCCCCCAAATACCTTAGACTGGTAATTTTTAAATAATATTTATTTCTCATAGTTCTAGAGACTAAAATTCCAACATCAAAGCACTGAATCACAATTATCAGGCCACGCTCAGACTTCTTCCCAGATAAGGGTACAGACACAGTGGAGCAGAGATGAGCTGTGCTGTGTGATCGATCTGATTTTCTGATCCTTGGAATCCATGAGCACAGAAGAATGGGCTATTTGATGCCTTCAGGCTTTGGGGTAATTTGCAATTCATTACACAGCAGTAGTGCCTGACTCTTTGATTTTAGATACTACACTTGATTTTAGCCAAAAGCCTAAGGGGCAATGAACAATCCATGCTTAACAGGGACATGAATCCTGGACCCTCAGATTATACATCTGGCGCGGGCCTATAATGTTAAAGAGGACGGTTTCCATGGAGTTGTGAGGACAGATAACAGAGTGCAGTGTTCTAGGGAATGTGCAGGAGCTAAGGAAGCGGGTGACAGTATATAGTGGAGGAGGTCCAATTGGAGGGTAATAAAAGGGGCTGGGGGAGAGTTCTTGTGAGATGAATTAGATTGGAAAGACTTACAGGATGAGAGGAAAATGTTAGAGGAGGAAAGTTGAAGTAGAGAAGAGGGCACAACAGATGAGGCAGCAGTGTAGGTTCAGGGCAAAGATTGAAGGACTGGCTTGAATAGTCTTCACTGAGACTGGAAGAAAATAATTGGAATTGGTTGGAAGAGGAAACCCAACAGGATAGCAATGCAAGGGTACCGGTGTGGGTGTAATTCACATGATCACATACAGCAGTGGTCCCCAACCTTTTTGGCACCAAGAACTGGCTTGTGGAAGATAATCTTTCTACAGACTGGGGAGTTGGGGAGATGTTTTCAGAATGATTCAAGCACATTACATTTATTGTACACTTTATTTCTACTATTATTACATTGTAATATATAATGAAATAATTATACAACTAACCATAATGCAGAATCAGTGGGGGCCTCAAACTTGTTTGCTTGCAACTGGACAGTCCCATGTGGGGACTCCTGTGGGGATCTGATGCTGCCACTGATCTGACCGGAAGCAGAGCGCCACCGGTAACGCAAGAGATGGGGATTGGCTGTAAATACGGAAAGCTTCACTCACTCATCTGCCACTCACTTCCTGCTGTGTGACCTGGTTGGGCATGTCTGATCTACAGGATCCAGATTTTCAGCCAAGAGGACTAATAGTAGGCTGAGAGAAATGGAAGAGCTGAAGAGCTTGGGTCTCTTGGAGGTCAAAATGCAGGTGTCATGGGTATGGTCACGAGCTAGCTGAAAGGAGAAAGGATAGAAGGATGCAACCAGAGGGAAACCTATTCTGCTAGGGTTTCCTCTTCCAACCAATTCCAATGTACTAGAATCTATATTACCCAGCCATAGGTTGTGACAAGATCCAGAGTTGAGTCTGCAGTGGCGGCTAAAGCCCCTGAGTGGAAGTGAGTGGAGTTAAGACCCAAGAAGTACAGGTTGACCAGTTGTCTACCTGGGCATTGATGTCTCCAGGGATGATAGAAGACTTGGGTTGGAGAGGAAGACCAGGAGCTGGGTCTCAAGTGGTTCAGCGAATGAACACTGAACAGTTTTCAGTGCTTAGGCAGAGACTGGTTGGATGGCACGAGGCTCAAAGAAAGAGATGAGTGTATTGGAACCAGCAGATGGTGTAATGGTTACGTGGCTGGATTCCCACGCAGTTGACCACAGTTCTAGTTCCAGATCCAGCAGCTTCAAACTTATGCTAGGCATGTGTGTGTGCATGCCCAAAATCCTGAAAGAATGGAGGAGAAGGGATTTTGGCATGGCCATCCCCCTGGGGGGGGGGGTGGTTTCTTGTTTTCTGTCTCTTTGTCTCTCTCTGTCGCCAGTGAGTATACACACCTTATAGCAAATATAAAAAAAAAAAAAAGAGAGAGAGAAAGAAATGAGTACGGATGAACCAGGTGTGAAAGCAACCAGAGGGAACCAAGACAATTCAGCCACCATTTCTACTTCCACATGGTAAGGTATGGGTGAGCAACTTCCTCCTGAAGGGCTGCAGAGAAAATGAAGACTTCTGTTAGGACAAAAGATAATGAGTCTTCCATAGGGGTCTGGGGAAAAGGGAGATGTGTTCTCAAAGGATAGAGGGTACTAGAAGGTGTAAGAGCTAAACAGGATTTAGGACTGTAGTGAGAAATAAAAGGAAGGAAAGGAATGGGAAAGAAGAGGAGAGGGCAAGATTTGAGGTGTGGGAAGGGCCATTTGCACAAGGTCCTTGTCTAGGTAGGAACTCTTAAGGTATTCAGAATAGAGGCAGGGCTGGCCATGTAGCCTGGCGGTTAAGAGAGCTGGATAGCTGTCTGTAGTTCAAATCCCAACCCCAACAGTTTGAGAAACACATCAGGCATATGTGTATGCTTGCCTAAAATTCCAACAAGATGGAGAAATGGAAGAGAAGTGATTGTGACATTACCATGTACCATTGAGGACTGCTTTTTCCCTTCCTCTCTCAGTCTCTCTGGTGAGTGCACACACTGTGATTTAAAATGAAATAAAAAAAAATAAATAAAAGAACAAAGGCCTAAGTTAGGTGGATCAGGAAGGCCTTGTTCTAGGTCAAGGTTCTTGCCTCCCAAATCCAGTTCTTTTGATTGAATCCAGTGTTCATCCCTAAAGCAGGCTCCTCCCATTCAAACCTTGAGGCCCTTACCCCTGGCAGAGTTGGGCCAAGGCTGACTGACTGCCAAGGACATTACTAAGAGGGGCGTTGGGCATTGGGTGAAAGTATGCTTGATGCTCAGCCCCCTCAGACAGCCTGGGTATCCTTGACTCAGGAAGTTACACAGAGCAATGGCTCTTCCTGTTATGACTCTTTTGCTATAAATGAAACAGGAAAATACGAGAGCGTTCTTGAACTCTCTTGAGAGGAAAACAATAAAAAGTGATCTGACCACCCAACTGGAAGCTCATTTTAAATAACTTTCTGTGGCTATTTTAAGGCATAAATGGACACGCTCCTATTAATAAGCCTGGCTAAGCAGGCCTATCTGTGGGCCACGGTGGCTCTGAAAGCCTCCTTCCCCACAGAGAAGCCATGCATCCTGTTGATGGGCAGACCCATACCGGTCATTTAGGTAGAACATTCTACAAGGAAAGAGATTCCTCGATCTCTTATTCCACCCCTTGTCCTTCAGGGCTGAGTTCATCCACGAATTAACAGCTGCCAGAGATGAGGGTTTACTCAAGTCTGTGTATCATCCTTTCAGTACCCTCAACTCTCTACCTCCCTAATACCCCAACAACCTGAGAATAGAGGGTCTATTCTCAACCTCAATCTAGAGATGTGGAAATGAGGACTTAGAAGAGTACACTTTTCCAAGTTTCCCGAGTTAAAGAAGCTGGGATTTGAGACAATCTAGCTCCCAGCTGTTGTGAGTAACCTTTCCACAGTTCGCCTCCCTTCCCGAGGCAGGATTTAGATGACGGAAGGCCTTCCAAGCCCGGGTTCACTTGCCTCGTGTTGCCTCGTATGTGGTGGGGGGGGGGGATGACATCATCACTCCAGACTCTCTCTGCCTTGCTAGCATGGCTCTCTGGTGTCCTTGCTATAAGTTACAAAGCCCCTATGGACTGAGCGACAGGACCTCTTCACCCTAGGACCATCCTGCAGGGAAGGCCACCACCCCACTCGCCTCACCTCCTGTACACCAGACATTCCAGTTACCTCGGGAGGAAGGCGGTGAGGTAGAGTTGGGCTGGGCGAGGACTGAGGTGCTCTGTGGGCTTCTGTCTCTGCCACTGCCTCTCTCCCTGCCTCTCCCAAAGTCTGCCCTCGCACTGCACACTTTCTCCTAACCGGCTCTGCCTGCTCTCGGTCTCCCCTCCTCACAGGGTCTTTGAACTCCACAGCAAAGGATCTTCCCATGCATGCCTGTGGCCTCCAGCCCAGGAGTGGGCTGCCTGCATGTCTCAGCATTTTCTGGTTCAGATTCCTGAGAGTGGAATTTGATTGGCCCGGTTCCCTTTGTGTGCCGGGTCATAGGTTATAGGTCGCTGGCTAGCCTGAGCTGGCCATCCTTGGCTCCTTCCCTACTGTCCCAGACAATCAGGAGTTGAGTGGGACAAAATCCAACTGAAGAATGACACCCCCACCTCCTTCAGCCAAGGCTATTTGTTGAATTGTTCCTTGTGGCAGGAACAATGGCCAACATTTGTACTGTACTTCTAAAACCTCCGCCAGCCCTGAGGCAGGAACACAGCCTTTCAGAGCCTTTATAAATAAAGGTTTTAACTGCTAGATGTTACATTTTACAATACTCTGGCTCTCACTCCCACTTTCGCTATTGCATAAACCAGTTCTCTTTTAAATTCCTCCCCCCTCCACCAAAATCTCTCTCTCTGGGAGCTCCCAAATGGTGATTCCCAAGTTAGCAGCAAATGCAGTCTATGTCGGGTGATCTGTGTGTGCTCTCCTCTTTTCCTTTTTTTTTTTCTTTTTTTTTTTGGAGAGGTTTTTGCTATAGGGCACGTGCTCTCGCCAGACAGACAGAGAAAGACAGAGAGACAGAAAGCGAAAAATCATCCCCCAGGGGGGATGGTCACGCTGCAATCCCTTCTCCTCCATTCTCCTCTTGGGATCTTGGGCACGCACGCACACGCGCCCGGCGTGAGTTTAAGCCACCGGGTCTGGGACTCAAACCGCGGTCAACTACGTGGGAGTCCAGCGACATAGCCATTACGCTAACTGCTGGTCCCTGTGCTGTCCTCTTGACCTCCGCTGCGCACACCACTGGCCCCAACACCTCCGGCCCTTGCATTTTGGCAGGTGTCGCTGTGTCTCCAGGCTTCTGCTGCATCTCTGATGCCCTCAGCACGCCTGTGCCCTGCAGGGATTTAAGGGACAAGTACAGGGAGAGGAGTTCTCCCTGATTCCGTTACCCGCTATTAAATGGGGTCTTAAAGCTCAGGTCTCTGATGGTTTAGTGACCCTGATATTTCACTTCACTCACAGGCCACTATCCCCAGGATCCAGACACAGAGGATGTGAGGTGGGGACTGATGAGGCCGGGGCAAAGGGAAAGCAAGATGCCAGGTCTCACTCAGCAATGGGCACCATTTTTAAACACTGTATTTATTATTGAGACTGGCAGGTGGTGTGGTGGTTAGGGTGCTAGATTCCCACATGACCGACTGTGGTCTGAGTCCAGGACCAGCTGGCTTGCTTCCTCTCTGTCTCTCTCTCTCTCAGTCTCTTTTGTAAGAATGCTCTGTCCCTCTCTTGTCAAATTTAAATAAATTAATTAAAGCTAAAAAATAAAAAAGAATTCTTAAAGAAAAATTGTATTTATTATTTATTTAATTTTTTAAAAGAGAGATTTTTCTTATAAGGCATGTATGCTGCCAGAGAGACAGAAAGCAAGAAATCACCCCCAGGGGGGATGGCCATGTTACAATCCCTTCTCCTCTATTCTCTCCCTGGGATCTGGGGCACGCATGCATACACATGCAGTGCGATTTTTAAGCTACTGGGTCTAGGACTTGAACCACTGGCCATGTGGAAGTCCAGCAATGTAACTGCTACACCACCTGCTGGTCCCTCAACATGTGAATTTGGAGACACACATTCAGACCATAGCAACCAGTGACTGCAAGCCTCAGTTTCCCTATCTGTGAAATGAGAATTACAAACCCTTTTGTGCCGGGTTGTTATGAGCAGCTAATTGGATAACACACAGAACAGTGCCTGGCACACGGTAAATGTGCTCATTATTGTCATGGAATTATCTGTGTCTTACCTTCTTAAACTAGAGTGTGAATTTCTCAAGGGACTTTAATTTTTTGTTTTTCTCTTTGTAGGTCATTGCTAATAATAGGAAAACATATCATGAATAAATAGAATATAAATTTACTGGAGGCCAGCTGGTGATGTGGTGGTTAAGGCACTGGATTCCCACATGGCCAACCGCAGTTTGAGTCCCAGATCCAGTAGCTTGAAAAATCACACCAAGTGCATGTGCGTGCATGCCCAAAATCCCGGGAGAAGAATGGAAAGAAAAGGGACTGTGGTGTGGTCATCCTCCCCTGGGGGAGTGGGGGGGGGGGGGGATTCTCACTTTCCTCTTTTAAAAGCTCATAAAAGTATGAAGTTGACATATGAAGATATAAGTGCTCTATCTTACAAATGAGGAAACTGAGCACAGAGGCGTTCAGTAATTTGTTCATTTTCACACACTAAACACAGGAGCCAAGGCCCAAATTCTTCTGACTCTAAAACTGCAATCCTGAAAGAGAAAGATCTTCTCTATAATCTCAGGTCTGCAATGGGCAGCTCTACTATGTCAGGTAACAGCTTTGCCAGAGCATGGCCTTGTCTTTCGCTCGCCTGGTGACGCATACAGCCCTTTCCTGAGAGAAGCTTTGGTATGAAACCAGGTGTGACATGGCAGCTCTGCCTTCCTAGGAAGATGGAGCCACTTCCTCTTGATTCTGACAAGAAGTTTCTCCATCCACCCACCCATCCATCCTACCCCCATCACCCATTCATCTATCCATCCTCCTATCTATTCACTCACTTACCACTTCCCCCTTGCCCATCCACACACCCACCCATCCACCTACTACTCATCACCCACCCATGCAACCACTCACCCATCTAGCCACTCACCCATCCACCCACCCTTCCACCCACTCATCCATCATTCACTCATTCATCCATTATCCACTCACTTATCCACCCACTCATTGGCTATCCACCCACCCACATATGTTATCCATTCATCCACCTACCCATCTATCAGTCTGCCTCTCCAACTACCTACCACCCATCCATCCATCCATCCACCCACTCATTTCTCCACCCACACATCCATTCACCATCCCTACCCACCCATCCACCATCAACTCACCCGCACATCAATCCATCCAACCACTAAAGCCTTTCTGGGTCCCAATTTTTAATCTATAAAATGGGGATAGCTGACCTGAAAGTTAATGATGTAAAACATGTTAAATACATGAGATATATAGGTTCACTAACATATTTATTCTATGGATGTATTTTGGCTTCTTTAGGGAGTCAATTTCAAGAGGATGCGAATCCTTTGGAAAATCCCATTACTGTGGCTGGATAAAGTTCAGGGGGCTGTGGCCTTTGATGTATTTAAGGCTGGTGAAGGCCTGGGGTGATGGAGGTGCTCTGGATCCTGTGTATTACCACATGAGTCTCTCTGCTTCCACAAGTAAAATCCCAAGGAGAAACAGCAGGAGATGCTGCTGGCCTCACCTTGGGGTGTAGGGCCTGTGGCTGGGGAGCAGGAAGTTTAGATTAGCTGCCCCACCTGTCCTCCAGACTCTTTTTATCAGTCAAGAAGGGGAAGCTCGTCCAACAGTGAATTATAAAAATCCCCAGTTGGGGCTTTGATGTGCCTCCTCTGTGAGGAGCTGTGGCCTGGCTCCAGGGGAAAAGATGAAAAGCTTAAGGCCTGGGTTTGGGCTGCTGTGAAGGAAATAGGCCAGCCATGCCTGAACTGCGTCCTGGAGACCATGATCGAGAAAATGATTATGCCTGTGCTGACATCTGCACAGAACTTTACAGTTTGTACAGGGTTTGCACATGCACCGTCCCATCACACTCCTGTGTGCCAGCAGACGAGCATTTTTAAAAAGTATTATTTAATTTGATTTATTATTATTATTATTATTAATTTGCTATAGGACATGCATGCTTAAGAGAGAGAGAGAGAGGAAAAGCAAGAAAGCAAGCTGCCAGATCTGGGACTCAAACCATAGATGGTCATGTGTGAGTCCAGCACCTTAACCATCACGCCTACTGCTGGCCTGAGATAAACATTTTTTTTTTTTTTTGAGAGGTTTTCGCTATAGGGTGTGTGCGCTCGCCAGACAGACAGAGAGAGACATAGAGACAGAAAGCGAGAAATCACCCCCCAGGGGGGATGGCCACACCGCAATCCCTTCCCCTCCATTCTCCTCTCAGGATCTTGGGCACGCACGCACACGCGCCCGGCGTGAGTTTAAGCCACCGGGTCCGGGACGCGAACCACGGTCGACTACGTGGGAGTCCAGCGACATAGCCATTACGCTAACTGCTGGTTCCCAAGACAAACATTTTTACACCGATTTTGGAAGTGAGGAAAGTAACACAGGAACAAACTAGTTGCCCCCCAGGTCACCCAGGCTCCTACCCTGGTCTCCTGCCTGTATGTCCAGAGCCCTTTCCACCATTCCAGGGATCCCCTTTGCACATGGCCCTTAGACAGTGGGAGAAAGTTACTTCATCACAATTCAGGTAGGTGTTACTTGGCAACACCTCACAGTTTTCACTGTTGTTAAGTTTTAAATTAATTCAAATTGATTTTACAAAGCACCTGGGATGTGCCTGGGAGGAAGCACAAATGCAGGCCTTTCCGGTTCAGTCCATGTGGGCCAGGATCAAGACCCCCTGCTCCTGAGCAGACATCCGATCACTCAGCCAATGACTGCCCAGAGGAAGTGACTGAGACATGAAGACAAGGAGAGGGAAGGAGCCCATGTGCAAACACCAGGATGTAGAGTGTGGTGAGTTGGGGAAACTGAAAGAGGGTGGGTAGCAGGAGGGAGGGGAAGAAGGATGAGACGCAAGGCTGCAGGGGGCAGCACAGAAGGTGGAGCAAAGGAGTTAGTCCTCACTCTTAGAGCCATCCAGGCCTTTGGAAGGGTTTTTTTTTTTTTTTTTTTTTTTTTTTTTTTTTTGAGAGAGGTTTTCGCTATAGGGCGCGTGCGCTCACCAGACAGAGAGAGACAGAGAGATAGAAAGTGAGAAATCACCCCCCAGGGGGGATGGCCACTCCACAATCATGCCCAGGGTGAGTTTTGAGTTTAAGCCGCCGGGACCGGGACGCGAACCTCGGTGGTCGACTACGTGGGAGTCCAGCAACATAGCCATTACGCTAACTGCTGGTCCCCAGGCCTTTGGAAGGTTTTAGCAGGATCTTCAGAGGGTTGCATTTGCATCAGACTGAAGTGTGACAAATGCTTTTGGAGGCCAGCAGGTGGTGTGGTGGTTAAGGGTGCTGGATTCCCACATGGCTGATTGCAGTTCAAGTCCTGGATCTGGTGGCCTGCTTTTTCACTTTCCTTCTCTCTCTCTCTCTCTCTCTCTCTCTCTCTCTCTCTCTCTCTCTCTTTCTGTCCCTCTCTGCTCAAATTAAAATACATACATACATACATACATACATAAAATAATTCTTTAAAAAAATGCATTGGAAGAGCTGAGAATAGAATAGTTAAGCCTGTGGGTTTTGTTTTTTCGGATGTTTTCTCTTTCACTATTAGACTGAGAATACCTGAAAGTCAGAAATGAGCCCAAAATATGTCATGGAAGCACGCTTCTGGAAGAGAGGAGCCTTTGTGTCATCATTAGACATTGGGTTTCCACCCTGCCCACCCTTACCTCCACCAAATTAGCCTCTTCATCCCAGCCTGCAATCTAGTGCCGTTTATAGATGAGGAGACCCACCCAGGAGTCTACACCAAGCCCTGTGGCAGAAACTGTGGGGGCCTGGCTCTCTCTGTATGTTGCAGGATGAGGTCCTCTACACCCCCTGGTCCAGGGTCCCAACACAGATCAGGCCCTTTGCCACTCAACAAAACACGGAGAGGCAAAGTTGTTGGTGAGAGAGGAAAGGAGAATTTATCACAGTGTGGACACGCCAGGAAGACTTGTCAAAATATCTTCGAGCTTCTTCAAGAGACAGCCTGCTCCATGGCTCCTGAGAGCTAGACATGCTGGGAGAAAGGAAGATGTCCCACTCCTAACTGGGCCTCCAGCATACAAAATCCCACATGAACAGCCCTTCTTCAAGAGACAGCCTGCTCCATGGCTCCTGAGAGCTAGACATGCTGGGAGAAAGGAAGATGTCCCACTCCTAACTGGGCCTCCAGCATACAAAATCCCACATGAACAGCCCTTCTTCAAGAGACAGCCTGCTCCATGGCTCCTGAGAGCTAGACATGCTGGGAGAAAGGAAGATGTCCCACTCCTAACTGGGCCTCCAGCATACAAAATCCCACATGAACAGCCCTTCTTCAAGAGACAGCCTGCTCCATGGCTCCTGAGAGCTAGACATGCTGGGAGAAAGGAAGATGTCCCACTCCTAACTGGGCCTCCAGCATACAAAATCCCACATGTTTGGGAAGAAACCGACCATCCACCAGATGACTAGAAATCGCTGCAGGACCACAAGAAATATGGAGAAGCAGGAAAATGCCTCTCCTCCAATGAAACGGATAGCTCCTCTTCATCCACACACAGTTCAAGGGAATTCATGGAAATGTCTGATAAACAATTCAGATCATTCATAATGGCAAAGCTAACAGAGATCGAAGAGAAGAGAGACAAGGAACTGCTGAAGGGGAAGAAGAAAGGAGCTGAAGAGTTCTAGGAGGTGAGGTAATACATGCAAGATCTAAAAGAGGAATTTCACACTTTACAAAAGAATCAGATGGAGCTGTTAGAGATGAAGGCTATAATACAAGAAGTCAAAATCTCCCTTGAAAGTATTAAAAGCAGACTAGATCATTCAGAAAATGGAATCTCTAATGTAGAAAAGAAAATGGCTGGCCTAGAAAGGTCCACCATAAAGCTGAGAAAATGGCCCAAAACTTTGAGAACAATATGCAAGAAGTACTAGATACAATTAAACGTCCAGGGGAGGCAGGCGAGCGCTCCGCTCCACGAGCCGGCGCGCGGGGGTGGGGTGGTGGGCGCGGGGGCTCCACTCCACGTGCTGGGGCGCGGGGTCAGGGTGCTGGGGCTCCGCTCCACGTGCCCTGTCTGGAGGTCCGGCCCGACTGGGGCTCTGCCCTGCGTGCCGTGGCCGGGGCTCTGTCCCGCGTGCCATGGCCGGGGTCTGCCCCGCGTGCCGTGGCCGGGGTCTGCCCCGCGTGCCTTGGCCGGGGTCTGCCCCGCGTGCCGTGGCCGGGGTCTGCCCCGCGTGCCGTGGCCGGGGCTCTGTCCCGCGTGCCGTGGCCGGGGTCTGCCCCGCGCGCCGTGACCGGGGTGTGCCCCGCGAGCCTTGGCCGGGGTGTGCCCCGCGAGCCTTGGCCGGGGTCTGCCCCGCGTGCCGCGGCCAGGGTCTGCCCCGCGTGCCGTGGCCGGGGCTCTCCTCCGCATGCCCTATCCGGAGGTCCGGTCCTACCGGGGCTCAACCCTGCATGCCGTGGCCGGGGCTCTGACCCCGCGTGCCGTGGCCGGGGCTCTGACCCCGCGTGCCGTGGCCGGGGTCTGCCCCTTGTGCCGTGGCCGGGGCACTGCCCCGCGTGCCTTGGCCGGGGCACTGCCCACCCGCGTGCCGTGGCCGGGATCTGCCCCGCGTGCCATGGCCGGGGCACTGTCCCGCGTGCCTTGGCCGGGGTCTGCCCCACGAGCCTTGGCCGGGGTCTGCCCCGCGTGCCGTGGCCGGGGTCTGCCCCGCGAGCCTTGGCCGGGGTCTGCCCCGCGTGCCGTGGCCGGGGTCTGCCCCGCGTGCCGTGGCCGGGGTCTGCCCCGCGAGCCTTGGCCGGGGAACTGCGCCCGCGTGCCGTGGCCGGGATCTGCCCCGCGTGCCTTGGCCGGGGTCTGCCCCGCGTGCCGTGGCCGGGGTCTGCCCCGCGTGCCGTGGCCGGGGTCTGCCCCGCGAGCCTTGGCCGGGGTCTGCCCCGCGAGCCTTGGCCGGGGTCTGCCCCGCGCGCCGTGGCCGGGGCTCTGACCCCGCGCGCCGTGGCCGGGGTCTGCCCCGCGTGCCGTGGCCGGGGTCTGCCCCGCGTGCCTTGGCCGGGATCTGCCCCTCGAGCCTTGGCCGGGGTCTGCCCCGTGTGCCGTGGCCGGGGTCTGCCCCGCGTGCCGTGGCCGGGGTCTGCCCCGCGAGCCTTGGCCGGGGGTCTGCCCCGCGCGCCGTGGCCGGGGCTCTGACCCCGCGCGCCGTGGCCGGGGTCTGCCCCGCGTGCCGTGGCCGGGGTCTGCCCCGCGTGCCGTGGCCGGGGCACTGCGCCCGCGTGCCGTGGCCGGGGCACTGCCCCGCGTGCCGTGGCCGGGGCACTGCCCCCCGCGTGCCGTGGCCGGGGTCTGCCCCGCGTGCCGTGGCCGGGGTCTGCCCCTCGTGCCGTGGCCGGGGTCAGCCCCACGTGCCTTCGCCGGGGCACTGCCCCCGCGTGCCGTGGCCGGGATCTTCCCCTCGTGCCGTGGCCGGGGCACTGCCCCGCGTGCCTTGGCCGGGGCACTGCCCCCACGTGCCGTGGCCGGGGTCTGCCCCGCGTGCCTTGGCCGGGGTCTGCCCCGCGTGCCTTGGCCGGGGTCTGCCCCGCGTGCCGTGGCCGGGGTCTGCCCCGCGTGCCTTGGCCGGGGTCTGCCCCGCGTGCCGTGGCCGGGGTCTGCCCCGCGTGCCGTGGCCGGGGTCTGCCCCGCGTGCCGCATCAGTTGATGGCCATCTCTGCTTTCCTGAGCCGCATTCCTGAAACTGTGTTCCATGGAAATTCACCTACATTTGCGGGGCTGCACAAGACCCACCCTTGGTCCAGCCCTGAGTGGAGTCTATGTTCCCTATTGTTGGGAACTTTATGATCTGATAATTGGAAAAAAAAAATCATGTTTATCATAAAAAATAATTAGAATAATAATAGTAATGATTGGGGGAAACATAGGAAAGATATTGAATGTTGAAGCGGGGAGATTAATGTCTCTGTACTGACATGCATGGCATTCCCTTTTGAAAAAGCAATGTAATACACTGTAAAGTTATATGTAATTCAATGTAATAAAAAAAAAAAAATATCTTCGACTGGTCAGCCAGCTTACAGATGCAAGCCCTGCTGTATGTAGAACTCAGAAAGGCTTCTTGGGGGAGGTGACATTGAACTGCACCTTGAAGGATGAAGACGAGCTCCCTGGGAGGCTAATTTGGTTAAAGAATAAGGATCTCAACTTTCTTAGAAGACAACAAAGTGAGAAATTCTTTCTTTTTCTAAGAAAATTGTTATCCTGCAAAGCTGATGGGGTTGTTGGCAAGTGCTCTGGGCTGGTAGCAGGGCTAGACAATGCTGGTGGATACAGTTGGCTCTGTAGCCTTGTAATTAAAGATTCTAGATCCCACATGGCAGTCACAGTTCGAATCCCAGTCTCTGCATCTTGAAACACCTCTGGGTATTTGCACATGCATGTCCTAAATCCTGACAGGATAGAGAAATGGCCGAGAAGAGATTGCAGCATGACCACACCCCACTGAAAGTGCTTTCTTCCTTTTTTTTTCTCTCTCTCTGTTTCTCCATCTCTGTCTAATGAGCACATGTGCAATTGAAAAAAAAATTAGTAAGCCAGACACTCAGCAGCACATGGGGAGACTTTGTCAGGACCCCCTCCCTGCCAGGCCTGTTTTTTTGTTCTGATAGGTGATGCCTGAATTCCTCACCCCACCCCAGCTGCCAACCAGGGGACTTCAAAGTCGATCTGTCCCCTGACACCTTGTAAATGTGAAGGAAACCTGATACAACATTCTCATTAGAAGCAGATGGAGTTCAGTTACAGAGGTATAGTGGTAATGCAATGCTTCACAATGCTGAACCAGCAGGAAGGTCCTAAGTTCGTGTCCCGAGGCCTCCTGTGCACACAGGTATGCTTGTGTGTCTGTGATCCTGGCTAACTGAGGCTAGGGGTGGATTGTGGCATGAAGATCCTGTTAAACCTATTTCTCTTTTTCTCTGTCTCTTTTATGGAAGAAATTAATTAATTTAAAAGGAGCAGATAGACTTGGCTTCAAATCAAATCCCTGCCATTTCAATTTATTAATCCAGTCATCTAGACTTCTCCAAACTGTGTAATGGGCATAATTTCCTCATCTGCATCGTGGGAGTAACAGCAGTACCTGCATTGCAGCCTTACAGGCAATTCCTGCACAGCCGTAAAGCTGGAGTGTTTTGGCTCCAAAACTCCTCCATACTCTGCTTGGTGGTGCTGCACCTGGGTCTGTGTGAACTACGCTTCTGCCTGGCCAGCTGACTCTCACACTTTGCCAGTGGGGGACTAGGGGGAGCCATACAATTGGAGGAGGGAGAGACTTGCTCCTGTGGGCTCCTGTTTCCTCTCTATGAGCATCACCTCAGCAATGCTATTTTTATTTCATTTTATTTATTATTATTTTTTTCAAAATTTTTTTTAAAAAATTATTTATTTAATTTTGTTACTATCCTTTATCTTTTTTTATTTAAATTTATTTATTTACATTCATTTTCACTATACATCATTACAGCACACAAAATGAGATTTCCCATTCAGAATACACCGTATATTGGCTCAATCAAGCACTTCAACATATGTGTTATCGTCAACAAATAATTTTCGGGACCAGCAGTTAGCGTAATGGCTATGTCGCTGGACTCCCATGTAGTCAAATGCGGTTCGCGTCCTGGACCCGGTGACTTAAAACTCAGGCCGAGCACGTGTGCGTGCGAGCCCAAGATCCCGAGAGGAGAATGGAAGAGAAGGGATTGCGGGGTGGCCATGCCCCCTGGGGGGTGATTTCTCGCTTTCTGCCTCTCTGTCTCTCTCTGTCTGTCTGATGAGTGCACGCGCCCTATAGCGAAAACCTCTCAAAAAAAAAAAAAAAAAAGAAACAAACAAACAAAAAAAAACAAATAATTTTCCATTTCTTGTTTCCTATATATGTTGCTTTTTTTTGGCCAACCTTGATTCCCTATCTCTCACCCTCTGCCGTGTCCCACCCTCTTCCCACATTGTCTCTGGTATCCATGGTTGCTTTCTATGCCTTTTCCCCTCATTTTATTGATTTGCTAGTGAACTTAACTAATCTAAATATTTCCAACAGCAAGTGAGGCTGATATATACACATCCATGAACACAAGTCTGACTTTAGGCATAAACCTCAGTGAGTAGAATGAACATACTATAAAGTACCACCTTGCATTTTTTTTCCTGAAACTTTTAAAAAATTAATTCATGTACATTCATCCCCTAATCATCATCACAGCATACAAAAAGTGGTTTCCCATCCAGAATACACTGCATAGTGGCTTAATCATGTATGTTATCATCAATAACTTTCCATTTCTAGTTTCACATATATTTGTGTGTATATATATATTTACATTTACCCCTATGTCTGATCCTCTGCCCTTTCCCACCCTCTTCTCACACGATCTCTGGTGTCTACAGTTGTATTCCATTCCTTTTCCCCCCACTTTTTATTGATTGCACAATTTCTTAAAAAAATCTAACTACTTTCAATAGCAAGTTCAGCTGGTAATTTCAAGAAAAGCAGTTTTGAATTGGTAAGGAAATTTGCTTAAAACTTAAAGCCTGGAAACAGGTTAGTATTCTGTTCAAATAGTAGGTACATGAACCTATTGACAGCTCAAGACAGGACAAAAACTCTTAAAACCAGACAACCAAGCCTAGAAGAAAAGCAGCAATATCTAGTCAAAAGTCACAGAATGCTATTTCACCAGTTCAGTCTCAAGTACTTACTCTATCTTGTGTTGTGGTTCAATCTTCCCGATTGAATTCTGGGATATAATATTCAACTCCAGACTTGTCCCTATGGTTAAGTTGGCCATTTTCTTAGTTTTTGAACTCTTATTTCTGTGTGACTACATTTAAATTTCCTGACATAGCACTCCCTTGAGAACTTCTTGGAGATCTGGTCTGGGCTGGTAAATTTTTTCAGGTTTTGTTTATCTGAGAATGTTCTTGTCTTTTCTTCCCATATGAAGGATAACTTTGCCAGGTACAGTATTCTCGGTTGCAATTGCTTTTCCCTTAACACTTTGAATATATTTTCCCATTCTGTCCTCGCTCGCATCGTTTCCGATGAGAGGGCTGCTGTTAGTCTGATGGGATATCCTTTGTAGGTAACTTACTGTTTCTCTCTTGCCAATCTTAGTATCTTGTCTTTGTCTGTGGTTTTGATCAGTCTGGCTATCAGTCTTGGAGAAGATCTTCTTGGGTTGATTCTATTTGGGGTCCTTTGTATTTCTTGGGACTGGATCTTCGAGTGCCTCTCTAGGTTTGGAAAGTTTTCTTGCAGGATTTCATGGAATAGATTATCAATGCCCTTATGATCTCTTTGTCTTCTGGGATGCCAATTATCTGGATGTTTGGACATTTGATAGTATCTAGTACTTCTCGTATATTATTGTCAAATTTTGGGGCATTTTTCTCAGTCTTCGTAGTGGATTTTTCTAGGCCAGCAATTTTCTCTTCTTTGTCTGAGATTCTATTTTCTCTATGATCTAGTCTGCTTTTAATACTTTCAAGAGAGACTTTGACTTCTTGTATTATAGTCTTCATCTCTAACAGTTCCATTTGATTCTTTTGCAAAGTGTGTAATTCCTCTTTTAGATCTTGCAAGAATTTCCTTATCTCCCGGAACTCATCAACTACTTTCTCCTTTCTCTTCTGCAGTTCATTGTCTCTCTTCTCTTCCATCTCTGTTAGCTTCGCCATTATGAATGTTCTAAATTCTTTATCAGACATTCCCATGATTACCCATGAACTGTCTGTGGATGAAGAGGAGTTATTCTTTTCCCTTGGAGGAGAGGTATTTTCTTGTTTTCCCATATTTCTTGTGGTCTTGCGGTGATTCCTAGTCATCTGATGGAAAGTATGTTTCTTCCCAAACTTGAAATTCAATCTGAGCGTCCAGAATTATGCAGAAAAGGAAACAGAGAGAGAGAGAAACAACAGCAACAAAAACGACCAAGAAACAGGGAAAAAGAGAAGGAAAAAAACTATTAAAAAAAAATAAAACTAAATTAGAAAACTGTGTAGGTCGCAAGCGCACTGCGCGAAATCATTAGTATTAGTTCTCAGTAGCCATAAAGGTGTCTTCTGAGGCCTGCTCCCTTGCCTCTCCTGGGCTGGGAGAGGGAAAGGGGATTATTAACAAGATAAAGGGAAAGGAGGAGCTGAAAGCCAAGAAACTGCTTTACCTTAAAAAAATTTTAAAAGGAAAAATTACAAAAAAAGAGAAGATAGAGACAGAGGTAGAGATATAAAGATAGAGACAGAGGTAGAGATATAAAGACAGAGACAGGAGGCTTGAAAGTCTGCCTACCACGTGAGTTTGTGAGCTGGAGGCTGAATTATCAGTGGAAAATCATTTCTCCTATTTCCCTGAAATCACTAGTTCTCAGTAGCCATAAAGGTGTTTTCTAAGGCCTGCTCCCTTGCCTCTCATTATTTTTCAATTTGACCAGAGAGAGAAAGCAAGCTGCCATGTCCGGGATTCGAACCATGGTTATCCACGTGGGAGTCCAGTGCCTTAACCACCATGCCACCTGCTGGCCCTCAGCAGTGCTTTTTTTTTTTTTTTTTTTTTTTTTTTTTTTTTTCTTTTTTTGGAGAGGTTTTTCACTATAGGGCGCGTGCGCTCGCCAGACAGATAGAGAGAGACATAGAGACAGAAAGCGAGAAATCACCCCCCAGGGGGGATGGTCACGCCGCAATCCCTTCTCCTCCATTCTCCTCTCGGGATCTTGGGCACGCACGCACACGCGCCCGGCGTGAGTTGTAAGCCACCGGGTTCGAGACGCGAACCGCGGTCGACTACGTGGGAGTCCAGCGACATAGCCATTACGCTAACTGCTGGTTCCCAGCAGTGCTTTTTAACTCTGGGAGTCCCACAGCAGTGATTGAAGCCAGTTTGCACTTTTCTCAATGCCAGCAGAATTAGCTTCATCGCATCCAACTCGGAGATAATCAGCCGCACTGCCAGTGTCTCATCAGTGGCACCTGAGTTTCAGCTCACAGGGCCTCCCATCTAAGCCTTTAAACTGAAAAAATCCTAACTTTCTTCCTGTGGTCTCTCATCCCAGGGGGTTAGCTGCTTCCTGCAGTTGCTATCTCTATGATAGCTACTGTTCTTACTATATGATGAATGTGTCCTCCCCAAAGTTGCATATTGAAATCCTAATTCTGAGGTGATGGTATTAATAAGTGGGGCCTTTGGTGCTGATTAAGTCACATGGGTGGAGCCCTTATAAAGGAGGCTTTGGGTCCAGCTGGGGTGGTGCAGGCTGCTAACATGCTTGCTCTGTAGACCAGGAACACATGGGAAGCCCAGGTTCGATTCCTGGGTCAACTAAAAGCCAAGCACAGTGTTGTGCACCTGTCATCTCAGCAACTTTACTTTGAGTTCAAGACTGGCCCAGGCAACTTAGCAAGTCCCCAGGAGTGGTGCCATGTGCCAGCATTCCCAGATACTTGGGAGGGTAAGGTGGGAGGATCTTGACACAGTAAGACCCTATCTTTAAAAGAGAGAGAGAGGCTGCAAAGAGTTGCCTTGCTAAGTTACTTGGACTGATTTCCTTCACCATGTGAGGACACAGCTAGAAGATGCCATCCAGGAACTAAAACCAGGCCCTCCCCAGATACTGTGTTTGCTTGACCTTGGACTTCTCAGCCTCCAGAACTGTGAAAAATAAACGATCCGGTATATGGTATTTTGTTGTAGCAGCCTAGATGGACTAGGACAGTTCTCATTTCATCCTTTCAGTTACCTAGTTACCAATCCTTTACATTAAACTCTCCCTGTTCAAGCAATGGATGTGGTTTCTGTCCCTTATTGTTATAACTGATTAAGAAGATGTATGTAAAATGTTGGGAACATGCTAAATGCTCAGAAAATACTTCTCATTATGATTTCTTATGGGTAACAGCCATTCATTTATTCATTCTTTTATTCGGTAAACATTAATTTCCTACTGTATGTCAGATGCCGTGTGAGGGTTTGGGGTACAGCGCTGAAAAGACACAGTGCAGCCCTCCTGGGGCTCACACCGTGAGAGCAGAGATCACCAAGAGCACGAGCTGGCCCTGCCAAGCGTACCCAGAATGGCTCCTGGTTCCTCCTCCAAGATCTCTCTGCTGACCTCACAGCCCAGTCACTCCTGAACACCTAGACCCCTGAGGTCCGACCACACAAGTGTCCTCTACCTGGCACAGCCTCAGACTCCTGTTGTTGATAGACTTCCAGAATTAATACATATGAGAAGGTTAATCTGATATTATTTTATGTTATTACTATTCATTGGCACATCTTACCAATCTTCTTAGATGGTAAATACCTTGGGACTAGCTTGCCCAACTGGCTCATTTCTGTACCAATTAAAGACCTAGCACGGTGATTGGGGCATGAGAGGACATCCCACACAAGATGGTAGATGGATAAATTTAACTATTCAACAAATATTTCTTGCTCTCTTATGCTGAAGTAGGTGCTAGGAGGACAAGGACAAAGGAAGGTAATAGGTCGCTGGCCCTAATGAATGCATGTCTGATCCATTGCTGGTGACTGGACAACCTCTGCGGACCAGACCTTCATAAGGCTGGAAGCGATACATCATCTCAGCCTGACACAGACTTTTCTGGATGTCCCCTGCCTCCTTCCTGCTGAGCAGGGCTGAGTCCTCTGTGGGAGATGGCCAACCACTGTGGTTTACCTTAAGTCCTGCCGGCTCAGAGCTGGTGGCCAAAGGCTATATTTAAATAGCACATATTTGCATTTTTAATGTTGACTGGAACTGGAAAGTGATAACCTTTCCAAGCTGATATTGGTTTTTACATGATTGAAATGGGCCAGGCCTTGGGCATTTCTTAAATGGAAAATTTAAAGCATTTTCAATATCCGTGAAAGTGCAGAACCATCTCAGAGCTCTGTGCTGTTTGTATTCTCAGAAAATATCACCTCCCTCCGCAGCACGCTCAGCATCTTGGCCTTGTCAGCATTTCAGGGTCGTTCCCTGTTTGGTTCTCTCGACCTTCTCCGAGGGTAGGGTGCACACAGCATGAGGGCTGCTGGTCCTACACCTATGACTGTCTAGGAGTCCAGTGGGAAGTGCTTTGGCCTTAGAACTGGCTGTGAATATCTCCTCCATACCCCGACAACTTGCTTACCTCACTAATCCTCCTCTTCCTCACCTTTAACATGGGAATGAAAATGCCAGTTTCTCAGGTTTGCTGAGATATTCAACTAGGATCCTCTGTAAATATGCTGAATACCTGCCGCCTGGTGCTTTGCTAGAGCTCAGCAGACATCAGCTCTTGTCCTCCTCCTGGCAGAGATTTAAGGCAACATATCGCAATCAGGTGAGGGCTCTAGGCTCCTGGTTCCCAGGCCTCTTTCAGAGGCCCACTGAAACCAATAGGTTAACACATAGTTGGGGGGCCAGAAGGTGGTGTGTGATTAGGATACTGGACTCCCATATGGCTGACCGCAGTTCAAGTCCCAGACCTTGTGGCTTGCTTTCTCACTTTCTCACTTTCTCTCTGTTGAGTATAAGTGCCCTGTACCAAATTTAAAAATAATAAGAAAAATAAGTATTATAAAAAAAAAAATACATGGACCAGCAGGTGGCATGGTGGTTAAGTGCACTGGATTTCCACATGACCGACCATGGTTTGAGTCCCAGACCTGGTGGCTTGCTTTTTCACTTTCCCTCTCTCTGTCTGTCTCTGTCTCTGTTTCTCTCTGGTCAAATTAAAATAATAATAATGATGTTGCATAAAATTAAATAAAATAATTCTTTAAAAAAATACATAGTCGGGTGGGAAGCAGGACTCATTTTCATTTCCACTTTAATCTGATCACTATCGTTAACCAAATACGCCAAGACAGGTGTCTGAAGACTTCTCGACTTCTGTGTCCCCCTTCTGTGTTTTATTATAGTACAAGTCACTGCTCTACCCAACATGGTAGCCAATAGCCATATATAGCTATTTCTATTGTAGTTAATTAAAATGAAATAGAATTAAAATAGTTTCTCAGCCACAGTGGCCATATTTCAAGGGCTCAGTGGCCACATGTGGCCAGTGGCTAGCAGTACAGATATAGGACATAGCCATCATGGTAGAAAGTACTACGGACAGTGCTAAGTGAGGAGGAAGAAGAGGAAGGGAGGAGGAGAGATGGCCTAAGAGTTTCTTAGTGCTGCTCATTGATTACTACAATCTTAGTGGCTAAAATATACCTGGTTTGTTACCTTACAGTTCTGGATGCCAGAAGTCCTAAAATCAGTTCTGCTGGGTTCAAATCAAGCAAAGCTAGTTCCTTGCAGAGGATCCAGAAGACAGTCCATTTCCTTGCCTTTTCCAACGTCTAGAGGCTGCTTGCATTCTTGGCACCTGTCCCTCTGCTTCAAGCTCTTGCTGTCCTTGTCATCTTCTGCTGGTCACTGGTTTTCCGGCCTCCCTTTAAAAAAATTTTTTTAAAAGAATTATTTATTTATTACTATTATTATGAATAATTCTCCAGAGAGAAAGAGAGAGAGGGAAAGTGAGAAAGTAAGCGGCCAGTTTTGGGACTTGAACTGCGGTCAGTCATGTGGAAGCCCATTGAGTCCATTGCTTTAACCACCATGCCACCTTCGGGCCCCAGCCACCCTCTTTTTTTTTTTTTTTTTAAAGAATTACTTATTCAGGGGCCAGCAGTTGGCATAATGGCTATGTCGCTGGACTCCCATGTCGTCGATCACAGTTCAATCTCCGGATCCAGTGGCTTAAACTCATGCCAGGCGTGTGAGTATGCATGCCCAAGACCCCAAGAGGAGAAGGGAGGAGAAGGGATTGCAGCGTGGCCATCCCCCCTGGGGGGTGATTTCTCACTTTCTGTCCCTCTGTCTTTCTGGCGAGTGCATGTGCCCTATAGCAAAAACCTCTCCACCTGAAAAAAAGAAAGAAAAAAAGAATTATTTATTTATTTAATTCCATTTGTTTTTATTTTTTAATTTTACCAGAGAGAGAGAGAGAGAAAGGGAAAGGGAGCAAGCAAGCCAGCAGGTCCGGCACAGAACCGTGGTCAGCCATGTGGGAATCCAGCGCCTTTAAGCACATGCCACCTGACAGCCCTGCTCCCTTTTGAATAATATTTTTTTTACTGTCTTCTTTCCTTTTTTTTTCTATTTTGTTATTGCCAGAGGGCACCTCTGTGCACCAGAAAGGGAGAGAAGGCACCTCCAGTGGGGCATGGTCATGCCAGAATCCTTTTTCCTTCATTTCTTGTTTTTGGGCACACACACAAATGTATCCAGCATGTTTTTTTTCAAACATGCTGGCCAGGATGTTTTTTTTCAAACATGGGGGCCAGGATTTAGATCACAGGTAGCCAAATGGGAGTCTACTCCCAGCACACAGGCATATGAGGCTGGCCCCTTCCTCCCTCTGACAGACTCTCATGATTATACGCGACCCCACAGATAATCCAGGAGAAAACCTGTCATTTAATCACATCTGCAAAATTCCTTTTGCCACATTAAGTAACAGTCACAGGCCCCAGAGATAGGACATGGACAGCTTTTGTGGCATTCTTGTCCAGTCCACCCTGAGACGGAGAAGAGAGGAGGGCAGAGGAAAAAGAGTGGAGGGGAGAGGACAAAAGAGGCGAATTGATTTTCCAGCGCACTCCTCATTCATGCACCTCCTTGCACGTGTTCATCCAGGCGTGGAAATCCATTTCCCTGTATCTGCACATTCTGATGGACGGGGAAAAAATTCTCTTCTCCAAGAGTCAGTGCCTGGGAACTTCTAACATTTAGTTCAGTTCAACGAACACTGTCATTGACAACACAGATGTGATCATTTCATTCTCTGCTCAAAATGAATGCATGGCTCTTCATGGGCTACAGAAGAAGCCCCAAATCCTTCGCACATTTCCAAAGCCACCCATGTGGGACTCACACTAGCACTTTCAGGTTCCTTTCCCACTCTAACTTGCTTCCATTACACACACACACACACACACACACACACACACACACACATACACATGAGAGAGAGAGAGACATACAGGTTAGCAGGCCTGATCACCACCTTCTCTGATTCTCTATGTATTCTTCTTTTTTTTCAGAGAGAGATTTTTGCTATTGGGCGTGAGCACACGCAGGAGAGATAATCAGAGACAGAAAGCAAGAAACCACCCCCACCACCCCCGGGGGAATGGCCATGCTGCAATCCTTTCTCCATTCTCCTCTCGGGATCTTGGGCACACACACATATACACCCAGTGTTGATTCTCCATGTATTCTACACTCCTGGCCTCAGCCCATATTTCAGGGCCTGGAGTACCCTGAAAAGCATCATTTCCACTTGTGGCCACGTGGCCAAAACACAGCTCAAATGCCTCTCCTCTCTACTGCCTTCTCTAGTTCTGCGCTGCTGGTGGCCTCTTCTGTGTCTAGCATTTTACTCCTCTGTTTTTCAGAGCATTTGCTCAGCTGTTCCCTGGCCCTCTGCAGCAATCTGACTACTGTATCACCCTCACAATGGTGATTCACAAACTCTGTGTGGAGGAAAAACCAATCGTTTCGGTTTTTGTACATGTCCAATCCATTGCAGACTGATGGTTTTGTATAATAAAATGACAATTTTATAGAAGCGAAAAGTCCATCAACATGCAAGCCTTATTTATTATTAAAAGTGCTATAAAGATTTCAAAACCTGACTCTCAATTCCAGAGCTTCTCTCATCTTTGATCTAAACCATTTCCAGACCACATGGGTCTCCAGGCCATGCTTGGAAAAACGCAGTCCTTGTGAAACCTCAGCTAGTAACATGCAAACCGGGTGATGCAAATTTCTCTCCTCTCTGTGGGTGTCTACAAATGACCCAGAGAGTACTGCAAGTATTGATTTGGGGATCACAGATAAATTTTAGCGAGTAGGTGGATTCACAGGTACAAAGCCACGAATAATGAGGATGGAGTCTAGCAAGTCCAAGATGAAGCTGTTAGCACGTTTGGTGTCTGGTGAGGGCTTGCCCTCTGTGTCATATGGCAGCTTCCTGCTGTGCCCTAGGGGAGCCAAGGATGCGCCCTACAATCTCTGTTAGACGGGCACTAATCCCACTCATGAGGTTTCCACCCTCATGATCTAGTTGCCTCCCAAAGGGCCCCATCTCTTAATAGCACTCCAGTGGGGACTAGGCTTAAACACAAATTTTGGAGGGACACGTTCAGACCACAGCAGACATACTGGAAGATTATATTAATAGAAAGGAAATCTAACTTGAGGATCTTTACTCATCTTTGACCATGGGACATGGAGCCCCCTCTTTCTTCAAATGGTTCTTGAGTCTTGATGGAGACTGGCTGGAGATCTGGGGCTCTGCCTGGTGTGAGTGACTCAGTGTTAGGACATTACTTGGGAAGGAGATGGGGATAAGTGAATTCAGGAGATAATATGTTCCTCTGAGGTGGGAAACTGCAGGCGCACCTGCCTACAACTCTTCGTAGCTTGGTGTGTCCTTGGGATAGTGCTTGGGGGAGAAGACACAAACCCAAGGAAGGAACCAATGGGAAAGGAAGGGGACCAGGGAAAGGAGGGAAGAAGGGAAGAGGGCTGAGCATTAGAGACACCAAGGAGCTCCAAGTTCCATGGAGTTGTTGTTTCTGGGGGCCTTAAAGATTATACATTGCAACCCCCTTGTCTACAGACTTAGAAATTATACAGCCTCCAATGAATGAATGAATGAATGAATGGCTCTAATGGACATGAACTAATACCTGTCTCTTCAGCAACCAGGCACTGAGTTCGGTCCCAAGAATATGAAAATGAACCCATGGCACCAGCTCTCTCTGGAGTAGGAACACATTGTGTGGGCACAGAGAAATGGTGAGTTCTGCTCCGGGTGCAGGTCAGTGCTGGAGGGGGATGAAAAGGCCTCAAGAAGGAGACAACTCTTGCACTAGCCTTGGGGTCCAGCTAGGAGTGGGCAGAGAAGAAGAGGAATAGTCACAGGACTAAAGAGAGGAAGGGCAGGGGATGAAAGTTGTTTGGAGGAAGGCAGGTGACCACTGATGGGAATTTCAGTGTGGGGCAGTGGCAGTGGGAGTAGGGGCAGGGATGCGGGAGGTGAGCATGCGAGGGCCAGCAAGCAAGTGAGGAAACTCGAAAAGTGTTTGGGCACCACTGTCCTTTGGAAGGATGACACTGACACAGGGACGTGGGGGTGCAGAGGTGATTGATCCCAACACTTGCAGCGGAACACGGGTTCTTGTCTCACGCTCAGGACGAATTAGAGTCGAGGACACAGAGAAGGGAAAATGGGAAATTAACTGAAGGAGAGGGAAGGAAAAAACCCAGCTCCCAAGAAGGAAGGGGTCCCGGAAAATGGGCTGTGGAGGTGGAACTGGGGAGAAGGGTTTTTATCTGGGTCCGAGTGGCCTTGCTTGGGCTCATCTTCAGGTAGGGCTCACACATACTCCCCTCTGGTGGGGAGGGGCACATGGTAGATGGGTCCAATGATTAATCTCCTAATTTTGGAGTGGGCACAGCAGGTGGGAAATTCTTTGTGTACAAGCTTTGGCAATGAATTCTTTTTTTTTTTTTTTTTTAAGAGGTTTTGCCTTAGGGCATGCACTGAGGGGTGGGGGGTGGGCAGAGTTCAGGGAGACAGAGACAGAGGAAAAGTGGGAAATCACTGCCCCCTGGGGGGATGGCCTTGCCACAATCCCTTCTCCTTCATTCTCCCCCCCAGGATCTTGGGCATGCAGGCGTGTACACACTTGCCCAGTGTGAGTTTGAAGTCACTGGGTCTGGGACTCGAACTGCAGTCAGCCATGTGGGAGTCCAGCAATGTGACCACTATGCCATCTGCAGGCCCCTGGACCATGAATTTTTTTAAGAATAAGATTTACATGTTGGGACCAGCAGTTAGCTTAATGGCTATGTCACTGGACTCTCATGTAGTCGACCATGGTTCGAGTCCCGGACCTGGTGGCTTAAACTCATGCCAAGAGCGTGTGTGTGCGTGCCCAAGATCCCGAGAGGAGAATGGAGGAGAAGGGACCATCCCCCCGGGGGGTGATTTCTCCCTTTCTGTCTCTCTGTCTCTCTCTGTCTTTCTGGCGAGCGCATGTGCCCTATAGCAAAAACCTCTCCAAAATAAAATAATAACATTTACATGTCTAAGGGCAAAGGAATATGGCAACTGGGAAAAGTGGGGAATCGTCAGGAGCGACACAGCACATGGCTCTCTAGGGGTGGGTGGCTGTCCTGTCTGCCTGTAAGTGGGGTCTAACTCCTGTCTCAACACTGCCAGGAGCAGAGGGTGAACTGGAGGGAAGAGGGGGCGGTAGGGAGGGGAAGCGATCTGGAAGCTGTTTCCATAAACCACGGCAGCTCTGCAGGCAGAGGCCGGAGCCTAGCCAAGGGCAGGGACGTGGGAGGCTGGAGGGAGGGCTGGGTGGATTCCTGAGCGGTTTGGGATAGGATTGACAGGGCTGGTGATGCCTTTGCCTCACCCTCTCACGCATCCTCCCGGATGGGGCTGTAGCAGGGGTGGAGGGGGCATTTGGAATATAGGCCACTGCAGTTCAAACCGGGATGCGTAAAGAGATGCAGATGCCACTCACGGAGAGAGGAGCCCCAGGAAGCAGCATAAGTTAGGGGTGAAAATGAGGAATTCAATTCTGAACGTTCCCAAAGGACCGGAAAGATGCCATTTCCAGTTTGTGCTGGAAATATGAGTCTGAGGCTCGGGAGATGGATTCGGTGGCAGTGGCAGCCGTGGGGATGACAATCCACCCTCAGGCTGCCGGGGAAGGTGAGGGCAGCCCACAGCGAGCAGCGAGAGACGAGCACCTGACAGACAGGTGGACGGAAACAGCAGGGCTGTGGTCGGGAAGAAGGGGAGACGAGAAACAGCTGGAATTGCTAAAAGGGTTTCTTCCTGGGGAAGTAGCAGGATGTGCAGGAGGCAGGAAGGAGGGCGAGAGGACTCGGGATGGGCGTGGGAGTGGGAGAGAGCAGGTGCAGGGGGCAGCGGGGGTCCTCGCCCACCAGCACTCCCTGAGATGGTGCAGCAGGGAAAGAAATGAGAGCGGATTTAAAATCCACTCTGAGGAATCCGTCACCGTGGTTGACCCTGGGGAGTTAGAGGCCGGGTGCGGAGGAGACATTTCCCTTCGCATTTTCTGGATATCTGGATATTTTTACCTTGTGCAATTCTTTATTTATTTATTTATTTTTTTAGGAGAGAGATATTTTTGTTATAGGGTATGTGTGCTTGCCGGAGACACAAGAAAAGACAGAGAGAGAAAGTGAGAAATCACCACCCCAGAGTGGATGCCCACACCAAAATCCTTTCTCCTCTTGAGATTTGGGCCATGCATGTACTGGCACCATGCATGAGTTTCAAGCTGCCAGGTCCAAGACTTGTACCACAGTCGACCATGTGGAAGTCCAGTGCCACTACACCACCTGCTGCCCCCCCCCCTTCCTTAATTTTTTAAATAAATTATTTCATGTTGGCAGACTAGGAAGTGCATTGAGTACAGAAGAGAGTAAGTAGATTCCAAATCTAAGGGTCAGATTCCTGGCCCGCCCCTAGATATGAGAACACGACCGGTCCCTGAAGGCAGGACCTGTCCCTGACTAGGACCTGGTGGTGGTGGCTGCAGCTGAGTCTGCCTCAGGGGTTGTCTTTTGAATAGATTTGGTCACTGGAGAAGACGAGTACGTAAATGAGCCATCCAGACAGCAGATGAGGACAGGGTGAGAAGCGGGTGGACACGGGAGTCAGACAGCTTCCAGGGACATCGAGGCAGGTCCCAGGAGTGGATTGTAGGTCAGTGCTGGATTCAAATTGCAAAACATTCTCTTACTGCTTGCATAGCAATAACGGTGCTGAAATATTAAGGGACTCAATACCACATGTCCTATGTCGAGTTGAAAGAACTAAATGAGCTTGGGATCAGCAAATGGAGTAGCAGTTATGTCGTTGTACTCCTACATGGTCAACTGCGGGTCGAGTCCTGGAACTGGTGGCTTGAAATTCACACAGGGTGCATGTGCATGTGTACCCAAGATACCAGGAGGAGAAGGGATTGTGGTGTGGCCATGCCCCTGGGGGGTGATTTCTCACTTTCCTTCTCACTGTCTCTGTCTCTTTCTCTCTCTGATGAGTGTATGGCCCAAAAGCAAAAACCTCTCTCTCTCTCTCTTTACATATATATATATATATATATATATATATATATATATATATACACACACACACACACACACACACACACACATATATATATATATACACACATATATATATGAACTAAATGAGCTCAGCAGCAGCAGACATTTTTGCGAACTTACTAACCTGCTCACATAGTTTAATCTTCACCAAAACTCTAGGAGGTAATTCCATTACTATTCCCATTTTACAAAGGTGGGAAAGAAGACACGGAGAAGGTTTGTTTAAGACCACACAGTGAGAAAATAGCAAATCAGGACTGAAACTCGAGCTCCCTAAATCCAGACTTCCATCTCTACGTTGAAGTACAGCACTCTCTCAGCCCAGAGTGAGGTCAGAATCAGTCAGGTCAGGCTAGCTAATGCTGCAGCAACAAACAGCACCGAGCTCTGTCTTCCTGCACATGTTTACTCCCCACTCATGTTATGTGTCCAGTGCGGTGTGACAAATGTGGCTTGTGGTTGTGACTCACAGACACAGGTGATGGAGGCTTCATCTTACCATGTGCTTCTGCAATCACTGGGACAGGGAAAGGGAAGGGGAATTCTTTCCACTCAACATGACACACTTTACTTCTGCTCTTCTTTCATTTACCAAAGCTGAGGCAGCGGGAATTTGACCTTATATCCTAGAGTCAATAATGAAATGTTCATTAATAGCCCTAATGGAGCTAGTAGAGTATAATTCCCAAATGTGTGAGTGGAGTGCCATTTCCGATCTTCAGTGGTCTGAGGAACACAGTCTCCAATCACTCAGCCACACTCTGCAAACATTACCAAGTACCAAATTTCTAGAGCTTCAAAGATAACTAAAACCCTAGGCCGTAATACTGTAGTTCACAGCAGAGCAAAGTCAGGCAGAAGCTCTCATTTCCCCCCAGAATTCCGTTTCCCTGCTTTTCTAGCCAACAACTCCCTCACTCCAATTTTTAGCTGCACATGGCCTCAGGAGTAAGACTGCATTTCCCTATTTCTCTTGTAACTGGCTTTGGCCACATGACTAGTTCTGGTCTATGAGATGTCAGTATAAGAAGTATGTGAAACTTCTGGGGAATATTTATAACAGAGAAGGGACAAACCTTTATTCATCACTTCTACTCTCTGCCTCCTGCTTCCCGCTGGTTAGCAATCAAACTGCAAAGGCTAGAGCTTGGGAACCATCTTGAGTCAAAAATACAAGCCATGGACAGAGGATAGAAGAACAGAAAAATGGAAGAAGCCTTAGTCTGACAAGGTAGAATGCTATACCTTCCCTGGGCTTCATATTTCTCATCCATATGAGAAAAAAAAACAGGTTTCTATATTATTTCTATCTGCTACCTTTTGGTGCATAACACATTATTTTATTTTTTACATAATTATTTTATTTAATTTTATTCATCATCATCTTTTTTTTTTTTTTTTCCAATCTTACCACAGGGCAATAGAGAGAGAAAGAGAAAGCAAGCCGTTAAGTCCAGGACTTGAACAGTAGTTGGTCGACCATGTAGGAATCTGGCACCTTAACCACTATGCCATCTGCTGGCCACACTGCGTAACAAATTACTTTAAACTTAGTGGCTTAAAACAACACTCATCTTATTTAGCCACTGATTCTATGGGCCAGTTGGGTGACAGGAGGAATAGCTAGAGCTGGCTGGTCTAGGCTGAATGAGGGTCTTGCAGATAGCATGATGGTTGGTTGAGGCCTCCGATGGGATGGTTCATCTTTGCCCCCATCAGGTCTCATTCTCCAGTAAGCTTAGCCTAAGCTTCCCACATGGCAATCAGTGGCTTCCCAAACAGAAACACAAAAGCTAAGAGAAGTCAAGCCCCAGTGGGCAAGTGCTTTCAAGCATCGGTTCATGTCACATATGCTAATATCACATTGGTCTACACAAGTCACTCAAAGGCCTAGTTTCAGAAAGGGATGATTCATTGGAGGTCATTACTACAATAATTCCTATTATCAATATATTTCTTTCCTTCTTTTTTTAAAAATTAATTTTGTTTATTTATTATTATTTTAAAATTTGCTATAGGGCACTTGTGCTCTCCAGAGAGAGAGAGAGGGAGGCAAAGTGAGAAAGCGAGCCACCAGTTCCAGGATTTGAACTGCGGTCAGCCATGTAAGAGTTCAGTGCCTTAACTACTATGCCACCTGCTGGCCCCTTGTCAGTATCTTTCATTGTCAAGATCACAATGGTTTAAACCCTCACCATTTTTTTATATTTTTTAATTTTCCATATGGTATGTCACTCACCGAGAGAGACGAAGAGAGAGAAGTGAGAAAGCACCCTCATGGGAAATGGTCATGCTACGATTTCTTCTCCATTTCACTCTCCTTTCAGGGTTTTGGGCATGTGCACACACACACGCGCACACACACACACACATGCACACACACACAGAATGTTTTTTTCTTTCTTCTTTTTTTTTTCTCTGAAAGAGATTTTTGTTATAGGGCGTGCACGCTTGCTGGAAAGACAGAGAGAGAGACAGAAAACAAGAATTCACTCCACAAGGGGGATGGTCACCCCCAACCCCTACTCCTCCATTTTCCCTTTGGGATTTTGGGCATGCATTTACCTGGTGTGAGTTTAAAGTCGCTGGGTCAAGGACTTGAACCACGTGGGAGTCCTTACTACATCGACTACATGGGAGTCTGGTGCCTTAACCACTACACCACCTGCTGGCCTCCATCCAGAGTGTTTTTCAAGTCACTGGGTCTGAAACTCAAACCACACAGTTGGATATGTGGGACCCAGTTGCCTTCACCACCATACCACAGGCTGGCTGCAAACCCCTACCATTTTATTGGTCCTTACTTCCTGATCAAAATTATTTTTGAGTTATTGAGTCTTAACCATTTGATGAAAAAGACAGAATTATAGTCTTTTACTTTTAAAGCAAAATTAAGAATGTGAAAAGGTCACTTCCTTTTGTTTTTGCTGTAACATTTGTTTAATAATAAGAAGAGCCAAGGATCTTTTTTCAAAAGAGACTCACAAACATTCCCACTCCCATAGAGCAAAGTTAACGCACTCCCCAGGACAGCCACGTGAAGAGGCTTCTCGTGCTCCCATGTTAGTGCTCTCGAGAGTGCGAATAGGGCGTCTATGCACCACAGCCACCACATGCCCCTCGCGAGTCCTGCTTTGCCTGTCCTGGCTCGCTCCGGTTGATGCCCACGGCTCAGGAAGCACTCAGGGAGGGACAACTTCCGTGTCTCCTGCTGTAGGCGTCTCATGAAGTCGCCATTGCTGCCCCAGGGGTGTGTCCCCAGCTGCCACTGCCTGGGTGTCATTACAGTGCTGGATTCTTTGTGGATGACTCTTTGCTACATTTCAAAGCCTCGCTGTCAAGGCTGTCCCTTCTGCAACAGCAGGTGTGATGTGCAGGTAGCTGAAGTGCCACTGGGGTCTTCTGTCATATATCCCAGGCCCAAGAAGCCTGCCTCTCCAGTTTCTGTCCTCTGCTGCCCTTTCGGCATCATGGCAGTGGAACAGGCCGTCTGCAGCAGCAGTGACAGCTCAGTACAGGCACAGCAGGAAGCACCGTCTTCACCTTCTTTCCAACAGGGCAAGAGCTGAGATATAGTCCTGTGACAGCTACCCTGACAGTCTCCACCATCCGCCAGTGCAAAGCACCTGCAAGTGGTGTCATCACAATATTCTGTTAAGATAGGGACCAGTGAATGGTGTAATGGTTACATTGCTGGACTCCCACATAGTCAGTCACAGTTCAAGTCCCAGACCAGGTGGCTTAAAAAATAAAGAGTTCTTGTGCATGCATGCCCAAATCCCAAAAGGAGAATGGAGGAGAAGGATTGTGGTGTGGCCATCCCCCCAGGGGGTGATTTCTCGCTTTCTATCTCTGTCTCTCCTGTAAGCATACATGTCCTATAGCAAAAAACCTCTCTCTCTCTCAGAAAATAATCTATGGACAGGCACCTGGCTTATATCCTCATGTCTCGCATCTAAAAAGTACACCGTAGAGATTTTGTTCAAACAAAGGAACAATGTACTCCAAGGTGAAGTCCAACCTCCTCTTCAGAGAAGACTGAAAACCACTTGCGTCTCCAAAATGGCAGGTTTTCCAGCTCCCACTCACTGAGGTTTGTAAGTTTCAGAAAATGCTACAAAGCCTTGCCTTATAACTAGAAGAAAGTTATTACAAGACAGCATGATAAGGGCTTCAACAGAAGTGTGAACATGATCTGAGGAGGGAGAGTCCCTGCTTTGAACCTCAGTTTCTTCATCTGTAAGGTTACTGACTTCTTCAATTCATCGTGAGGTTTAAAAGATGTGTCTACACAGCGCCTCCGCCCGAGCCTGGCTCAGGGTGCCAGGACTGGGCGCTTCCAGAAGTTGCTGTCATTGCCCTGCAGGGCAGCAGGGCCTGTAATTCACTTGTCCAGGGAGAAGCAATGGAGAATTTCACCCTCACAGTGCAGCAGAGGTGGGCTTTGGGAGCCAAGACCACCTGACTAGTTTCACGAGGAATTTAACTTAGTGACTTTGGTCATGTCCTTCAGGGGCCAAGAATCCGCACAGGACTGTATCTATTTTTCCAGACAATGCCTGATACACAAGATTTAGGCCCTTGGCTTTCCCAGTAGGGAGTCTGCTGCCCCTGGTCTGTATGTGACTGGCCACGGAAGGGTAGGTAGAGATGCATCTCAGACAGCTCATAGTTCGTTCCCTTTTGACTTAATCCAATCCCGTTTTTCCGCTAGCAAATACAGGGTGAGCGTTTCCTGAGAGAATCTGATTCCGGACACCTGGTGAACAGTTGGTTTAGATTAAGGATATTACATAAATAAAACAGCAGAGACACCCAGTCAGCCAGAACAGAGAAAGACAGCAGTGGGGGAGGTGGGAGAGAGGCTTGGACGTTGGTCAACACACACCAAGGTAACCAGCTGTCGAGGACCGGGGAATGTTTCCGGAATTATTATAATATTTGGCAAACCTATTTCATACCACTCTGGGAGGCGATGTGGCACCGAGGTTAAATATGAGCCAGGAGATGGGCTGCTTCAGAATCCAGGCCCTGCTACTTATTGTGGGGTGTAGGCAAATGACTGGATGCCAGGGTGCCTGCTTCCCTATCTGTAGAAGGATCAGTCCTCGACATTGAGCTGTTGGCAAGGACTGCATGAGAGATGCATGTGAGGCCCTTAGAGGGCCCCTAGGTTCACAGTAAGCCCTCAGAAACATCAGCCGTTTCTGTTATTGCTCTGAGCTGGGGAGTCAGTTGGGGTTTCCAATGGAATAATCCTGATTCAAAGTGGCAGTTCGAGACAGTGAAAAGGTCACGGTCCCAAGGAGAGGAAACGCCATGAAGGCAGGGATTGTTTTCTTTTCGTGTGTGTGTGTGTGTGTGTGTGTGTGTGTGTGTGGCCTGGAACGGTGCCTGGCACACAGAAGGCCCTCAATGCATTTTACTTGAATAAATACATGCAACCATTGTTTCAAGAGCTACAGGAGCTAGAGCACTCAGGATTCATTCGAGTAGGGCACAAAGGATGTCAATAAAATGACTATGAAATTAGATCAGAGCCAGATGCCACATGGCCATCTGAGGTTCAAATCTCAGCCCCAGGTGCTTGATAAACATGCCAGATGCGTGTGTGCACCTGTCCAAATCCTGACAGCCTGACCACACCCCACTGGGGGTCGATTTCTCCCTCTTCCTCTCCTTCTCTTTCTGTCTCTGTTCTCTTCTCATCTCTCTGGCAAGCACATGAGCCCTTTAGCAATTAAAAGTCAGATTGGGGCCAGCAGGTGGCATGGTGGTTGAGGTACTGAACTCCCACATGGTAGGCCATGGTTTGCGTCCCAGACTTGGAGGTTTGCCTTCTTACTTTCTGTCTCTTTCTCTCTCTCCGTATCTCTTTCTGGTCTGATTAAAAACTAATAATAATAAATAATTAAAAAAAAAAAGTCAGATCAGGCCAGCTCAGTGGTGCAACAGCAATGCGCTATTCAAGTAACGCTGCATCCACGTGGAAGCGTCTGGGTCAACCTGGTGCAGGCCCTGGTTGACCTGTGCACGCTGGGCCTGTGCAGCCCTGATCCTGACTGGCTGCGAGGGGATCAGGGTGACAGATCCTGTTAAGGATGTTTCTCTCTCTCTCTTGCTCCCCCTCACTCTCAGGAAATAAATAATTTTTTAAAGTGTGTATGTGTGTGTGTGTGTGTGTGTGTGTGAGACAGATTTTTGCTCTAGGGCGAATGTGCTCGCTGGAGAGTCAGAGAAAGACAGAGAGACAGAAAGCAAGAAATCATCCTCCGGGGGAATGTCCATGCTGCAATCCCTTCTCCTCCATTCTCTCAGGATTTCGGCATGCACGCACACACTGGGTCAAATTGTGGTTGACCACGTGGGAGTCCAGTGCCTTAACCACTACACCACCTGCTGGCCCCTCGAGTTTTGTTTTGTTTTTTGTTTTTAATCAGTTTTGGTGAGATAGGTAAGGAATGAAAATGTGAGAAGTGTGGAATCCTATCAGGCAATGGAGCATTGTGGAAGAAGTTACAGCAAACGTTTTAAATTCTGATCAAGGGGAGTAATTTCTTCCGGTGACTCATTTAGAGGAAATTTAAAGATTTAAATTCTCATGACCTTCAAGGTTAAAGGTGAACCTAAGTCTCCAGAAGCATCAGCCCAGAAATACTGTCCTAACTGCTAGCCCCTGACCTTGAACTTGAGTCTGTAACCTCGGTACCAGACCAAGACCATCCGTTGGACTGAGATGATACCTCTGCTCCCTGTACTCAGGGAAGTTAATAGAGTGTAAAGATTATAAAGTCGTTTAAACCCATAGAGTAAATATGAGAGGTCTTTAAAAAGGTCATGGGAAATGTGTATTATGAAAATATGCATATGTTTCAAAACTTCCTTGCACCAAAATAAATTTGTACTTTAATTCTGTTTCCCACAAACGTTTTGAAACCACTACGAACCTTCATGTGATATTTAGAAATAATTTTTTTTTGGAGAGGTTTTTGCTATAGAGCGCGTGTGCTCGCCAGACAGACAGAGAGAGACAGAGAGACAGAAAGCAAGAAATCACCCCCCAGGGGGGATGGCCATGCCGCAATCCCTTCTCCTCCATTCTCCTCTCGGGATCTTGGGCACTCACGCACACGCGCCCGGCGTGAGTTTTAAGCCACCGGGTCCAGGACACGAACTGCGGTCGACCACGTGGGACTCCAGTGACATAGCCATTATGCTAACTGCTGGTCCCAATATTTAGAAATAATTTTTGAAATCACTGTGAAAATTTTGCGATGGTTACTGTAGGTGTTCGAAACATTTAAGAAAATCTGACATATTAACTGTATGAGTTTATTTTGAAGGGTTTAATTATCATTATTATTATCATTATCATTAGTATTATTATTATTTTGGAGAGATGTTTGCTATAGGGCATTTGTGCCCTCCAGAGAGATAGACAAACAGTAAACAAGAAATTACTCCCCAGGAGGGATGGCCACACCACAATCCCTTCTCCTTGGGATTTTGGGCACACACCCCAACGTTAGTGTCAAGCTTCCAGGTCCAGGACACACACCACGGTGGGAGTCCAACACCTTACCCACTGTGCCACCTGCTGGCCCTGAAGAATTTAATTATTATTAACCTTATCACTTTGTTTTAAAACATGAAGATTTATTTAATTCTATAAATACTATTTGACTATTTAAAAGGTTGAAATGATTTTAGGTCTTTTGATGCTTGTAACCAGAGTTTCCTTGCTAACAAATGTTTCATTTGGGGCTACCAGGTGGCATGGAGGTTAAGGCAACTGGATCCTACATGGTCGACTGTGTGTTCGAGTTTTGGACCTGGTAGCTTGAAAAACATCTGGTACATGTGTTTGTGTGCCCAAAATCCTGAGAGGAGAATAGAGGAGAAGGGATTGTGACATGACCATCTTCTCTGGGGGAGGGGGCACTTTCCATGTCTCGCCCTATAGGGTACACACCCTACAGCAATACTTTTTTTTTTTTTTTTTGAGAGATTTTTTTTTGCTATAGGGCATGTGCACTTGCCGGAGAGACAGAGAGAAACAGAGACACAGCGAAATCGCCCCTGCAGTGGGGACAGCCATGCCACAATCCCTTTTCCTCCATTCTTCTCTTGGGCTTTTGGGTATGCACGCACACACGCCCAGCGTGAATTTGAAGCCACTGGATCCAGGACTTGAACTGCGGTCACTCACGTGAGAGTTCAGCAATGTAGCAACATAACTGAAATGCCATCTGCTGGTCCCCTTATAGCAAAACTTAAAAAAAAAAAAAAAAAAGGACAAGCAGATGGCACAATGGTTATGTTATGCTGTTGAACTCCTACATTGTCTGACTGTGGTTCAAGTCTTGAACCTGGAGACTTTAAACTCATGCTGGGCGTGTGTGTGTGTGTGTGTGTGTGTGTGTGCATGCCCAAAATCCCAAGAACAGAATGGAGGAGAAAGATTTGTGGTGTGGCCATCCCTCAGGAAGTGATATCTTGCTTTCTGTCTTTCTGTTTCTCTCTGTCTCTCTAGCAAGCGTATGCACCCTATAGCAAAAATCTCTTTAAAAAAGTGCTTTGTTTGGCTTATAGTAAGTCAGGCCTGTAGAGTGCCTGGCATGCTTCAAAGAATCAAAGATACTAATTTTGGGATATAACATAAAAATTAAAGGGATTTAATGAATCATGATGGTTAAAGATAAATTGTTTAAGGAATGTTACTTGTTGAACTTAACTGAACATTAGCTCAAGGACCAAATAAAGTTATTTTGATACGAAATGACTAGATTTACAAATAAATGAACTAGGTTGTTACATTGCATTTAGAGGTTTAAAAGGTAACTTTTAAACTTACAACTTTATTCATTTGAGTATCAGTAAAAACCAAGCAACTATAAGTGTTCTTTTCTAGGCAGAAAGCCTGTGTTAGATATTTTAAAAACTAGATTTATGAGAGAATGTTTATCTGGTGTTTTTCTTTATATGAACGAGAGAGGCCTTTTTTTTTTTTTAAGAATTATTTATTTAGGGCCAGCTGGTGGTGTGGTGGTTAAGGTGCTGGACTCCCATGTGGCTGACCATGATCCGAGTCCTTGACCTAGAGGCTTTCTCACTTTCCCTCTCTCTCTCACTCTCTCCAGAAATATTAAAATAATAATAATAAATAACGTTAAATAAAATTTTAAAAAGAATTATTTATTTAATGTGATTTATTATTATCACTTTCTAATTTGTTATAGGGCATGTGTGTTTACCAAAGAGAGACAGAAAGAAAGAGAAGGAGAGTGAGAAAGCAAGCTGCTAGGTCCAGGACTAGAACCATGATCAGCCATATGGGAGTCCAGCACCTTAACTACCATGCCAACTGCTAGTGGTTATTTTATTGACAGAGAGGTATTTTATTGATAGGGCTTTGACATGTCGAGATCCTCCTAACATTTTGGTCTCATTGCTTCTGCTTAAAAACCCTGTCAGATGGGGTCAGCAGATAGTATAGTGGTTACATCGCTGGACTCCCACATGGTCAACTGTGGTTCGAGTCCCAGACCCAGTGGTTTAAAACTCACACTGGGCATGTGTGCATGAGTGCCCAAGAGCCCAGGAAGAGGGACAGAAGGGATTGTTACGTGGCCATCCCCCCAAGGGGTAATTTCTCACTTTCCCTTTCACTGTCTTTCTGCTGCCAGCAAGTGCACATGCCTTAAAGCAAAAACCTCTAAAAAAAGAAAAGAAGACAGGAAAAAAAAAGAAATCCTATCAGAATTCAACCGTGGAAGTCCTGCCTGGTGACATATCACACCCAAAGGCCGCACTGTGGATACCCTAAAGGAATTAAGTTTTCACTCAACACCTTTACATAGTAAATTTTGAACACATTAATTTTTTGGGGGGGCATCCAATCATTGCCCACTAAAACCAAATTCCCAAACCTGAAACACTGAGGGTCAAACCATTCTCTAAATCACAACAATGTATAAGCTTAAAACATTTTTTGCATGGTTTTAATAAGTGTTGAATTTCCCAAGAATGCAATTACCATGTACATCAAGAGAATATTGTACTTTATTACATCTGAAACTTTACCAGGAGTTATTTATCATTTTGGAAAGTTCACATCACTAAAGGCAAATAATTCATGATATTGGAGTCATCAATCCAATACTCAGTGTCTGCCTGCACTTGGGGGTGTCCATCATCTGTCGGATTCAATGTAAGAGATGTCTTCAAAAAATCACAGAAAATGCATATTATGGAAAAACTATGCATGATTTTCAAATAGTTTGTATAAACAGAAACATTTACTTTAATACAATTTTCCTGCTTTTTAATTTTTTATTTAATTAATTAATTTTTTTTTTTTGAGAGGTTTTTTCTTTAGGGCGCGTGCGCTCGCCAGACAGACAGAGATTGAGAGACAGAAAGCGAGAAATCACTCCCCGGGGGGGATGGCCACGCCGCAATCCCTTCTCCTCCATTCTCCTCTTGGGATCTTGGGCACGCACACACATGCGCTTGGCGTGAGTTTTAAGCCACCGGGTCTGGGACGCAAACTGCAGTCAGCTACATGGGAGTCCAGCAACATAGCCATTATGCTAACTGCTGGTCCCTCCTGCTTTTTTTAAATGTTAGTTTTTGTCATAACGTGAGTGCATTAGCTAGAGAGAGACAGGTAGAGACAGAGAGAGAGGAAAAATGAGAAATCACACTTCAGGAGGATGGCCGTGACACAGTCCCTTCTCCTCCATTCTCCTCTTGAGATTGTGGGCATGTACACACATGTGCCTGGTGAGTTTTTCAAGCTGCCAGGTCTGGGATTCGAACTGTGGAGTCGGCCATGTGAGATCTATCACCTTAACTCCCATGCCACCTGCTGGCCCTTCCTGCTAATTTTTTGAAGTCTTCTGTACAAATCCAAGAATATTATTACTTTATTCTAAAATAGATTAGGATGTTACTAACCTTTTCATATTGAAATACATATTATTTAATGTAAAAATACTCTTACTTCTCCTTCATACCACACTCAGGCATTAGATCCACTTTGGAAAAGCATGTGTATTTCTGAGTCATATTATCTATGATCTCCATTTGCCATGGATCAGTCATTTGAAAATAATGGTGCACAGAGTTATGCAGGGATTCTAAATGCTCACCTATTTGATTAGACAATATATATTTTAAATCACACCCATCAGCATCATCGCCAATCTCTTCAACATTTTTAAGTGTTGGGAAGCTGTCAGATACAGGTGGCAGTACGAGTTTTCCAAAATTTGAACTTTTGCAAAGTTTGAATTTTATCATTGCCAACAGATAGTGGACAAATAACTTCTTTCAAACAATCTCACTTTATTCATTTGTTAGTGTCTGCCAAACATCTCAGTCTTAGTTGCCAAGGCGGTGATGTTAGTGATTCTTTTGAGTCATGTACCCTGAGGAAAGTGGCCAGGTCAGCTCTCATTTTTATAATGGAACCAGCGCTTTTCCTCAAACCACCAGCACGCTTCAGCTCACAGCAGGCGAGCGCTGTGGATGTTTTCCTACTCAGTACAGACTATCAGAAAGGGAGCTCTGGGCCAGCAGATGGCATAGAGGTTGCTAGGGCCAGCAGATGGCATAGAGGTTGCTAGGGCCAGCAGATGGTGCAAAAGATTCCCACATGGCTGACCACTGTTCGAGTCCTGACCCGGCAGCTTGAAATACATTGGGGGGTGTGCATGTGTGCCCAAGCTCCCAGGAAGAGAATGGAGGTGAAGGGATTCCATGGCTATCCTCTTGGGGAGTGATTTCTACTTTCCCTCTCACTGTCTCTGTCTCTCTCCCCAGCCAGTGTATGCACCCTCAGGTAAAAAACTCTCGAAAAAAATAGAGCTCTGGGTCCAGCAGATGGCGTAGTAGTTAAGGCACTGGACTCCCACATGTCCAACTGCAGTTTGAGTCTTGGACTTGGAGGCTTGAAACTCAGCCCAGGTGCGTGTGTGCATGTGTGCCCAGAATCCCAGGAGGAGAGGAGAGAAAGGAGGGGATTGCAGGGTGGTCATCCCCTCTGGGGAATGATTTCTCACTTTCTGTCTCTCCAGTAAGCACATGTGCCCTATAGCAAAAAATCTCTCAAGAAACAAAAACAGAACAAAACAAAACAAAACAAAAAAACAAAAAGAGAATAAGAGAGAACTCTAGGGCTAAGATTTTTATAAAATTAATAATTTCTACTGCTTCATCAGGGACGTTCTTTAGGAAAACCCTTACCTCCCTTGTTAATGGTCAGGGTGAGGAACATAATGACTATGAGTGTAGTTTGCCACCAGTGGCTCAATTCCTGCTAGGACGCGAGCCATGTCACCCACCACTGCCTTCAGACTGTCAGTATACATGTTAGCACAGTTGTTGTAAGAAAAACCAGGCAATCAGAAAAAAAATTATTCAACGCCATGTATTTCAGCACCTCAGTGTTTCTTGCATGCATGGAAAGGAAGCTTTCTGATGATCAGCTGATACTGAACCTGTGCAAATACGAGCAAAACAGCAAGTCTTGGGACCAGCAGTTAGCGTAATGGCTATGTCGCTGGACTCCCATGTAGTCGACGGCGGTTTGCGTCCCAGACCCGGTGGCTTAAAACTCACGCTGGGCGCATGTGACCAGCTCTGTAATCTGGTGGTTGGGATAGCCAGACCTACATGGCCAACCATAAACACCTCAAGAGCATGTGCACGTGTGTGTGTGTGTGTGTGTGTGTGCCCAACCAAAATCCTGAAAGAAGGGAGAGGTGAAGGAGAAGGGATTACAACATAACACTTCCCCATGAGGAGTGCTTCTTTCTCTCTGGTGAGTGCATATGGCCTCAAGCTAAGGAAAAAAAAAAAAAAAAAAAAAAAAAAAAAGGAAAAGTATCTGAAATCAAATCCAGCAAAAAGTAAGCAGAAAGATGGAAATAATTGTCAGAGAAGAAAATAATGAAGTCATTAATAATAATTCAAATTCGTGCCAATATAAATACATCAATTCAAACAGGACAAAGAAAACAGTTTTTTTTTCTTTTTTTTGAGAGGTTTTTGCTATAGGGCGCGTGCGCTCGCCAGACAGAGAGAGACAGAGAGACAGAAAGCGAGAAATCACCCCCCAGGGGGTATGGCCACGCAGCAATCCCTTCTCCTCCATTCTCCTCTCGGGATCTTGGGCACGCACGCACACGCGCCCGGCGTGAGTTTTAAGCCACCGGGTCCGGGACATGAACTGCGGTCAACTATGTGGGAGTCCAGCGACATAGCCATTACACTAACTGCTGTTTCCTGGGATGGGACTCTTAACAGTGCAGTCAGCCATGTGAGATCCAGCACCTTAATCATCACACCACCTGCTGGCCCCAATGTTTTATTGTTTATAAGTTACCCAGTCTACGGTATTTTGTTACAACACCCTGAATGGGCTAAGACCAAAATGTTTTTGTTTTGTTTCTGAGAGGATTATATCTTTAATTAAAAAAAAAAAGTTTTAATTTTTTATGTCAGTGTTACATTTGAAGCAGAGGAGGGTTTAAGAATGAAATAGCAACACCCTCATCAGTGCCAGGTTTCCCCCCCTTACCCCTTTCCCCAGTCTAATTTGGAGTTTGCAGAAAGAACTAGGTGAAAAGTTCTGTGAATGAAGTGTGGATAATAATGATGGTGCTGGGACCAGCAGTTGGGACAATGGCTAGGTCGTTGGACTCCTGTGTAGCCGACTGCAGTTAAAGTCCTGAACTCGGTGGCTTAAACTCACGCCAGGTGCGTGTACATGTGTGCCCAATATCCCGAGAGGAGAATGGAGGAGAAGGGATTGCGGTGTGGCCATCTCCCCTGGGGGATTTCTTGCTTTCTGTCTCTCTGTCTCTGTCTGTCTTTCTGGCGGGCGCATGCGCCCTATAGCAAAAACCTCTCCATAAATAAATAAATAAATAAATAAATAAATAAATAAATAAATAAATAAGATGGTGCTGGTGATCACTAAGATAGAGGTTTTCCTAGACCTAGCAGATAGCACTTCATCGAGTCATTTTCTAATGGCTCAGATCTGGGAAATGTGGTAGATAAAGCTTTAAGAGGATATTAAATATGGGTCTGTTTTTTGCTCAGTTTTAGCTGGGGCACCATATTCTAAAGTAGTGTCAGAGCACCTGGAAGCATTTTTGCAAAGATGTCAGGAAATTGGTTTAACAGCTCTAGATGGACACAACCCATCTCTGGCCTCTTGAAATAGGTCGCAGAGGCCAAGAAGAGACTAGTTAGAGATTACAGGAGAATTTCGTTATCTCGAGTTTTCTAGTGGTATTCATCAAAATACGAGCTCCATGACAACAGAAATGTTTACGTGTTGCTGCTGTTAAGGATGAGTGAACGTGCCAACAGTTAGAGAAGATTGCCAGTGTGTTTCAGGAGCGAGAATGACAAATGTCTCACCGCACGTCTTGGGAAAAGCGCTTTAACGGAGTCACACGGGAAGGTGTACTAGCCTCCCTCTGCCTGAGAAGTGTGAAAGACGAGAGCCTGGCTGGAGGCTCGTTTTGAGGATGGAGTAAGACGAGGGCCTGTGTTATGGTGGCCTGGCCTCCTGGAGTCCATTTGTGGGGGAATAAGATAACTGAGTGTTTCCCATGGATCTAATGCATATGAGAAAGGTCCTGGGCTCACGTCCTGGGACCTCCCTGAATATGCTGGGCAAACATGTATGCCTGTGATCGGGGCTGGCTGGGAGTGACTTCGGGTGGATGGTGGCATGTTGGGACTGCCTGTTTTCCTGAATTTCTTTCTTTCTCTCAGAGCAGAAATAAACTTCAGAAGAAGAAAAAATAAATGACAAATGCCATTTTCCCTGAGATTTTACCTTAGTAATTCTTCTGCAACAGAATTTTTTAATAGTGTTGTGATGACAGCTAAGCTACAATGCCACATTAGGACCAGTCATACAAAATAAAGAAAAAGGAGTTGACTATTTAAAACAGTTATGACAATCACTTTATAATCCCATAATTTTTGTTACAGCTACCGAGGCACCTTACAAGGTAAGTTAGCATATCGTGTTGCCTGGAAAAGCACATATGATTGTAGAGAGACTAATAAAACTTCGTACAGCAGATGTTGCTAAATGCCTGCTGGATGGAAAGTGAGTAAAAAATAAAAATAGTACCAGCACTTGTCAATGATGTAATAACACAAAGTAAAGAGTTAGCTGCAAATGTAAAACTGTTAGCAGCTCCTTTGTGGAACTGAACTTTTGTGAGCCAGCAGGTGGCATAGAGGTGAAAGCGGCTGATTCACACGTGGCTGTGGTTTGAGTCCTGGACCCTGGGCCAGCAGGCAACCTGGTGGTTGAGGCACTGGACTCCCACGTGGCTGAATGTGGTTGCTTTCTCTTTTTTTTTTTCTTTCTGTCTAGTGGGTGCATGTGCCGTAAAGGAAATTAAAGGAAAGAAAGAAAGAAAGAAAGAAAGAAAGGAAGGAAGGAAGGAAGGAAGGAAGGAAGGAAGGAAGGAAGGAAGGAAGAAACCCACTGTGTGTGTGTGTGTGTGTGTGTGTGTGTGTGCCCAAAATCTGAGAGAAGAATGGAGGAGAAGGGATTGAAGCATGGCCATCATCCCCAAGGAGCTGATTTCTCACTTTCTCTCTGTCTCTCTCTCTAGTAGGTGCATGTGCCATACAGGAAATTAAAATAATAAAGAAAGAAAGAAAAAAGAAAAACACACTGTGTGTGTGTGTGTGTGTGTGTGTGTGTGTGTATGCATGCCCAAAATCCCGCGAGAAGAATGGGGGAGAAGCGATTGAAGCATGGCCATCATCCCTGAGGAAGTGATTTCTCACTCTCTTTCTCTCTCGAGCAAGCCCATGCCCTCTAGCAAACGAAACAAAACAAACAAACAAACAAAACTTTTGTTTTTAAATGAACAAAATCCAAATATGCCAAGACTTGCTGTTTTTTTAGGTGGGAGTCCAGCACTACAACAACCACTATGCCACCTGCTGGCCCCTGTATAGGATATTATTCACAAACGTTGAATAATGTCTGTAGATTAGTAATAATAATGCCTCACTGTTAATGTCCTGATTTTGACAATTGTATGATGGTTACGTAAAAGAATATCTTAGGAATTACACACTGGAGAATTTGGGGATCAAAAGGCATCACGTCTGCAACTCACATGTACAAAAGCAAGGGTGGCAGATGTTACAAGTTGGGTAATTTGGATGAGAAGTACCCAGGAGTTCTTGGGGTAACTTCTAAAACTTTGTCTAGTTTTGAAATTATTTCAAAATAAAATGTTATCCAAATTAAAAAAAAAAAAGTGAGTCTTGGGGCCAGCAGGTGGTATGGTGGTTAAGGCACTGGACTCCCACGTGGCCAACTGCAGTTTGAGTACTGGACCTGGCAGCTCACTTTCCCTCTCTCTCTGTCTCTCTCTGGGGAGCAAGTGTGTCCTATAGCAAATTAGAAATAATAATAATAGACAAAATTAAATAACTCTAAAAAATTGTGAGCCTTAGGAGGTTTTTTTTTTGTAACTTTTTGGGAGCTCAATTACATTTATTCAACATAAATTTTTGGTTAGTGCTTGACTCTACTATCATGTACTAGAGCCTAGAGACGGAGAAGTGAACTAGAAAAATAAAAATGAGCTTTGTCGGGAACCAGCAGTTAGCGTAATGGCTATGTCGCTGGACTCCCACGTAGTCGACCGCGGTTCATGTCCTGGACCCGGTGGCTTAAAACTCACGCCGGGCGCGTGTGCGTGCGTGCCCAAGATCCCGAGAGGAGAATGGAGGAGAAGGGATTGCGGCGTGACCATCCCCCCTGGGGGGTGATTTCTCGCTTTCTGTCTCTCTGTCTCTCTCTGTCTGTCTGGCGAGCGCATGCGCCCTATAGCGAAAACCTCTCCAAAAAAAAAAAAGAAAGAGCTTTGTCCATGTGAAGTTTACAATCTAGTATGGAAAGTGACTATTGAACAAATATAGTAATTCCCCTTTATCCACAGGGCCAAGTTCCAAGACTTCCAGTGGATACCTGATACCAGGAATAGCATTGACCCTTACATAGACTATATCTTTCCCCATACATGCATACCTATAATAAAATTTAATTAGGCCTAATAAGAGATTAACAACATTAATTCCAATAAAAGAGGACAGTTATGGGCCAGTAGGTGGCATGGAGATTAAGGTGGCTGAATCCCACATGGCCGACTTTGCAGTTTGAGTCCCAGACCCAGAAGATTGAAAATCACAGGCATATGTGCTCACATGCCAAAGATCCTGAAAGGAGAATGGAGGAGAAGGTTACAAGCAAAATGATAAATAGTGATTGAATTTAAAAAAAAAATGGAATGATAATAATAATAATCTGGAAAAAAAATGAAAAGTTATTGGATGATCATGATGGGGATTTTAATGTCTTTGTATTGCCTGATACGAATGGTATTGCTTCTGGAAAAAGAAATGTAATACACTGTAAAGTTATATGTGATTCAATGTAATATAAACAAGATTATAATAATCATTTAAAAATTAAAAATAAATAAATAAATAAGAATGGAGGAGAAGGGATTGTGGCATGGCCATTCCCAGGGAGCATGACTTATTCCTTTTTCTTTGTTTCTCTGAGTGCAAGAACCATAAGCAAAAAAAAAAAAAAAAAAAAAAAAAAAAAAAGACAGTTATAAAAATATATTATAATAACTTATGTAAATTTAGTCTCTCTTTCTCTCTTTTCCTTATTGTGCTGTACTCACCCTGCCTGTGATGAAGAAGGAATGGAATAGGACAGTGCAAGATTCCATCACACTATTCAGAGCATCGTGCAATGTAAAACTCATGCATTTTGTACTTCTGGAATTTTCCACTTACTTTTTCCAAATTGCAGTTGACTGTGACAATAACTGAAATCATGCAAAGTAAAACTGTGGGTAAGGGGAGACTGCTGTAGTTACACAAATGTCATTACATGCTCCATTTTGTAGCAACATGGATACTTCACCAAGTCTCGCATGTGAGTAGACTATATTTGATTCCTTCTTGAGGAAAATACAGACCCAATCCTGCTTTTTCTTTCTGAATGTTCTTTTCATCCCACAATAGAACCACAGCCACAGGAAGCAGGTCATTAAGAGTCCACCCAACTGATTTGTTTTTCCCCCATGTGTTTCTGACGAAGGATGAGAATTAAAGAGGGAAATGGTGGTGGTTGTTTCTTGTAAGCTAAAAACTTTCCATCTTGAAAAGCAATGAAGTCTGCTACAGAAGCAGGGCACATTTTCAAATCTCCTGTTCATTACAGAGATATGCATCTAAGGAACTTCAGGCCATGTTCTGGGGTGACTTTTTTGAAATTCGAACAAAAAGGAGTTTGTTACAGAGCTCACAAGGGCAGTTCTGAAAGCCGCATTAATTCTTATAATAATTTCCAATTCATTCATTAGTCATTTCCTGATTTTCTAAATTCATCGTCAAAGCCAGCTACCATTTAACATTAGGTAAAACTAAGAATGCTATCATTTTAACTGATTCAACTTAAGCTAACCTCATAACCACTTATAAAAATGTGAAGAAGAAACCTGGGCCCAGCTCTGAGATGAGAATTCACAATAATACTCTGCATTCCTGCCGTCTTTGGAATGAGGAGTCCTAGCACTCCCAGGGGATATTTAAGAATCTAGTGATAAATAGAATCATACCAGGTGCTTCTCCTGGCTGAGAGCCCAAAGCATGATAGTGAAGGGGATATCAGTAAGGCCAGCATGGGACCTCATCCAAAATCTCCCACTCGCCTTCCGGTGTAAGTATAGCTCTCTGGTGGGCTGAGAGGGTGAGGATGGGATGAGAATGTGCAACTGAGTTTTCCTGATAAGCAGAGGCAGATGTACCATGAAGCCAACAAAACTTGAATTACAAGGTCATTCTTTTGCAGAGGCCCTCCCAAGGCCATAGGAAGACCCCTAACAATGTGTTTACATGGTCTTTTCTTTCCTTTTATTTTATTTTATTTTTTTGCTGGAGGGTGTGGGAACTTGCTGTAGAGACAGAGAAAGACAGAAAGAGAGAAAGTGAGAAAGGAGATTGGAGGAAAACAGATTGTGGCCTGCTGCAATCCCTTCTCCTCCATTCTTCCCTCACGATTTTGGGCATGCATGCACATGCACCTGGTATGAGTTTTAAGCCGCTGGGTCTGAGACTTGAACCAGAGTTGACTACATGAGAATCCAGCAACTTAACCATTACGCCATCTGCTGATCCCAGTAGGAAGACATTTTTATGTGGCTTAAGTTCACTTCAGTGTGTTTATTTTAGTTACTGTTAGACATCTTCGTGTAGAAAAGGCTCTCAGGGACATCTCTGATGATCACAAATGGACTCCCTCAGATTCATGGCAGGACGAGGAAACACTCATAAATATGTAAGTTATGGAGGAGAAACTGGCTTCTCTTGGTTGGGAGAGTGAGGCAGCTGGGCCAAGGCCATTGACGAGAGGAAAGTCCCTTCCAGCCTAGTCTTCTATTCCCACCAAGAAAAGGCCTGGTATGCTGTGTATTGAGTTCTAGAAGTTTCTTTCCACTTAAAGTGGCAAGAAACTCCTTCATCTTCACTGGAGTGAGGTGGAATCTGTCCAAGCAGATGCAATGCACTGGGTTGGTAAAGACTACCACTCCCCTTCTCAAGGCGGTAAGAGACCTGCTTTTGAAAAACTAAATTTTTTTTTCTTTTTTTGGAGAGGTTTTTGCTATAGGGCGCGTGTGCTCGCTAGACAGACAGAGAGAGACAGAGAGACAGAAAGCAGGAAATCACCCCCCCAGGGGGGATGGCCACGCCGCAATCCCTTCTCCTCCGTTCTCCTCTTGGGATCTTGGGCACGCACGCACATGCGCCCGGCGTGAGTTTAAGCCACCAGGTCCAGGACTCCAACTGTGGTCGACTACGTGGGAGTCCAGCGACATAGCCATTGCGCTAACTGCTGGTCCCGAAAAACTAAATTTTTGTAAGTGAAATATTTAAATATCTTGAGGGATCTCAAGGATTTCAAGGGGAATGTTTCTATAAAGTGGATGCTTGATTCCAAACTATTCTGCTCCAAGTTTTAGGGTTATGAATATGAGCTAATATACTTTGGACACTTATTTTGTGCCAGGCACTGTGTTAAGCATGTTCAATATACCTTATTTAATCTTCATATTCACCCAACGAAGGAGTCACTACATTTATCCCAGTTTTAGAGATGAGTCAATTAAGGCTTAGGGGGTGTTATATAACCAGCTGAGGGCCTTTCATACTGAAGTGGTAGAAGTAGTCTTCAAAAGTTATGCTTTTTTGAGTTTTAGGAATTGCTTTGTATTTAATTTAATGTTGTCTTATAACTATGTAAATGTGATCATGATTCTAAAGTTAAATCCATAAAAATATAATCTCTATTCTTTTTCACTCCATGCTATTTTATCTTGTCCCCATATGTAATCTTTTTTTTTTTTAATGATTTATCCTTCCAATTCACACACATACGCATACACACACACACATACAAATACCTTTCTTAGAGAAATGGTACCAAATGATGTACTTGATGCTAATTGTGTGCAGTTGACGGCAAAGCCACATAGCGACACACCATTCTGGGCCAGCTAGTGACAGGATAGTTAAGGTGGCTGGATTTCACACAGCCAACTGCACACTATGATTCCTGGACCTGGCAGCTTGAAAAACACACCGGTGCATGTGCGTGCATCCCAAGAGGAAAATGGCAGAGGAGAGATTGTGGTGTGTCCACCTCTCCTGGGAGGTGATTTCTCCTTTCTCTGTCTTTCTCTCACATGCCCTCTAGCAAATTAAAAGAAAAAAAGAAACACTGTTCTAAGGTGACTTTAAAACAGTCATTTAACTACTTTGTTTACTTTGAAAAACACCAGGAAGCCACCTGATTATTTTAAAAACTGATAAGGAATCAAGAATTTATCCTGGGATGAGCAGATGGCATAATGGTTACAGTGCTGGACTCTCACATAGTTGACCAAGGTTTGAATCCTGGACCCGGCGGCTTGAAAGTCACATGGGACGCATGTGTGCGCGTGCCCAAAATCCAGAGAGGAGAATGGAGGAGAAGGGATTGTGGCATGGCCATCCCCTCTGAGGGGTGATTTCTCACTTTCTGTCTCTGTTTTTGTCTCTCTGATGAGCACATATGCCCTATAGCCAAAATCTCTCTTTACACACACACACACACACACACACACACACTCATAGCTATTTTAATTGTGCAAACTGTTGATGAGAAGTTTCTCTTCATAGAAGCTTTCCAGTTCATGTAACAAGAAATGAGAATTGAAGAATCACTGCTTTGCAACCCCCATGAATTATTCTATGAAGGCAGTCATAACAGAAGGTCAAATAGCAGCACAGCAGTAACTCAGCACTCTGCAAGGCTAGGCCCATAGGGAAAGGTCCTGGCTTTGAATGCCAAGCCCTCCCTTACATGTAAGTGGATGCTCAGGTGCCCGTGAACCCGGCCGGCTGTGGCTGACAGTGGATTGTGGCTTGAAGGTTCTGCTGGGGATACCTTTCTCTGTCTTTCTCTCATGGAAGAAATAAACTTTAAAAAAAAAAAAAAACAATTTTAACCTTTGCTTTCAAATGCTAGGTTGGTCCCATCTTATCACTCATCTATCAATCAATCCACAAATATAGGTTGGTTAATTTTCTCCCAGTTTGGAAAAGTGAAAGTTATCAGTATTATTTAGTAATATGTTCAAATCACGCTCCACAAATTGCAAAGACTCTCCTTTCCTCTTCTCTGTTAATTGAGCATGATTTTCCCTCATTCCACTTAGAAATCACCTAATTTCCTTGCTGAGCCATAAAAGAGAGTTGAGAGATTCCCAGAGTCTCAGCTCCTGGATCTTGGCAAGGCGCTGCTAAGCTGAAGGAAGTGGATGATAATGGACATCAGAAGCTTTCCTCTACTCCTGCTCAGGTATTCCCCTGATAGAGGCTTAATAATGTGTTAGTTTTGTGGAAATGGCCCCATAAGCAACTCCAGTGAACTTGGATATATGCCGCACAGACTCCCTTTTAGGAAGACCTTGTTACTTCAGTTGGTACAAGTGCTCTCAGCAGAAAGCTGTTGACTCCAGGACCAGCAGCTGGCGTAGTGACTATGTTGCTGGACTCCCATGTAGTCGACTGTGGTTCGAGTCCCAGACCCGGTGGCTTAAACTCATGCCAGGTGCTTGTGCGTGCGTGCCCAAGATCCCAAGAGAATGGAGAAGAGACTGCGGCATGGCCATCCCCCCTGGGGGGTGATTTTTCATTTTTTGTCTCTCTGTCTCTGTCTTTCTGGAGAGCATACATGCCCTATACCAAAAACCTCTCAAAAAAAAAAAAAAAAAAGAAAAAAGAAAAAAGAAAAGAAAAAAGAAAGAAAAGAAAAAGAAAGGAAAGAAGGAAGGAAGCAAGCAAGCAAGCTGTTGACCCCATCAATGTTTGCCTCAGTTGTGGACAAGTATCTCCTCAAAGGTCATGCCTTTCCAGGGGCATCCCACATATGATATGGGGGAGCTTGGTCATTGTGACCAAATCAGGACAACACTGACAGAACGGGTCAGCTTCAGAATTCCCTGTGATGGATAGCAGAGGCTGTTCAGCCTTGGGACACAGCCATCTCTCCTGTCCACTCCTGTTTCCTTCCTTTCCCCCCTGTGGGTGCTCTCAGTCCAGCCTCTGTGGGGCAGTCAGTAGCACACTAAACTGAAGCCATATGCCAAGCATGATTTGAGTCCCTAGCCTGGTGTCCCTAAAAGCACTCTGGGCATGCATGTTCATGCCCAGGACCCTGGTGGGCTGGAGGACAGGAGGAAGGGGATTGTGGTGTCATGGAGCTAGTGGAGGTTGCTCTGGCGTGCTCTCTTTCATGCATACACATGTGCTCTATCCTAAGGAAAAATAATAGTAATACTATATATCCACATACCATACTGTCTCAGTATCTGCTTCTTGAAGGATGTAAATGATAACAGTAATGACACACTAAAAAGCCTGTCTTTACCTGCAACTGGACTGCTTCATTCAGGCCTTGATCATTCATGTCTTGACTAGTAGCACAAAACAATTATTTAATTGTTCTTGAAAAAAATTTGATTGGCCTATCCTTAAAAGAAGTTGACTTTCCATTGTTTTGTGGTCTATGGATACTAGTGAAATAGTTCATCCTCAACACTAAGGATCAATTGGATTCATGCCACTGAAAAGTAACGCCATTGTAAGGTATAGGTTTCTTGGTGCTCTTTCTTGTGATCTTTCTCATCTCCAGGAGATGGACATCAATATTGGTAAGTGTGTCACTCACCAACTCATGCACAGGGATCCCAAGACTACTGATATACTGATAGACCATCCTGCTGTGGATACCAGTCCACCCTTAGAAATTCTAGCCCTCACACTCATATTTCACATTGTCAAAATTTTTACATTGAATGAACTTGAACTGGAAATCATTCCAAGACCTATTGCAGCTGCCATGTTTTTCTTCCAGTTGGAGTTGAGAGACACAACAGGAATCTGGTTTGTTAGCCAAGGAAGGGGAAGTGCCACGGCTAGTCTATTTAGTGTAGTGTCTTCACTGGTTTAATTTTAGTCAAGATGAATATGTATAAGTGCTTTTGTGGCTCTGTTCATTATTTCAGTCCCTTTTCATACAAGATCTTCCATTCTTCAACCATGAATTCTGTTACTCTAAAGTTTCCACAGTATCTAATCATCATGGCCAAAGAAGAAAAATGTATAAATCTTGACAATACTTACCATTTCCAGATGATTTCCTATTTGTTTTTTTTCTTTCTGTTTTTTTTTTTTTTTTTTTTGCATGTGTGTCATGAAGGAGAATACAGCTTTATAAAAATATGGAATGCTTTACAAATTTGTGTATCATCCTTGCACAGGAACCAATGGTTTGTTTTTTGTTATTCATCCAAACACAGAATGATGAAGAATATTCCTTTGCCTGAATATTCTAATTAATAGTAGGTATAAAAGTAAAGCATATTAAAAAGGAATGTAATTCTGACACATGCCACAACACAGATAAACCTTGAAAACATGCTAAGTGAAAGAAGCTAGATACAGGGGCCAGCAGGTGGCATGGTGGTTAAGGTGCTGGATTCCTACATGGTCGACAGTGATTCAAGTCCTGGACCTGGTGGCTTGCTTTCTCACTTCCCCTCTCTCTCTGTCTATCTCTCTTGGGTCAAATTAAAATAATAAATAAATAAATAAATAAATAAATATTTTTTTAAGAAAGAAGTCGGGTACAAAAGGACAAGTATTATTTCACTAATGTGAGACACCTAGAGTGAGTGAATTCATAGAAACAGAAAGGTGACTGGAGAGAGCAGAAAACGGGAGATACTGTTCAATGGGTACAGAATTTCAGTTTGTGAGGACATAAAAGTTCTGGAAAGGCCAGCAGGTGGCATGGTGGTTGGGGTGCTGGACTTCCACATCACTGAACACAGTTCAAATACAAGGCCTGGCAGCCTGCTCTTTCATTTTACCTCTCTCTCTGGGTCTCTCTGGCCAGCACATGGGCCATGTAGTGAGCCAAATAATAATAAATAAAAGTAAATAAATAATTCTTTTTTAAAAAAAGTTCTGGAGAGGGATAGAAGTGATGGTGTTACAACAAGGTATATGTACTTAATGACACAAAACTATACACGAAGAATGGCTAAAATGATAAATTTTACATTATGTATATTTTAGCACAACAAAAAAAGTGAAGCAGAGGGTCAGAGGGCAATTGGTGTAGTGAGAGTTTGTCCTGGCTCCTGAGGGCTTTGGAAGTTAAACAGACCTAGGCTTGAGGTCTTGCCTTGCCATTTCGTAGCTGTGCCCTCTTGGGCAAATAGAGTAGCCTCCTGTGGCCTCATCAGTACAAGAGAACTACCTCACATGGACTTCGGAAGAGTTAAATGAGATGCTACAGGTGTTTCCCTTGTCATAGACCCTGCCACTTGGTGAGTGCTCAGTAAATGCTGGCTGGGATTACGAAGCAGAATATACAGTGATTAAAGCACCAGAGTAGGACTGCTTGAGGGTGAAACCTACTCTACCATGCGCCATCTTCCCAATCTTGAGCAAATTATACTTGATCACTTTATAGCCCACGTGGCTCAGCTGTAAAATAGAGAAAATGAGAGCCCACCTTAGAGGGCTGCTGTAAGGAGAGCAACATTCTCACCTTCGACATTAGAACCGCATGTCTGCATAAGTGAATGTGTGAAGCACTTAAAAATGTACCTAATACACTGTAAGCATTATTTAAATATTCTCTTTTTATTATTAGGAGCAATTCTAGGACAATAGATTTAAATGATAAAATGGTTTTACTAGAATATGCACATGTTGATTAAAGGTATTTAGGATTTGTATTGTGCTGCCTAATTTTTCCTTTCTTTTTTTGTTTTAGAGAGATCTTCTGCTACAGGGCATGTGCGCTTGGCCGAGAAATATAGAAAGAGAGTGAGAAATCATCCCCCAGGGGACATGGCCATGCCACAATCCCTTCTCCTCCATGCTCCTCTCAGGATTTGGGGCACACACGCACACGTGCTGGGCATGACTTTTAAGCAGCGGGGTCCAGCACCCAGACTGTGGTCAGCCATGTGGGAGCCCAGCACCTTAACTACTATGCCACCTGTTGTACTGCCTTGTTTTTATTGTTGTTATGTGCAGTTGACACTTATCAAATGCTTATTAAATACCAGGCATTCTGTGAACCACTTTCTAAGCATCACCTTTTTAATCCTCTCAGCATTCCCCATTGAACAAGACAGAGCAGACAAGCAACTTGCTCAAAGATCAGACAACTTGAACCACCCTGCATCTGACTCCAAAACTCATATTTCTCTGTTCTACCTCCTACAATCGTCTGAAGCTATTGCTAATGAAAATACATGTACAATAGAATGTAAAATAAATAAAGGCTCTGGGAAGAGGGCCAATAATTGAGACTGGAACCTGGGATAAAACAGTTATTGCATCAAGCTTTAGTTAAGAGCTAAGTCTCCCAGAAACCAAGGCAAAGTGGAAAGCCTAGTGTGTCATATGGGATATGATTTTTAAAAAGAAGTCCCACTCCTTTCCCTCATTTCAAACCTAGCACACTCTCACACACTTATGTGTTCATCAATAAAATCTAGGAACAATATACATTTGCCAAGCACTTTTAAGTTCTTCAGTAAACACACTAAGCTGGCCTTGTAGCCTAGTGGTTAAAAGATGCAGATCCCATATGGCTGACCATGGTTTGAATCCCAGCCCCCGGCAGCTTGAAAAACATGTAGAGCGCAGGTGCATCAATGCCATGAATCCCAAGTGGTTGGAGAAATGGAGATAAGGGATCGTGGTGTGACCACGTCCATTAAAGGGTGCTTTTCTCCCTCTCTATCTCTAAAGAGCATAAGTTCCTTCTGCCAATTAACAAAACACACACTCTCACACACTTGTTCCTGACACCAATTTCTCAGCTAAGCAGATGGTGTGATTTTTTTTTTTTGTTTTTTTTTTGTTTTGTTTTGTTTTTTGGAGAGGTTTTTCGCTATAGGGCGCGTGCGCTCGCCAGACAGACAGAGAGAGACATAGAGACAGAAAGCGAGAAATCACCCCCCAGGGGGGATGGTCACGCCGCAATCCCTTCTCCTCCATTCTCCTCTTGGGATCTTGGGCACGCACGCACACGCGCCCGGCGTGAGTTGTAAGCCACCGGGTCCGAGACGCGAACCGCGGTCGACTACGTGGGAGTCCAGCGACATAGCCATTACGCTAACTGCTGGTTCCCAAGATGGTGTGATTTTTCATAGAAGGGATATTAGGTGACTTGTTGAGCAATGTCTTCAAAAGGCTGGTGCAGGATCTGTATATCCACCAACCACTCTGTGTCAGCCCTCAATACAGGTAGTAGCAGAGTGCTCAGTCCATGGGTCCTGCCAGGAAGCAGGCATCGGTGGATCACAGAGCTCTCTGCATGACCACAACTACTGTGATCTGTTCAACTGCAAATATCTGATCACTAGTGTGTGTAAAAAATCATGCCTTGCTTTATGTTGTACTCGAACATGGACAAGCAATAGCAGGTCCAAGGTTTAAGAAAAAAATAAAATAAAAATAATGAAATTATATCCACTGACTTAGTATAGTTACCTAAAAATTGGGGAAAATATAAAAATACTAGATTTTAGTAGTAGAACATCTTGGCATGGCCACAAAGTGATGGTCATACAATAGGTTTATAGATGAAAGGACAGAGCTCCTTGGCGCTTCCCTTGTTTTTCATGGGAATGTACTTGACATTTAGAGGCCAAAATGGTCTACAAGGAATGATGCACCAGCTAAATCAGAGGGGACAGGGCTGAGGGCTTGCTGTCCCTTGAATCCCTAGCATGGGAAGGACCACCACTACTCAAAGGTTACCACCTTCCATTGTAGGGATTCCTGGCTGTGCCATAGCCTAGGTTTCTATTCCTTAGTCTGGCGCTGGGCCTAACAGTGGTGGGCTAACATGCTTGATGAATTTCCAAGACAGTATCTTAGTGCAGCATTGCCCAAACTTTGATCAAAGGAAAATGTTTATTGGCAGCACATCTATTAATATCTGTAGAGCAGTGTTCCTTATGACACATCGATCCGTGTAATGAGCATACCTAGCTGAATAGACTCTGGCCAATGTCCAAAGCAGGGGAAATATAGTACTTGCATTGTGCTTTGATCTTGCTTTCTATTTTGAATGTTGGTTTTTCTTTAAACAAGGCTCTCTGCTCACAAGAGCTCTTTGTGCAAGAAGGTGTGTTAGCATTTCAAAGTTTTACATTTCCCAATAAAGCCACATTCTGAAAACACATTTTGCTATGATAAAGACCTCTCTGAGATTAGAAAGCTAAACAAAAGTATGGTGCATAAAAAAAAAATCCTTCTTTACAATGGATTTATCCATGAGAGACCCATAAATGCCTACTTATACAATCTTCTTTGTCTATGAATCCACTAGGCAGCTACTAACTAACGTGTTAAAGAAATACATGGAGATCGGTACGTGGGAGGGTTAATGCATAGTAACCATAGGGTATGTGTCTTCCAAGAATATTAACTGTTCTCCAGCTGGGTGGCTTTGACAAATCACTTCCCTACATGCATCTTAATTTGACATCTGAAAAATGACAGCATGTTGGATTACTATGTTTCCAAACTGCCCCAAAGATAAGAATCCCTGGGGTAATTGTTAAATATTGAAATTACTAAACCTCTGTGGAAATTTTAATTAAGTGCATCTGAGCTGAAGCTCAGTAACCTGGTTTTGTTTCTTTTATGTTTGATTGCTTCTATGCTTACTTATTTGTTTTTATTTTTTATTAAAGAATTATTTATTTAATTCATTCATTATTATTATTTAATCTGACCAGAGAGAGAGAAAGGGAAAGAGAAAGCCAGCTGCCAGGTCTGGGACTAGACCCCGGTCGGCCTTGTGAGAGTCCAGTGTCCTAACCACCACACCATCTGCCACCCACCCCTTTTTAAAGAGGTTTTTGCCCTAGGGCATGTGCACTCACTGGAGAGAAAGAGAAACAGACAGAGACAGTGAGAAAGAAAATGAGAAATCAACCCCCAGGGTGAATGGCCATACCACAGTCCCTTCTCCTCCATTATCCTCTCCAGATCTTAGACATGCACGCACATGTGCATTGGCCAGTGTGATTTTGAAGCCACCTGGTCTGGGACTCAAACTGCACTCAGCCTTGTGGGAGTCCAGTGACGTAACCACTGTGCCAACTGCTGGCTCTGTTTGTTTTTAAATAAGGGATTTAGGGGACCAGCAGTTAGCGTAATGGCAATGTCACTGAACTCCCATGTAGTTGACTGTGGTTTGAGTCCCGGACCCGGTAGCTTAAACTCATGCCGGGCGTGTGTGCGTGCGTGCCCAAGATCCTGAGAGGAGAATGGAGGAGAAGGGATTGCAGTGTGGCCATCCCCCCAGGGGGTGATTTCTCGCTTTCTGTCTTTCTGTCTCTCTTTCTGAGGAGCGCATGCGCCCTATAGCAAAAATCTCTCAAAAAAAAAAAAAAAAAAAAAATTAAGGGATTTAGGACTTTTTCTTCAGGGAAATTGGGGGAAACTTGACTAGATAGCAAAGGACCTTATAGCTCTGTCATGCTGTAATCTGTGATTCTGTGAGGTAGGTGATCCACCAGCCTCCTCACTAGAAACTACTGTAATTAAAATATGACCTTATGGTTTATACACAGGGTTAGTGCTCGGCCACTCAGCATAAGCTAAGCCAACTCCCACCTCCATAAAGTTACCCAGAGTTGTTGAGCTGGAATATGTTTGCTCTGGTATTTCCCAAACTGACATCATTAGTAAGAAAAAACAGGGAATTTAGCATTTTTCCTCCTATCAAACCACGAACATACTCAAAGCTGTCTTTTTTCCTTCCTATTCCCAAGCAGTCTTATCCTGACAGAAATGGTCTGTACTAGCATAGATATGAGGTTTTTTTTTTTTTTAAGGTTTTTAATATTGTAGTGTTATGTATGAATTTGATTCAGCAGCTCAAGTACTGTCTCTGGATTTTACTGCCTGATTTTCAGGGCTGTGATCAAAGCAAAAAGAAAACACCACATAAAAACACTAAACTTCAGCAACTGTTACACTCAGATCCGATACCTCGTTTTTTTTGTTTTTGTTTTTTTTTGAGAGGTTTTTGCTTTAGGGTGCATGCGCTCGCGGGAAAGACAGAGAGAGACAGAGACAGAACGCAAGAAATCACCCCCCGGGGGGATGGCCACGCCACAATCCCTTTTCCTTCATTCTCCTCTTTGGATCTTGGGCACGCAAGCCACTGGGTCCAGGACTTGAACCTCAGCTGACTACATGGGAGTCTAGAGACATAGCCATTATGCCAACTGCTGGTCCCCAGATCCTATATGTCGTAATAAAAAACATCTTATGCTAATTAGCCCTCCAAACTATATACAGAAGAAATTTTTCAAGTATTGCATTTGAAAATAAGCTCTTAAGTTTAACAGAACGAATGGTGTAACAATTACAAAAAACTAAATTATATTATATGTCATTGTAATATGTAGAAAATAAAGACTTACATATAACCAAAATGCTAAGAATTTTTATATGACTTTGTATGAGGGCAGTTTGACTGTTAATAAACATGTTCCCCACCTAAAAAAAAAAATGACCTTAGGGGCCAGCAGATGGCATAATAGTTACATCACTGGTCTCCCATGTAGTCAACTGAGATTCAAGTCCTGAACCCGCAGCTTCAACTTATTTTTGGGCACATGTGTGTCCATGCCCAAAATCCTGAGAGGAGAATAGAGAAGGAATTGTGGTGTGGCCATCCTCCCAGGAGGTGATTTCTCACTTTCTGTCTCTCTGTCTCTCTAGTGAACTCACATACCCTATAGCAAAAATCACTCTCTCAAAAAAAACAAAAAAAAGGGACCAGGAGTTAGCATAATGGCTATGCCGCTGGACTCCCATGTAGTCGACCGCGGTTCGAGTCCCAGACCTGGTGACTTAAACTCACACCAGGCGCATGTGCGTGCATGCCCAAGATCCCAAGAGGAGAATGGAGGAGAAGGGATTGTGGTGTGGCCATCCCCCCTGGGGGGGGTGATTTCTTGTTTTCTGTCTCTCTGTCTCTCTCTGTCTTTCTGGTGAGCGCACACGCCCTGTAGCAATAAAACCTCTCCAGAAAAAAAAAAAAAAAAAAAGACCTTGAGGAAGTTTTCTTTTGTAGGTTCTCCCCATGATGGAATGAAATCTGGGTAAGTATGTATGGAATAAATATCTATTTCTCACAAATCAACACCACCATAAACCATGACACGGCAAATGCTCGCTGTTTTGAGTTTATCCACACTGTGCACATCTGTCCTCTTAACTCTTCCTATGTGTTCTTTACATAGGTGTCCCACCCAGTGTCCCAGTGTCTGTCCTCCTCCCTAGATCTCAGATTTCCAACTTTTGACATCCAGAAATGGTTTCAGAATCTCATGACTCTACCAATGGCTCCCAAGGTAAGGAGGGTGGTGACCTGTGTTCAAACCTCAAACTCTCCTACAAGTGCCACATCTGATCACTCCCTCTTGCTACTCTGAAAGCCAGCTGGTCTTTCTGAGGCTGACCCAACCATTTTCAGGAATTAGATATGAGGATGAGGGTTGGTTTTCTAATCAATCCTTTGAGAGAATCTGAAGGAAAAGGGCTGAAAGTTCTGGCAAGTTTATCTTTCTAAAAGAAAACCTAGAGGATGCTCCCAAATACAGCCATTTTAATTAATTTTTTTTTAGAAAAATTTTTGCTATAGGATGTATGCACTTACCAGAGAGACAGAAAGTGAGAAATCACCCCCTGAGGTGATGGCCACACCGCAATCCCTTCTTCTCCGTTCTCCTCTCAGGATTTTGGGCACATACGCCCAGCATGAGTTTTAAGCTGGAACTTGAACTGTGGTCGACTACATGGGTGTCCAGTGGCATAACCATAATGCCATCTGCTGACCCCCAGCCATTTTTATTTTAATTTTTTAAAAATTTGAATGTTCATCTACTCCTTCCCACATCAATGATTCATGTAGAGAAAAAAGCAACATAGTGTTCTGTTCACAGAATTTTTTGTTTAGTTTTGAGAATTTTTTTGCTATGGACATATGTGCTTGCCAGAAAGTCAGAGAGACAGAAAGCAAGAAATCAACCCCCAGGGGGATAGTCATGCTGCAATCCCTTCTTTATTCTCCTGTCAGGATTTTGGGCACACATGCATATGAGCTCAGTGTGAGTTTCAAGCCGTCAGGTCCAAAACTCAAACCATGGCCATCTATTACCTTAACCACTATGCCACCTGCTGGCCCCACACAGAAGATTTTGAAATCTCTTTGACTACCTTTAAAGGAGTGTTGGTCAGAGATGATGCAAAGGATGACAGAGTTAAGTCAAAATCCTGAAATATTGAATTAGAGATATCATTATGAACCCATGATATACTTTTTCTTTTATTTTTTTAAAGTGTATTCTAGCTCTTTCCATTGAACAGGACTAGGAACAGATGACCAACCCCATAGAATGAGCACCCCTGATACTCAGCTCATGATCTCTAAATCCTGCTTTCTGCCAAAGGAACCAGGGCTCATTAAAGAAACGACTTATCCCAAATCTGGAGCAGAAAGTTATAAGATAAGACTACACTGTGTTGTCATTCTCCCCCCCCACCCCCAGAGGTTTTTAGGTTTTTGCTATAGGGGGTGTGCACTCACCAGAAAGACAGAGAGAGACAGAAAGCAAGAAATCAGCCCCCAGAGGGGATGGCCACGCCCCAATCCCTTCTCCTCCATTCTCCTCTCGGGATCTTGGGCACGCATGCACATGTACCTGGTGTGAGTTTAAGCCACCGAGTCTGGGACACGAACCGTGGTCAACTACATGGGAGTCCAGCGACATAGCCATTATGCAACCTGCTGGTCCCAATCATTCTAAAAAGCAAAAAAACTAGCAAAGACTGCTAGGACTGTGTCAGATGGACTGAGCAGTTAATGAAGAAACATAGATCATGGTGAACGTCAATGAAACAATCAACACAATGTATTTAAACAATTAAATGTATTAAAAAAAATCCATGAGGGGCCAGCAGGTGGCATGATGGGGAAGGATGCTGGACTTCTACATGATCGACTATGGTTCGAGTCCTGGTCCTGGTGGCTTCCTTTCTCACTTTTCCTCTCTTTCTCTCTCGTTCTGTCCCTCTTCGGTCAAATTAAAATAAGTAAATAAATAAATAAAGTTAAATAAAAGAATTCTTTTAAAAAAATCCACAAACTTAATTTTCATATATTTAAAAATTCATTAATCAACAAAGGCATTAGTCATATTCAGAAGATCCTAGGAAACCACCTTATCATTTTGAATATTAGTAAGTAAACAAAAAGGATCAAGTACTTAACTTCTTTTCTGTGCAATCTGTATTTTAGCCAACTAGTAGATAAAGAGAAGTTTTGCCTTTTTTCCTTTTCTTTTTAATTTGCCATAGGGCACTTGCACTTGCCAAAGAGAGAGAAAGAAAGAGAAAGCACCTCCCCCTCCAGTCCCCCACAGGGGATGGCCATGTCACAGTCTCTTTTCCTTCATTCGCCTCTTGGGATTTTGGGCATGCACTCACATGTGCCCTGCGTGTTTTTGAAACTTGTGGGTCTGGGACTCAAACCATGCTGTTGGCCAAGGGCTCCAGCTACCTTGCCACCACACCACCGGCCAGCTTAAGAAATTTCTCTTTATATGGTATTTCAGTTACAGAAATTATGAAATGATATAATTTGACTATTGCCAACTTGTATTTCCTAATGGATCATTGACAGCTGCTAATATCACACACGAAAAGACAACCAGAGATTATGCACTTCCAGATAGAAATAAACATCATCTGTGAAGTATTCTTGCTAAAAAAATTCAAACTGGAATCTGATCATCTCTAGATCTAACTACACATTTGCAGGACATACAGGGGTCAGAAAAAGATGAAATCAGCAAAATACAGATGATATGGGAACCCATGTAAGTTATTGATCTGATTTTACCAACGAATAAATTGCAAGAAGAAAAAAAGAAGGTAGAGGTGGCCCGTAGCTTAAAACAGACTTAGACATAGCAACTGAACACTACATAGGTTTTATATGGATTTTGATTCTAAGAAAATATAGTAAAAATAATTTTAAGACAATCAGAAAATTGGAACATAGACTGGATATATATTATGGACCACTAACTTTTTATTTTTTATTTTTATTTATTTATTTATTTATTTGTTTGTTTGTTTGTTTTTGGAGAGGTTTTTGCTATAGGACACGTGCGCTCGCCAGAAAGGAAGAGAGAGACAGAGAGACAGAAAGGGAGAAATCATCCCCCAGGGGAGATGACCACGCCACAATCCCTTCTCCTTCTTTCTCCTCTTGGGATCTTGGGCACGCACGCACACGCACCCAGCGTGAATTTAAGCCACCGGGTCCAGGACTCAAACGGCGGTCGACTACATGGGAGTCCAGCAGCATAGCCATTACGCCAACTGCTGGTCCCGGACCACTAACTTTTTAAAGTACAAGAATGACCTAGGTTGTATTAAAAAGTAGTCCTTCGGGACCAGCAGTTAGCGTAATGGCTATGTCGCTGGACTCCCACGTAGTTGACCGCGGTTCGCGTCCCGGGCCTGGTGGCTTAAACTCATGCCGGGCGCGTGTGTGTGCATGCCCAAGATCCCGAGAGGAGAATGGAGGAGAAGGGATTGCGGCATGGCCATCCCCCCTGGGGGGTGATTTCCTGCTTTCTATCTCTCTGTCTCTCTCTTGTCTGTCTGGCAAGCGCATGCGCCCTATAGCAAAAACCTCTCCAAAAAAAAAAAAAAAGTAGTCCTTCTAGTTTTGTAAAATTTTATTTATTATTATTAATATTTTTAATTTGCACCAGAGAGAGAGAGAGAGAAAGCAAGCCCCCAGGTTTGGAACTCGAACTGCTGTCAGCCATGTGGGAATTCAGTGCCTTAACCACCATGCCACCTGCTAGCCCCAGTAGTCCTTTTATTTTAAAGATTTTTGTGTACTGATGACAAAAAATGCTGTGTTGCTTATGATTTGCTTCAAAATGACCTAGTTTGAGGAGGAATGGAGAGGACAGAGAAATTGAGATGGGCTATGAGTCGATAGTTACGAAGCTGGATAATGGCCTGCTGGAGGTTCATTATACTATTCTAGGTTTGTACACAGTAATATTTTTCCATAGTTGAAAAGACATTAAGTAGGGTTGATCAGTCCCTCTCTATGAAGGATTCACCTTGTACATTCTTGAAAGGTGACTGAGGAATCCACCCTGCATTCACATTCCTGTGGGATGAGGTACACATGGAGGTGGCATCACTCCCATCATAGTCTTTAGAAATAAGAAACCAAATTAACATTTAATCAAAAGCAACTTTGTCCAACATCAGGTTAATTGCATGGTTGTTCAGTAGGGTGGGAGGCCACCGAAGACCATGAAGTCAGACTCCAGAAAACAAAAATGGTTTTTCCTGTCTTCATTTAAAACTCAGACCATCTTAACATTTCCTTCTGAGACCAGAATGAAGATCCTGGGCTTTCAGCCAGCACTTTCCCCTTTTCAGGACTGGCCCCTTTCTTCCCATTTCTTTAGAGAATGGAGAAGAATAGAAAAACCTGGAAAACATTATGTACCTTTGACAGAAATAAAATACAAACATACTGTGTCAATTTCTCATAGACTCTGCAGCCAGATGCTCATTTTACTTTCAGATATGTGGGAGAATCTTTTGTCAGATACTCATCCCGGCATGACGGGAAGAAAACAGGATATATACAACGAGGTGGTAAACAGATTCCAATCCCTTGGGCCACTCTGCCTTTAATTCCTCATGCTCTGCCCCACGATGGAATTACCGGGCCAATATCCCAGACTGCAGAAGGGTTTCAGTTTCCTTCTTCACGCAGTCCTGGAATTCCTTACATGCACAGACTAAATAGAAACAAAACCAAATTCATGATAAACTAATTAAAAACAAAAAGAGAGACTTGTAATAAAACAAGCACTTTCCTAAACAGGAAAAATAACAGACCCAACAAAGCCACCCAAATTGTTTCCCTGGTGTGCTGTGTAGCTTTTGTTCTGCATATGGATCCCTGATCCACAGTACCCTTTTCATAAATGAGCTAGTGGATTTGAATCAAATCTGATTCCTTATCCTTTCCATAAGACCGTCAACCTCTCCAGAGAGCCAAAGCCTGGGCTGAGGACGCTGCAGTTAGAAACAAATGAGTTAATGTCAGGCAAAAAGTACCAAGTAAAGCAGCGAAACCTCCATGCCCTCTGTGTTTAATGTGTATATGTCTCTCTAAAGTGACTGCTTCCATTTTTCTCATTTCATAGATGAAGAAACTGAAGCTTAAAGGGGTTAAGGCTAGTAAGAGGCTGAGCTATGACTTGAACGAATTTCTGTTTGACCCAAAGCTCAAGCCTGTAATCACCGTGACAAACCTCTTTTACCAGGAGGCGTTGGAAGCAACTTTGCAGGAAAGATGCCAAAGCTGTGAGACAGAATGAAAAAGGGCACAGGCCACTGCAGATGGCTGTGCACACGCAGTTTACGGGACTGGCACCCTTGAGGCTGTGCTGGGCACTGGCTGCAGAGCCATATATGCTGACGAGCATGGGCTTTGATGCTCCAAGAAGCTCCTGTGACCTTGACCTTGGGTAAGTTGCTTCATTTCTTTAAGCTTCAAGTTCACTACAAGCAAAAGAGGCCAGTGAACGCAGAACAGGCAACACTGTAAGATGACTATACCCAAGGGCTGTGGCAGTGGTTATGAATACAGATTTGGGAGTGTTATATCCAGAAGGCAGCTTCTCCTGAACGTTCTTCCTGTCAGTAGATCATGATGACTTGTCTTTGACCAAGGGCAAAACTCTTTCTCCTCCTCCAGAATCTCTAAATGTAGGAATGCTGAGAACTCATCTTTGGGTCTTCTCAAGGTGACCTCATCTAAACCCCGAGCTCAAATGCCATCCAAATACGATGAGTCTCCAATTCTACCTCCAGCCCTGTCCTCTTCTCCAGCCCCAGACTCTACATCCATCTAGACATCTCCATTTGGAAATTTTGCATGTTCCTGGAACATACCTAAAGATAACCAGAATGAAACCTTTGCTCTCCCACCCCAACCTGTTCTTCTCTCCATCTCCCAAGTGCTATAAAAGATGCCATTGGCCCAGGTGGCTCAATCAACAGTCCACATGTCAGCCTTCATGTCTCTCTTGTTCTAAAGTCTAATTTAAATACACTTTCTATCGACCCATCCCTTCAACGTCTATCCTTATTGTGACTTCTCCCCATGTCTACTTGGAGCTTTTGTGTGTATGTTGCTGAGATTCATGAGATATTTTATGCATCCCAGTATTATAGACTGAATGTGCGTCCATCCAAAAGTTGTATATTGAAACCTAATCTCAGGTGACGGATTAGCACATGGGCCTTTGGGAGGTGATTAGGTCTTGAGGGTGGAGCTTTTATGAACAGGATTAATGCCCTTATAAAAGGATCGCCGGGGAGATACCTTGCTTTTCCACCACGTGAGGATAGTGAGCAGATGGCTATCTACAGCCAGGAAATATGCCCTCACAGACACCTAGTCTGCCGGTACCTTGATCTCAGAGTTTCCATCCTCCAGAACTGTGAGAAATCAATTTCTGTTGTTTGTAAGCCATCTGGTTTATGGCAATTTGTTAGAGTAGCCTGATAGACTAAGACATCTAGAGAAATTTTGTCTTTCAGTATAGGTGTTCTAGTTTTTCTTTTTTCAATCTTGCTAGAGGACACATGCACTTGAGAAAGAGAGAGAGAGAGAGAGAGACAGAGAGAGAGAATGTGTGTGAAAGTACCCCCTGTGGGGGATGGTCACACTATAATCCCTTCTCCTCCATCTCTCCCTCCTGTCAGGATTTTAGGCACACATGTGTGTCTGGTGTGATTCTCAAGACACCAGGGTCTGAGACTTGAATCACATGGTTGGTCATTTAGGATCCAGTCACCTTAATCACCACTCCATGGGCTGGCCCTAGTTTTCCTTTTAAAGCAGTATCTTCAGAAATGAACCCTGAATATCAAGCTTCTTTCATGATTTTTGATTTCAAGCCAATATGAACACATCCTAGTCTTCCTTGAAGGAGTTTGTTGCTTCTCACACCATCTATTTTCTCCTGAGTCACTCGCTAGTCTATCTTCTCTAATCTCAGCCACCCAAGACCCTATGATATTGCTTTTGGTAAGGGAAAAGCCAAAGGATTATCTCTAAACCTAATCATATCAGGCCCCTCCACTCACTGGAAATGGCTGATCTTTCCTTCCCTGTGGCTCCTGCGGCCCCTGCACCCGGCATCACTCTCATCGCTCTAGCTGAAGGGTGTCAGGATTCTCTGGTGACTCTTTGCAGACTCTTTCCTTGATTTTCCTCACTTCTCATTCTTCACCAGCAGGTCTTAAACTTCTTTAAAACATTTTTGAAAATATGCTCTAAAGGGGCCAGCTGGTGGCACAGCAGTAAAACAGGATGCATCCAGAAATCTCCTTGAGTGCACGAGACATGCCCATGACCCAGGGCTGACTAAGGCAGGGGGAGGACTGTGGCATCAAGACCCTTTTGGGGGTGCTACCTATCTTTTGTTCAAAAAAGAAAGGAAGACAGGAAGGGGAATGAAGAAAACATGCTGAAAGCTATGGGACACTCTTCCCTGAAAAACACAAAATGAGAGCTAGTAGGTGACATGGTGGTTAAGGTGCTGGACTCCCACATGGCTGATCACAGTTTGAGCCCCAGACCCAGCAGGTTAAAAATCACACTGGGAATATGATGTGGTCATCCCCCCCGGGAGGTGACTTCTCACTTTCCCTCTCTCTCTCTCTCTCTGGCGAGCAAACACAAAATGCCTGCATTCATGGACAACAATATTTTAGGTAATTTCAGGAGGTCCCTCATACCCTGGAGCCAAGTGAGACTCTGCTCTAGTTCTCAACCACCCTCAGGGACTCACTTGTCAACCATAGGTTGATGTCTTTGTTTTTGGAGAGATTTTTGCTACAGGGCGCATGCGCTCGCCAGAAAGACACAGAGAGAGAGACAGAAAGCAAGAAGTCACTCACTGGGGGCGATGGCCACATCAAAATCCCTTCTCCTCCATTCTCCTCTGGGGATCTTGGGCACGCACACACATGTGCCTGGTGTGGGGTTAAGCCACCAGGTCCAGGACTCAAACCGCGGTCAACTACATGGGAGTTCAGTGACATAGGCATTACGCTAACTGCTGGTCCCTATGTTGATGTCTTTTAAATGTATAGCTCGGGCAGCAGCCATTCTCCAAAACTTCAATTTCATATCTCCAATTTCCAACTAAACATCTCTGATTATCCAAAAGCACTTTATGTTCAAGGTGACAGAAACCGGCTGGAATATCTCACAGCCAGTCTGACTCTCCTCCAGATTAGCCTTTTCATGACATTGTACTCATCCCCGTCACCAGGCAGGGTCCTGCTCTTCCTCTTCCTCCTCTTAGTGCTTCACTGGTCAAATCCTTCTCCCTTCTCCTCTCATACCTGGATCACTGGAGGCGTCTTCTATCTGGTCTGCCAGTCTCCCTCAGTGCCCTGTCTAAATTCATTCTCTGCACTACAGCTAATTCAACTTCACCTTTCCATGCAAAACCCCATTGCTCACAGAGGTACCTCCTCCAAGTACATTTCAAAGAAGGCACATTTGTATGATGTATGAACAAAACAGTTTCCATGGCCAGTTAAGTTGAAGAAAAGGTTGAAAAGCAGTTAGTTTTAATTAGACCTCAGAATTTTTGATATGCTAAAACACATTTTGGAGCTCCAAATGAGAGGTCTGGAATAAAGCTTTTGCCAAGCTATTCAGCAACAAGAATCTTGTGTTTCTTGGAATAGAGTTTGGATATTGCCGGTCTACAGACTAAACTTTCATTTCCTTGTCCATCTCTTTCTTTCAGATTTCCAGTGGCTATTCTTGATAATGTAGACCATGAGAGGGAGGATGGCAAAATGGTGCTCCGGGTTCAGGAAGACCACTCAGCACAAGACTTTGGGTCAAATGCTTTAATCCCTCAGGACTGGTGCTGGTTAGTCTCCAACTGCCCTCTGGGAGGCTGAGCTCCAGGGGCTACATCACCCAGGCTTCTTGCCCTCTGGCTTCCGGTTGGGTTTGGCCCATGGGAAGCTTGGTGGGAGAAGAGAGGGGAGGATGTTCATCTCTGCCTGGTGGTGCTGCAGAGTTTTTACCTCCCCAGCTACAGCACTCGTCAGGTTCTAGGTGACCCTTCGGGTCTGGAGTGATAATGGCTTCCAGCTGTTGCTAACCCCTGGGGACTCATCATCTCTTGCTAGTTCCCTGTCTTTTGTTCATGACTATTTATAGTCATTCCTTCAACTTTTCTATTAAGCCCTCTGAGCACATCATCTGCTTCCTGCTGGGTCCCTGACACACACAGGACTTTGGTCTCTACACAATGGGGCTGATAACACCGGCCTTGTGGGGCAGTTGAGAACATTCGTATGAATGTGAAAGCACATGAGCTGTGAAGCGCTCACTGAATGAGTGATGCCTGCAAATTTTAGTCCCATACTCAGGACCTTTTCTGCCCCCTGCCAGTGACCCAGGCTGAAATGGGCAGAAGAACACAATGCCAATCCCCAGGCCGAGAGACAAAGCTGTCACAGGGACTTGGGTTCCAGTCAGAAGCCATGGAACAGTGCTGACCTGCAGGTCCCACTCCAGGGCTGGGAACAGAGGATCCTAACAGGGATCGGAACAGCCATGGGTCAGGGCATCTATGGAAGAAAGCTGCCTCTGTCCTGGGCCCAGATGGTCTGTCCCCCACACAGGCCAATTGTTTCCCAGGGAGGAAATCCTTCCAACTCCAGATTGACGTCTAGGCCCCCAGCAAAATGATCAAATGGTCGGGAAGGGGCGGCGCTGTTAGGGAGGGGAGGCTGCTTGAACTAGGTTTCCAGTGCACTTCCAATAGGCATAAATGGGGGAAATTCAAAAGGGAATTAATAGAAACGATATGTTAGTGAGTATTTAGTGACCCTGCAGGTAAGCAAACTGTGTACCGATAATCACTTGAAATGTATTAACCCTCATAAAGGAAATTAATGCTTTGGGTATGCTGAACAAGACAAATTCACCTCGATCTGCAGAGGTGGCACGTAAGCAGAAAGCAATTTCATTCCATTTTCAATCATCCTTTGGGGGAAAATCTTTTGTTTTCTACCATCCAATGGGAGAAAATCTTCCCACGTCTCTTTAAAATCAAGGAACTCTTCTGATCACTCTTCAAGCCAGTAGAACAAGCCTAACTCATATCCAGTACATTGTCCAGTAATTCAAACATCACTCAAAGGCATTTTCTCCCACCCCCGGATCTCTGGAATACAAATGATCTAACAGGACTGGATTCATTCCATGGCAGAGGCGCCAGCTGCAGGAGCTCTGAGCGCCCCCAACATCCTGAGGCCTTAGAGATTTAAATGTAGTATGTCCCATAGCATCAGGAAGACCTCACAGAGGTCTGGCCACAGAGCAGCGCTGAAGAGAAAAGGCACAAGCGCCAAAACATGCCGCAGAAGTGGAAGCCCAGTATGGGGAAGCAGCACCTTGCCTGAAAGATGATGAGAAAAGCTCCTGGTCCCCTGTCCGCTGCTGTCCTGGTCCTTTGCCTTTCCAGGGTGGGGTCAGATCCCTGAGGACCCTGGAGCTACCCCAGAGATGAGAAGGATCCATCCTGGATAGTGCAAGATGTCAAGCATCTAATTTCAAGCAGCCCATGAGTAGGAGAATGGGAGGGGGGTATCTTTTTTTATTTTATTTTTATTTATTTTTTTGCTATAGGGTACATGCACTCACCAGAGAGACAGAGAGAGAGAGAGAGAGAGACAGAGAGATATAAAGTAAGAAATCATCCCCCAATGGGGATGGCCATACTGCAATCCCTTCTCCTTTCTCTTAGGATCTTGGGCGTGCATGCACATGCACTCGACATAAGTTTAAGCCACTGGGTCCAGGACTCAAACTGCAGTCAAATATGTGGGAGTCCACTGACATAACCATTACACCATCTACTGTTCTCAAAGAACAGTGTTTTAAACTTTCAATAACCCATAGTAAAAGCAAGCTGGGGGGATCAGCAGTTGGCATAATGGCTATGTTGCTGGTCTCCCATGTGGTCCACCATGGTCTGATTCCTGGACCCAGTGGCTTAAACTCACGCTGGGTGAATGTGTGTACGTATCCAAGATCCCGAGAGGAGAATGGAGGAGAAGGGATCGCCACGTGGCCATCCCCCCTGGGGGGTGATTTCTCGCTTTCTGTCTCTCTGTTGCTCTCTGTCTTTCTGGCAAGCACACGCACCCTATAGCAAAACCTCTCAAAGGTGGGGAAAAAAAAGCAAGCTGGAGTGGCAGATTGAGGGCTAAGAGCGAGGAGGTGTGAGACTGCGGCCCTCACATTGAATGCCTCCGCCCCATAGGCCATTCTACAGGACTCCCTATGCATGCTAAACATGCAGCTCCAGAAGTTTATTTTGAGAACCGCAGATCTGCAGAGATGGAGAGATTGCAAGTCTAAGCAATGCTGTGTGTCAAGTGAGGACACAGGTGGGTTGTGAGTGGCATCCAGACACCTGGGTTGGAGCTACTCAGGAGGACAGGTTGTGAAGGAAACCCTTGGCCAAGGGCCCCAAGGATGTTTTCCAGGCTTACGGTGAGAAGACGGTGGTCACAGCCCTTCATTTGATCCCAACTCTCAACAGCCGCTACCAGACCCACTCTTTGCAACCCTAGAGTGGCAGGCAGAATAATGGCCCCTCAAGATGTCCATGGTTTTTGGTTTTTTTGAGAGAGATTTTTGCTATAGGGCACGTGTGCTTGCAGGGAGGAGAGAGAAAGTGAGAAATCACTCCCTAAGGGAGGATAGCTATGCCTCAGTCCCTTCTCCATTCTCCTCTTGACATTTTGGGCATGTATGCACATGTACCCAGCATGAGTTTGTTTTTGGTTTTTTTTTTTTTTATAGGTTTGCCTTAGGGCGTGTGCACTTGCCGAGGAGAGAGACAGAGACAGTGAGAAATCCCCCCCCTGGGGGGATGGCCATACTGCAATCCCTTCTCCTTTCTCATTTTGGGATCTTGGGCATGCACACATGCCCTGCATGAATTTCAAGTCACTCGAACTGCCGTCAGCTATATGGGAGTCCACCAACGTAACCACTATACCATCTGCTGGTCCCCCAGCATGATTTTTAAGTCTTCAGGGCCAGGACTTAAACCATGATCAACCACATGGGAGTCTAGCACCTCAACCACCATGCCACCTGCTGGCCCCCAAGATGTCCATGCTTTAACTACTGGACTTAATATGTTACCCCACATGGCAAAGGGGACTTTGCAGATGTGATTACATGAAGGGTCTTGACAAGGGAAGATGATCCTAGATTATCTAGGTAGGTGGGCCCAGTGTAACGCCAACATTCTATAAGAAACAGGCATAAGTGTTGGCGTTGGAGGAGACATAACAACAGAAGCAGAGCCATACTGATGTGACTGCTGCTTTGAAAATGAAGGGGGCCACAAGTCCATGAATGTGGGCAGCCTCTAGAACTTGGGAGGCAGGAATGGAACCTTCCCAAGACTCCAGTAGGAGTGCAGCCCAGCTGACACTTTGATGTTAGTTCATTGACACTGATTTCCTAACCTCCAGAACTGTGAGAAAATGAAATCGTGATGTTTTAAGCCGCTGGGTTTTTGGTAATTCGTTACAGCAGCTGTAGAACATGATATGTGTGGTAAGAGACCATTGATATGGTTCATTCGGCTCCTGAAGCCCTAATTAAAAACAATCCTGAGGGGGCCAACAGATGGCATGGTGGTTAAGGTGTTGGGATCCCACATGGCTGACCACGGTTCAAGTCCTGGACCTGGCAGCTTGCTGTCTCACTTTCTCTCTCTCTGGTGTATGCATGTACCCTGCAGCAAATTAAAAGAATAATAATGATGGTAAAGTTAAATAATTCTTTAAAAAATAATAAATAAATAGAGAACAACTTCTTATACTTAAAAAAAAAAAAATCCTGAAAGGGGCAGCAGGTGGCGTGGTGATTAAAGTGCTGAATCCCACATGGCCAACTGTGTGGTAGAGTCCCAGACCCGGCAACTAGAAAAACACACAGGTCGTGTGTGTGTGTGAACATGCCCAAAATCTTAAGAGGAGAATGGAGGAGAAAAGATTATAGTGTGGCCATCCCCCCTGGGGAGTGATTTCTCACTTTCCCTCTCTTTCTGTCTTGGGTGAGTGTACGTGCCCTAGAGTAAAACTAAAAACTAAAAAAAAAAAAAAAATCCTGATGAGACAACATCTCCCACCCACTCACCCCACTGATACCATTTTATTGCCAGGGATCCCACTTCCAAAAGCTGGAAATTTCATTATATCCAGACCTCAACTGTAACCAGAGATACCATGAGGAGTCTCAGGGGTGGGTTGGGCTGTCCCACTTCATAGACTGATAGTACATCATAGACCGGAAGAGTTGTTTTTGTTTTTGTTTTTGCCAGTGGGCATGTGCAGTTATAAGAGAAAGAGAGAAGAGAGAACGCACCTCCCCGGTGAGCTGTGGTCACACTGTTGTCCTTTTCCCTCCATTCCTCCATCCTGTCAGGATTTGGGACAAGCATGCACATGCGTCCAGAGTGCTTTACTAACTACTGAGGATGAGATCTGAACCAGTCAGCTACGCAGAAACTGGCTATTTTTTTTTCTTTTTCCTTTTGCCAGAGCACTTGTGCTTACCAGAGAGAAGAAAAACAGAGAGAATGGGAGAGAAAGAAAGTACCCCAACGGAGCATGGTCACCCTGCCCTTCTCCATTTCTCCATTTTGTTGAGATTCGAGACACAGGCACACACATGTGCCCGGTGTATTTTTCAAGCCACCAGGGTTGGGACTCAAACTGGGCAGCCAGCTCTGTGAGATCCAGTACCCTTAACCACCAGGCCACAGGTCAGCTCAAGAACAAACTTTCCATGTATAGCACTTAACTGCTGTGCAATGGGGCTGGCCTTAGATGCAATTTGATATGAGGAGGGGTCTTTTTTAGAGAAAGAGCCCCTGATTGGAGCTTTTTATTCACCAATTAATGGCATTAGTTTAAAGATGTGGTTCAAAGGGTGGTAGTGGGAATATATGTCCAGTCTAAATAACTTCTATGTGAGAGACATTAACAAGTGCTAAATGGTATTCAAGTCTCTTTGGAGGAAGAGATTAGGAACTGGAAATACCAGGAATAAAAATATGTCCCTGCCAAAAATCAACAGTCAATGTTAACATTATTAGAACTATGTAAATATTATTTCCAACAGAACCATACACTGTTATATGATTAATTTCCTATATTATACAACTTTCTGTTTCCTGTCAAGTTAATAATTGCTTTATTTAGTTTTCTAGTTAACTATCAGTATGATTTTTGAACTCTTTGACTTAAGTATAATTCTTTTCTTGAGATGTTTAAATATGTGAGGCAATCTAAAAGCTTTATTTTTTTTTCTTGGTTATATCTCTCCTGAATCTTTCCATCTTCCCACTTCTTCTTGGACCAGTTCATTTCTAGGTTGACCAACTGCAATCTCTCTTAGCCTTTATTAGCTTTATTTTTGGGTTGAAAGTACTAGATTGGTGCTAGTGGTGGCATGGTGGTAAAGGTGGCTGGACCACACATGGGAACCCGTGGGGTTCCCAGACCAGGCAGCTTGAAGAAGACATTCGGTGCACATGTGGGCCCAAAATCCTGAAAAGCAGGAGGAATGGAGAAGGGATTGCAGTGTGGACATCTCCCATGGGGAGTGCTTTCTCACTCTCCCCACCACCACAACCACTGTGGGCACATACGTTCTCTGGCAGAATTTTAAAAAGAACAAAGAAATAAAGAAAGTACTAAATTGGTTGAGTGGTATCCTAAAGAAATTGCTTTAGAGTTTATATCAGTTCAGATTTTTTTCCAGATGAATCTTTGTAGCCTTGATTCATAGAGGGAATATCTCAATCACATTAGCTCTTATTCCTGACCAACCCTCAACCTTTCTTAATCAGTAGGTCTGGAAAAACAAAGATGGCTGGCAGGGTCTCAAACTATTAATAGCTGGAGATAAGTGAACACAGACAGAAAGGAAGAGGCTGTTATTAATGCCCCGAGAATAGCCCTCGTTCCTACTGTACAAGAGGGCTGAACCCAGACCAGTTCATAGTCAATCACCCCAAATGGGATAAGTATAGTGGGGACTTTCACCCATGAAAGGATGGGAACTATAGTATAAACTGTGTCCCCTAGAGCAGGTAAATAATAAGGGCTGTGGATTACAAATGACATCATATTGGCAAAGCGAGCCAGACTTTGAAAGATACACATTGTATATCCCCACTCAATTTGTACTGTCTGCATTCTATGGCAGAGGTTGAAAGATATGAAGATGTGATGATGGAGAGGATGGGTGTGGATGCTAGAGACTGTAAGGGGAGTGAGTAGATGGTAGAGAGTGGACGTGAGGTGCAAAGGGAGGAAACATTTGACAGATGGAAAAGTGTAAAGTTCTCTGTTGGAAAAATATATATGTATAGGAACCAGGAGTTGGCATAATAGTTACATTGCTGGACTCCCATGTAGTCGACTGCGGCTTGAGTCCCAGTTCTGGCAGCTTAAAACTCATGCCGAGCACATGTGTACCAAAAATCATGAGAGGAGAAAGAAGGAGAAGGGATTGCGGTGTGGTCAGCCCTCCAGAGGGTGATTTCTCATTTTCTGTCTCTCTGACTCTTTCCGTCTCTCTGGTGAGCACATGTGCCCTATAGCAAAAAAACTCTCAAATACATATATATACACACACACACACACACATATATATACACACACACACATATGTATATATATATGATATGATACATCATGATGGGAACTTTATGTAAAATGTAAATTAATCTGAAAAGAAAAAAATGATGTCATGTTGAATGTTTCCTTTTTTTCTAATTTCTTAACCAGTCCATTTGTTTCTCTACCTCATTCCTTCACTTTCGTTTTTGTATGTCATTTTCCCTTTCCTGGAACTTAAAATACCAAGTCAACCACAAGGCTATTCAGAGTTGTCTGGAAGTCCAAAGACTACTGCCCAATTTAAATAGTGCTAAGATCTGCTCAATTAAAACTCTATTAAATTAGCTGATTTAGGGAACCAGCAGTTGGCGTAATGGCTATGTTGCTGGACTCCCACGTAGTCGACCGCAGTTTGCGTCCCGGACCCGGTGGCTTAAAACTCACGCTGGGCGCGTGTGCGTGCGTGCCCAGGATCCCGAGAGGAGATTGGAGGAGAAGGGATTGCGGCATGACCATCCCCCCTGGGGGGTGATTTCTCGCTTTCTGTCTCTATGTCTCTCTGTCTGTCTGGCGAGCGCACGCGCCCTATAGTAAAAAACCTCTCAAAAAAAAAAAAATTAGCTGGTTTATTTTTTTTTTAAAAGACATGATTTTTTTTTTTTTTTTAAATTTTGCCAGGGGGCATGTTCGCTTACCAGAGAGGAAGACAGAGAGAGGGAGGAAGACTGAGGTGAAGGGAGAAAAGCATCCCTCAATTGGGCATGGTCATGCCACAATCCCATTTCCACAATTTCTCCATTCTGTTGGAATTTTGGGCATGCATGCACACATATGTAACATGTTTTTCAAGCTGCCAGGACCAGGATTTGAACTGTTGTGGACATATGGAATCTGGCTTCCTTAACCAGTAGGTTATTGGGTCAGCCCCAATCACTGATCTCTGTTTGTGTAACTCTCCAAAACCTGTTATAAAACTGACTAAATATGTCTTCGAAAACACATTCCACCAATAATTCCCAACCTAGCATTTATTTTTAAAAATTTTAAATTAATTAATTGACTTTTAATTGTGATTTCTGGTTTACATGTAATTGTGCACACCTTTGTAGAGTATGGTATGGTGTTTTCAGAGCATCCATACAGCATACAATAATCAAATCAAGAACACAGACATATTCATATTAATTGACATTGACATTACATTAGATTGTACACACTCAATAGTAGTCAAATAGCTTGGGAGCCAGGAGGTGGCATGGTGGGTAAGGCGCTGGCTGGACTAGCCCTTCTTTTCACAAGCATTGTAACATTAGGCAAGTTATTTAGCCTCTCTACATCTCCTTTTTCTCAAGTGTAAAAGTAGGAAGAATAATAATAGCATTTAACTTACAGTGTTGTTCTAAGGATTTATTATGTTGATTTAGAGCCTTAGAACAATGCACAGAATGTTCAGTAAATATTAGTGGTTGTTAAGAAAAGAAAAAAGCAAGACCAGCAGTTGGCATAGTAGCTATGTCACCGGACTCTCATGTAGTCGACCATGGTTTGAGTTGTGGACCTGGTGGCTTAAACTCACACCAGGCACATGAGAAGAGATTGCATGGCCATCCGTCCTGGGGGATGATTTCTTGCTTTCTATCTTCCTGTCTCTGTCTTTCTGGCTAGAGTACGCGTCCTATAGCAAAAACCTCTACGAAAAGAAAAAGGAAAGGAAAGGAAAGGAAAGGAAAGGGAAGGGAAGGGAAGGGAAGGGAAGGGAAGGGAAGGGAAGGGAAGGGAAGGAAAGGAAAAGGAAAGGAAAAGGAAAAGGAAAAGGAAAAGGAAAAGGAAAGAACACAATAGGAGAATGGAGAGTGTTGAAGGTCTTACCTTAGGAAAGGTGCTCAGGGAAGACCACTCTGTGGAGATATTTGAGCAGAGACCTGATATAGTAAGGAAGGAGCCATGTAGAGATCTGGAGGCAGGGCATTTTAGGCAGGGGAACAGCAAATGCAAAAGCCCTGAGTCTGGAACATATTGGGTGTGTTTGAACAGCAAGGAGGCCAGAGTGGCTGGAGCTCAGAAAATAAGTGCTAGAGTGATCAAAAGCAAAGATGGTGAGTCAGCAGGTGGCGTAGTGGTTGAGGCACTGGACTCCCACATGACCTATCGCAGTTTGCGTTCTGGACCTGGTGGTTTGCTTTCTCACTTTCTCGTTCTCTATCTCTGTCTCTCTCTAGTCAAATTAAAAAATAATGACAAAGATAAGTACATAAATCTAAAAAAAAAATAAAAAAGCAAAGATGGAGGCTGAACCAGCGTATGATACAACACACATACGTGCTGATGATGGGATTGAATTACACTGAAAGAAATTAATGAAATAGGGTCCTTGTGTGGCTGGATTGAGGATATTTTTCAAAATGTAAAATTGTTAGTAGAGGGACCAGCAGATGGCATAATGGTTATGTTACTGGAATCCCATATGGCCAACCACGGTTCGAATCCTGGACCTGGTGGCTTGAAACTCATACCAGGTGTGTGTGTGTGCATTCCCAAAATCCTGAGAGGAGAATGGAGGAGAAGAGATTGTGGTGTGGCCATTCTCCCTGGGGGGGTGATTTCTCACTTTCTGTCTCTCTGCCTCTCCAGTGATTGCATGCACCTTATAGCAAAAATCTCTAAAATAATAATAAAATTGTTAGTAGAAAGCCAACAAGTGGCATGGTGGTTGGGGTAGTCAGATCCCACATGGCTGGCTGTGCAGTTCAAGTCCTGGACCCAGTGGCTTGGAAAACACACTGGGTAAGACATTTGCATGCCCAAAATCCCAAAAGGAGAATGGAGGAAAAAGGATTGTGCATTGTCATCTCCTGAGGGGTGCATTTTCAACTTTCTCTCTCTCTCTCTCTCTCCCTTTCTCTCTCTCTCCTTTGAGCATATGTGCCCTGAAGCATATTTTTAAAAACTTTTAAAAAATCTTATTAGTAAAACATGAAGAGATGATAAGGCAGTCAGTCTCTCTGGGGGCTATCTAGCCCAGGTCCATAGGTGAGAAAAGTGAACCCTGCTAGGAGCTTGAGTATCCCCAGCCAGCGACGAGATGACATCTCTGTGGAGTAGCGGACAGCCTGTGGGATCAGTGGCTTCAGAACATCGGACATAGATCAGGTGTCCTCCTGACGAATGCTGTACTGGCAATACCAGCGTGTTCTCATTGTCACCACCCTATCACCATCAGAAACCCAAGACCTGGAGCCCACCCACTCACTACAATCAGAAGGTAGGGGCTCTCCCTATCTTCACCGGCCCCCACCCAGCCCAAACTGCGCTGTGCAGCCCTTTGCGGATCCTTTCCCCTCTTTGCACCTGGGAAATCACATCTGCAGCTGTGCTGAATCCAGCCCGGTACGAGCTGGGGCATAGGCCTTGTCAGATGTTTGCACTTGGGTGGGGAAGGAGAGGCTCCAGGCCCACGTGTAGGCCCTTCTCTCTGGCAAATTTTAGATCATTGGGAAAGTCATGATGTATTTTTCTATGCAAAAATGCATCATGACTTATCCTACAGCCCAATATATCCTCTTGGTGTACCTATCCTTGAAACTGTCACTTTCCTCCTTATCCCGAGGAGGGGGGAGAGGACAGGAAAGTGTGTTTTATTAATCTTTGTACCCTACCCTAACACCGAACTTGTACAGGGTAGCACTCCACCAACAAAGGGTCAGGAAGGTCAGGTTAGGACTCGGAAGGGTACATCTTTAGATGACCAGATTATAGGAGAAAAGTTCAGACCAGGAGTGGCCCAGACTGAGATAGAGAATGGGTGTTAAGTGGTCCCAGCTGTTAGGAAGAGCGCAGGAGGGCCTGGGAACCAGGTACTATAATTTTACTTGATGAGCGCCCTTTAAGAATAAAGCCTTCAAAGGAAAGCTCACAGTTCTCCTTCCGAACCGTAGTAATGTATTACTTGACGATGGGGATACCTTCTGAGAAGTGCACTGTTAAGTGGTGTTGTCCTTTTGTGGACTCCACAGGGTATACTTACACAAACCTACATGACTTAGCCGATGACACACCTGGCAAAATGGTACAGCTGTCAGACTGTACTGAAGACACAGGCAATTGTAACACAATGTTAAGGATTTGTGTATATAATCATATCACTTTTTTTTAAGTTTGCTCTAGAGCATGTGTGAGCATTGCTGCGGCGAGGGGGGGGGGGGAGGGAGAGAGACGTCACACCCCAGATGGAATAGCCACACCGTAATCCTTTCTCCTCTGTTCTCTCGGGATTTTGGCCACACACACACATGCATCCACTGTGTTTTTCAAGATTCCAGACTGAGACGCGAACCACCGCTCCACCAGCTGGCCCTCTAACCATAGCTAAACATAGACAATGTAAAGTTAAAAATATGATATAAAAGATTTAAAAATGGTACATCTGTACGTAGCACTTACTGTAGATGAAGCTTGCATGACGGGGTTGCACGGTTGAGTCCATGAGTGAGTGGAGGGTGAAGTGGAAGCCCCAGGACATGGCTGGGCAGAACCGTGTGCTTTAGAAATGCTGTACACCTAGGCTACTCTAAATTTATAAGAAACATTTTTCTTTCCTCCATAATAAAATTAACCTTAACTTGGGACCAGCAGTTGGCGTAATGGCTATGTTGCTGGACTCCCAGGTAGCTGACCGCAATTTGAGTCCCAGACTCGGTGGCTTAAATTCATATCAGGTGCATGTGCGTGGGTGCCGAAGATCCCAAGAGGAGAATGGATTGCGGCATGGCCATCCCCACTGGGGGGTGATTTCTCGCTGTCTCTCTGTCTTTCTGGCGAGTGCACATGCCCTATAGCAAAAACCTCTCCAAAAAATAAATCAATAAATAAACAAAATTAACTTTAACTCACTGAAGCTATATTTTATATATATTTCTAAAGAAGTATTTTATTTGGGGCCAGCAGGTGGTGTGGTGTTTAAAAGCACTGGACTCCCACATGGCTGACCACAGTTTGTAGTCCTGGACCTGGGGGCTTGCTTTCTCTCTCTCTCTCTCTCTCTCTCTCTCTCTCTCTCTCTGTGTGTCTTGTTACGGTCAAATTAAAAATAACAATAGTGGGACCAGCAGTTGGCCTAGTGGCTATGTTGCTAGACTCCCATGTAGTTGACCACGGTTTGAGTCCTCGACCTGGTGGCTTAAACTCACACTGAGTGTATGTGTATGCATGCCCAAGATCCTGAGAGGAGAATGAAGGAGAAGGGATTGCAGCGTGGCCATCCCCCCTAGGGGGTGATTTCTTTCTCTCTCTCTCTGTCTGTCTTTCTGGCGAGTGCATATGCCCTATAACAAAAATAAAACCTCTCCAAAAAGAATTTTTTTTTCCCCAGAGAATAGCAAAGAGAAAAAACTATCCAACCCACTTCAGGAGGTTAGTATAACTCCCCCCCCCCCCCCCCCGCTATAGGGCGTGTGCGCTCGCCAGACAGACAGAGAGAGACATAGAGACAGAAAGCGAGAAATCACCCCCCCAAGGGGGGATGGTCACGCCGCAATCCCTTCTCCTCCATTCTCCTCTCGGGATCTTGGGCACGCACACACACGTGCCCGGCGTGAGTTTTAAGCCACCGGGTCCAGGACGCGAACCGCGGTTGACTATGTGGGAGTCCAGCGACATAGCCATTACGCTAACTGCTGGTTCCCATGGAGGTTAGTATAACTTTGATACCCAAAACATAGTTTCTACCTGATAGAATTGCTGCGTGGATTAAATGGATCAAGAACACAGGAGAGAGCCTTGGTTAGTTGTCATTGCCTCATGGAACACAGTGAATATAAAAAGTAACCAGGGCCTATCTTATAAATATAAATGAAAAAATTTCTTTAAAAATTTAACAAATCAATACCAGCAGGTGGCATGTGGTTAAGGTCCTGAACTCCCACCTGGCTGATCACGGGTCAAGTCCCAGACCTGGTGAATTGCTTTCTCATTTTCCCTCTTTCTCTCTGGCCAAATTAAAATAATAATTAATTTATATTAAAAATTTAACCTATCAAATTTAATGCGATATTTAAAAAATGGTCGTTTCCAAGTAAGGTCCTCGGGGAAGCAGCAATGCAGGGCTGACTCAGTGGTGCAGTGGTAACATGCTGTTCAAGTCAGGCTGGACCCTTAAAAAGATTGTGGATTCAGTTCCCCGGGTAACCTGTATACACAGGCTGTGCACACCCATGATCCTGGTCGTCTTGAGAACACTCGGCTTGGAAGTGGGAGGAACCATAGTCTGAGACCCTGTTGACGGTGTTTCTCTCTCTCTCTCTGTGTCTTTCTCATGAAATAACTAAACTTTAAAAGAATGAAAGTGGCAATGTATGCAGTGTATGATTAGGAGAAGGTGCTGGAGCCAGCAAGCCTGCCACTTATTTCCTGTGTGACCTTAGGCAATACACCTAACCGCTCTGTGCCTGGATTTTTTCACCTCTAAAATGGACATAATATTTCCTACCTGAGAAGATTGTTCTGTGGATTAAATGAGTCAAGAGCATAGACGAGAGCCTTAGTTAGTTGTCATTACCTCATCAAATGTGGTGAATGTAACTCCCAGTAAACAAGGACGCGACACAAGCCTGGAACACCCCCACCACAGAGGATGACAGCACAGCAGGAACCTCCTCCTTTCCTTGATGCCTGGATGTCACACACCTGTGACAACTTGGATGCTAATCACCTGGGGACAAAGGTGAAGCAGGGTGGGTAGAACCAAGAATTAACTGAGCACTAGTTGTGCCCGAGACTCCCTCTGATCCTGCCACGTATGCCTGGCCCGTGTTGCTTCCCTGACCTGTGAGGTATTGCTACTTAGACGAGGAGGCTCTCCAGGAGGCAGGCAATAATGGCAGCTGAGACGGAGTGGTGATAGGAAAGCCAGTGACAGGTAAATTGATGGAGAGGGGTATTTAGGAGGAAAAACTGACTGGGCAAAGTGACGGGTTGAGTATGGGAGTTGCTAAAAAAGAGGGAGGGGGGATTACTGGGCCAGCTAGATGGTATAATGGTTAAGGCGGCTGGATCCCACATGGCAGATTTGCAGTTTGAAACTGGGCCTGGTGGCTTAAAAAACACACCAGGCAAGCGTGCATGTGTATCCAAAATCCCAAGAGGAGAATGGAGGAGAAGGGATTATGGCATGGTCATCCCCTCCTGGGGTGGTGGTGGGGGGGGCAGGTCCTTTTTCACTTTCCTTCTCTCTCTCTCTGTGCCTCTCCAGTGAGTGCAGTGACCTAAGCAAACTCAAAAATAAAAAACTAACTAACTAAAATGAACTTGCAGGAAAAAAAGGGGGGGGGGGTTACCAAACATGACCAAACGGAGGTACAGGTTTATGTAACTGGCTGGATGGTGGCATCATTCATTAGAGAAGACTGGGAGAACTAGCTGTAACAAGATGGTGACCATCACGACCTTGGTTCTGGGCAGCATGGACATGAGCAAGTGCAGATATCGAGCAGGTGGTGGTTCACATAGCCCTGAGCCCACAGGAAAGATTGGCAGGTGTAGACATGTGCACCATCTACATAGAGGTGGTGACTTGCCACCATACAATGTGGATGAGTTTGGTGGGAAGAGAAGATGGGGCCAGCAGGTGGTGTGCAGGTTAAAGCACTGGGTCCTACATGACCAAATGGCAGTTGAGTCTCCTGGACCTGGTGGCTTAGAAGAGGACGAGCTGGTCCTGGAGCCTAGTGGTTAAGGGAGCTGATCTCACACAGCTGCCCACACTTCGAATTAGCTCCAGCAGCTTAAAAAACACGCTGGACATATGTACATGCCCTAAATTCTGACAGGATATGGGACCAGCAGTTGGTGTAATGGTGATGTCGCTGGACTCCCATGTAGTCAACTGCGGTTCGAGTCCCAGACACGGTAGCTTAAACTCATGCTGGGTGCATGTGTGTGCATGCCCAAGATCCCGAGAGGAGAATGGAGGAGAAGGGATTGCGGTGTGGCCATCCCCCCGGGGGGTGATTTCTCGCTTTCTATCTCTCTGTCTCTCTCTGTCTTTCTGGCGAGCGCACACACCCTATAGCAAAAACCTCTCCAAAAAAAAAAAAAAAAGAAAAATCTGACAGGATGGAGAAATGAAGGAGAAGGTATTACAGCCTGACCATGCCCCATGGGGGAGGAGTTCCCTTTTTCACCTCTCTTTGTCTCTCTTTCTCTGGGAAAGGCACATATCCTTTGGCAACTTAAAAAAAAAAAAAAAAAAAAAAAAAACATAATTTAAAAAGATGACAAAAGAAGAGGGGTTAGGACTAAGCCTTGAAGAGCACTGTTGGCTCTTTGAGGAAAATAAACAATAGCAAAAAACAAAAACAGCGTCCAAAGGTGGCGTGGTGGTTAAGGTGACTGGCTCCCACATCAAGTCCCAGATAATGGCTTGAAAATGATGCCAGGTATGTGCATGTGCCCAAAATCCTAAAAGGAGAATGGAGAAGGGACTGCAGCATGGCCGTTCCCCCCGGGGAATGATTTCCCCCTTTCCCTCTCTCTCTCTCTTTCTGTCTCTCTCTGGTGAGGGAACATATCCTACAGCAAAAGCTAAAAAAAGCAAAAAAACAACCACCAAAAACCAAACCAAAACAGAAGAAGTGGTGTCTAGACTTAGGAAAAAGGCCAGGAAACTGCGGGAAGCAAGGCCCACGTGTGAAAAGGAAACATGGAGGTCTCTACCGCTGTGGAGAAAACTTCTGATGGAGTAATAGAGGTGGAAGTCACACTGAGGAGAGATGAGCAGGTGGCAGGTGAGGCCACAAGAACAGTAACTATTAGCAGGGAGTTTGGCGGGAAAGAGAAGCAAGGGATAGATCTAGGGGAAGATGTAGGGTAGTGAAGAGGGCTTGTTTTGTTTTGAGAGGTTTTTGCTATAGGGCGCGTGCACTTGCCAGAAAGACAGAGACAGAGAGACAGAAAGCTAGCAATCACCTCGCCGGGGGGATGGCCACTCCTCAGTCCCTTCTCCTCCATTCTCCTCTCGGGATCTTGGGCATGCATGCACACGTGCCTGGCGTGAGTTTAAGCCACCAGGTCCAGGACTTGAACCGTGGTCAACTACATGGGAGTCCAGTGACATAGCCATTACGCCAACTGCTGGTCCCGAAGAGGGCTTGTTTTTAACTGCAAACTCCTACCTTGTATCATAGTAGTGATGATTCAGTTAGAGACTCCACAGACAGGGTCCAGCCTAGGGCCAAGTAGGTTTAACAAACACAGGTTCAAATAATGGAGCAAAGGTACCATTAATCGCCTTGCTTTATGTAACCAGAGACCAGCCTAATTCCGTAGCCCATACTCATTTCCAACATTCCTCAAAGGCCTTCAAATCCCACTAAATTGCCACTCTTACCTCCTGCTTTTCTTCTGGGCAGTATATTGACTACACTACTCAAGCAAAGAAACTTGCCCAAGTGCCTAGAATATTAACCAACAGAGCCTCAATAAAATATTAGCAAATACTAATATTTTTATCCTTATAACAATTACGCACTCTGCCCTCGGTATGCACAGAGAGTGTGGAGAGCCACCTTTGACATCCCCAAGTCACTACTTGTAAAACCAGCACTGTTAAAGACCAGTCACCACTATGATGCTAGCGCCACCTACTGCTGATAAATTGAAAAGCATATCTCAGTCCTAATAACCCTGAGTTGGTTCAAAGCTTTACTTGATTTCTTCCGATAGATGAAACTTATATGATACATATCTCAGTTAACTAGCTAAATAGCTAAAACTTCTGAAGTTCCCTTTCCTTTTTCCATTTAACCATTAACTAATTAACTGGTCAAATATTTGTGCATGTTCTCTCTTTTAACTATTAGTTTGTTGGGAAAGTCATGACATGTTTTTCTTTTTTTTGTTTTTTTTTTTTATTAAATAATTGTTTTATTTAACTTTATTTATCTATTTATTTATTTTAATTTGACCAGAGAGGGACAGAGAGAGAGAGAGAGAGAGAGAGAGAGAGAGCGAGAGAGAGCGCAAGTGAAAGAGAGAAAGCAAGCCGCCGAGTCTTGGACTGGAACCGCGGTCAGCCATGTGGGAGTCCAACGTTCTTAACCACCACACCACCTGTTGGCCCCGACATGATTTTCTATCCAAAAATGTGTCATGACTTTCTGGACAACCCAATAAAAAGCTATGTCTCTTAACTACTTCAGAAATTTTAATTCTTAAAATTTAAATTATTGTACATGTAACTTTAAATTTTTTTCTTCTATTTTATAGAGAGATTTTTGCTATAGGGCAAATTGCCAGAGAGACAAAGAGACAGAAAGTGAGAAATCACCCTACCAGGGGGATATGGCCATGCTGCAATCCCTTCTCCATTCTCCTCTTGGGATTTTGGGCACCCATGTGCACCTGGTGTGAGTTTTAAGCTGCCAAGTCTGGGACTTCAAATGTGGTCATCTATGTGGGAGTCTAGTGACATAACCATTATGCCATCTGCTGATTCCAACTTTAATGTTTTAAGTAGTTGACCTTATTTGGGACTTATAAAACCTTGTTGGGACTGCATTTATATAAGCTAGAAAATAAAACTTTGATTTAACCTTCATTGATCACTTTCTTTTTTTCCATTTATTTATTTTTACATTTTTCCACATTTACTTTGCATATCAAAAATTTTTTTCTCGGGAACCAGCAGTTAGCGTAATGGCTATGTCGCTGGACTCCCACGTAGTCGACCGCGCTTCGCGTCCCGGACCCGGTGGCTTAAAACTCATGCCAGGCGTGTGTGCGTGCGTGCCCAAGATCCCAAGAGGAGAATGGAGGAGAAGGGATTGCGGCGTGACCATCCCCCCTGGGGGGTGATTTTTCGCTTTCTGTCTCTCTGTCTCTCTCTGTCTGTCTGGTGAGCGCACGCGCCCTATAGCGAAGATCTCTCAAAAAAAAAAAAAACAATTTTTTCTCATACTGCATAGTTCTTGACAGTTAATAAACAACTTTCAAAATGTCAATACTAAATTTTAAAGATGTTAAAAATATTTCTTATAATTTTATGACTCTATAACAACGGAGACAGTATGGTTTTAAATATTTCTGAGAAAATATTTACATGTCAACTACTCAAATTGTTGAAAAGCAAATGCCCAGCACACAAGTCACACATAAACCTTTTCAATCCAGCCCTGCCTACCAAGTATTCTGTGATATACCATCTGCTAGCAAAGATCTGTCTCTTTTTCTTCCTTCAACATCTTTCTCAAGATAATCCTCTGGTGTGATTGCTCTTTTGCAATCTCTACTGATTAAATGCTGGACTGGAAAAGTCCAGGTTATTTTATGTTATAAATTCCTTCATATATCTTCTCTAATCCTCTCTGCCAGGCAGAACTATTTATGGTGACAGGCCATCTTTCTAAGAGCTTCTGTTGGCTTACTTGAGATCTACCTTAGTTCCATAGTTTTTTGATTAATCTTCAGGTTGACATTCCAGTCAAAGCCCTGTCCAATAATGAGTATTTCCAATTTCTGATTCAGTGCAACAAGCATTATTGAACTTATGCGAATAACCCTTCTGCCACAAAATAAGAATACTCCCAAATATTTCCAATTCAAGAGGGGTCAGGAAGGAAGAAAAATTTATTTTTCCATTTAAGGAAACAAACAAGAAAAACATTTTAACAAATTGCTGAACCTATCAACAGTTCAAAAGAAAGTAAAATGCTTAAATTTGGAAAACGAAGCATAGTAAAAAAAATCAGTAATGTTTTACTCAAAAGTCATAAAATTCTATTTCACCAGTTCCATCTTATGTTCAAACTCTCTTCTGTTGAATATGCTGTGTTGCTGTGGTCCAATCTTTCCATTTAAATCCTGGAAGTTAACATTCAACGTTATTATTAATATTTCTTGTCCCTAGCATTAAATTGGTCATTTTCTTGGTTGCCTTTTGTTCTCTTATTTCTGTATGTGTCTTTAGTTTTCCTGGTAGAGCACTCCTTTCAGAACTTCTTGAAGAGTAGGTCTGCTATTGGCAAATACTTTCAAGTTTTGTTTATCTGATAATGTTTTTATCCTTTCTTTCCATATGAAAGATAATCTTGCCGGCTACAGTATTCTTGGTTGAAACTGTTCGTCACTGAACACTTTGAATATATTTTCCCATTCTTTCCTTGCTCACATTGTTTCTTACGAGAGGTCTGAGGTTAGCCTGATGGGATAACCTTTATAAGTAACCTGATGTTTTTCTCTTGCGAATTTTAGTATCTTGTCTTCATCCGTAGATTTGGCCAGTCTGGCTATGATGTGTCTTGGAGAAGATCTTCGTGGGTTGATTCTATTAGGGTCCTTTGTATTTCTTGGGTCTGGATGTTTGAATGTCTCTCTAGATTCGGAAAGTTTTCTTCCAAGATTTCATGGAATAAATTATCAATGCCCTTATTAGTTTCCTCACCTTCTGGGATACTGATTATCCAGATGTTTGGGCGCTTAATGCTGTCTAGATTCTCATTTGGGGGGGGGGTTATTTTCTCAATTTTTTTGGTTGTTTTTTCTAGATCAGAGGTTTTGTTGCCTTCAAGATCTGAGATTTGATTTTATGCATGGACTAATCTGCCTTCTTTTTAAATTTTATTTAACTTTATTTATTATTATTATTATTTAAATTTGACCAGAGAGAGACACAAAGAGAGTTGGAAAGCTAGAAAGCAAGCCGCCAGGTCCAGGACTCAACCCGTGGTCGGCCATGTGGGAGTCCAGCACCCTTAACCACCACGCCACCTGCCAGCTCCATGCTTTTAATGCTTTCAAGGGAGATTTTTTTTTTTTTTTTGAGAGGTTTTTGCTATAGGGCATGTGCGCTCACTAGAAAGACAGAGAGAGACAGAGAGACAGAAAGTGAGAAATCATCCCCTGGGGAGATGGCCACGCCGCAATCCCTTCTCCTCCATTCTCCTCTTGGGATCTTGGGCCCTCACATACATGCGCCTGGTGTATGTTTAAGCCACTGGGCCCAGGACTCGAACCGCGGTTGACTACATGGGAGTCCAGCGACATTGCCATTATGCCAACTGCTGGTCCCTCGAGGGAGGTTTTGATTTCCTGAATGGCAGCCTTCATCTCTAATAGCTCCATTTGATTATTTTTTATGGTGTGTATTTCCTCTTTCGGATCATGGAAGAACTTCAAATCCTCCTGGAATGCATTGTCTCTTTTCTCCTGCATCTTCTGGAGTTCATTATCTCTCAGCTCTTGCATCTCATTTAGTTTTGTCACTATGAATATTCTGAATTCTCTATCAGACATTTCCATGAGTTCTACTGTACTATCTGTGGATGATGAGGGATTGTTCTTGTCCCTTAGAGGAGAGATATTTTCTTGGTTTGTTTCTTGTGTCTCTGTGGTGGTTTTGGGTCATTCTGTGACAAAATTTCTCCTCTACTTGTCTGAATATTTCAGGAGTCTAGAAGGTAGAGTTTAGAGCATAGCTTCCCTGAAGAGGCCGGGACACACCTCAGCTTTAAAATGGCTTCTTGTCTGAATATTTCAGGCATTGAACACTTTCTTTACACCAAGCACTAGGCACTTGGAATACAGAGTTCTGTTTTGAAAGATTTATTTATTTGTTATTATTATTTATCTTTTAATTTGACCAGAGTGAGCCAGAGAGAGAGAGAGAGAAAGTGAGAAAGAAAGCTGCCAGGTCCCAATCTTGAACCACAGTAGGCCATGTGGGAGTCCAGTGGTGTGGTTGAACCACCACACCACCTGCCGGCCCCTGGAATGTAGAGTTTAAAATGTTTTTTAAAAATTATCTCAGGGCTGGTCCCATAGCCTCGGAGTTGAGGAAGCCAGATCCTACATGGCCAACCACTTTTCAAGCCCCATCGCTGATGTCTTGAGGGATGCCCCAGATGTATGTGTGCAGATGCCGTGTGCCAATAACAGGATGGAGAGGTGGTAGAGGGACTGAAGCATAACCGCACCCCACTGGGAGTGCGCTCTCTCTCTCTCTCTCTAGCACATATAAGTGCCCTCTAGAAATTGGAAACAAATTACCCCAACGAAGAACAAGTAACATAAAAGCATAATAAAATGGTAAGAATTATAAAGGACTTTTATATGGAGGAAAATCAGAAAAAGTTCTGCGTGGGGTTCTGCAGAGGTGACTTTAAACTACAGGATGTCAGAAGAGGTAAGAACTTACTTGTCCATTCATTTGTTAAGTGCCTTCTATATGTACAAGATTAAGTTGTACTGGGTCGATTTTCTAAAAGAGGAGGCAGCTATATAAACAAATTATTTCCCCACCCTCCTTTATATAAAATCAGAATAAAGGGCCGGCAGGTGGTGTGGTGGTTGGTGCCACTGGACTCCCACATGGCCAACCACAGTTCAGGTCCTGGACCTGGTGGCTTGCTTTCTCACTTTCTTCTCTCTTGCTCTGTCTCTCTCTGATCAAATAATAAATCAACAGAGCTTAAAAAAAATAAAATTTGTTAATTTGTAATGAAAATATAAACATCAAGAGACTTATATACACTTAAAGAACTTACACTATAAAAAGAGTAAGTACCATGTGAATTGTAACATAAAGATGGCATAACTACCCTCATTCTTTGGTGAGCCATTCTACCAGAACATAAACTCCTTAAATGTGAAATTTGGCCTTACTCACTTTATTATTATTTTTTAATATGTCAGAGGGCATGTTCACTCACAAGAGAGAGGGAGTGAAAGAGAGAAAAAGAGGGAGAATGACCACTCAGTGGAGTCTGGTAACAGCACAATCCCTTCTCTTCTATTTCTCTATCCCATTGGGATTTGGGGCATACACACACAGGTGCCTATTGTGTATTTTTAGGTTGCAGGAACCATGACTTGAACTGCGCAGGCAACCATGTGAGATCTGGCTTCCTTAACCACCAGGCCATGTAGCCAGCCTACTCTTATTAAAGTTATAACCCTTGAACCAAGACAGTGGCCAATCAAGGTTAGTTGAATTATGTTCAAAGAAGCAAAAAGACAAAGAAAGTTCATTAAGAAGATTGAGCTGGGGGCTGACAGGTAGTATGGTAGTTAAGGTGCTGGACTCCCACATGGCTGACTGTGGCTTGAGTCCCAGACCCGGTAGCTTGCTTCTCACTTTCCTTCTCTCTCTCAGGTCGAATTAAATGATAATAATAAATAAAATTAAATACTTCTTTGTTTTATTTAAGAGAGATTTTTGCTATAGGGCACATGTGCTCACCGGACACAGACAGAGAGACAAAAAATAAGAAATCACCCTTTTAGGGGGTATGGCCATGCCATAATCCCTTCTCCTCCATTCTCCTCTCCAGATTTTAGACACGCACGTACACGCACCCAGTGTGAGTATAAAGCCACTGGGTTCAGGACTGAAACCTTGGCCAACTATGTGGGAGTCCAGCAATGTAACAATTACACCATCTGCTGGTTCCTAAAATTAAGTAATTCTTAAAAAAAAAAAAAAAAAAAGATTGAGCTGGTATTTAAGGTAAAAAGGAGTTTTCAAGGTAATTAAATGAAGATGGTGTTGGGAATAAATAGTCCAATGTAGAGTTTTCTGAGCAGAAAGATTAGTATGGGGAAAAAAACACACACACTTTGGAAAACACCATTGCAAATAACTCAGTATATTTAGAGTATAGGGCAGAAAGAGGGAAGTGACGGGACATTACATTAAAGAAATAGGAAGAACCAGATCATGGAGGGGTTTACGCGCCATGCACATTACTGTTCACTAATACATGTCTTAGAAAGACAATTCTCTTGGTCAGTGGATGTCAAAGGTTGAGGAGGCTGGGTCCAACATGGCTGACTGCTAAATCTAGACGCATGAAAGACACACCAGGCACTGGGAATAGCAGATGGCATATGGTTATATCACTGGACTCCCACATGGCTAACTTCAATTCAAGTCCCGCGTGCTGGCCCAAAATCCCAGAAGGAAAATGGAGAAGGAATTGTGGCATGGCCATCCCCGCAGGGGGATGTGTTGTGACTGTTGCCCATGGCGGGTGGTTTCTCTTTTCCCTCTCATTCTGTGTCTCTGTTTCTTCCTAGTGAGTACATGTATCCTCTAGCAAAAACAAACAAAATTTAATGAGCAATTTTAATGCAAATTAACGAGTTATTTATTTTTAAAAACAAACACCCGAAAGAACATGACCTAAAAGCCATGTAATTTGTGCAAATGTTTTGCAAACTAATAGAGCTTTTTTACAGTACTTGGATGTCTAAAGATCTCAAAAATGATTGTTTAGAAAAGGTTTCTTCCTGTCAAATAAAATCCTTAATTGAGGGACCAGCAGGTGGCGTGGTGGTTAAAGACGCTGGACTCTCACATGGCTGACCGTGGTTCAAGTCTTGGACCTGGTGGCTTCTTTCTCACTTTCTCTCTCTCTCTCTCTCTCGCTCACTCGCTCATTCTGTCCTTCTCTGGTCAATTAAATAAAGTTAAGTAAAATAATTCCTTTAAAAAATCCTTAATTGAAAACATGTCTCTTCCATTGATAAAAGGTGTAAAAACAAATTATTTTAAAATATCTCTTCAGGGGCCAGCAGGTGGCATAGTGGTTAAGGTGCTGAACTCTCCACTCTCCGATGGTCAACTGTGCAGTTCGAATCCTAGACCTGGAGGCTTAAAATTCACACCAAGCACATGTGTGTGTGTATCTAAAATCTTGAGAGGAGAATGGAGGAGAAGAGATTGCGGGATGGCCATCCTCCCTGGGGGATGATTTCTCAGTTTCTGTCTCTCTCTGTCTCTCTGGTGAGTGCATGCATCCTATAGCAAAAATCTCTCTCTAATAAAAAGGACATAATTTTTGTTGGTAATGTATTAAATTACAATAAATCAATAAAGCTAAAATGTTATTAGGAATTAAGCTATTTAATCATTTTTTTCCTCAGCATACTCTTAAAAAAGAAATAAAGTAACCTATGTGCTCAAAAAAATATGACAACACACTGACAAAAAATATAATGTAACAGGATTCCTCTACATGGATATATGCACACACACACTCACGTGAGGTAACACACAATTCCTCCATGCCTAACTCTAAAATGAGAACAAAAAGTGTCACTTTGAATTTTGATTCCAAAATCCATGGTTTCTGAACTGGGGAACTAAACTACTACTTTTTGTTTTATTTTTGCAGTGAAAAAAATCACATCAGTTGTATCTTTGTCTTTTTTTTAAATTGTCAGAAGCATGTATGCCTACCCAAGAAAGAGCTAGAAAGGAAGAAAATACTCCCATAATGGGGCATAGTCACTAAAATCTCTCCCCCCCTCATTTTTCCATCCATTGGGATTTCTAGCATGTACACATATGCCCGGTGTGGTTTTCAAGCCTCTGGGGCCAAGATTCCAACCACAGTTGATCATATGGAATCCAGTTCCCTCAATCACTAGGCTACAGGGCTGACTCTCATTTTTGTATTTAATATAAATTTGTAAATTCTAAATCTTAGACTGTTTATATTAAAGTGTTTAAGTTAAAATATATAACAAAGCTAAAAAAGCTAATTTTTTCTTTGACAATTTCCCTACTTTGGGAATCGACAGGTGGCGTGGTGGTTAAGGCATTGGACACTCCCACGTGTCTGACTGTGGTTCTTGTCCTGGACCTGGTGGCTTGCTTTTACGCTTTCCTCTCTCTCTCTCTCTCTCTCTCTCTCTGCCTCTCTGGTCAAATTAAAATAAATGAATGAATAAATAAATGAAATTGAATAAAATAATTCTTTTTAAAAAAGGAAAATTTCCCTACTTAATGCAAATAAGTGAAATGAAAAAGAAAAGCTATTGGTAAACTTAAGCTTTTTAAGATGAACTTTTCCCCCTTATGACAGAAAATGCATGTATGTGCATGAAAGAGAGAGAGAGTGTCCTTGACAGGGTCTTGTCAAGCTGTGATCCCCACCTCTCCTGCCAGTCCTCCAGTTCCTCAGGGTCCTGAACACCCACACATATACCCAGGGTGGGTGTCCAGGGTTAGGCTTAGGGTTAGTTGAGAGGATCCAGAAATTATTTGAAAATGAGTTCCCGCAGGTTAATTTGTGACAACACTTTGTTTCGAAAAGGAAATAAAAATTATACTTAATTAACACAAGTTAAGATTATAAAAATCTTATAACCTTATAAGAGAAAGAAAGAATTTCTCTTCAGATATCTATTATTTCATTAAAGTAAATTTTATTCAGAGAAGAAAAATACTGTGGTTGAAGTTTAAGGTTAAGATAATCTTAATGGCATGAAAAGACAAGGTTCTCTTTCCATGAAATATAAATAGATTCATGAGATTTCCTGCTACCCCCTCAGCACCTACCCACTTACAGGATATTCATCCACTGAACTGTTACCACACATTAAGGAAGTGAAGCAAGGCATTCCTTTCAGTCATTAGAGATTCTTGCACCTAACCAGGGGGATTGAGACTAAAATAAAATAAAATAACAATTCCAAAACTTTTAAACAGACTTTAATTTTGGAAAAACTAATTTTTGTTTAAATTTGATTATTGGAGAGTAGTTTCTCCAGTTGTTTCAGCCTTTACTATAAACGCTGGATGAAGGCCAAGGACTCACATACTGAGCCTGTCTTGTATCTATCATCTATCTATCTGTGTGTTGTAATTTTCTTTTATTTATTTATTTATTTAAATTTGACCAGAGAGTGACACAAAGAGAGAGAAAGAAAGAGAGGAGGAAAGCCGCCAGCTCTAGGACTCGAACCGCGGTAGGCCATGTGGGAGTCCAGTGCCCTTAACAGTCATGCCACCTGCTGGCCCCTGTCTGTTTTAATTTTCAGGCTGCTGGATCCAGAATTCAAACCGCAGTTGCCCATGTGGGAATCAAGCATGGTAGCGTGGTGTTTGAGGTACTGAGCCTTTCTTTAACTTACAACTAGAGGGTTGGAAGAATTGTCACCCCGGTCCAAATAATACTGCTCCTACCAAGCCTATTTGCTCTGACCTTTCCCTAAGGGTGAAATAAGAACACAATCCATTTATGTTTATTTTCTTTTTTAAAGCTTGTTGCTTTTTTCAAAGTTGTACCTGTGTATGATTAAAGAATTAAATGGTTCCAACAATATTTCTCATTCTCCAAGGCAACCACTATCAACTTTTGACTGAGGCTTTGGTATTTACCTCCATGTATCAAAATATTGTGTGTGTAAATCTACTTCTTTGTATTTTAGTTAGTCATTATCTGCTGACATCCCAATATGGAAGATGAGGATTTAGTTTTCTTTAGCACACTCCTCTGTACCTCCACCACATGTGCACATTTTATCCTTGGTTTTCCTGATACAGTTATACCATAATTTGCTTGTCCTACCCAGGGAGGAGATTCCATTGATGTAATGGATCAATGTGATGTTCTGCAGGATGTCTGGAAGGTCCAGAACTCATTAGACTATTTTATGCAGCAGGGCAAAAGTATAGTTAGCAGGGTCATCTGGTGGTGTGGTGGTTAAGACAGCTGGATCCTACACAGCCAACTTCACTGTTTGAGTCCTAGACCTGGTGGCTTGAAAAGCACACTGGGCGCATGTGCATATGTGCCCAAAATCCTGGGAGGAGAATTTAGAAGGGATTGTGGTGTGGCCATCCCCCTAGGGGAGAGGGATGATTTTCACTTTCCCTCTCTGTCTCTCATTTAGTCTCTTTCTGGAGAGCACCCTATAGCAAAAAAACAAAAGAAAAAAATATTGTTAATATAGTCCTGGGGCCAAACTATAAATGTGTACCTTTGTCTGTTTCATGGGAATGCCAACTGTTTCTGATCCTTTCTCACGTTTGAAAAAGAAAAGTATGTATTTACTAAAATTAATGATGCATACCAAGTACCCAAGGCTGTATTAATGTATTCTAGCAAACACACCACATCTGGCATGGCAGCTGCAATCAGGCCTACTAACTGGCTGAGCTTGCAGTAATCGACTGTCATCCTTCAGGGTCTGTCTACTTTCGCAGGGCCAGATGGTGAGTTAAATGGAAATATGAAGATAATCTGCACCTCGGTTTCCTTTACATTTGTAAAAGTGACACCAATGCCATGCCCTCTTAAGATATAATAGTATTTGATTGCCTGTGTGCTATGATCTGAATGTTTGTGGTCCCCCCCAAATTCCTATTTTGATGCCCTAATCCTGCATGTGATAATATTGGGGGGGGTTATCTCTGAAAGTAACTAGTTTTAGATAATGTCTCAGTCCGTTTGGGCTGCTGTAACCATAGCCTCGGTGGCTTATAAATAGAAATTTATTTCTCATAGTTCTAGAGGTAGACAAGTTTAAGATCAAGGCACTGACAGGTTCTGAATCTAGAACCCACTTCCTGATTTAAAGTGTTACAGAAAACCAGATGCCAAGGAATGGAAAGTAGCACTTGGAGAGATTAGGAGAACTGTTTATTATATGATGTCAGCAGTCATGGAAGAGTTAACACTTTAAATCTCAGCCCCACCCCTCCCCCAGAGGTTGGACATAGTCTTTTATGGGGTAATTGAGAATGGGAGGTCTTGGGGTGGGGAATGGGCTCAGAACCTGCCCTATGCAACCTCAAAGGGAGGAGGCAGAAAAGCAGGAAGACTAATCTATTCAAGGTACTAATCTATTCAAAGTACTAATCCATCCAAGGTTTTCAGGTTATCCTGTAGCTCCAGGGAGGGCAGAAACCTTAGACAGCTATCATCCCTGAGTTATTTATGAATTCAGGGTCTCTTCATATCAGGAGTGGGGTTTAAAGACAACAGGAACATTAATCACTCTGTTTACTTTTAGGCAAAGGAGAAGGCAAGTTTCTAGTCATAGGAAATTAACAGTTTATAATGGAGGCACTCCTCCAAGATAGTATCGCCTGCTTCAGAAGATCCCACCACCACCACCACCAAGTATCATCACGTTGGGAACTAGGTTTCAACATATGAAATTTGCAAGGCACAAGCATTCAGTCTATAGCAGATAAGGTCATGAGGGTGAGACTGCCATGATGGGATTAGTATCCTTATAAGAGAAAGTGAGACTACAATTCTCGTTCTCTGCATACACACACTTAAGAAAAGTGGTGGTCTGCTAGCTAGATGGGGCACTTAACAGAAATTGAATCTGCTAGAACCTTGATCTTAGACTCCACAGCCTCCAGAACTTTGAGAAATAGTTAATACCCATCTTTTCCCCCCAAAGGTTTTCACCATAGGCCACATGTTTTCACCAGAGAAGAGAAAGAAAAAAATGAGAAATTACCATCCAGGGGAGATGGCCATACTACAATCCTTTCTCCTCTATTCTCCTCTTGGGAGTTGGGGCATGTGTGCACACATACCCAGTGTGATTTTCAAGTTGCTAGATCCAGGACTCAAACTGTGTTTTGGCTGACCATGTGGGAATCCAGTGCCTTAACCACCGTGTCACCTTCTGTCTCCAAAATAAATGTCTTTAAGTCACCTAATCTATGGTATTTTGTCATAATAGGTGGAGTTGACCAAGACCCCATGTCATGTTTGGCTGGAGATGAGAGAGAGTTTCAGAGACTTCCGTTTGGCCTTTCACACCATGACAGCTTTTTACCCCACAATGGTTCTAATGGGTTTGCACCAACTGCCGAATAGGTCAACCCTGTTGTCATTTGGGGGGTAGGAAAATGACTGGTGGGGCCAGAGACCTAGTAGCCTTACTCTGAGCTGGACCTATGACTCCATTTAGTAACCGGCTGCTCTGCTATTTTTATAGTGGGCAGGGGACCAGCAGATGGCGTAATGGCTATGTCGCTGGACTCCCATGTATTTGACCACGGTTTGAGTCCCAGACCTGGTGGCTTAAACTCATGCTGGGCACATGTGCATACCCAAGATCTAAGAGGAGAATGGAAGAAAAGGGATTGCAGTGTGGCCATCCCTCCTGGGGAATTTGCTACAGGGCATGTGTTAGGGAATGTGTGCTCACAGAGAGAAGAGAGAGAGAGAGAGAGAAGGAAAAGTGAGAAAGCAAGCCACCAGGTCTGTGACTTGAACCAGTCAAACATGTGGGAGTCCAGCACATTAACCACCACACCACATGCTGGCTCCCCACCCTAAGCTTTTATTTATTTATTTATTTATTTAGCCTAAGGGTGCATTCCCTTGAAGGTGGGGGAAGGGTGGGGGAGGTGGGGACAGTAAGAGAAAAAGTGAGAAATCATCCCCCCCGGGGGATGGCCATGCTGCAATCCCTTCTCCACTCTCCTCCTGGGATCTTAGACACGTATATACGTGTGTCTAGGATGATTTTCAAGCTACTGGGTCTAAGACTCAATCCTTTGGCCATGTGGGAGTCCAGCTACGTAACTGCTATGCCACCTGTTGGCCCCCTACCTAAGCCTTTTTTTTTTTTTTTTTTTTGAGAGGTTTTTGCTATAGGCATGTGCACTCACCAGAGAGACAGAAAAACAGAGAGAAATCACCCCCCAGGGGGATGGCCATGCTGCAATCCCTTCTCCTACATTCTCTTCTCAGCTGGGATTCAAACTGTGGTTGACTACATGGGAGTCCAGTGACATAGCCATTAGGCCATATGCTGGTCCCTCTCCTTAAGCCTTTTAATACCTACTTGTCCCACCTGCCTGTTCTAGCCTTCCCTTGAATTTCTGTTTCATTCAGTGAGTCATTGCTTTTTCCATGCTTTTAGGAGCCACACTAGAAAGTTCATACTAATTATTGGAAGTCCTTGCCAGAAAATTAAATCCTGTATTTTGGGAGAATGCTCCCAACTCAATATAATTTTTCTAATTTAATGATAAGTTCTGGCTCCCTAAATCATTCTCAGAATCGATTCCTATTCATTTTTCTCATGATCCTGTTACCCAGTGTGAGTTTTAAGCTTTTGGGTCAGGGACTCCAATCTCAGTAGACTACACGGAACGCCAGTGACAAAACCATTACGCCATCTGGTTCCTGGAGAAGAGTTCCTTACCTCATCAGGCACAGCACTTTCCCAGCTAGGTTACACTGGGTCATAGAGAAAGTCCGTGACAAATTTTTGAATAGAAAAATATGGCAGGACTTTCCCAAGAACTAATATTATGACTTAATGCTAATTATAGGTCTGCTGGCCAGAAGGCTAAGTGGAAGGTGGGGGACTAGGGAAGGAAGCATGTTGCCTTCCAAGTAAAAGCCTCTGCAGTAACTTAGCACAGCAGTGATAAGCTTAGTAGGGCAGTGAGTCACACTACAGGGACCAGATCCATCTGGGGAATCAAAAGTTCCAGGACTACCACCTAGATGTCCACGTGTCAGACTGCTAAATTTTCTCAACTATGACCCTGACTTTGGCACAATAGACCTACTGTTTTGGGCATTTAACTGCCTTTGAAGTTCAGCCCTTCTACAGCTCTGGTTCTGGTGCTCAGCTTTCTGCACACTTCTGAACACGATAGCTGCTTTGTGTACAACAAAGAGATGCTCTGGCTTTCACATTTGACTATCAGTTGCTTGTTACTTACCTCAGTGGTTCATTATTTTTTGGTAGCTGAAGTTTAGCAATAGCCATTCAATCTCGGTATCTTTAAAGCTCTAATTTCCACCGTGTCTCAAATGCTGACACATCACACCTGCTGGTGCATTCCCTTCCACCTGGTACATCATCCTAACTGGACCATCACCTTGTGCCAGGGGCTGGCTCTGCTTTACCTACCATCAGCCAGTAAGCCACAAAGCAGCTTATTGCCTGCCTTCTCCAACCAATCCTAGCACCAAATCTTGCAGGTAGACTTTTTGGGAAGCAGATGCTGAGACAGTTTGGGGTATAAGATGTGACAGGAAGGGAAAGGAAGCAAAGCTGGGAAGAGGAAAAGGTAAATTCCCAATAAAGGTCCTACAAAGTTTTGGCTAATCTGGTTAGGAGCTCTGGAGTGAATGCTGCCTATCGGATATGTCCAGTGGTGGGCCATAATGAATGACTCTTTTTATCCCAGTTTTGCTTAATCACCCAGTGTAGGCCACCATGGGAAGGGCATGACCTCACGAGGCCACTGTCTGCAGCTGAAGTAGATCCTGATAGAGCCAACACCTGGGAGCATGAGAGCAAGTCCTTTCTTTTTTGGAGAGGTTTTTGCTATAGGGCGCATGCGCTCACTAGACAGACAGAAAGTGAGAAATCACCCCCCCACGGGGATGACCACGCCACAATCCCTTCTCCTCTAGGGATCTTGGGCACGCACGCACGCACGCACTAGTGCCCGGCGTGAGTTTAAGCCACCGGGTCCGGGACTCGAACCACGGTCAACTACGTGGGAGTCCAGCAACATAGCCATTACGTTAACTGCCGGTCCCAAGCAAGTCCTTTCTTAAAGGGGAGTCTGAGTAGCACATCTCCATATCTACCACAAGGGACAAACGGATACACACTATACAACACATTCCTTTTCAAAAAACCAAGATACATATTTACTCCATTTTTCACTGTCTAGGGAAATCCTAACCAATGTGGGATATCTTTTTTTTAAAACTAGTAAAGAGAAACATAGTGGACACTGCTGTTTGTGTCTAATATACATTTTCTACTTCTTCCTTAAAAAAGGATCCCTGATTTTTAGTTGGGCATACGGCTACAGAATAAAATTGATGTCAAATTACTATGTTCTGGCCAATGGGTTGTCAAGTAAGAATGGTGTGTGCATCTTCCCAGATGTACCCTTGAAACAGGAGGTGTGATCATCTTCATCTTTTTTTCTTTCCTACTTACTGCAATGCAGACATGATGTTTGTATCTTATACTAGACTATAAGGTAGAGGCCATATATTGAGAATGGAAGAAATTAGGTTCCTAAAAGTCATGGCATCACCATACTAATCTAGACTGCCTACTTTTGCACTGTTTATGTTGACTGAGGATACGGTCAACTGTACAGGAATAGTGACTGTCAAGGAAATGGGAAACGAGAATTTGCTGGCTATCCTGGTAGAATTCCAAGTGGCACTGATCTGCCAGTAAGAGAAAATGAGATACTGACAGTCAGTCCATGGTGCACAATGGCAAACTGAGAGACTGATGATATGTTTTCTTTCTTTTTTTTTTTTAGGTTTTTGCCATAGGGCATGTGTGCATACAAGAGAGAGACAGGGAGAAGGAAAGTAAGAAATCAACCCCCTGGGAGGATGGCCACACTGCAATCCCTCCTCCATTCTCCTCTCAGGATTCTGGGCACACATGCACAGGTGCCTAGCATGATTTTTAAGCCAACCTGGTCTGGAGGTCAAACTGTAGCCATCCATGTTGGGGTCCAGTGCCTTAACCACCACATTACCTGCTGACACCTATATTTTCAGATTCTATCTTTGTCTCTTTGCCTATATGTTGCTTCAACATGTCTGCCTGTGAAACAGGCTTCCAGGTGGCATGGTGGTTAGAGGTGCTGGATTCCCACATGGCCAACTGTGGTTTAAGTCCCAGACCTGGTGGCTTGCTTTCTCACATTCCCTTTCTCTCTGGTCAAGTTAAAAAAATAATAACAAATGGAATTAAGTACATAAATAACTAAAAAACAATAAAAGAAATAGACATCTGGATTTTAATATGTTTAAAAACAATGACCCTTCCCACTGAACCCAGTAAAGACCACAGTGCTCTTCCATTTTATAAAGACCAACTGCTGTGTAGCTGGTTGGGAAAATAATTTGTCATCTTTGTTTTTTCTTATATGACCATGCAGCCAATCCATCAGCAGAGCTTGTTGGCTGTACTTCAGTGTACCCTGAATCCTACCAGTTCTCAACATTTCCACTATCTTACTTATTCCATTTTACTAAACCTGCCTTAAATTGACCTTCCTGCTTGCACTCTTCAAGGTCAAGACTGAATACTGGCAGCCACTTTAACAAATCAGCCATCCCCAGCTCAGAACCATCTAGTGATGACCTGCACAATCTGAATCTTGCCTATCTCACTAATCCCATCTCCCACAATCTTCTCTCCTAGGCTCAAGATACTCTTAAGCAATTTGGCCACCTTGTTTCATTCCCAAATCCCAAGCACGCTAAACTTCAGGATGTTTTAAACTTTGTTGTTCTCTCTGCCAGGACTACTCCTGCCTCAGATTCCTCCAAGGCTCATGAAGATTTCCTTCAGCTCTCTGCTCAAATATCAGATGATCGTAGTATAATAAAACAGCAAATTTTTTATTTCCTTTCCGTATCGCGTATTTCTTAACACTGCAGCTTAGGTTTTGCCTCTCTCTAAAATGCAAAGTTCCTTTAAAACAGGAAACATACTTCACCTCGTATCCCTAGCGCCTTGAAAAATCGCTGGCACATAGTAGATACAAAAACGTGCTTGATGAAATGAATCTGGACTTATTCCGTGGCACTGCGCACTTCGTTGCGGGGTCACCTCACAAAGGTAAGCATACCAACACAAAAGAAAGTAAAGACCAGATGAGGCAGGTCTTGCTGCTCTGGACCCCTTTAGTGGGGCTCCTAGTAAACTCGCGCGGCCAGAACTGGGATCTTCAAATGTTCTTTCCTATCCGCGTGCGACTAAGAAGGGAAAGGGGTAAACAAGAGAAAAAGAGGCATGGAAGGGCTGAGGAGGAGGCTCGGCTCTACAGTATCCGCTGAGAACCTATTGTTACCCGTGACGGCGTTGGGTTTTAATTGGATAGCCCTGGGGCTGGGGCTGCGATTCCAACGAGAAAGCCGAACGCCGAGAAACAACAACGCAAGTCAGCCATTTTCCGAAACTATCGATAGTCTCCCTGGTAACCCCGCCCAAGCCAGGACGCAAGAAAGGGAGGCGGGGCTTGCGGCGAGGGCCTCACTCCGGAAACCGCACCCTCGGTGGACACCACCGTCGAGGATTCACAAAACGCGGAGCAAGACTCTTAACAGTCGGCAGCGAAAGCGCGCACTCGAGCGCCAATGAGCGTGGAAGGAGGGGAACCGCTCCTCAGGAACGCTCTGAATGTCCAGTAATGATTGGCTGGAGCTCCCCTGCCTTCTCCTTTGGTATTGGCTGGCTTGCCTCCTCCCGCCCACCCCACGGGCTTTTGTCTAGATACTTCTGATTGGCTCCTCCCGGGGGCGGCGGGGACCCGGTTCTGGGGATTGTCCATCCTGGATTGGTGGATTTGAGCACCTCGGGGCTCCAGCTCGAGGAAAGGGTCCGTCCCGTCTTCTCTCTGTCCCGTCTCCCGACCCGTAGGCTTTTCCCTCACGTCGCGCGCACGAATGGTTAAAAAAAGGGCGTGAGGCTCGAGCCCGCCAGCCAGGCCTCTGGTACCCAGCGCGCGCTCTCAGCGAGGCCCCGCGCGAGCTGCCCGTGACTGTGCCTGCGCTGTTTGAAACCGCGGAACCCGTTAGGGTCTTGGGAAAACTACCGTTCCAGCTGGTTCCGGAGCCCGTGCGTGCCGGGGGCGAGGGGCGGTCGCGAGGCGACTGTGGCCTTTCGCGTCTCTGCAGCGTGGACAGTGGAACCGGCATTTTCGAAGGACGCCACCTTCAGTCGCAGCGCTGGCGCGGGCGGAGGCTAAAACACGGGGGTCCTGAGACGGAGGAAAACGCGCCAAGTTCCCGTCGGTGGTGGAGTGGGAGAGACCCTAGCGGTTCCGGCGCTCGGCGAGCGGGACCGCTGCTTGTTGCGCTCCTTGCCATCCCCGGGCGGCGCAAGCGGGCGCCGCTCGGGCAATGTAGGAGGTGCCGGCGCCAAGCAGGTCCGAGCGGCGGCCCAGGTTCCCGCTCTGCTGAGCGGATGGTCACTCCCCCGCGGGGAGCGCGATCCGGAGCTTCCCTTGGGTCGGGGACCCGGCGGGCTCAGGGCTGGGACTCACCTGTCGCACCTACACTCATTCCAGTCGGACTCGCCGGCGTCACGCCGCGGACCTCGCTTTGGGCCATGACCAGGTAAAGGGGCCTGGGGAAGCGGGGCCGGTGTCCGAACGCGGAGGCAAGTTCGGCCGGTGCCGGAGTGGGGCTGCCGGGGAGACCCCAGCACCATTTCGGTCCTGCCCCCTTGCTGAGCTGCCAGCCTAGCCCTCTACCTAGGCGGCGCGCCGCCTCCTGCCACGGCGGAAGGCAGGTGCGGGCTGGGCGTAAATAGGCCGACCCCACGGGCGACGGGGCCAGGAGCGGTGGGTGCGGGCCAAAGACGCCACGGACCGGCCTCCCCCTGCGCGGCTGCAGTGTTCCGAGCGCACCCGCACCAGCCTAGTCTCTGCTCATCTGTCCAGTTTCCTCTCCGTTCCCTAGAGTGGTGCAGGACTGGGAGAAGCAGTGTTCCACTCACCGTTGTCCTGTGTCGGTCATTGCGAAATTTTACCGCGCATTTTCTCTCGCTTACAGTTTTTCCAAAAGTGTTTAGAACGCCACGTGTCTTAAACCTTTGGCGAGGATGCTGTCCTTGTTTGACACTTTTTTTTCCTTGCAAAACAGGAATTGAGTGGTGTCATCTTATAAAGGAAAGAATTGAAAACGAATGGGACTGATTGTTCACGCTGTCATCTGTTCAGGAAGGTTTAGTGTTTTCAACGAAACTTGATTTATCATTAAAGGGAAAACACTTTTTGGTGTAACGACCCTCCAGTTATAAGGAAAGCCAGGAGTAAGGAATGAGTGTAAGATACAGCGTCTAATAAAGTATTAACGTTCTGGTAGTGTTAAATGATCATTGCGTGGAGGTGGCCAGGTTTGGTTTATTAGGATGACAATCCACTATTTTCAGCTCTTAGATCATTTTTTTTTCCTATTAAGTCCAGTTACTCTGTCACAAGAATCTAGTTTCTATCACTTGCTAGAATTGATTCTAAAGTTATGAGAATTTTTTTTTAAGAATTATTTTATTAAACTTTATTTATCATTATTATCATTATTATTTTCCAGTTTGATCAGAGAGAGACAGAGAGAGAGAGAGAGGAAGTGAGAAAGCAAGCCACCAGGTCCGAGATTTGAACCTTGGTTGGCCATGTGGGAGTCCAGCGCCTTTAACCACCATGCCACTTGCCGGCCCCGAGAATTGTTAATGTTTACACATCCTTGACAATTTAGTTGTCTAGTATACCATTCATTAGATAGCATTTCATCAGAAGCATTGAGTCCAGAAGAGTAAATTAAGTTGGAGACAGAAATTAGTCAACTTTTCAGTTCTTCCTGAGTTTGGGCTCAAAAGTGGTTTCCCTGCAGTTCAGTGTCAGGAGTTCCTAAATGAGAGTCAGCAGAGTGAATGTTTAAGGATGGAATTTTAGTGACTTTGGTGAGTTCATGTTAACTACATTTGAAGCTCCTTGCAGGGATTTTAGGTTCTTGCTGGGGTTTGGGGCCCTAAGTAATTTTAATGGTCATATACTGGTCAGGTAATTATCCCCCAGATGTCTTAATGGAAAACAGAACTGATATAGTTTATATTACTATTTCCCTTTCGCCCCCACACTAGACAGTTTATTTAAAATAGGGTAGAAAGCTTGCAAAAGGCAAACTAAATCATCTATTTTTCTTCAAAGCATTTTGTTTTTCTTGGAGAGGTATTTTGCTATAGGGTACGTGTGCTCCCTCTTTCTGAGGCAGAGAGACAGAAAGCGAGAAATCACCACCACCCCCCTTTCCCTGGGGGCCACAATCCCTTCTCCTCCATTCTCCTCTCAGGATCTTGGGCACGCATGCACATGCGCCCGGTCACCGGGTCCGGGACTTGAACCGTGGTTGACTACATGGGAACCCAGCGACAGACATAGCCATTATGCTAACTGCTGGTCCCAGGCTGGGTTTTTCTTTAAGGTAATGACAGTATGGCAGGTTCTGTCATTTAAACTGTAAACATTGAGTGCCTATTGACAGGCAATTAAGTTTCAAATGAGTTCTACAATAATGTGTACTGTTCCCTTGGTAATTTTGTTTTCAGAATTGATTTGGTTGTCTACAATGGATAAAGAAAAATGAAAGAAACTCTCTTCTTTAATTAACAGATACAATTTGTGATTACAAATTTTCTCTACATATTAATTCTTGTCACTTACTGGGATTTGAAGAGAAAATGCCTGGTGTCATACCTAGTGAAAGTACTGGGCTTTCAAGAGGTAGTCCATCAAAGAAAAACAGACTGTCCTTGAAGTTTTTCCAGAAAAAGGAAACTAAGAGAGCCTTGGATTTCACAGATTCTCAAGAAAATGAAGAAAAAGCTTCTGAATACAGAGGATCTGAAATGTATGTATTTTAAGTATGTTCCTGTACTTTTTAAAATTCCACATCAGTGAAGAAGCATTGAGTTGATTCCTGTCTGACCTGATAGTCAGTAGAAGCACCCCCAACCCCAGTGCAATTTTAGTGCACTCCTAGTACGGCAAGTCTAGGAGTATATCCGTAGTAGAGCAGAACAAAATTGATGGGTCCCTGTAGGGATCACAAACATATAAACATTGTGCTTAGCCATTAACACTAACTCGGAGAAATAGTTATTGACTAAAATTATCTTTCAGTTTAAAATTAATCATCTGTAGTGCAACACATTTGTCTAACTGTAAAAAAAAGGTGATGCTTTTTTCCTTTGTTCAGAAGACTTGAAAGTTATCTGTTATTTACATTCTAATCATGTAGTCATATACAGATACGTAGTCATAACTAGTCATACCTGGTGTGGGTATACAATTGCAAATTTAAATTAAGATTAAAAATAAGTACTTCTGATGCAAAAGAATTCTTTAGTGACTGCAAAGGAATTACGATGAAATAGAACATTTTGTTCTACCAGTGGTTGCTCTAGCTGGAGTCAACACTAGCTCCATATTCAATAGATAAGCACTCTGCTGGGTGACTGGTATGGATTTGAGTGCATGTGTTTCTGATGTCTGCCAGCAATCAGTTGAGCTGTGAACCTTTTGTTTTTCAGCATTTGTGCTTATGAATATTAATGCTTTGAGGTGTTGCAGTAATGATTACTAGTGATAGTAAGTTAAATAAAAATATTGAGAGGACCTATTTTATTAAAGTGAACAGTGACAAAATTTGTTTTTAAATGGATACCTATATAATATTCTTTTATTAGACTTTTTTTCTCTTAATATCTAATAACAGAATCTTAGTGTAGCCTCTCCCAAATGTTGTAGTCAGGTTATTCTCAGATTTTTTTTTTTTTTACAGAATTCTTTTGTTTATTTATTTATTATTATTATTTTTCACATGAGTTTGCGGGGGAGAGGAAGCAAGCCACTAGGTCCTGTACTTGAACAACTATTTGCCACATAGGAATTCCAGCATCTTAACCACCACACCACCTGCTGGCCCAAGTCCCAGATTTTTATTTGGAGTTAAAACTACTTGATTAAAATTTCACAGTAGGCTAAATAACTCACAGAACCAGTTCCTCAATTGTCTACTCTGGAAAATGGGATTATCATTTTAAGGGAATTATTTTAGAGGCTTGTTGAGTATAATAATGTTTTTAACTTCTTTAAGAAACTTATTCTAGGTATTTAGCAATTTTTGAAACAGTACCCATTTTTCCACTTAAAATGTCTTCTGAATAAAATCCATTCACTGTTCAGATGATAACAGCGTTTAGGAAAAGATTAAGTCTAGAGGAAGTAATATTTTCACTTTGTTTCTTCATTCTACCTTTCTCCCCTCTATATCTCATAGTGATCAAGTTGTTCCTGCTGCACAGTCCTCACCTATAAACTGTGAGAAGAGAGAAAACCTGTTACCATTTGTGGGACTGAATAATCTTGGCAACACTTGCTATCTTAATAGTATACTTCAGGTAAATGGACAGTTTTGCTATATAACAAAACATTAATAGGCAAAAAATGATGTAACATTGAATATTTGTGAGCTTTTCAGGTTACTGGAGGACTTTAATTATCCATATTATCTTTCTCTTTGATCATAAATAAACCAGAATGAGCTTAAATAACGATGTTAAATTGCATTTTACTAAACTGCCTTTGGAGTTATTAATAGGAAAAGTGATAATACTAAATAAAGAAGGGATAGCAGAATTGAGTATACTTGATTAAGTAGAAGATGCCAAACCTTTACTTTCTCTGCCCGATTCCTAGTGCTTTGGTGCTATGTATCTTTTCTCTAGAAAGTACAGTATATTGGTGTTATGTTGTGCCCTTGTAGACTTTACGTTTTAGAATTGTCTGCTCAGGCTCAATGCTTGGTGTCAGTGAAAGTGGATATTAGGCTAATATTGACAAGATAGAGGACAAGTTTAGATATAGCTTAATCCTGGACTTTTAGGTAGCATACATTAAAAATACACTACAAAAAGCATGATACTGTTTAATGATTTTAGTTGTTTGTTCAGTAAATTGTTATATAATCTCATTTTTAAAGGTATTATATTTTTGTCCTGGTTTTAAATCTGGAGTGAAGCACTTATTTAATATTATTTCAAGGAAGAAAGAAGCTCTAAAGGACGAAGCCAATCAAAAAGATAAGGTAAAAAAATGAAGTAATATAAAAAGCAAAAAAAGTAAAATTATATTAATGTACTTGCTTAGAAATGAAAAAATAATAGATATACCAAATTGGGAAGAAGGACGAGGAAGATTATTTTTTTGTTAACTACAACTGAGATTTGAATTTCTTGGTACTTTATATTGAATGTGATTCTTCTTCAGTTAGTGTGAGGTAACTAATAGGTTATCCCCTTTTACAGAGTGTTTTTTCCTATCCTCTCTTTATTGTTTATTAAACATTTGTCATTGTATACCACAATCACAATTTGACATATCCATGTGATAGCTCTTATTTATCTGTTGTTTTTAAATTGACTTTTAAAATTTAAATGAATATTAAAGGTGTCTTATCTTTGACTTTCAAAATTAGAAAACCATTAACTTCCACATCAATAGAAAGTTTAAAAAGAAAAAAAGAAACTTTAAAAAAATTTACTTGCATACGCCATATAATTAGTACTGTAATGACATAAGGTTTAGGAAAACTAGTATTTAGTGAGACAGAGACCAGAAGGGAGAAGGTACTTAATTTAATTTGTCCACCAATGGAAATGTTGATCTCTGTGTTTGTGTGACAGGGAAATTGCAAAGAAGATCCTTTGGCAAGTTATGAACTCATATGCAGTTTACAGTCCTTAATCATTTCAGTTGAACAGCTTCAGGCTAGTTTTCTCTTAAATCCAGAGAAATATACGGATGAACTTGCTACTCAGCCACGGCGACTGCTTAACACACTGAGGTAAAGCCTATAATAAAATCTTATGGTTACATTTAGTCACTTACTTTTGTCTTTGGTGAAGAGCGATTTCTGAACAAATACGAACTACGGACAAGGAAAGTAGAAACTCCTGTTCCACAGTCCTTTATATCCTAGAGACACTGAAAACTTGACTTTTTTTTCACTAATTTGGTACTAAATTCATTAAATCTGAATTTGAATAAAGCTATTTGTAGTCTTATTTATCTTTAATGTGACTACTCAGATGTTTTTCTGTAATAGTGATTGTTTAATTATAGGATACTATCACATCAAGTTGGTGATACATACTTTACATGCAAGACTGTCTTTTTGAATCTGAAAATACCTGAGTTTCCAAACATGGTTCTGAGGATCTCAGATTAGAAATTTTAAGGCTAGGAGCCAGAAGGTGGCGTAGTGTTTAAGGGACTGGACTCCATGTGGTCAAATAAGGTTTGCGTCCTGGATCTGGTGGCTTGAAACTCAAGCTGGTTGAGTGTGCATGTGTGCCCAAAATCTCAAGAGGAAAAATGGAGAAGGGATGTGGCATGGCCATCCCCCCTGGGTGTGTGTGAATTCTTAAGGAAAAAAAAGATTTTAAGGTTATATTAAAAGTATATTAAATATTTAATTACATATACTATATTATGTATAACAATTATAAATTCCAAATATTTTTATGTGTTTGGAAGAGAACTTTTAGTTAACTGGATTAGATTGTGGGTACTGTCTTCAAAAGTGATTTGAAACTTTATAAAATTGACTTATTTTAAAAAATGATACTTATAAATAAGTCTTTTAAAAACTCATTTAATCATTTAGTTTAGAAAGACATAGGTGCAGTAAGCTTTAGTAAGAAACATTGTAGCAAAAAAGAGAAACACTGTAGCCATGAGCAGATTTGAAACTGATTTTCCATCTTAACTAGTAAACTTGGGCAAATTATCTGTTCATAGCGGTGATAATATCTATATATCATAAAGTTATTGTGAGGATTATGTGTACATATACTATAAAAAGCATTTTGAATAAAAGTTGGCATATGGTAAACTATATAAACTATTTACTAATATATCTAGAAGAGGATCACAATGTTGCGATAATGAAAATAGAGTAAAATTTGTTTTTATTTTCTAATTATAAGTTTAGGGAAGATATTTCAAATTGGTACTGACTAAGTGTCTTCAGATTTGTAAGATGAACTAATTTATAATATCCCTATGATGAATTCATTTCTATATAGATTTTCTTTGTATAGATTTTCTCTTCTATGTACTATGTATTCAAAACTTCTAGAATAGATGAAATGAAAATTTTTACTTATAGGGAACTCAACCCTATGTATGAAGGATATCTACAGCACGATGCACAGGAAGTATTACAGTGTATTTTGGGAAACATTCAAGAAACATGCCAACTCCTAAAAAAAGAAGAAGTAAAAAATGTGGCAGAATTATCTACCAAGGTAGAAGAAAAACCTTATCAGAAAGAGGAAGTGAGTGGTGGTGAGAGCATGGAGATGGAAAATATGAGGCATTCTGAGGACTGTGAAGAAAAACTCTCAAAAGGAAACGGGAAAAGAAAAAGTGACAATGAATTTGGTAACATGAAGAAAAAAGTTAAAGTATCCAAGGAACACCAGTCATTGGAAGAAAACCAGAGACAAACTAGATCAAAAAGAAAAGTTATAGGTGATACTTTAGAGATTCCTCCCAAAGTAATCCCCAAGTACATTTCTGAAAATGAGACTGCAAGACCCTCACAAAAAAAATCAAAAGTTAAAATAAATTGGTTAAAGCCTGCAAATAAGCAACCCAGCATTCTTTCTAAATTCTGTAGTCTGGGGAAAATAACAACAAACCAAGGATTCAAAGGACAGTCTAGAGAAAATGAATATGGTCTTGAAGAGGACTTCGGGAAATGTGAAAGTGGGAACACAACTAATGGTGGTGGACTTGAATCTTCAGGAAATAATGTTAAACCCGTAAATGTTAATGAAGTTCAATCCATAAGTAAAGGTCAGTATAATTCTTAACCTTTGGTAGAAAAGAGCACTCACAGTCTGAAGTGTTAGAATTCTCTCTTTGTAGATAGATGTTGGATGACAATATAACCTGTATGGCTAAAATTTTAAGAGGGGGAAATTAGCACTGAATATGAGTTCATGCTGTAAGTGCTATGCTTAGATGTTTGTATATATATACATGTTACATGTGTGCACTGTCACTAAGGTGACGCTAATTTGTAATTATAAACTAGAGAAGTTGAAGGGAAAGATTATATTTTTATATATGCAGTATTTGATATAAAGTCATACAGGAAGTTGTGTTTATTAAAATTCTTAGAGAACTAACTCCTTATGCCTTACTATCTAGTTGGTTCATATCTACAGACCTCAGGGAAAATAGGTACTATTTTTTTTTTTTTTTTTAGAATTATCTTATTTAACTATCATTTTAATTTGACCAGAGAGAGAGAAAAAGAGAGGGAAGTGAGAAAGCATGCCGCCAGGTCCAGGACTTGAACCACGGTAGGCCATGTGGGAGTCCAGCGCCCTTAACCACCACATCACCTGCCAGCCCTGAAAATACATACTGTTGATATGGTTAATGGTTTTACCAAGAGTGTCTTCCTTATTTGAGGGTATGCTACAGGGTAGTGTCTTTGAGAAGGGATGACACAACTGACTCTTTTTCCTTTTAGAAACAATAGTAATTTATATTCAAGACTATTTCTGTAAGGGATTTACATTTCATGAATAAGGCACCTCCTAATACTGATGAGCTGAGATATAAATATAGGATTTTTATTCAAGATACACTTTATTAAAATGGAGAATTGGTTATTTGGACTGGTATTGAAAACTAATCTGCGTATTTTCCTATTTTGATATTAGGTGAGGAACAAATTGGTTTTGAGCTAGTGGAGAAATTATTTCAAGGTCAGCTGGTATTAAGGACCCGCTGCTTGGAATGTGAAAGTTTAACAGAAAGAAGAGAAGATTTTCAAGACATCAGTGTGCCCGTACAAGAAGATGAACTTTCCAAAGTAGAGGAGAGTTCCGAAAGTAAGCAAGAAAAAGATTTGAGTCTTGCATAACTGAAGAAATAACTAGGTTGTCGGGAAAGTCATGACCTTCCTGACAACCCAATAGTTTTTTCAATAATACAATCTAATTAAAAAAAAAGAATACAATCTAATAGTAGCGTATATAGTAGTAATTAGGGAAAAAGCTGGCTTTTAGTGTCCTTAATCTAATATGAGAAGACTCTTAAAAAGTTTGTGGAAAATGGAATTAAAGTATGAGTTTATTCTGGGTCAGCAGGTGCGTGGCAGTTAAGGTGGTTGGATCCCACATGGCTGACTCTGAGTCTCAGACCTGGCAATTTGAAAAATATGCTGGGCGCATGTGTGCCCAAAATCTGGAGAGGAGAAGGGATTGCAGCATGGCTATGCCCCCTGTGGTGGGGGAGAGGACGATTTCTCATTTTCCCTCTGTCTCGCTGGTGAGCGCGCACACCTTATGGCAAAAATCTTAAAAAAAAAAAAAAAAGTATGAGTTTATTCTGGTGCAGAATTTTTTGAAATGCATATGTAACTTTTTCATGAAATGGGTTTTCCATGAACTTTGGGATGATTCCACACATGTAACCTTTTGTTTTTCCTTTATGAGAGAGTATAAGGAGAAAGAGTTTTGAAAAGGAAGAGACGGAATTAGGTGTTTGATAGGGTCGCCCTGGGTAGTGATTGTCCTGCCCCAGGTTGCCTGTGTTCTGGTTCAGATTTGCCTAGGAATTGAACCCAGGTCCTCTTATGTAACCTCCAGCCTCCCAGGAGGCTGGCTGGGTGCTGCCACAGTGGGGTCTAACATAACCTTTGTTATCTAGCATTACTTGTTAATAGTTAACATTCAGAAAAGTGGGCATTTTTATTTTCACACAGTGTTAGGATAGAAAAAAGAAATTTAAAAAGTTTAACTCTTGGAGACCTGAATCTTTCGGCATTACTGAGGTTATTTTTTTTATTTTTTAATTTTTTTTTCTTTTTTTGGAGAGGTTTTTGCTATAGGGCGCGTGCGCTCGCCAGACAGAGAGAGACAGAGAGATAGAAAGCAGGAAATCACCCCCCAGGGGGGATGGCCACGCCGCAATCCCTTCTCCTCCATTCTCCTCTCGGGATCTTGGGCACGCACGCACACGCGCCCGGCGTGAGTTTACGCCGCCGGGTCCGGGACTCGAACCGCGGTCGACTACGTGGGAGTCCAGCGACATAGCCATTACGCTAACTGCTGGTCCCGATTACTGAGGTTATTTTTAACACAGTATTTGGCCAATGTTGTGTCTAGTGCTAGTGTAAATCATAAAACTATGGAAATGTCATGGGAAATAATCATGAGATAGTTTACCTGTCAGATACTGAAAACTGATGATTAAATATAAACTACTTAAGATAGGTTCACTGTTGCAGACAGCTTATGATGAACGTAGTTTCTGAAAGTAAAAGAAGTCCCTGGTGGTTTTGCAGTGGGTAGTCAGTTGAAACTGAAGGCAATTTTGAATATGGAACTTTGTAACTTAATTTTTGAATGTTTGAAAGAGGTATTTGTGAATGAAAGAAATCTCTTTTTTAGTTTCTCCAGAGCCAAAAACAGAAATGAAGACCTTGAGATGGGCAATTTCACAGTTTGCTTCAGTGGAGAGGATTGTAGGAGAAGATAAATATTTCTGTGAAAATTGCCATCATTATACTGAAGCCGAACGGAGTCTTTTGTTTGACAAAATGCCTGAAGTTATAACTATTCATTTGAAGTGCTTTGCTGCTAGTGGCTTGGAGTGAGTATAGTAAATAAAAACTATATGAAAAGAAAGAACTGCACTAGAAGATAAGATTTGTTCACAATATAATAATAGGAATATAAAGTACTGAAATGAATTTGTAAAGTTTGCCTTAGAAAAGTTCTTATTAACAGTCTACTTGTATAAAAGCATTAATTTAAATACTTTCAGTAGAGTTATATATAGCCTATTATAATTTCTTTATGCATCATTTTATACTCACTTCTTACATGCTAGTTATATAACTCAATTTTAGTATAACTGAATTGTACTAAACACATTACATACATCAAGACCTTTTGCAAAGCAAAATTATTTTAGTTTTTTTGTTGGTTTGTTTTTAATTTGCCAGAGGGTGCATGCTGTTGCCAAAGAGAGACAGAGGGAGAAAGCACTCTCTTCCACGGGGCGTGTTCACACTGCAATCCTCCTCTTTCTCCATCCTGTCAGGATTTTGAGCACACACACAGATGTGTCTAGTGTGTTTTTCAAGCCACTAAATCCAGGATTTGAACTTGTGGTCGGCCATGTGTGGTCTGGCTTCCTAGGCTATGGGGCCAGTCCTCTATTTAGTTTTAAGGTAAGCCAGAGAATCAAACTTGTCCGACAATTTTGGGAGATATACTTCCATGGTTGAGAAATGAAACTTTCAAGAGCTATTTTAAAAATGAGTATAAAAGTAATTGAATTTTGGATAGTCTGTGACTATCTGATATGTGTATCTACTCCTTTGCACATAGTGACTTGTTTGAAGTTACCATGACAGCTCCCAGTAGCTATCACACACTAGTATGCCAGAATATGACCGACAGTCCTTTCTGTGTTCAGTGCACATTTTCTCTTTGCTACAGTACTGTTTTGTTTGTTCCTAACTCTTGGTAGAGAAGGACTTAACATAAAATAGCTTAAAGAAGTAAAGGATTTTGGTTTATCAGTCCTTTAAAAGAGCCATTTAGGGGCCAGCAGGTGGCATAGTGCTTAAAGGCGCTGGACTCCCACATGGGTGACCGCAGTTTGAGTCCCAGACTCAGCTCATGAGACTCAAGCGAGGCATGTATGCATGTGCATGCATGCCCAAAATCCCAGAGGAGAATAAAGGGATTGCAGTGTGGTCATCCCCCTGGGGGGTGCTTTTCCCTTTCTGTCTGTCTGGAGAGTGTACACGCCATATAGCAAAAATCTCTCTAAAAAACAAAAAAAAAATGCAATTTATTGACTAGCAGGTGGTGCGGAGGTTGAGGTGCTGCACTCCCACACGGCCAACTGAGATTCAAGTTCCAGACCCAGTGGCTTGAAAACCATGCTAGGGGCCTGTGCATGTGTGCCCATGATTCTAAGGGGAGAGTTTGGGGGAGGGGACTGCAGCGTGGCCATCCCTTAGGGAGATGATTCCTCACATTCCCTCTCTCTGTCTCTGGCAAGTGCACACCCCTATGGCAAAAACTTAAAAAAAATATCTCATTGTATAGAATTAGGAAAATAAAGACAAGGAGAAAATACTATATGTTCTATATTCTCCATAAAAATATCTGAATATTTGCAGTTACTTTAGTATTTTTTGTTTGTGTATGAATTATAAATGTTGTTAAAAATTGAGATCATTTATTCTGCTTTCTGTTGTGTTCACAGAAGAACTGAATAGTTAGGGTTCATTCATTCTTTTATTTGGTTTCACATTGGATGTAAAGTTTTGAATTTAAAGTGGAACTATAGGAAACTTCTTTCTTTCTTTCTTCCAAAGGTTTGATTGTTATGGTGGTGGACTTTCCAAGATCAACACTCCTTTATTGACACCTCTTAAATTGTCACTGGAAGAATGGAGCACAAAGCCAACGAACGACAGCTATGGATTATTTGCTGTTGTGATGCATAGTGGCATTACAATTAGCAGTGGGCACTACACTGCTTCTGTTAAAGTCACAGACCTTAACAGTTTAGAACTAGATAAGGGAAATTTTGTCATTGACCAAATGTGTGAAATAGGTAAGCCAGAACCATTGAACGAGGAGGAAGCAAGGGGTGTGGTTGAAAATTATGACGATGAAGTGTCAGTTAAAAATGTCGGTGGAAATACACAGCCAAGTAAAGTTTTAAACAAAAAAAATGTAGAAGCCATTGGACTTCTTGGAGGACAAAAGAACAAAGCAGATTATGAGCTATACAACAAAGCATCTAATCCTGATAAGGTTGCCAGTGCAGCATTTGCTGAGAATAGAAATTCTGATACTAACAGTACTAATGGGACCCATGAGTTTGATAGAAACAAGGAATCCAGTGACCAAACAGGCATTAACATTAGTGGATTTGAGAACAAAATTTCATATGTAGTGCAGAGTTTAAAGGAGTATGAGGGGAAGTGGTTACTGTTTGATGATTCTGAAGTGAAAGTTACCGAAGAGAAAGAGTTCTTGAATTCTCTCTCCCCTTCTACATCTCCTACATCTACTCCTTACTTGCTATTTTATAAGAAATTATAGAGTGAGTGTACTTTACTTGTGTATATATTAAACAGACCTGGATAAACATTGGAAAAGCTGATTACATTAAAGTCTTTAGCTTATCTATTGAAGCTATTGGATATTATTGGTCTCTAGTTTTTTATATAAATAGTGAAAATGGAATTACTGAAAACCATGTTAATTTTTAGAATTCATTTCCTTAGTAGAGACTAGTGACACATTAGCTTCTGGGAACATACTTGTATAGGTTAATTGAATTATCCAGAATGGAAGCATTTAAACACTTTGGATTTACACTGATCTTTGTGTTTGCTTTTTAAAATAAAGTGCTGTATTTGTATTCTCCATATTTTGGAGTAATTATCTACATGATGTTTATAGGTCCTGTGGGTTTTCACCTAAGAAGCAGAATGACATTCAGTACATTTAGTTTTATAAGTCGTGAAGCCAAATCTTTAATGGACTATATTAGAGGCACAAAGTCTAAACGGTGTATTTTCACAATGATGTACATTTTGTGCCTTGAATCACTTTGAAAAGTGTCTCAAAACCTAGACAGTCTCCTGTCTTCATAAGAATTTTATATGTATTTATGAGGATGACTCTATAGTAAATCTTTTGGGGCATGGACTAATTTGTATCTCTTCATACTCATTCTGCACGATCTGTATATAGTATGTCAAACTTAGAGGTATGACCTTAAATTTAACTTTTTTTTAAAAACTGGGAGGTCAATAAAATTTAAACTGCTTAACAACTTGTATACAAATGGTCAAAATATTTACTTGTATATTTATCATAAATACATCTGAATTCTCTTAGGGAACAGAATAAGTGTGTGTGTGTGTGTATATATATATATATATATATATATAAGAAAAAAGGCATGCATAATTACCTTTAATATGCAATACTTGACAGAAGGTGAAGTGTTTTTCAAAGAGGAGAAGTTGTGCTTAGGCCATCCGAGCTGTCATACTTAAAAAGAAGTTTACAGTAAAAATTGTTGCATACCAGTCACCCTTTAAAGTAGACAACTTAATGGAATCTTAAACTGGAGAACTTAAGATACCTTGGACACACATTAAACACTTGGTTAATTTTCATTTTAAATGTAATAGTCTAACTTGGTAAATGTTCAGTTATGTATCTTATGACCTGTTAAAGGACATTCTTGGTACCAAGAGTTTTCTTAAGAATGATTCTGAACATACAAATGCTACACTGTTAATATGCCATTTCAACATAGTACTTCATCTAACGAGAGCTACATAACATTCTTCTACAGGAAGGTGTGATGATAAAAGTCATGGTTCTCTTTTCTACATTCAGAAGCAGCAGTGGAACTTGAGAAAGCAATAGCCCCGAGCACTACCCATAAGTTTTTTTTTTTTTTCCCCCCACTATAGGGCGTGTGCGCTCGCCAGGCAGAGAGACATAGAGACAGAAAGCGAGAAATCACCCCCCAGGGGGGATGGTCACACCGCAATCCCTTCTCCTCCATTCTCCTCTCCGGATCTTGGGCACACACGCACACGCGCCCAGTGTGAGTTTTAAGCCACCGGGTCCGGACGCGAACAACGGTTGACTACGTGGGTGTCCAGCGACATAGCCATTATGCTAACTGCTGGTTCCCTCTACCTATAAGTTTTTGATGGAGCTAGGATTGAGCTTGGTTGGCCTCTAATACTCAAATAGGCAATGTTTAGAACTATTAAGAGATTGTCTTTTTTTAAAGAGATTTTTGCTATAGGTTGCACAAGCTCACCAGAGAGAAAGTGAGAAATCACCCCCTGGGGGGATGGCCACACTGCAATTCTTTCTCCATTTTCTTGGGATTTGGGGCATGTATGCACACATGCCCAGTGTGAGTTTCAAGCCACTGGATATGGGTCTCCCAACCATGGTCAGCCATGTGGGAGTCCAGCAACATAACCACTATGCCATCTGCTGGTCCCAGAGATAACTGATGTGACAAAAGTTTATATTTTAAGAAAATGGGCCAGTAGGTGGCATGGTGGTTAAAGTACTGGATTTCCACATGGTTGACAGGTTTAAGTCTGGGACCTGTAGGCTTGCTTTCTCCCTTTCTGTCTCTCACTGGACAGATTTTTTTTTTTAATGAATAAAATTAAAATAATTGTACATAAGCTTTAAAGCATTCAGAATCATACCAGTATTAAGAGTAAGAAGATGACTCTGTTTAGACTCAAATCAGGAAGTAATTGGTATTATGTGTTTATTAAATCCTAATGATACAGGTCTTTTTTTTTTTTTTTTTTTTTTTTAAGAATAATTTTATTTAACATTATTTAATTTGACCAGAGAGGGACAGCATGTGGTAGGGAGTGAGAAAGCAAGCCACCAGTTCCAGGACTTGAACTGCGAGAGGGATTCTCAACCATGTGAGAGTCTAGCACCCTTAACCACCACGCCACCTGCCGGCCCCAGTGATACAGACCTTAAAATCCCTGATAAATGTTACTGAGATTTGTGTGAAGCAGTCCAAACTTACATAAAAGTAACCTAGTGAGAAATAATGTAGGGTTTACTTAATATCCTTTCTTTATGTCCACCTTCCTCTCCACACCCTCTATCCCAGCCTTCCAAAGACGAGGGGAGGAGGAGCATGTCGCTTTCTTTCTTTTCTAAAGACAGTCTTGTTATGTCAGGGTCTTCTTGCTTCACCCTCCTGAATTGCTGGTTGCATACTGCCACACCAGCCTTCAGGTAGGGTTGAGAGTGGAACCCAGGCCTCCTGTGTGTGACCTCACCCTGCAAACAGCAGTGTCTTCCTAGAGTGCCCCACTGTGGCTGGGCCCATAGATTCCACTCGACTCCTTGCCCTGTTGACTCCTCAGAGGGCTCTTTTTCATTCAACAATGTAGACTCAAATGAATGATGTTTTTTCCTTTATGATTCAGTCTTTAAAGAGAGAGATCAATAGGTAGGAATTTTGAGATAATAGCGCCCACTATTAAAATAAGTTGGAGAGAGATGCTAACTATCACTACGTTCTTAGGAGAGATGGACATTTTTTACCCTGTTTTCCACATGAACTATGGAATGAAGACGTATTAAATCTGGGTTCTTAAGTGATTCATGTTGACTGGTCAGATCAAAGGGATTACAAATTAAACCATTGTTTTTTGGGGGAAAGATTTTTGCTTTAGGGCGCGTGCGCTCGCCAGAAAGAAACAGAGAGACAAAGCGAGAAATCACCCCCCATGGGGGATGGCCACCCCACAATCCCTTCTCCATTCTCCTCTTGGGATCTTGGGCACACACGCACACGTGCCTGGCATGAGTTTAAGCCACCAGGTCAGGGACTTGAACTGCAGCTGACTACATGGGAGTCCAGCGACATAGCCATTACGCCAACTGCTGGTCCCTAAATTAAACCATTCTGTAAGTACAATACTATTATAGAAAACATTGTTCAAAACACATTCAGAAGTCATCAATATGTACCGTTTTGAAAAAACTTCCTAAATAATTTAAATGTTTTTTCCTCAAATTTTCCCATAAACAAACTAATTTCAATTAAAGAAGATAATTTTACCTTTTACAAATCTGTACTTTGTCAAATCTATACAAATATTCAAAAGTAACTGCTCATTTAACTGATAGAGTAAATCAACTTCAGCTCTGTTAGTATAATGGTCATGTGAAAGCTTTAAAGCAGACTTCTAGTTTACTGGTTTAAGATCATTAAAAACTGATGACTGGCTTGTTTAATCTGAAATACATGAATTATTCAGTGCTATAACTTTGAAGTTCATACTATTAATCAATAGTATAAGATTCAGTTATAAAAATCAAACTGCTGTCAATGGTATAGCTATCCTATTAAGTTTTATCAGATACATTTATTTCTGTAATTCTGAATGTCTTTTTTTGGTATCCAAATAGAAAATAAGCCAGTTTTAAGACTTCACAAAGCAGTTACCAATCTTTATCCATTAACTCATTTATTTAAGTTGGGGCTCTTCTTTGGGCCCATATAGTGACTTAAGTTTTATTTTTAATTTTGCTCATTTTTGAACTAGTTTTTTTGATGAATTCTTATTTCTGCCTCTGTCAATAAAAAGTTTGAAAGTCCCACTCAGTAAAATTAGTGTAAACATTCACATATTTAATAGTACCTTTAAAATAAGCATTACTACATTTAAAATGGTTCCAAAATGAATCTATAAATGGTAATATAAATTAAAAAGTATGAACTTAAAGTAAATAAATTTAACATTAGCTATGGTATAAATAATGCTAAATGTATAGTGTACCTTTGAATCATTAAAATGTCTTTTAAAAAGATAACAGTATGTTACCAGAACATTAGAAACCATAGCCATGATTCTCCAACTTTGACAATCTACATTTGACACTTTTGGCCACTGCATTCTTCAATGAGTATATTAATGCCATAACTTCCAGAATTAGATCCCAAGTCTGTTTCAATAGGTCTTAACTTCCTTTCACACTCCATGTTGAATGCATGGCTCTTCATATGAATAAAACAAGTACATTTATTTTAGAGATCCATTTTGCGAAGGCTCATTCGACTGAAGGAATCTCTGAGGAGAAATGAGAGGATGTAGTTAAAAGCAAATAATGTTTACATATACCTTTAAAATGTTTTACATGATCTTTTCTACCAGAATTATCTCAAAAGTTACAAGTTCTTAGTTTTCGAGTTAGACTTTCTTCCTCCACACCCATTTATATATTCTGGCTTATACTGGGTCATCAGGAAAGTCATGGTGCATTTTTGCATAGAAAGACAAAAATCCGTCATGACTTTCCTGACAACCTAGTAGATTTCTATGGTATAACGGAAGGAAGAATACAGCCTCCCCATAAAAAGGAGTTGAAGAGCTGAAGAAACTGAGACAGATGAGTGAAGTGACTAACTCTCTGGTACCCAGCACCCTCCCTGAGAATTCTGCCTGGTGAATACAAGACCTGGTGGAGGGAGGTTGAGGCAGCAAGGAGGAGAAATTCCAAAAAGATTTTTAGGGCAAACTCAAAGTAGAGGGGACTAAGTACAATGTTGCCCATTGGGAATTCTGAGAAGAAACCATCTTCTAGAGTGTTATATCAGTATAGGATTTGGAAGCAAAATATATTTTAACAGAGAAAAGATGTAAAACAGTCCCGCTGCTCTTCCTCTGTTCTTGTAGACTGTGGAAGAGATTCAGAGCTACACGGTCCCCTGTGGGGAACATGCAAACAGCAGGAGTGAGTAATATAGATATTTTTTACAAGAATGTGTAAATGATTGTTTCGCAGGTTGAGAAATACAACAATTTCAGACCACTGAAGAACAGGCTATTCCCATGTGATTAAACAGTCAGTTTAACTCTTTTGCAGTGTATTAGATCATGCATCTACATTCTGTTTTCATGTAAGCAACTTTGTCAGCCTTCCAAAATTATCTTACCAGATAATTACAATTTAATAGCTTCACTGTTTTACTGTTATTTCAAAGAAAAGGGTAATAAAATATCAAATGTCAAAATAACGCAATAGTTGTATAAAATTTGATTTCGGGACCAGCAGTTAGTATAATGGCTATGTTGCTGGACTCCCACGTAGTCAACCGCGGTTCGAGTCCCGGACCCGGTGGCTTAAACTCACGCCGGGCACGTGTGCGTGCGTGCCCAAGATCCTGAGAGGAGAATGGAGGAGAAGGGACTGTGGCGTGGCCATTCCCCCTGGGGGGTGATTTCTAGCTTTCTATCTCTCTCTCTCTGTCTGTCTGGCGAGTGCACACACCCTATAGCAAAAACCTCTCCAAAAAAACAAACAAAAAATTTGATTTCAAAAATGCAAAGAGGCAGATTACTTTTAGTAGTTACTGTGCCCTTTTCTGGAATTCAGGTGCCAAAAAATAAAATAGCATTGTACCAGGAACTTTACATCTGTAATGTCAGTTCAATCTCTACAACTTCTTTTAATACTGTCATCTCATTATCCAGAGGAGAAATCTAAAAATTAGATGAAATTACTTGCTCAAGTAGAACTTAAGTTTCAGTTATTTCCTTTTCTAATCTGTCAAACTTAGCAAGTGGAGAAAAATATTAAAGGCTTTTTTTTTTTGGATACTCAAGGGGTACTTTAATGCACAGCTAGAGGATCACACTGTATGATGTTTACCCTCATGGCTGAGGGATGTGAATTCTCTCACTAAAGTATCAGAAAGTTTGACAGGACCTTAAAAGGAATAGCTGTTGATAAGACTTACGTGTGGTGTCCAACTAGAATGACAGCTCAACATCACCATGATCCTTGAATTACAGAAAGAATTGACTTTTACCTTGTAGACCGAATTAATAGGTGATAAAAAGCTTTCACTCGCTGCCTTTGTTAGGTTTCAGGAGACACAATGTGTGACACCACGTAAGAAAAGTTGTATTAGTTCAAGTTACATTAAGTGATCCAAGCAGGTTTCATCACTCTCAAGATCTCCAAAATAACTGGAAAAAAAAGAGTACCTGTGGCAGGTGACAGGCAGTACTGCCTTGTATAACTGAGGAATCTTTCTGTTTATTAGTGGCTGTAGGGCTTCTTTAAGGCGATGGTAGTTTCTCTCCAGTTCTCTTTGATACTCCTTTTGATCTGGCCCGATTAAGCTCTTATTTTTTCTTAAGGCATCCTCACACCTAGGAAAAATAGTATGTTATCAAAAGAGTTTTTCCAGCCTAGTGTGTGGGTTTAGTGCTCTGTCTCTGTGTATATACACACACACACCACCATGAGGACAGTTCAATGTTCGTTCATCTTTTTGTTTTAGGTTTAAGGCAGGAATAGATCAGCAGCGGAGTTCTTTAAAATCTAATAAACTTCACTTCTAGTTTTCATTAAATTAAAAATTATAAATTTTTAGGGGTCGACAGGTGGCGTGGTGGTTGAAATGTTAGACTCCCACATGGCCAACAGAGATTCAAGTCCTGGGCCTGACAGCCTGAAAATTACAAGTAAATAGAGTAATAAATAAATAAACATTAAAAAAAAAAAAAAAGATTAGGGGCCAGCAGATGATGTGGTGGTTAAGGGCGCTGGGCTCCCACATGTCTGACTGTGCTTTGAGTCCCAGACCTGGAGGCTTGCTTTCTCACTTTCCCTCTACCGCCCTCTCACTCTGTCCTTCTCTGGTCAGATTTAAATAAAGTTAAGTAAAATAATTAAAAAGATTTTTAAAAATTATAAATAAAAAAAATGTTAAATCCAAAGCCATTTTTCTCACATCACTAGTGGACTAGAAGCTTTATAAGGGATATAAACAGACTAATATATGTGACTTTGCCTTTGTTAAGATAAATGTTCCTTGGGACCAGCAGTTAGCGTAATAGCTATGTCGCTGGACTCCCACGTAGTCAACTGCGGTTCAAGTCCTGGACCCGGTGGCTTAAACTCAAGCCGGGCACGTGTGCGTGCGTGCCCAAGATCCCAAGAGGAGAATGGAGCAGAAGGGACTGCAGCGTGGCCATCCCCCCTGGGGGGTGATTTCTCGCTTTCTCTCTCTCTCTCTCTCTCTCTCTCTCTGTCTTTCTGACGAGCGCACGCACCCTATAGCGAAAACCTCTCCAAAAAAAAAAAAAAAAAAAAAAAAAAGATAAATGTTCCTTAATAGACCTTTTTTTTTTTTTTTTTTTTTTTTGCTATAGGGTGCATGCGCTCACCAGAAAACAGAGAGGGACAGGTTTTTGCTATAGGGCACATGTGTTTGCCAGAAAGACAGAGACAGAAAGTGAGAAATCACCCCCCAGGGGGGACGGCCATGCCACAATCCCTTCTTCTCCATTATCCTCTTGGGATCTTGGGCATGCATGCATACACGCCCGGTGTGAGTTTAAGCCACCAGGTCCGGGACTCGAACTGCAGTCGACTACATGGGAGTCAGCAACATAGCCATTATGCTAACTGCTGGTCCCCTAATGAATAGATCTTAATGACAATCTTTTATGCAACTTATTCAAATATTTAAGAAAAATATTTAGACCCTGATAAAGAAAGAATGTTTAAAAATAAATAAATATATCTCTATATATCTCCATCGAAACTTGTGGAATGCAGCTAAAATGAGGCTTAAAGAAAAATATATAGCCTTACATGCTTATAGTAAAACAGAAGGCTAAAACTGAAGAGCTAAACAAAAATAGAAAAAACTCAAAGTACAGGAAGAAAATAAAATTGAAAAACATGATAGAGTTATAAAAATAGCAAAAGTTGATTTTTTGGGAAAAAATAGATGAAGTTCTAACAAGATTAAATGAGAGATAACCACGTATTCTCTATTAGAAATTTAAACTAGGATGAGCCCATGGCCTGGTGGTTAAGGTGGCTGGATCTCACATGGTCAACTGTATGGTTTAAGTCCCAGACTGTTGGCATAAAAACAAGCCAGGTGTATGTGTGTGCCCACCCACTCCTGAAAGGAGGTAGAATTGGAGGAGAAGGGATTGTGGTATGACCATGCCCCACGCAGGAGTGCTTTCTTACTTTCTCTGTCAAGTGCACATGCCTTCTGTAAAAACATTTTTTAAAAATTTTTTAAAGGAAACATGCCTCTTCTCGTTAGCAGCCTGACGTGATCTTTGAAAATGGTTCGCTATTCACTTGACCCAGAGAACCCCACAAAGTCATGCAAATCAAGAGGTTCAAATCTTCCTGTTCACTTAAGAACACTCATGAACTGCCCAGGCCATCAAGGGTATGCATATCCGAAAAGCCACCAAGTTTCTGAAGGGTGTCACTTTACAGAAGCCGTGTGTGCCATTCCGTTGTTACAATGGTGGAGTTGGTAGATGTGCCCAGGCTAAACAGTGGGGCTGGACACAAGTCGGTGGTCCAAAAAGAGTGCTGAATTTTTGCTGCACATACTTAAAAATGCAGAGAGTAATGCTGAACTTAAGGGGTTAGATGTGGATTCTCTGGTCATTGAGCACATTCAGGTGAACAAAGCACCCAAGATGCGCCGTCGTACGTACAGAGCTCATGGGCGGATTAACCCATACATGAGCTCCCCCTGCCACATCAAGATAATCCTCACTGAAAAGGAGCAAATTGTTCCTAAACTGGAAGAGGAAGTTGCACAGAACAAAAACATATCCCAGAAGGGGACCAGCAGTAGCATAATGGCTATATCGCTGGACTCCCATGTAGTCGACCACGGTTCGAGTCCCGGACCCAGTGGCTTAAAACTCACACTGGATGTGTGTGCGTGCGTGCCCAAGATCCCGAGAGAAGAATGGAGGAGAAGGGACTGCGGAGTGGCCATCCCCCCTTAGGGGTGATTTCTCGCTTTCTGTCTATCTCTCTCTGTCTTTCTGGTGAGTGCACACGCCCTATAGCAAAAAAACCTCTCCAAAAAAAAAAAAAAAATATATATAATGTAGATAAAAGTTAAAAAAAAAGAAAGAAAGAAAAACAGAAACATGCAATCAAATGCAGAAATTAAAAAAGGCATAGAGGGCCTGACTGTGGTAGCTGCATGATGATGAAGCAATATGGGAGCCTGAGTTTGGATCTGGATCAACCTGAGCACACTGGGCAGACCCTCACACATCTGGGATGCTGGCTGGCTGGGAGTCTAGAGGAAGGATTGTGGTGTGGTGAGAGCCTGGAGCAATGCCCATGTGTCTGTCTGTCTCATAGACAGAAACTTAAAAAAAAGTGAGACTTAGAAGATACTGTATATAACATAAAGCAAAAAAATTCTGAAATGACACTTTTTTTTTTTTTTTTTTTTTTTTTTTTAAGAGGTTTTTGCTATTGGACGTGTGTGCTCGCTGGGAAGACAGAGAGACAGAAAGCGAGAAATCAACCCCCAGGGCGGATGGCCACGCTGCAATCCCTTCTCCTCCATTCTCCTCTCGGAATCTTGGGCACACACGCACACGCGCCCGACCTGAGTTTTAAGCCACCGGGTTCGGGACACAAACCGCGGTCAACTACGTGGGAGTCCAGCGACATAGCCATTACGCTAACTACTGGCCCCTGAAATGACACTTTTTTAGGTAAATAATAATTTAACAAAATACTCAATTAAGATAAATTGTGAGTAATCCTAAAATCATAAATTGAGTCTGTTAAGTAATAAATCTACCCACAAAGAAAATATGAACATGCAAATTTAACTAAACATTCTAAGGATAAAGAACCCCAATGTTGGTACCGGCAGTTGGCATAATGGCTATGTCGCTAGACTCCCATGTAGTCTACTGCAGTTCAAGTCCTGGACCCGGTGATTTAAACTCAAGCCGGGCGCGTGTGCATGCGTGCCCAAGATCTTGAGAGGAGAATGGAGAAGGGATTGTGGCATGGCCATCCCCCCCAGGGATGATTTCTCACTTTGTGTCTCTCTGGTGAGCGTACACACCCTATAGCAAAAACCTCTTTCAAAAATAAAAAAGAACCCCAATGTTACACAATTATTCCAAAGTATAGAGGGAAAAAAACCAACTGTTCCTGAGAGGAGTTCACAACTCATTTTTCAAGGATGGGATACAAAAACCTAATGGGGGCTATCAGAAAAATAAAGCACAATTCAATCTCGCCCATAAAAATAACTGCACAGCTCCTTAACAAAATACAGGAAACTGTTTGACCAGGTGACAATGACCTTTGACTTAGGATTCTTTGTCAGGATTACATCCTGACAAATCCATCGTATACTGTAAGTCAGAAATGCATTTGAGAATCATGCCAGGCCACGTGTGCCCCATTCTCTCATCCCAGGAGAATGGAGAGGGGTTGCGGCATGGCTATCCCCTCAGGAAGGTGATTTCTCATTTTCCTTCTCAGTCTGTTTCTCTCTAGCAAGCACATGTGCCCTAGGGCAAAAACCTTTAAAAAAATGCACTTAATACACCTGTTGAATATCTTGGCTTAACTTAGTCTACCTTAAATGTGCTCAGTAGACTCCTATTATCCTACAGTTGGGCAAATCATCTAACACAAAGCTTATTTTATAACAGTATTGACTATCTCATGTAATATATTAAATACTACGCTGAAAGTAGAAAACGGAATGGATGAATGGGTACTCAAATTACAGTTCCTAGTAAGCATACCACTGTGAAGTCAAAAAATCATAAACCACTCTCTGTTGAGGACTGTCTATTAAAGGTGCACACATATGCACACACACACAATGCAGTTCTCAGTATTAGTATTAGTCTTCTTTGTAAGGTTTGTATTATTATTATTTTTTTTTTTTCTAATTTAAAAGGAGAAAACTGCTACAAGAGAACACCTAAGGAAACCTGTTGGCTACAGGAATTCATTACTCTATAGTAAATGTATACCAAGAGAAGGATGTTTGCTTAGAATTGTTGTCATAGCAAAACATTCCAAAACAAAAGCAAGAGAAGATGTAGTCAATTGCTTGTTACTAAACCTCTATGACATAAAGAACTATGTGTTGTTTTGTAATCAGCTGGCTCATAAAAACAGCAATTTATTTGTTGCTGTTTTTTCTGTTTGTTTATAAGAGAGCATGTGTACTCACCAGAGAGAAAGACAGAGAAGGGGAGCGGGGGGAGAAAGCAATCCCTAGTGGGGTATGGCCACAGTCCCTTCTCCTCCATTTCTCCCTCCTTTTGGGATGTTAGGCATGTACACATGTGTGCTTGGCATGTTTTTCAAGCTGCTAGAGTTAGCAATCAAAGTGTGCAGTTGGCCATCTGGGATCTGGCTCCTTCAACCACCAGACCTTAGTACTGGCCCTGCTGTTGCTATTTTAGACACTCCCAAATAATAAAAGACATGCTAGAAATCAGTCAGTTCTACAAGTAGGAAGCAGGAGAAGCTATGGTTCCTGTTTTCTAAAACCCATTCTAAGAGGCCTTCTAACACAATAATCATAAAATCTCAGATGTCCAACAAAACTTTGTGAAGTTCTTCTTTGAGGTGCTTATGATGATCAGGCAGGAGAAACTGACAGCAATTTGCCAGCTACTGTAATGAGGTAAAGCAAGGTATCACCACAAACTACTTCAAACAAGTTGGCACTACCCATATTTTTCTGATGAATGAAACTGATAAAGGAGAATTATTTCTGCCCCTAATAAATCCATTCAATGAATGAGTTGATGAAAGAAAACATACTTGATAATTTAATAAGAGACAGTATAATAGGTAGCCAAAAACTGGGTTCTGACTATGGGTCTGATACTGCTTTGTCAGGTGACAAGTCACTTACTTAATGGTACACCAGATCTGTTCAGTCTGACCCCAATCTACTCTCCTAGTCCTGCCTTTGATTTCTGCTCTTCAGACAGCCCATGGTTCCAGCTTCTCTAGAGTACTTACCTCTCCAGAACAGGTCCTGAACTTTGTTCATGCCTTTTTCCCATCTGGTACTCTCCATTATAAATTACTTGCCTAATTTGTACAACCTCCCCTTAAGAGGTTGATATCCTTTTTTTTTTTTTGAGAGAGGTTTTTGCTATAGGGCACGTGCACTCACCAGAAAGACAGAGAGAGACAGATGGACAGAAATCGAGAAATCACCCCCAAGGGGGGATGGCCACGCCACAATCCCTTCTCCTCCATTCTCCTCTCGGGATCTTGGGCACGCATACACACGTGCCTGGCGTGAGTTTAAGCCACCGGGTCCAAGACACGAACCACGGTCGACTACATGGGAGTCCAGAGACATAGCCATTACGCCAACTGCCGATACTGAGGTCGATGTCATTATCCTTACTTTACAGATTAGAAACCTGGGGATCATATTGGGTTGTCGAAAAAGTCTATGCATTTTTGCATAGAAAAACAGAAAAAATACATCATATCTTTTCTGATGACCCAATAGAAATTACATGAGCTGGAAAAGGTCAAATAATGATAAAATCAGGATTTGAGCGTAAGTTTTTTGCCTTCAAGTTGACTGCTTGTAAGTTTTCTAAGAGAAGAAAAATTCACCTATTGAAGATTAACAATACACAGGAGTTGCCAACTTACACAGTCCAATAACAGATTCAAGTTAAAATTTGCTGAGCCTTGGCTTTTTCAATCTTTACAAATATGGTATTACAGAGTATGGTGGGATGAGGAGGAGAGGATAAGTATACAATATTAAAGAACAGTAAATTCTACAAAGCTTATTTCTCATCATGAACTACTTCCAGGTATTTTTCTTTTCTTCTTTTCTCTCTTTTACATTTTTGTTATAGGACATGTGCACTCACTGGAGAGACAGAGAGACAGAAAGTGAGAAATCACCTCCCAGGGGGGATGGCCACACCACAATCCCTTCTCCTCTCCTCTCCTCTCAGGATTTTGGGTGCACACAAACATGCATCCGGTGTGTTTCAAGCTGCCAGGTTGGGGACTCGAACTGCAGTTAGCACTGGGAGTCCAGCGACATAACCATTACGCCATCTACTGGTCCCTTTTTTTCTTCTCAGTAGTTCTTGAAGGGTCTTTTGTCATACTGAAGTATAAGACATATTCAATTTGAAATCTTTATGAAGGGAAGACTTGAATACCTTTTAGTAAAATCTTTAAAGCAGAGTCGAAGTTTATTGTGATGTCTGAAGAGTTTTGGGTCACTGGGTATTTCAGAAAGGAAAACCTGGGCAACTTCCAAAGGCCCCTGTAAGATAAAAAAATAAAACAAGAAGTATATTTTTGTCTTCTCTAAAATTATAAAGGTGACAGTACCAAGGTCATTTTTCTTTCTTTCCTTTTTTCTTTGTAGATGTTTTTGCCTTAGGGCGTGTACGCTCGCCTGAGAGAAAGACTCAGAGACAGCGAGAGGGAAAGTAAGAAATAACCGCTCCTCCAGGGGGTATGGCCATGCACCATCCCTTCTCCTCCAGTCTCCTCCTGGGATCTTGGGCATGCTTCCATATGTGACCAGAGTGAGTTTCAATCCACCAGGTGAAGTACCTGAATCATGGTTGGCCATGTGGGAGTCCAGTGACCCAACGCTATGCCATCTCCTGGCCCCCCAAATCATTTTTCTTAGCAGTGAGATTATATCATTTATTTTTATAGAGAGATTTTTTTGCTATGGGGCATGAGCGCTCACCATAGAGGCAGAGACAGACAGAAAGAAAGTGAGAAATCACCCACCAGTGGGAATGGCCATGCCACAATAACTTCTCCACTCTCCTCTCAGGACTTTTGGCATGCACACACATGCTGGCATGATTTTTAAGTCACCATGTCTGAGACTCAAACCACAGCTGACTACAAATTTCCTCTCAGGATTTTGGGCATGCATGCACATGTGCCTGACATGAGTTTCAAGCTTCCAGGTCCAGGATTTGAACTAAAGTCTGCCATGTGGGAGTTCAGCACCTTAACCACTACACCACCTGCTGGCCCCCAAAGATTATGGCATTTAAATTTAATGCATATATGTCTGTCTATAGTAAAACTGTTCAGAAGCACGCTGTTTCAGTTTTCCCTAATTTCATTCTTGCCTACCGCAATTAAATTATTAGTTCGTTCTTCAAAGAAACAGAATAAACGCTCAAAAAATTATTATGTTCCTTAATGCAGTTTTTTTTTTTTTTTTTCTGGAGAGGTTTTTTTGCTATAGGGTGCATGCACTTGCCAGAAAGAGAGAGACAGAGAGACAGAAAGACAGAAAGCAAGAAATCACCCCCAGGAGGGATGGCCACGCCACAATCCCTTTTCCTTCATTCTCCTCCCGGGATCTTGGGCATACACGCCCACATGCCCGGAGTGAATTTAAGCCAGTGAGTCAAAGACTTGAACCACGGTTGACTACATGGGAGTCCAGCGACATAGCCATTAAGCCAACTGCTGGTCCCATATTTTTCACATTCTTTAATTTATCCTGGATGTGAAAGTTGTCAGTCTACTACATCTGCTAATCTGATCATTAGACTCAATTTTGCTAAAACAGCTTCCTTCAGTATTTCAAAGCTGTTCCTGACACTAAGTTAAAGATGATCTTCTGTAAGTCACATTATTTGGACATAATACCTCAAAAATCATGTAAGGGGAAGGGGCTTCAAAAATTTTGTGGAGGGGCATCAAAAAGTTCGTGTAGGGGCCAGCAGATCGCATAATGGTTAAAGTGCTGGACTTCCACATGGCCAACTGTGGTTCTAGTCCTGGATACTGCAGCTTGAAACCCACACTGTATGCAAGTCTGTGCATGCTGAAAATCCTGAGAGGAGACTGGAGGAGAAGGGACTGCAGTGTGGCCATCTTCCTGCAGGGTGATTTCTCAATTTCTCTCTCTGTGTCTCTCTGACAAGTTGCATAGGCCCTATAGCAAAAATGTCTCTTTAAAAAAAAAAAATTAAAAAAAAAAAGTCATAGAAAGATGGAACTAAAGCACAAGTTTTTTTGGTGCACACATTTTTGAAATTCTGGGACCAGCAGATGGCATAATGGTTATGTCATTGGACTCCCAAGTAGTTGACCACAGCTTGACTCCCAGACTTGGTGGCTTAAAACTCACGCTGGGCACATGTGCATGCATGCATGCCCAAAATCCCAAGAAGAGAATGGAGAAGGGATTGCAGCATGGCCTTCCCCTGGGGGAGTGATTTCTCGCTTTCTGTCTCTGTGGTGAGCACACATGCTCTACAGCAAAAACCTCTCTAAAATAAATTTTTTTTTTTTTTTTTTTTGGAGAGGTTTCTGCTATAGGGCGCATGTGCTCGCCAGACAGACAGAGAGAGACAGAGAGATGGAAAGCGAGAAATCACCCCCCAGGGGGGTGATGGCCACGCTGCAATCCCTTCTCCTCCATTCTCCTCTCGGGATCTTGGGCACGCATGCACACGCGCCCGGCGTGAGTTTAAGCCACCGGGTCCGGGACTCGAACTGCGGTCGACTACATGGGAGTCCAGCGACATAGCCATTATGCTAACTGCTGGTCCCAAATAAATTTTTTTAATTCATGCTTTTTAAAAAAATAATAGGCATTTTGCATGAGCTTTTTGAAGACTCTTCATATGTTTTTAGGAGTAAAGGTCTTAAGGTATGCACTTCAGTTTCAGTAGGGCATGTTTTTGCTTTGTTCTTTTAAACTAAAAAGTAGTTAAGACATTACATAAGATCTTAAGGCCTCTGGATTTTCCCTTACTTTGGAATAGTCTTTAAGACTGGTCCATATATAAAATCATCAGGGGGAACCAGCAGTTAGCGTAATGGCTATGTCGCTGGACTCCCACGTAGTCGACCGCGGTTCGCGTCTCGGACCCGGTGGCTTACAACTCACGCCGGGCGCGTGTGCGTGCGTGCCCAAGATCCCGAGAGGAGAATGGAGGAGAAGGGATTGCGGCGTGACCATCCCCCCTGGGGGGTGATTTCTCGCTTTCTGTCTCTATGTCTCTCTCTCTCCGTCTGGCGAGCGCATGCGCCCTATAGCGAAAAACCTCTCAAAAAAAAAAAAATCATCAGGGAGAGAATGGAGATGCCTTGTGATCTGCATATGACAAAGCAACAATATCTTGTGTATGTATACTGTGAAAACTTCCGAAATTGCTCCACATCACTTAGTCCTCATTATGAAGGTGCTCCAGATAATACCGGGGAGAATTTAGGATAGAAGGGTTCACATGCATGCAATAGTTCTGAAAGTGAGTCTTTTAAGATAACACTCAGTACAAGTTTTTAAAGGAAAGGCTATTTTAAGTGAGTTTATTCTTTCTTAATAGAATGAGTAAGAACAGATAGGCAGGAAAAAGCATGGGCAACAGAGAAGGCAGACACGAAAACTTTAACAACTAAGATAATACTGAAAAACTTTTGTTTTTCCATTTGGCATTATTTATATTTCCAGTACCTTTTACAACCACTTATTTTCTTTAAGGTTTTTTTGCCATAGGGTGTGTACTCACCAGAGACAGACAGATGGAGACAGGGAAAGTGAGAAATCCCCCCTTCCCTAAAGGGGATGGCCACACTGCAATCCCTTCTCCTCCAATCTCCTCTTGGGATTTGGGGCATACATGCACATGTGCCTGACATGACTTTAAAGCCACTGGTGCCAGGAGTCAAATTGTGGTTAGCCATGTGAGAGTCCCGTACCTTAACCACTATGCCACCTGCTGGCCCCTTGGAACCACTTCCAACAAACATATCATCTTTTTTCACTTGATTTAGCACTTATTTATGATCTTTATAATGAAATTATTCAAATCCTATTTACACTTAAATTACACAGTGCAACCAAAAAGCACTAACCTGATTCACTGTTGTGCCTACAGATCCCTGGAGTACCATCTGAAGCATTTTGGGGTCCGCTGGATCCTGATGTGTTGCAAATGCCAACTCTTGTGTCTTTTTCTGCATGTCTTCAATAGCAACTTCAATTGGTGTTAAAATAATCTGAGTAAAATAGCATCTATTAGGCCAGCATACTTATTTAATGAATTTACATAATTTAAAATGATGAAAAAAAAATAGAGAAAAACGGTTAGCTTTTAGGTATCAATCAACTCCCTGGCCCAGCCACAGTAGTGCACACTGGTTGCTGTTGCTTGGCAGACTGTGGCCTGGCGCCGTGTGAGCGTCTGTAGTCCCCGCTGTTTAGGAGACTGAAGCAGGAAGATCATAATACAGTAAAACCATGTCTGAAATAAACACTATACACATAAAGTTGTATCCCTAAATGAAAAAAAAAAAGTCAATCTTTCAAAGCATAAAATTAGGGACTTAGAAAAGAAGCCCAAGATAAATGACTCAAAAATGGGTAAAGTTCTAGCCTGTTTCTAGGTGAGAAATGGCACATACACGCTGCATCCATATTGTTCTACTATGGCTGTAATTTATCTGTCTTACTAACTCTGTTTTCCCACTGACGGACTTACCTCCTCTTTGTGAGTGACATTGACCCTTGTTTTAATATAAGGAAAGGCGTGGGAAGTAGTTAGAATGGTCTTCCGTTTGAACTGTTCATGAAGCTCCCCGTGGGCACGACCATCTAAAGTGAAGGGTGTACAGTACATGAAACGGCGAAGATTATAATTTTTGTCAAAATACGTGATTCTGTCCTTCATCTCGTATGTGTCAAAGTATGGCTCCACGTAGGTAATCTGAATATATGCCTGGGGAAGGAAAAAGTCTTTCATTTCCTCACTGTTAAATCATCATTTAGCCTTTCTCAGAGAAAACTGCACAGGTGATCTCAAAGATAGGCCAATGGGTTGTTATAATCTTATCAACCGTACCTTGTTGGGATCTAATTTACACTTGTCTACAGGATTAGAGTCCTTGATTACTTCAACCACATCCTCTCCAAATCTTTCTCCATAAAATCCCTACAATAAAGAAAAAGAAATCTTTTACATGAAGGTAATAGGATTTGAAAATGGAGAAGGCCTCTGAAGGAGAAAGTTCTGCACAACCATGTCAAGAATTGTAAAATAATAATATTTAGGCTCATAAGAATGATAGTAGCTTATAAATTAGCATGGTCTCAGTCAATACTTGATGTTATTCTCACTTATGCACTTTAAATAACACAAAATACAAAAAACACCCAATTTCCTACAATAAAAGTAAAGGATTCGAAGAGATCTTCAAGGCAAACAAAAAGGGAATAAAAAGCAAAGGCAAAAGAAACTCATTTAAAAAAATTTTAGAGATTTTGGCCTTAGGGCATGTGTGCTCACCAGAGAGAATGAGACAGAGGCAGTGAGAGGGAAAGTGAGAAATCACCCCCCCCGGGGGAATGGCCAAACCACAATCCCCTCCCCTCCAGTCTCCTCTCAGGATTTTGGGTATACACACACAAGTGCCCAGCTTGAGTTTCAAGCCACTAGGTTCAGTACTCGAACCACAGCTGGCCATGTTGAAGTCCAGCAATGTAACCACCGTGCCATCTGCTGGCCCAATGCTCATTATCTTTGATGCATAGGCTATTACTGCTATTGAATATGATGTGGCCTGATTTATTACAGACCATGGGCCAATGAATAAGCATTTATTTGTATGAGTGGATTTAAAGTAACATTCCAGATTTTCAAATAAAAGCATTGACTGAATGAAGTTCTGGTTAGGTTTAGATTTTGAAAAGACAACCACGGTTCAAGAATGTAGTGACTTTTCCATTTGACACTGAGTAGCAACATGGCAATGGATGGGGTTACTCAAAAGAAAACTTAAACTTGAATCTCCAACAGGGAAATCCCCGACCTCCCCCAAAGGTAATGTTTATAACAGAGTAAATTTGGGAAACACTCTCTTAATATTTCCCAAAACTTACTTACCCTCTTGAAAATAAAAAGTCACACTGAGCCCATGTAGTTGAGAATGTAACATCAAAAAATTAACATCATCTGAGGATAAAAATGAGCCTAGAGAGCTGCTTCTCATACTGTCATGTGACCACAAATCACCAGGGACTGTGTTAAATTGCAGATTCTGATTCAGAAAGTCTAGGGTAGAGTATGACATTTTGCATTTCAAACAATCTCCCAGGTGATGCCAAAACTTGTGGTTCATGGACCACACGTCGAGTGACAAGACTAGAGAAAGGTAGGAAAGAATAATAGAAAATTTGGCTACCCTGGTAAATATGAAAATTAACCATTTATGGTGAAATTTAAGACTTCCTAAAGGTTAAGGTTTCCTAAGAAGTGTTTTTAAGATATGACTTCAGGGTTTTACAATATCTCACTGGGAACGAGATACGCCAAAGAGATAGACTTCTCCTAAATCACAATAATTCTGAGGGATACAGGGATTTTTAAAAATACATGTGAAAAATAGAGACTCAAAAAGAAAAGTTAGTAACATGATTTCACTGTTGTCATAAATGATTTAAAGGATCTAAAAGAGTATTACTGTATCTATATTCAAAGGGAATAGTTTACTTGGCAGGGTCTGGCTTATTAAGCGGTTAGATCAGACCTGAAAATCTACTCATCACAGAGAATACAAATTAAAGATGACATTTTATGAACCATTGCAGCATTCACCTCCAATCTGTGAGATATCTCTGCAAGTTTGGTTATTGCAGGTTCCTTGTAAACAAATTCCTGTTCATCCAAATCCCCGAACTTGGTTCCATAAAAACCAACACGAAAATAGGTGCCAAACATCCGCTTACCATCCTAGGTTTAGGAAAATGAAGAAACTTTAATATAAAGTCTTTCTGTTTTTCATATTATGCTTAGATTGCTACAGTGTCTAATTTTCAAAACACAGCAGTAAGTTTTAATTCAAAATTACATTTTATTATTTTTTTAAAATGAAAATAAAAATAAAGTAGACGAGCTTTCTATATATTTGTCTTTATTTCTAACACATAGCATTTAAGCAATTAGGGTGTTTACCAAGTACCTAATCACCTATCACACATATTTTTCAGAGTTTTTACCAAGTGACTATATCATATTGGTCTATTTTTTTAAGTGTATACAAGAGATAAATTATTTTCCTTATTGCAAGAAAACATGACTGGTACAGGGGCCAGCATGTGGCAGCGGCTGGACTTCCACATGGCCAACCGTGGCTCGTGTCCCAGACTGGCAGTTTGAAAATCATGTTGGTGCACATGCGTGCATGTGTGCCTAAAGTCCCAAGGAGACTGGAGATTGTGGCATGACCATCCCCTCGTGGGGGGGGGAGGTGATTTCTCACTTTCCCACTCAGTGTTTCTGTCTCGCTGCAGCTAACATATGTGCCCTAAGGTAAAAATCCTTAAAAAAAGAAAAAGAAAAGATGAGTGCTATAAATGAGCGATCTCTTCATTGTCCTGATATTAGAGAATACTCAAAGTGAAATATAAAAATAACACTTATATAAAATTTTTGTATTTCACTTTATTTGAGTATTCTCTAATATCAGGATATATATATATATTTTATTTATTTTTTTTTAAATTTTGCCAGAGGGTATATACTTGCTGGAGAGAGTGAGAGACAGAAGTAGAAAGCAAGAAAGTACTCTCAATGGAGAATGGTCACATTCCCTTCTCCTCCATTTTTCCCTCCTCTTGGGATTTTTGGGCATGCACACATGTGTGCTGAGCTTGGTTTACAAGTTGCCAGGTCCAGGACTCAAACCATGTGGTCAGCTGTGTAAGACCCAGCTGCCTTTAACTGCTATGCCATGGACTGGCCCCACTGTAACATACATACATACATATATATATATATATATATATATATACACACACATATATATATATATAATTTTACTTACTGTTTATTTATTTATTTTTCAATTTGCAATAGGGCATGAGCATGCACCAGAAAAAGAGAGAGAGAGGGAAAGTGAGAAAGCAAGCCGCCAAGTCTGGGACTCAAACCACAGTCGGCCATATGGGAGTCCAGTACCTTAACCACCACACTACCTGCTCGTCCCCCCACTAACATATTTTTACTTTTGTGTGTTTGTGTGTGTGAGATTTTTGCTGTAGTGTTCGTGCACTCGCCAGAGAGACAGACAGAGACAGAGACAGAAACTAAGTGCTGCAATCCCTTCTCCTCCATTCTTTTCTTGGGATTTTGAGCATGCATGCATATGCACCCAGCAGGTTTCAAGCTCCAGGTCCACGACTTGAACCGCGATGGCAACATAACCATTATGCCATCAGCTGGTCTCACTGACATATTTAAATGAGCTCTATTCTTTGGATAACTTCTCTACATATAAAAGTTAGGAGCTAAGTATAGCATGTGTCATAGAGCAGACAACCAGAGAATGTCAAGACCCTCCAGAAGCACTGGAGTAAACAATCTACAATTGGTATCCCTCTGCCAATAAAAATATTTATATGTGGATGAGTAACTAAAAATGGAATAGAAAAGGAAAAAAATGTATAAAAGGAAGATAAAACATTTTTTTGAAATGAGATGGTTATTCCAACCCGCAAATCTCCCAGTGCGTGCATTAACACACGCTCATGCCTGGTACAAGGTGTGCGTCAGTCCCCTTGACTCTCACTCAGTGCACCTGATGACACGTTTTCTCCACACACCTAAACGTTGGAAAACTGACTGTAATTTTTGGAATTCATATACAAAGCTGTTCCAGAAGGATTCTGTGGTGGCTCTTATACATACAGCCATACACAAGTATTGAAATACCTCTGCATTATCTTAAAGCGTAATCTGCTTTATTTTTTTTCCTGTATTAGAAAGGCAAAAGTGTATATAAGTTATAAATGTTATACATAGCAAAGCAAAATGAGAAACTTGGATCCTTAATTTACCAGTTACGTAATAACAAAAAAAAAAAGTACAGAACTTAAAAAATCCCCAAATTCTTGTCCAAAAGATCTAAAGTTTTAAAGAAAAATACCTTTGGAACTGAAGAAACTTGAAGTTTCTAATTTAAAAAATTTTATTCACAGTTACTTTACTTCAAAGTTTAACAAGCATAAAAATTAGCTAATTTCTAGAGTAAATGAAATCTCCCTAGATGGATTAAATGAATTTAACTAAAATTCTGATTAAAATCATCAGTAAGCCAATGGAAGAATAATATATTTTGACAAAAGAATGAAGGCATTTCATAGGAAAAAATCTGAGAAAATGATTAAAAATTTGCTATTGTTATTTTTCAAATGTGTCACATACTGGGTCATCTGAAAAGTCATGCTGCATTTTTGCATAGAAAAATACAACACAACTTTTGTGATGACCCAATACATATATATATATATTCCTACTATTTTTTTCTTTTTTTGGGGAGAGGTTTTTGCTATAGGGTGTACGCGCTCGCCAGAAAGACAAAGAGAGACAGAGAGACAGAAAGCAAGAAATCACTCCCCAGGAGGGATGGTCATGCGGCAATCCCTTCTCCTCCATTCTTCTCTCGGGATCTTGGGCACGCATGCACACGTGCCCGGTGTGAGTTTAAGCCACCGGGTCCAGGACTTGAACCTCAGTCGAGTATTCCTCTCAGAGGTTTGCCATTTAAAACATGATTCCAATTATTCAATGTTGTGGCCATTTAAAATATTTCAGGACAGCAATTAAGATTTGTTTCCCTGGGCTGGCAGGTGGCATGGTGGTGCCAGACTTCCACGTGGCTGACCATGATGGTTTGAGTGCCAGATCTGGTGGCTTGCTTTCTCACTTTCCTTCTCTCTCTCAGGTCAAATTTTTTTTTTTTTTTTTTTTTTTTTTTTTTTTTGGAGAGATTTTCACTATAGGGTGCGTGCGCTCACCAGACAGACAGAGAGAGACATAGAGACAGAAAGCGAGAAATCACCCCCCATGGGGGATGGTCACGCCGCAATCCCTTCTCCTCCATTCTCCTCTCAAGATCTTGGGCATGCACGCACACGTACCTGGCGTGAGTTCTAAGCCATGAGTTCTAAGCCACCGGGTCTGGGACGCGAACCACAGTCAACTACGTGGGAGTCCAGCGACATAGCCATTATGCTAACTGCTGGTTCCTTCTTTCAGGTCAAATTTTAAAAAATAATAATGATGAATAAAATAAAATAATTTTTAAAGAAAAGAGACTTTTTCCCTTAACTAAATTTTCCAGCTCTCAATCAATCTTTATATGACAGGAATTACTATCCCATTCACATTGTATTAATTTTTTAGTGCCATTTTTAAAGTGCAGAATCCCAGAAACAGACATGATACTGCTGATGGGATATGATCAGTGAAGGTTATTAGTGAGCTTGCTTCCTTGGATTGGGACACTGAATTTTAAAAAAAATTGTCACAGGGACCAGCAGTTAGCGTAATGGCTATATTGCTAGACTCCCACGTAGTCGACCGCAGTTCGAGTCCCAGACCCGGTGGCTTAAACTCACGCCAGGCGCGTGTGCGTGCGTGCCCAAGATCCTGAGAAGAGAATGGAGGAGAAGGGATTGCAGCGTGTCCATCCCCCCTGGGGGGTGATTTCTCGCTTTCTGTTTCTCTGTCTCTCTCTGTCTGTTTGGTGAGCGCACACGCCCTATAGCAAAAAAACTCTCCAAAAAAAAAAAAAAAATTGTCACAGGGCATGTGTGCTTGCCAGAGAGACAAAGAGAGAGAAGTGAAAGAGAAGTGAGAAATCATCCTTCAGGGAGATGGCCATGCCACAATCCCTCCTTCTCCATTCTCCTCCTAGAGACAAAGGTTGTAGAGTAGGTCTCATCAAGAAGGTAAGATGTGAGCATGGATGTGAAGGAGGTACAAGAGTCATTCTTTGGGATCTCTGGGGGGAAACACACTCCAGGCTGAGGAGCCAGTGTGAAGGCTTTGAGTCAAGGGTGCTGAGGGGCAGAAAGGGGAACAGTACAGGTAGGGCAGCGTGGGTAAGGGGAGAACAGGAAGAAACGAGGTCAGAGAAGATGCTGTAAGGAGTTACTAGGGTTTAAAATGAACTTTGGGTGTGAACTGGAGTTGGGAATAGGACTAGCAGGGCATGCAGTTACAGAATAAGAAAGACTAATTCAGAATAACTTAATTTTCAGCTTAGAAAGAATCTTCTAGCTCAAACCACTGGCCTTCTCTATTGGGTTGTCCGGAAAGTCATGACACATTTTTACATAGAAAAACACATCATGACTTTCCTGATGACCAAACAGTTCACAAAATCACAATCATAGCTTTACCGTCAGGACAAATATTTCATCTTTATTTCCTCTTCAGAGTTTTGGACCATAGGATAATACTGGTATTTCCTTTGAATAAAAATAAATCCAATTTTCTAAAATCCAGCCTGCTTTTGTAGCATTACCTTCCTTTACTATAGTGATTTTTTTCTGACCTATCGCCCCCACATTCTAGCTTATCCTTCCTTAGCAATTCTACCTACTGCTTTCAGAATTATCTGGGTGATGAAAATATGTCCCAAAGAATTCCATCTACCTCATCTCTAAATGGTTGAAGTCTCTTATGATAAATATATCTTAAATCTGTCCTAGTTTTATCTTTATTTATCAAGAAATCATCTATTGGGTTAGTTGTATATTTCCACAATGACATTACCTCTCTAATTTTTTTATTCTCCTCCACTCTGCTTCCTTCAAGTTAACTGCTTTCTGTGTCCATGCTGGTATTTTACACAGTAGTAATCTCCCTTCCTGTCTATTGGAACAATTCATCTTAAAAAGCCTTTATTGGTTCAATGTTGTCATAGATCTCAACTTGAGAACATAATGCTCCCTACATTTTATTAACCAAACTGAGTTAAGATTTCAAATAATAATAATACTAATGATGACAAAAATCATTGAAATGACAACAATGATCTCCAACATTCTGGGCACTTCTTACGTACGAGACAGTAACTAGCCACTTTACATATATTACATAGATTCTTATCATAATTCTATGAGATAGGGACCATTATTTTCACCTTCATTCTATAGTTGGGAAAAATTAACATGCCCGATGTCATATTGCTAGTAAGTGAGTGAGCTGTGAGTTAAACCTCAATATATCTGACATGTGGGTACAAGCACTAAATTAAGCTATGTGTTCCTCATACTCTACATACCAGTATAAAATTACAGCTTTCAGATCACCCTGAAGTGTCTTCTACCTCTGATGTTTTCCTTGAGAATTCTCACAAATTCCCTTGAGTACTACTGAGAATGATCTCCCTCTGTTTTGTCTTCTTCTACACCACCACTGTCTACTATAATTATATTTGCATGTTTGCATATTCCTGTATACTCCAGTATAAAAACCACGTTGGTGGCCTACCTACCAAACATATTCTTCTAAGATACATCCTACTACATTTCTTATCAGAAGTCCAACGCTGACCATTACATGTCCCAGTCAAGAAAAAAAGAAATCATGTCTAATATTATCTACATAGTAAATGTTCGATATCTGTATCTTTCTTTTTCTTTTCAAAAATAGCATAACGGGGGAACCAGCAGTTAGTATAATGGCTATGTCGCTGGACTCCCACGTAGTCGACCGTGGTTCGCATCCCGGACCCGGTGGCTTAAACTCACGCCAGGCGCGTGTGCGTGCGTGCCCAAGATCCCGAGAGGAGAATGGAGGAGAAGGGATTGCGGCGTGGCCATTCCCCTGGGGGGTGACTTCTCGCTTTCTATCTCTCTGTCTCTCTCTGTCTGTCTGGTGAGCGCACGCGCCCTATAGCATAAAAACCTCTCCAAAAAAAAAAAAAAAAAAAAAAGGAAAAAAAAATAGCATAACGGGCAAACAAAATCCGTGATATTGCATACCTCATCAGGTACTCAGTCATGTATCTATACCGAACACCAGGGAGTCACCAACTACAAGGAAGTATAGGTTCTTTCCATGTACTGTGTTTTCCTCAACTTTCTTCATATCTAATTTCACTTTCCTGAAGTAAAGGCCCATGGATGTTTTATTACCTGCAATGAATGGTCTAATTTCTATACAGTGTCACATTTTCTTACTCATCTAAAAATACATCTTTGGATTATGTGTTACTTTCAATTTTTTTTTTCCCATTTCTTTCTTTTGATTGATTCCTCCCTTCCATTACAATTTGTTGTTTCTAATTCTGCTCTACATTCTTTTGTATGGATGAGTTACTTTATCTCACCCACCTTTCATGTAGATTCAAGAATATAAAAGTTCAACAGAAGCCACTGAGACAAGACTGTGGCCAGTATTTCTGAGCACAGAAAATTAAATTTTTGGCAAAAAAAACCTATGGCAAAAACCTCTATAAAAAAAAAAAAGAAATGCAGAAAGTTTCATGTAACTATGTTATCAATGTTTGTCACTGATTTTTCGAAAACCACAGACATGCATTAGTGTGCTTCTGAATACAAATTAATCATTGTTTGACAAATAGACAAATGCTTATTTTTAAAATAAATATACGCAAAACTAGAAAATTTTAAGAAGTTTTCATATAAAAATTCAACTTTTTACTGTCCTCTAAGAATAATTAAAAATACATGAGAAGAAAAAAAGAACTAAAACATACTTTATTTCCTATTACATCAGAAAAAATCCAAGAGCTTTGAGAAAGTGAAAATAAAAGTGAACACTGAACAGCCATTAAGGAACTCAAAGTGGCAGAGGAGATAATGGCTACACAATTCCTGAAAGGTTCAAACTTATTATTCTGTATCATAAATACTTAACAAATTGCTAAGTATCAAGATTCAGAGTTATCTTTTATACACACAGATCCCTCACATACACACACTCACAGACACATATGCATACCCCTACAAGGCTTTGCCAACTCAATAATTTGCACCAGATCAAGGAACATAATGAAAACACATTGTGAATATGTAAGTCCAGAGGGCTTTTCTGCTAATGCATGGAATGAGTTTTCAATTCAAAGGACCTTCCTACAATGTATGAATTATCTTTATTGGATCAATCCAGTGAGAGTTTTATAAAAATACTAAGAAATTAGCTGACGAACACAGTTTTTAGAAAAAAATATGAAATTATTGAGGTTTTCAGAGTCACAAAGAAAAATATTCACGAGATAGGAACTTACCACAATAGACAATAGTAAAAGTAGGGAGTAGGGTCAGCAACCAGGGGCAAGAGAGAAGAGAAAACAGAAAGCATTTTAATTAGAGAAATTTCAAAACAAATAAGCAGTAAATGGTAGCAAACACATTTTTAAAATGCAAGCATCCATTTAAGTTTTACAAGGGAAAAGCAAAAACAAACGTGCAACAAATTTAGAAGCTACAAAGCTAAAGGTCCAGTATAAGGTAGTGACAAGAATATACAAAAGAAAATTAGGTTGGCGTGACTTTGACCATGCAATAAACACAATGACAGAATGATATTAATGTCATAACCGTGAAGATTATACCTTTCAGTGGTCGATTTAGCATCAAGCAGACTGGTAATAAACTGCTCAGAGGTTTCGATATACTCTTTTATGCCTAATTTTCAGCTGAATCTATTTAATGGCATGAAATCCACGTGAACTTTCATAGATGGCTATGGCTCAGTCTCTTTACATGTCTTACCTAAGCCACAGAAATGAGGGATTATATTTTAGGTATTAATAAAGCCATATATAGTTAATCTGGAGAATTAAAGTAGATGTGAAAGTACTGGCTCCCTCTGAAGAAAAGTAAAAGGTGGGTAACAATTTCAGAAATGGAAGAAAACTCAGTCATAATATTTATTCCTAAGGTTTTTTATTCTGGCCCCCAAAACAAAAACTAATGCAAAACAGAGGGGCCTAAGCTGTTTAATCAATGTACACCTGACTAGGGAGAGAAGGCAGACAACTTTACGAAAACACCTAGCTTTAAAAAAACCTAATTTACTTTGCTTTAAATGGAAACAAATTAAGACAGATTTTATAGACTTCCTTTTTTTTACAAAAGGTTTAAGACAATGGTATTTCAATTCTTCCTAGCATTTTTCAGGTAAGATTTAACCTACACAAATGTTAAGTACTACATAAAAGGAAGCAAGTGTAGTCTTCAAAATATATCATATATAATATAGCAAACACTGCAGAATCTGAGGTCAAATTAAGTTTCGAGTTTTCTCAATCTCTTTATCCCTCCTTCTCTCCAAAATTTAAATGACAAAAGTGTATTTCTTTCCTGACTGAGCATATGCCAAAGGTGAAGACCAAATTAACACAATTCTTCACCAGTTTTTTTTTTTTTTTTTTGAGAGGTTTTTGCTATAGGGTGTGTGCGCTCACTTGAAAGAGAGAGACAGAGAGATAGAAAGCGAGAAATCACCGCCCCCCCCCCCCCCCCCCAGGGCGGGTGGCCACATTGAATTCCTTCTTCTCCATTCTCCTCTTGGGATCTTGGGCACACATGCACATGCGCCCGGCATGAGTTTAAGCCACCAGGTCTGGGACTCAAACCACAGTCGGCTACATGGGAGTTCAGCAACATAGCCATTATGCTAACTGCTGGTCCCTTCACCAGTTCTAATATGAACCTTTTTGGACCACATTTTAGTATCCCCGTAGTTTGGTACTCATCTCTCAACTCATAGAATGTCCTATATTTTTTATTTTTTAAAAAGCATATAAAAAATAGAATGTTTTATAATTGATGGCATCTTAGATCAGATGATATATAATATTTTCTATTTATACCTCTGAGCAATAATACATAAATCGACCTCTGTAAAATGAGGTGAAACGATATGGTTATAAAAGGAAATCTGTGTGTAAATGTTGATGAAAGAAATGCTTCAAAGGATAAAAACAAACTAAAGTGATGACAAAGTGGCTCATTTACCAAAGAATCTCATTAGTGTAACATACAGACTTCCATGCACTGCCTACCACCTCTTAATAATAAATGTTTAAAATAACTTACAGAATTTAACAAAATTTCTTTGGTTAATGAATTCAGTTGATAGCAGGTAGCAACAGAACGCCCACAACTAGCACATGTGGGCAAAGCGTTGGCAAAAGAAATCTGATCAAATCAATCTATTAGTGCCTTTAACTAACTAAAACATTACCTACCTCCCAGCCAGTACTCTGTATAACAAAAAGTAAAAAAGGGCAAGTCATAAAAAAAAACTGTTTAAAAAGAACAAAAAAAGGCCAAAGGAATTTCAGTAGTGTAAGGCAGTATATACCATTAATTCTTCTCCATGAAAAGAAGACAGCAGGGTATTTTAAACAGCATTTTCTTTCATTTAAGACCTATAATAATTTTTATAAATTCCTTATTCAAAATCTAGTACCTAAAATTTTCCCTTTCAAAAACTTATTAAAGTGCAAGTAAAAATTTTGGAGAAAGAGCTTCTTGTCCCATTTGTGTATCTAAATTAGATCTCTAACCAAAGTGAGCTGCACTTCACTGGCATATACAGGTTAAATCAGAATACAAATAGCAATTCTGCCCAAATGCCATTGACTCAAGGACTGAATGTTTCTTGGAAACAACTAGCTACTACTGTTCCAGACCTGACATGGATAATTTCCAATTTATAGCTCTAGAAGCTGGGATGAAGTGCCTTTGGTAGTTTATGTACAACTGATTATTAAAACACCCACCTGTTAAGGTCATGAAACCTAATCAGATTTTTGCACCTTCAACATTTTATTAGAGGATAACAGCAGGAGAGTAGCCTTATTTTTAGACTGTGGGAAGGTTTTCAGAGATCAATTCCAATTCATCTAGAACAGCTTAGCTCATGGCAAGAAAGAGGAAGTCAAGCTGACAGATATAAAGTAAGACCAGTATAGTGCTGAGGACCAAAGAGATCATCAATACTCCACCTCTTTAGACGGTGGTAGCAGCGGATGATAGCCTGGGTGGCAGCACAGGGAAGGGGATGGAGGTGGAGGAGGAGGAGGCTCAACAGGATATTATTTCAGGGTATTTCAACAGAGCCAAGAATGTAGCAATAGTTTCAAGGAAATCAGTTGCTAGCCGTCTACTTCACTCTTAAACTAAATTTAATTTTATTCTGATTTTGGTGATAAATATGTGGATTCCATAATAAACTATAAAGATCAAGGACTGAAATCATACTTTATAATTAAATACACATAAGACAACCATTTTATGTATCATTTCCACTAAATATTATTTTCATATTTGAAATATATCAAAGGATGATTGCAAACATTAAGAAAAACAGAAAACAGTTAAGGTTCAGTTGCAGTCATTAATAATATTAGGCATTTATTAAGGTCTCATATCATTCAATAAAAAAAATTGACTTAAATATAAACACCTCTTTTGAGGCAGAAAGGGAACAGATCTCAACCTAAAAATCAGATTCACAATTATAATCTACATTGTAAAACAGAATTAACCACAACTGGAAAAAATCTGTTAACTAGTAATAATTTCTTTTAATGAAGAAAAGAAAACACTGTGTGGAAAATTGTGGGGTAAGCTTAGGATGATCATCATCTACTTTAGGCAAATTCATCTTTTTTTTTTTCTTTTTTTTTTTTTGGAGAGGTTTTTGCTATAGGGCGTGTGCGCTCGCCAGACAGAGACAGAGAGACAGAAAGCAGGAAATCACCCCCCAGGGGGGATGGCCACGCCGCAATCCCTTCTCCTCCATTCTCCTCTCGGGATCTTGGGCACGTACGCACACACGCCCGGCGTGAGTTTAAGCCACTGGGTCCGGGACGCGAACCGCGGTCGACTACGTGGGAGTCCAGTGACATAGGCATTACGCTAACTGCTGGTCCCAAGAAATTCATCTTCTGTTAATGAGCTTTGTTTTGCCACAAACCATCATTCTGATTGCTCATTTGTAACCTGATTAAAATGGCCATTTCATGGGATCTAGTTATCATCATGGAATCTGGTTCGACATCATGGGATCCAGTTTGACATGAATACAAAGGAACACTAATGCTTTTAGACACTTTCTCTGTATATACTGAAGGGAGAAATCAGAATCATTACCTGATGAACAATTTTGCTGAATGCTTCTTGAAGTTTACCATGAATTGTGGAGAGTTTCTTTGCATCCCGATTAGCTTCATGAATAGGAATAAGTACTTTGTAAACCTCATTAACTGCTTCATACATGCCAGCCTATAACAGGAATAAGGTTTATGAGATATTACTTTCTTATATAAAGATAAGAACATAAAATACTTACAATTCATGAATATACAACATTTCTATTAAAACAATACCACTGAACCATTTCCAATAGGATATAAAAACGAACACCATTAATTTTTAACTGTATCAAGGCTTTCTTTTCTGGCCTATTTTGTAGGTCTTTTTAAAAAATTCACACATCATAATTGTACATATTTGGGGGATATAATGTGATTACTTTCAGTAGAACATGAATACAATGTGTAGTACTAAATCGGGATAACCAGTATATCCGTTGGTCATTACTTCATGTTGGAAAGAGTCACAGGCCTCCTTTTAGGACTTTGAGATATATAGTATGTTATAAACTATACGCACTCCGGTATATTTTATAACACTAGACATTATTCTTTTTACCTATTTATAATTTTGTTTCCATTAATCAATATCCCTCTTGGGACTAGCAGATGGTGTAATGGCCGACCATGGTTCAAGTCCCAGACTCGGTGGCTTAGAACGCTGGGCATGTGTGCATGTATGCCCAGAATCTTGAGAAAAAAATGGAAGAGAAAGGATTGTGATGTGGACATGCCCCATGGGAGATGATTTCTCACTTTCTGTCTCTTTGTCTCTCTGGCAAGTGCACGTGCCCTATAGCACAAAAGAAAAGAAAAATCCCTCTCCTATTAAGGCTTTTTAAAAAAAATTCCTTCTCCATTTCTCTATCTTGGAGGATTTTGAGCATGTATGCACATGAGTCTAACATGTTTTTAAGCCGATGGGGCCAGAATTCAAACAGCAGTTGGCTATGTGGGATCTGGCTCCTTAGTAAGTAGGCTATAGGGCAGCCCATACCAAGGCTTAATTAAAGAATTTACACAATATAACTCCTCTGAATGAATATTTATATAGTAGACTTATGTGTCTATACTGATATATATACATATACATGTAAACATATTTACATTTCTATATAATCTGAACTGGACATTCTGCCTCTGTCTAACCAATAATTACTTCACTAATGTAATTGTGTGCATGTGTATATATAATTGTTTAGCATGCAAACTTATGGATATAAACTCAGAAACATGTGCACAGAAGAGTAAAAGAATCCAATTATTATTTTTTTTAAAGAGAGATTTTTGCTATAGGGCATGTGCGCTCACTGAAGAGACAGAGAAAACAAACCAATAAATCGCCCCCTGGGAGGATGGCCATGCCACGATCCCTTCTCCTCTCCTGTTGGGATTTTGGACACATATACACATGCACTTGGCATGAGTTTAAAGCCGACAAGTCTGGGACTCAAACCATAGTCGACTACATGGGAGTCCAGTGATGTAACCGTTATGCCATCTGCCGGTCCCTTAGAATACAATTATTACGCAGGTCAAAGATAATCAATTCTGAGGACCAGCAGGTGACTTGGTGGTTAAGGTTCTGGACACCCACATGGTGGACCATGAGTCACAGACCTGGCAGCTTGAAAAATCATGCCAGGTGCATGTGCATGCATGCCCCAAATCCCAGGAGGACAATGGAGAAGGGATTGCAGTGTGGCCATCCCCTTTGGGGGAGGGGTGATTTCTCACTTCCCTTCTGTGTCTCTCTGGCAAGCACACATGCTCTATGGCAAAAATCTTAAAAGAAAAAAAAAAATAAGGTCTACCACTTTCTAATAACCTATGGCCTCTTGGAAAACTAAACTTGTTTATTTTCCTAAAGTATTACACCAGCACAGGCAATCTCATATTAGAAATCGCCTATATGGAAAAATTACTAGTTTTTAACATATCATGAAAAGGTCTGAGCCATCAGATTTTCTTCTCCTGGCAGCAAATTGGCCAGAGAGTGGCCCACATGGTTGTTCCAGTGATAGTCACAGTGACGGATAAGATTTTTTCTGTGGGGATCAGCAGTTAGCGTAATGGCTATGTCGCTGAACTCCCACATAGTCGACCGTGGTTCGCGTCCCGGACCCGGTGGCTTAAACTCACGCCGGGCGCGTGTGCGTGTGTGCCCAAGATCCTGAGAGGAGAATGGAGGAGAAGGGATTGTGGCGTGGCCATCCCCCCTGGGGGGTGATTTCTCGCTTTCTGTCTCTCTGTCTCTCTCTGTCTGTCTGGCGAGTGCACGCGCCCTATAGCAAAAACCTCTCCAAAAAAAAAGAAGGAAAAAAAAAAAAGATTTTTTCTGTGCTGCTGTTCCATCCCTTATCCTTAACAACAGATTGGTGCTGCAGTGAGAAAAGAGAGAGATGTTTTCCAAAAGCCACTGAGTTATCGCCGCCTTACAGGTGAGCAAGTGCATTTTCCCAAGGAAATAAACACATGGTCCTAATATTTCCTAATCAGTTCACAGGAATGCATTTAAGCAATAATGTAACTGTAATAGTGAAATATGTTTCATGTAACTAAAATGGACCAGTATTTTAATTATAACCAGATTAATTTAAAAAGAATACAATTTACCATTATGTCTAAATGTAAAAGAATTTCTATAATACAGCTGACTGTCCTCCACTCTGTGCACTACTCTGAATTATTAAAATCTCTGTCACACACACACACATTTACAGTTATATTTAAATATTCCATCAGTTGCAAAAAAACTTTTTTCTTTGCTAGCTCATACCAGTCTAACTGAAGAATTGGGAGGGATGATCAAGGTCTTCAGAGGCAAGAAAGACATTTTAAAGAACAACAACAACTAATATTTTAAGTCTGGAAAAATATTCTTAAGTCTCCGAATGGAGGCCGGCAGGTGGCATGGCGGTTAAAGGTATAGGACTCCCACATGGCCGACTACAGTTCAAGTACCGGACCTGATGGCTTACTTTCTCATTACCTCCCACCCCCGTCTCTCTGATCAAACTGGAAAATAATAATAATAAATAAAATTAAATAATTTCTTTTAAAAAAAGAGTCTCAGAATGATTACATTTAAATGAATTGGTTCTAAGTACCAATAATGATGCAAATGGTGGTAACAGCAAACACACTAGTACTTGGAAGTAGGCACTATGCTAAGCACTTTACATATACATTAACTCATTTAATACTAACAAAACAATCTTATAAGAAAAATATCAGTATTAGATATATTTAATGAGAAAACTGAGGCCCTGACTGTTTGAGTAATTCGTGCCAGAAGTAATACCACTACTAAGTGGCAGAGACAGGATCTGAACTCTGGCAGTACACCTTCTAAATCTCTGCCCTGAATCAACACACTAAAAGATAGCAGTAGGTCCTGGAGAGGAAATAACTGATTCTGAAAAGTAGTAAATGGGAAAAGAAGGCAGTATTGCATATTACTTTAAGCTTCCCTCTTATCCTAACATGAACCTCAGTATCTCCTAAATCTTGGTGCTCAGTCACTAAACCTCTTGTAGCAAAGTCCGAGAATGGAGGTGACTCTATCAACATAGTTAAGAAGGTAAGTAGGGGGTTTCAGTAGATGGTGTAGTGGTTACATCACTGGACTCACACATGGCTGACCTCGATTAGAATCCTGGACCTGGTGGCTTGAAAATCACGCCAGGCTTGTGTGCATGTGTGCCCAAGATCCTGGGAGAAGAAGGGGCTGCTGCATGTCCATTCGCCCGAAGGGGGTGATTTCTCTCTTTCCCTCTCACTGTCTCTGTACAAACCCCCAAGTGAGCGCACGTGCCCTAAGGCAAAAACCTCTTTAAAAAAAAAAGAAGGTAAATATGGATTTGACTATCTATCATTTCTTTCTCTCATAAACATCCCATCTGGGCTCCAACTGATTGCTTCAATTCTTCACATACGGAAGGGCTGGGACAAGGATTAGGATTACAGCACAGTAAGGTAGCCAGGCAAGGAATCTAGTATGTATGTTATAAAGCTCTTGATAAGAAAGCTCTAGGTCCACAACTCCTACCTGACAAGGCCCACTGTGCCACCAAGGGAGTGGCCATAGCTTTGCTCCTCGGTACCAGGACAATGTCCAACACAGTGGAAAGAAGATTCTGTCTTTCATTCAATAGAGCAGCTCTATTTACTGAGCCATACTAGTCTAACCTAAACAGGAACTTAAATCACCCAGAGACTTTTTGTTTCATTTTGCTGTTTTATAATTTAAAGGTTTAGGAAAATGATGGTAAAGGTTTTGTGAACCAAATAAGGGGGAAACTTCTGCTGCAGATTACATGCTGGTGCATAAAGAAGCAAATGAAAAACACTGAGATAAGTGAGACATTATAAAAAGGATGGGGACTAGCACTTGGCATAATGGTTATATTGTTGGACTCCATGTAGCCAACCATGGTATGAGTTCCAGACCTGGCAGCTAAAAACTCACGTCAGGTGTGTGTGAATGCACGCCCAAAATCCCAAGAGGGAATGGAGGGGAAGGGATTATGGCATGGCCATTCCCCCGGGGGGTGATTTCTTACTTTTCTTTCTTTCTGTTTCTGTCTCTCCAGTGAGTACATATGCCCTATAGCAAAAATCTTTCTAAAAAAGGAGTAAGCAATGATAAATCTAGAAAGAAATACCTGGTCCTAAATAGTTCATAAGGTATTTGGAGGAAACTATCCTAAAGGAAAAGCACACCAAGAGAATATATTGATATACAGACGTTACTGATCATTTGGAGGTATGACGCTGAGGAAAGAGAATGAACAAGGGCCATCTACCATAGAGAAGGAAGCAGCTGCTTGTTCCAGTAATCCCACAAGTCCTGTTTCAGTAAAGTACTTTCCAGAGCAGATACCTTCTTCATCTGGAGATACCACATCGTCTGAGACTGCAGATTCTTCTAAAACATTAGATGAAATATTCTAGAGGAAAAACATTGAAAAGGCTTGTGAAATGGAAGTAATTTCCTAGCATAGCAGGTGACACGTGGGTAAGTGCTAGACTCTCACATTTGAGCCTCAAACCTGGCAGCTTGCCTTCTCACTTTCTCTCTCTCTCTCATGAGTCCTATATCAAATTAAAAAGAAAATAATGATGATAAATAAACTTAACTAGATAATTCTGGAAAAAAAAAAAGAGTATAGATGAAGTAATTGAAGATGAAGCAAGGCCAGCTCGTGACATGGTAGTTAAGGCAGATGGATCCAACGTGGCTGATTGTGTGGTTTGAGTTCCTAGAGCAGCTTGAAAAACATGCTCGGTCCACATGTAAGTGTGCCCAGAATCCCAAGAGGAGAATGGAGGAGAAGGGGCTGCAGCATGGCCATCTCGCCAGGAAAGTACTTTTTCTCTTTGTCTTTTCTCTCCTGCAAGTGCATGTGCCCTAAAGCAAATTCTTAAAATTAAATTAAAAAAAATTTAAGTTAAAAATAAAAAGGAGAGTTGATACAAAGGTAAAGGATAAATTTCTAAAAAACTTTCTGTGTTTTGAAGATGACAATAAAATAATAACTTTATTACTAGGTAACTTTTCCTTCAATAATAAGTTGTGAGATAGAAAACTAAGAAAACTCAAGGGCTCAAGAAAATAGTGATAGGACATTTAAAGAGGCTTAAACATTCTCTTTTTGATTTAATTGATCTCAAAATTCTCTATCTGAGAAATTAAGGTGTGAAAAATAGTCTCTTGGCTTGATAAATGCACATTGAGTTAAAAGAAAACCTCAGGTATAATTAAAGCCCTTTGACCCAAATAGGTTGAGATCAGATGTTATTCCTAAAAAGGATACATATATATTCTAAAGATTTTATTTTAATCTCAACATTTACAGTAGATACAGACTCATTTATCAACTTTTTTTTTTTTTGAGAGGTTTTCGCTATAGGGCACGTGCGCTCGCCAGACAGACAGAGAGAGACATAGGGACAGAAAGCGAGAAATCACCCCCCAGAGGGGATGGTCATGCCTCAACCCCTTCTCCTCCATTCTCCTCTCGGGATCTTGGGCACGCACGCACACATGCCCGGCGTGAGTTGTAAGCCACTGGGTCCAGGATGTGAACCGCAGTCGACTACGTGGGAGTCCAGCGACATAGCCATTATGCTAACTGCTGGTTCCCACATTTATCAACTTTTGAATTAGGTCTAAGGCATTTTCCTTTGTGTATGAGCCTCCAGGTCAGAGGTCCATGTAGTCTCTCTTAAGCAAACATCCATAATCCAAACCTCTTTTAAAATTTCTAGTTTTAGCTTCTTTAAAGTAGAATGAAAACTTGAACTTAAAAAAAGTATCAAGCCATTCAAGACTTTTAGGAGCTTTCCCACTAATCTTTTATATATTTCTGGTCTAGAATTAATTCAACAGCCATTGTTTTAGAGACTCACTTTTATTGAGTTTTGCAAAAACTTCGATTTACTTTTCAGAGAAGTAACAACTTTCTTTTTGCATTCTGATTTAATTGAAATACATTAATATTTAATGAAATTTTATAATATCCTAAACCTGGCATTTAATAGGTTTTGAAGAAAAGTAAAGAATAACTGACTCTTGGTAAACAAGAATTCCACCAGTGGGTCCAAGATACGTACCTATTAGGTAGTAAATGTCATATACTGATAAGAGTCATAGTATTAGTCAATTTAACACAGGGAACAGATAATGTTGAGTTCTCCAGTGTGTTAAGTAAAAGTCAATTAAGAATTTCTGCTGGGGAATAGCAGTTAGCGTAATGGCTATGTTGCTGGACTCCCATGTAGTTGACCGCAGTTCGAGTCCTGAACCCAGTGGCTTAAAACTCACACCAAGTGCGTGTGCATGCGTGCCCAAGATCCCAAGAGTAGAATGGAGCAGAAGGGATTGAGGCGTGGCCATCCCCTCGGGGGGTGATTTCTCGCTTTCTGTCTCTCTGTCTCTGTATGGCGAGCGCACACGCCCTATAGCAAAAACCTCTAAAAAAATTTTCTACTGAATTCTGATTCTCAGTATTTAAGTGTAATACATTTTCACAAATATCAAAGTTCATAAATGGTTACAAAACAGTAAAGGCAAAAAGAATAAATATAGATAGCATTAATCTAGTGGTAAAAACTGTGAAAATATAATTAAAAATAAGTACTTTAAAAATGTATTAATGGGGCCCAGCAGATGGTGTGGTAGTTGGGTCACTGGACTCTCACATGGGCCAACTGCGGTTCAAGTCCTGGACCTGATGTCTTGTTTTCTCACTTTCCTTCCCACTTTCTGTCTCTTTCTGGTGAGTGCACATGGCCTATAGCAAATTAAAAAATAATAGCAATAAATAAATAAAATTAAATAAATAATTCTTTGTGGAAAAAAAGGTGTTAATAATAATGATAGTGAAATGTTAATCCAACATGTGAAGTATCAGCTTAAGGCTTTAGGTTTTCCTTACTAATTGAAAGAATCTGGGTGCCAGTAGATGGCAAAGTGGCTGTATCACTGGACTCCCACACGGCTGACCAAGGTTGGCATCCTGGATCTGGTGGGTTCAAACTCAAGCTGGGCGCATGTGCATGCATGCCTGCCCAAGATTCTGGGAGGAGAATGGAGGAAGTGGAACTATGGTGTGGTCATATCCCCTGAGGGGGGGATACCTCACTTTCCTTCTTACTGTGTCTGCCTCTCTCTCCCGACAAGTACATGTGCCCTAAGGCAAAACGTCTGCCAAAAAAAAAAAAAAAAAAAAAATCAAAGAATCCAAACAACAGTGAGTAAAAGTTAAAACCAAAAAAGGACACGTCTTGACTTAATGTATACCTGACAGATTCCTACCTGGAATGTCACGCATCCCACAGGGAGGTATTTCCGGTCCTCCAGCATGCTCAGGTACTCAGCAACAAGTGCTGCTGAGTGGACCAGGCACTGTGCGGCTTCAGCATGATTGCTTCGTTCGGAGTGCTTGCCGGCCATGTTCTGCAACCAGGTCAATCGCAGATCTGGAGAGGTCTGGTAGCCCTTGGCAATTCTAATTAGAACAGAAATTCTTTTCAATCAGCATACACTTCCCAAGCTGGGAGGGAGTTTACGTAGCTTGTTCAGAGTTTACCTAGACAGTTCTCTGTTACTGCGCATAACCTATTTGAGACAAATTTTTAAGTAGTATGAAAATGTTGTTTTGAGTGCTTAGAGAGATAGTTGTGGCCCATGAGATGGATATATCACCTGAGGGAAGGAGGGCAAAAGGAGATATGCCATGTTAAAATCTGGCCGCCAAGGAAGCAATCAGTAAAGAAAAAAGTGTTTATTATGAGAACATAGTAAAGTTTCAAAATTAGGGAAAAAAGAGGATGTATAAAAGGTACTTTCGAACCAGGGAGTGGTACAGTGGTTAAGGAGGTTGGAACCCACAGGACCGGGGGTGCATTTGGAGGCCTGGACCTGGAGGCTTAGAAAACATGCCAGGCACACATGCCTGCAGGCCCAAAATCCTAAAAGGAGAAAGAGAGGAAAAGGGAATGTGGCGTGACTATTTCCCACGTGGAGTGCTCTCTTGCATTCTCTCTTTCTGTCGCCAGCAAACTCATGCATTCTCTGGCAAATTATAAATAAATAAATAAATAACTAGCACAAATAAAACAATCTTAGTCTCTTTAAAATAGAGACGATGTAATAAAACGACCTCTCATAATATTTTTAAAAATTTGCTCGAGGGTATATATGCTTGCCAGAGAGAGACAGAAGCAGAGAGAAAGAGAAAGACAGAAAGCATGCCTCCCCATGGGGAATGGCTATGCCACAACCCCTTCTCTTCCGTTTCTCCCTCCTTTTGGGGTTTTGGGCATACACACACATGGGCTTGGCATGTTTTGCTTACTCCCAGTCTGAGATTCAAACCATAGGGTTTAGCTCACATAACCACCAGGCCATGTGCTGATCCTATCTCTGCCTTTTTTTTTAAGAGAGATTTTTGCTATAGGGTACATGTGCTCACTGGAGAGACAGAGAAACAGAAAGCAAGAAATCAGCCCCCAGGAGGGATGGCCACACTGCATTCCCTTCTCCTCCATTCTCCTCTTGGGACTTTGGGCATGCACACGTACTTGGTGTGATTTTCAAGCCACCAGATCTGGGACACAAACTGTGGTGGACTATGTAGGAGTCCAGCAACAAAACGATTACACTAGAACACCAAAACTATAAAAGAAGGAGGTTATATGACAAAAAAAGCTTCTAAAGCTTTACTACTGTATCTGCCAAATACACGAGAGCTATGGATTTGTGAAAATACATCCCTAGAAATAATATCCTTTAAGCATAGTTCTCAAAACCAGGACAATTAATGTTATGGTAAAACATTCATAAACTGTATTTTCTTCTTAAAAGTCTGATTTTTACACTTATAATACGGATCTTAGGCCTTCCTTTCTAGGAAATCTGGGGCCTAGGACACCAAGGTATTATTAAATACATATCATGATTATTTTTTAGGAATCTTACTTTTTAATAATATACTGAACAGTTATGTATAATTCTTAAAAGAAGTGACGCAGAAAATCTAAAAATTAGCTTAAAATAGGTACATTTTGACTTTTTAGTCTAGAAAAATCAAAGAATTTTTGTCTATTTTTTTTATCTGATATTTTCTGTGCGCCGTACTAAAAGCCCATGATACAAATGTATTAGTGAGTAAGAGAAATATTACCTGTACATTAGATCGATCAACATTTCAGGATCCTCCTGGTGTTCCTTCATTTTAACAGTATCAGAAAGGATCATATGGAGATTAAAAACCAGATCTTGGACCTGAAACAGAACGTTACATTAAGAAGGTTTTTTTTTTTTTAATTGTCATTCATTCGTAATCACTGAATTACTTTGGGAGATATGTCAGATAAGTATCTGAAGATTTTTTAAAAATTATGCACTATAGATATTTCTACAGTCTGTAGTTATGCTGGCGTATGGAAGTGATGGGGACTAAACCACACAAAATCCTCAGCAGACTAAGTTTTTTAGTTCTTTCGCTTACAAACAAGCAGAACGTAAGTGGAAATAAAATGTAGGGAATATAAAAGCAAACAAAAAAACTCTGTCCTGTGTTTCTGATTGTACCAAACAGTAGTTTGTAGAACCCTTTTTTTTTTTTTTAAGGCAAATTACTGTTTGAATAATAGGTGGGAATAATGTTTCATCACAAAGCTGTGTCTGTATTGCCTAATTAGATGGTCCTACTTGTTACAAATGCACAGAATTAAACACCAAAGATATTAACAACTCCCCCAAAGAGGAGGTAGTTTAATAAAACAGAAAGATCCAGTCCTATCTGTGGTATATAAAATGTGGATTGAAGGAAAATAAAAGATCCTCCAGCAAAAGCGCCATTGGATTAACAATCTGGAAAGTGCCTGTTTAACAAGCCTATTCAATTAGTGATCTAGAAAGTAGCATTTCTAACCTGATCAGGAAATGTTGTTTCCCTCAATTCCAGATCTTCTTCAGCATATGTCAATATAGTCTTCAGAGAACGTCTTAAGAATTCTTCATTAAAATTCTGAGATGTGCCCACCAACGAGGACAGTGACATCGTCACCTGCATTTTAACTCTAGCAAAATTCTGTAACAGAGAAATTGTAATTTTTAATGAAATTTACACATCAGACTCTTAAAAAGGACATAACACTTAAGATTTTGCTGTGAATAATGTTACAAATGGACAGTGCTTAAAAGTCATGTGTTAGAATTAAATTAAAAATTGTGCCTAGGTTTTTACATTTACCTGTTACGTAGTATATGTTTGTTATGAATTCCAGGCTATTTAATTAGATTTATACTATCCTGAAATTATTTAACATACACCATGCCTAAAGTAAGTTAAGGTAGTATCCTTTAGAGTGATGCTTTTAAGAGTTTACAACTTGCATTCTTCTTTTTTTCATATAAATTCATTTCTACTCTACCATACCACATAGTGAAACCACTTTTGAGATGTTAATCAGTGAAACCTGGTAATTACTAAGTCCAAGATACTTTTTTGTCAGTATTCTACTTGATACTTTTGTATATTTAAATGTACTGGTTATTTTCTCCAGTGACAGTTTCCTATTCTGATTTTCCTATTAGGCATTCATTTCTTTAATTTCCTTTCTTTTTATAGGATAGTGCATGAGTGCACATGAGAGAGAAAGAGCGAAAGCATCCTCAACAGGGTCTGGTCACGCTGTGCTCTCCCTCCACAGCCCTCTAGGTCCCCAGGATCCTGGCTTCCTGTGCACATGCCTGCTATGTTTTTCACGGCAACCCAGGATGTGAACTGTGTAGCCATATGGCTTCCAGCACTGCAGGGTGCTACAGTTACTGCTGCGCTACAGGCCCACACCTTTTATCCCCTCCTTTTCAATCTCCTTTAAATACCAATGCTCCCAAAGATTTTGTCAAAAACCTTCTCAACTGACATAATCTAAATAGACTCATCCATGCCTTTGCCTTCAACTATTGATATATCCATGTTTCTGTCTTCAGCTCATATTTCTCTCTACAGCTTCAGACCGTTACACTTTAGCAGCTATAGATAACTCCATGTGGATGTACCATGAGTACCTCAGCATCAACATGTCTAAAATACCTTCTCTTCCTATTAATTATCTAAACAAATGATGCTATTATTCGTGTAGTCCTTCAGGCCAAAAATCTAGGGGTCATTCCCATCGTCATTTTCCCATCTCGTTATTCGTACCATAAGTCCAATCCACACCATCCCCTTATCTGTTCCCAAAGTCACTGCTTCAGTTTATACCCTTACCATTTCTTACTTGACTGCTATAATAACCATCTAATCAATTTGTTTGAATTTTTCTCTTAACACCCAAGTTTATCTTCAACAAAGCACTAGAGAAATGTTTGTAAAACGCAAATCTGAACATATCATTCCTCTTCTTAAAATAGTCCAGTGGCTCTCCACAGTTTTGAGGATAAAACTCAAGTATTCAATTCAGTAAATAAGTCAAATTACATGGTAGGAGCTGAGAGTACAGTGATAAATAAGTATATGTCTAAAATAGGTTAATTATAATTTTATCCTTTATTACTCTCTTTTCCAGCCATAACCATCAAGAAGTACTGAAGGCTGGCTCTGTGGTATGAGAAGAGAGGTTGGATTTCACAGTGAGCATGGTCGAATCCAACCTAGAGAACTGGACTTTGTAATATCCACAGAATAAAAAATACCAAGGTAGTCTAAGTCTCAAAATATATAAATCTCCATGTTCCCCAGAACTATTTAATATTTAGAAATTATATTTCATTAAGATTCCAGAAATTTTGAGAAAGAATTACTTATTTATTTAATTCCATTTGTTGTTATTATTATTTTTTAATTTGACCAGGCAGAGACAGAGAAAGGGAAAGTGAGAAAGCAAGTTGTCAGGTCCGGGATTCAAGCCACCATTGGCTATGTGGGAATCCAGAGCCTTTAACCACCATGCCACCTGCCGGTCCCAAGATTCCAGAAATTTTTCTGGTAAGATACTTACATTCCCAATCTCAAAGTTTTGCCTCATTAACAGGTAAAGGGAGGCACTGGCATGCGACCGTATGGTACCGATGCTGCTGCTGCAGTGCCGGAGAAGCCGCAGGCACAGGTCCGCACACTGCTCGGTCTCTTCTTCAAACAGGAGCTCAGGGAACTGCGGGAAAGCAACACGGACATGGCAGGTATACAGCAATAGTTCCAAGCTATGTTCACTAGCCCGAACTGAAGGCTGTCAGTATCACCCAGAAACTAAAAGAGCTAAGGGCATTAAGTTAATATTGTCTAATGGTGAATAGCTTAGACCACAGAGTCACACAGACTGAGTGTCAATACTAAATATGCCACCTGCTAGTTACTTCTGTGACTGTGGACAAACTTTTTTCCCCATAAAATAGGCCTCCTAATATTGAATTGTCGGCAAAGTCATGACACATTTGGCATAGAAAAACATAGGAAAAAAATAGGTCATGACTTTTCTGACAGCCCCATGTTATCTACGTGGGACTGCTGTGAGGCTACAATGAGGTAACGTGCGTAAAACACTCAGTACAGTAATCAACATATAAGAATTCTATTAGGTCGTCGGGAAAGGTATGACATATTTTTCTATGCAAAAATGAGTCATGACTTTCATGATGGCCCAATATAGCATATTTTTATTATTACAAAAGAACATACCAGTTAAGTTTCATTAACATCTCTACGTTCTGTCTTCTAGTATGACTACGATGAAATAACTACCTTCAAAATTTTCGGGGGAAAACAAACACAGGAAATAAGTATTTGAAGCAGCTGAACAAACAAATATCTTCTATTACACTCAACATAGGATAAATTCATTTTCCTGGGTGGAATTGCATATATACTAAACTTTTAATAACTTCTGTTAAAGAGGAACAGAACAAGGTGAGGCTGAAATAAGAGAAGCCCCATATTTAATACTAGCCATGGAGCCAGCGTGTGTGCCCCAAATCCCAAGAGGAGAATAGAGAAGGGACTGAATCCTGGCCATCCTCTCTGAGGAGTGATTTCTCATTTCCTTTCTCTCTCTTTCTGACAAACACATGTGCCCTATAGTAAACACTTAAAAAAGAAAAAAAGAAAGAAAAAAAAAAGATTGTTAATTTCAGTCCCTTCTATTTATCAAATTACTATTTTTAAAACCAGAAACTGGTGAAAGGTGATCCAAATAAATGAGGCATTCCAAAATGTAGCAGCAGTGGAGAGGCACGGAAAAATCCAGGGTTTTAAGTGATGACGTAAATTTTAACTACAGATTCATTAACCAAAGAATTCGTCAAATGACCTTAGACAATGCTAATGAAGAAAGCCAGTCTGACAAGTCTGCACATGCGAGTGGACCCACCTTGGAGACGAGGGCTCTCTGTGTAGCGAAGCAGTGTTGCAGATAAACTGCGCTTTGGTTACAGGCCATGCTGTGCAGCAGAACTTTCAGCACCCCGCCAAGGATGCTCTCTTTGGATTCTGTGACGGAAACTGTCTGCAAGTTAAACATAAATCAATACAATGGAGATGTACGAGCCATTTGGTTAGGAAGGTAGAACATGTGTAAGCAAACACATTTTTAAAAAACAGGAAAATGACAGTGTAAGACTGACTAGGATTTCCAGGAGATAGAGCTGAGCAGGACTGGATAAGAAAATAAAAGGGGAAAAAAGAATGGATAGAATTTAAATGGCGGGGGGGGGGAGGGAGGAGAAAGAACATAATGGCAAGAAAGCAAAAAGTATGTTGTAGGAAAATCAGTAAATAAGAGTGGCCTAACTTGAACTTCATTAGAAAACAACTGCAGTTAAGTCTGAAAAAGTAGAGTGGCATGTACGGCAGAGAACAATGGCTGTATGCCAGTAACCGTTCTCTCCTTCTTCCTTTTGTAACAGAAATCCTAAATTTTAGCTGGAGACTTTGAACCCAGGTACAGAGAGATGTGAATGAAAGAAGTTGAACCTTCTGAGTCATGCCCCTGACAGAACAAGTATACTCTGACCCTGCTCTTTCTTCCAGCCAACTGAAATGCAGACTTAAATGCAGATGTGAGAGCTGCAGCTCTAGCAACCATCTTGGGTTAGGTATCTTGCACTTAATGCTTCTTTTGATTCTCTCTGTACTAGCAGGTTAGACCTATTCTAACTAATAAAATAACTAGATATAACAGCCTTCTAAGTCTGGAGAGTTTGATTGTCTTTTTCCTGGGACAATCAAGACTTACTACATTTTTTTTTTTTTTTGGAGAGGTTTTCGCTATAGGGCACGTGCGCTTGCCAGACAGACAGAGAGAGACAGAGAGACAGAAAGTGAGAAATCACCCCCCAGGGAAGATGGCCACGCCACAATCCCTTCTCCTCCATTGTCCTCTCGGGATCTTGGGCATGCATGCACATGTGCCCGGCGTGAGTTTAAGCAACCGGGTCCGGGACTCGAACCGCGGTCGACTACGTGGGAGTCCAGCGACATAGCCATTACGCTAACTGCTGGTCCCAAGACTTACTACATTTTTTGAATTTTAAAAATTCTAATCAGGGTAATGAATGACAAAATATTTAACCATAACCTCATGGAAATGTAAAGAGTGGATGGGAGAGGGAAGAGCACAGAGTATCATGAAGCAGGTGGCCGTTGTTACGTTGTTACGGCTCTGAAGTAACGTGACAGAGTGGTGGAGGCAGGAAAAGAATCGAAGGAATAGGTGAGAGACATAGTTACTAAAACAACTGAGACATGTTGGTAACTTATTTAAATCCCAGTTCTTCCATTTACTAGTTGTGCCATCATGGGACATTGTTTACTATCTTTGAGCTTCAGTATTTTCATTTACAAGAGAGGGTATACTGACAGTTTCAACTGTATGAGTTTCTTGTAAGCATTAAATGAGTTAATATTTGTGAAGTGCTTAGGATAATCTCTGAAACAAGAAAAAACAGAGTAACTATCAGTTATTACTATTGTTACTAACAGGATAATACTGCCTAGAGGGTTACTATTAGGACTGAGCTGGATCATTACATAGAGAGACTGAATCACTGCTGTAGTACACAGAAGATACCGAAGAAATCCAGCATATCTACATGTAGCTATGGCTATTTGTGCATGCTGAAAGTAGTGTGATGGCAGAACACCCAACTCAGTAAACATTTGGAAATGCAAAACTAGGCCTGGAAGGGGAGAGACAAAGAGATTTAGATTTTATAATCACCTTCAAAGAATAAACAGTTGAAGCTGTGAGAATAGATACAATTTATGATTATAGTTAGAGAATCACAAAATGTTGGAACCATGGGTTCGTTTGGTAGTGTAGTAGTTAAGTGCTGGGCATATGGAACCAGATCCCATGTGGCATACTCTGGTTAAAGTCCCAGCCCCAGTATGGAAAACATGCTGGCTGGGTATAGGTGTGTGCTCCAAATTCTGACAAGATGGAGAAATCAAAGAAAAAGGACTATATAGCATGACTATGCCCCATTGAGGGGTACTTTCTGCCTCTTTCTCCTTTCTCTCTGGGGAGTACATGTGTCCTATAACACTTAATAATAATAATAATGATGATGGGGACCAGCAGTTGGCGTAATGGCTGTTGCTGGACTCACGTGTGGCCAACCACAGTTCGAGTCCCATACCTGGTGGCTTAAACTCACACCAGGCGTGTGTGTATGTGCCCAAGATCCCGAGAGGAGAATGGAGGAGAAGCGATTGTGGCGTGGTCATCCCCCCTGGGGGGTGAGTTCTCACTTTCTGTCTCTGTCTTTCTTTGTCTTTCTGGCAAGCATACATGCCCTATAGCAAAAACCTCTAAATAATAATAATAATGATAATAATAATAATAATGAAGTTTTAGCTTACTTTAAAAAAAATGTTTGGAACCAGTTTTAAGAAGTACTAACATTTAAGGGACCAGCAGTTAGCGTAATGGCTATGTCGCTGGACTCCCACGTAGTCGACCACGGTTCGCGTCCCAGATCCGGTGGCTTAAAACTCACGCCAGGTGCGTGTGTGTACGTGCCCAAGATCCCAAGAGGAGAATGGAGGAGAAGGGACTGCGGAGTGGCCATCCCCCCCAAGGGGTGATTTCTCGCTTTCTGTCTCTCTGTCTGTCTCTGTCTGGCGAGCACACGCGCCCTATGGCAAAACCTCTCCAAAAAAAAAAAAGAAGTACTAACATTTAAGTGTAATTACACAGCTCAATAAATACTTTCTCTCTTATCCCACTTTACCCAATCTGTATTTTAAATTTCTCTTCTTTGTGTTCTTACCTGGACAACAATCTCTAATGTATCCAAAATGATTAGGTTTGCTTCTGTAGCCAGATTTCCATCAATCAGGGCTTCATGTTCAATCTCCGCTCTCGACCTATTACAAAATATTACAAGAAAGTATCCTTTAAAAAGCCACAATTAAAAAGAAAAGACTTGGGACCAGCAGTTGACCTAGTGGCTATGTTGCTGGACTCCCATGTAGTCAATCGCGGTTCAAGTCCCGGACCTGGTGGCTTAAACTCACGCCAAGTATGTGTGCACATGTGCCCAAGATCCAAGAGGACAATGGAGGAGAAGGGATTGCGGTGTGGCCATCCCCCCCGAGTGGGGGGTGATTTCTCACTTTCTGTCTCTCTCTGTCTTTCTGGTGAGCGCATGCACCCTATACAAAAACCTCTCAAAAAAAAAAAAAAAAAAAAAAAAAGAAAAAAGACTTAAGGATGATGCATAAAAATGAATCATTCAAAACTGCTAATATCTTTTTTTTTGGAGAGGTTTTCGCTACAGGGCGCGTGTGCTCGCCAGACAGAGAGAGAGAGACATAGAGACAGAAAGCGAGAAATCATCCCCCAGAGGGGATGGTCACGCCGCAATCCCTTCTCCATTCAAAACTGCTAATATTTACCGCAATAAAAAATAATAAAAGAATAGGGAGGAAGGCAGTATTTTTGCATATTAAAAAAGTCTTGTTTTACTCTACATTTTGTGGACCATGCCAATACACACATCATTATAGATGCACAATGCCATTAAAGGCGTAAATGTTTGCTTTACCTCTCCGACATGCAGCCAATATACTTTTATTATGAAGGGCATGGACGCTAGGTGGTGCTGTGTGGGCTTGTAGTCAGGACTGCTTCACGTAAAGCAACATTCAGATGTTTAGTATTCATTTTTACCTTCTCGAAGATTTTCAGTGCATTTTTAGGGATAAAAATTCCCAAGATTTCATTAAATTTCTCCCTAATTTTAGTATAAATATATGCAGAAGATAATTTAACTCTTCAGTGAGATCAGCCAGAATTACTCCTTAGAAATAAAACAAAATGATAACTATGTGAGGTGATGAATATATGTTAATTAGCTTGATTGTGGAATTGTTTTGGAACTGTACACATATATCAAAACATTACATTGTAAGGGTCAGTAGGTGGTATGGTGGTTGAGGCACTGGACTCTCACATGGCTAACTGTGGTTCAAGTCCCAGATCTAGTGGCTTACTTTCTTACTTTCCCTCTCTTTCTTTCTCTCTCTCTCTGGTGGGTGCATGTGCACTATAGCACATAAAAAAAGTAATTAGCAATAAATAACACTGAACAAATAATTTTTTAAAAGAAGTACACTGTTTACCCTAAATATACAATTTTTGTCAATTATAAGCAAATAAAGCAAGAAATATAAAAGAAGGGGACCAGCAGATGGCATGGTGGTTAAGGCGCTGGACATTCCCACATGGCTAACCACAGTTCAAGTCCCAGACCGGGTGGCTTGCTTTTTCACTCCCCTCTGTATCGCTCTCTGGTCAAATTAAAATAAAAAATGAATGAATAAATAAAAAAATTAAATAAATAATTCTTTTAAAAGAGAAATATAAAAGAAAGCAATTTGATGGGATAAAGAATATTTCATGAATTTATATTTTACATATTAAATTGATAATAAAATACAACATAGGTATACATCAGGATTAAATTGAAAAAGAAAGTATTTAGTGTCCAAAGTTATAATCTCTAGTAAGATATTATTAAAAGAATATAACAATAATATGATGGGTTAAACAAAAAGAATCAGAAAAATGCAAAAAAAAAAGTTGTCTTTAAAACAGCAAGCTAGGCTGGGAGAACATTTTATATGAAGGGACTTCAAAAAGTTCAGGAAAGGGTCAACCTAGTAGCCTCTTGGTTAAGGGAGCTGGATCCCACCTGGCTGACCAAAGCTTGAAAAACACTCTGGGAGCATATGTGGGTGTGCCCCTAATCCGCACTGGATGGAGAAGTGGAGAAGGGACTGCAGAGTGACCATGCTCCAGTGGGTGGTGCTCTTTCTCTCTTTCTCCTTCTGGCAAGCACACATCTTGTGGCAATTTTAAAGAACAGTTCATGGAAAAAATAGAATTAAAGAACAAGTTCATTTTGGTGTAAAAAAAATTCATACACAGGTTTTTCATAATACACGTTTTCCATAAACTTTTGGAAGATTCATACAAATGCTCAAATAAAGCTGCAATATACTGATAGTGTAGTACTTGCCTGTTATGTGATTTCTAAAAATATAACACACATGAAAAAAAAATCAGAGAAATAAATTCTGTCAGAGAAGAGAGGAAAGCACATATTCAAAGCTTAAGACAATTAATAAGGGCCAGCAGGTGGCATAGTGGTTAAGGCACTGAACTCCCACATGGCTAACGACCATGTGAGTCCCTGACCTGGTGGCTTGAAATACATGCTGGGTGCATGTGAATGTGTGCCCAAAATCCCGAGAGGAGAAGGGAGGGGAAGGGATTGCAGCATGGCCAGACCCCCGGCAGTGATTTCACTTTCTTTCTCTCTGTCTCTCTCTCCAGTGAGTGCATGTGCCCGACAACAAAAATCTCCCCCACCCTCCAAAATGGGAGAATATTAATGTATCATATGCATATTACATTCAGTATCTGATAATTCCAAACTCATATATATAGTACTGAGACTGCTGTTTCTCTCTCATGAAAGCCTTTCTTCCTGAGTCATATAGTTTTATTCTCTGTAAGAATATATTTCTGAAAGTTTATTTGTGAGGCTCTTCTAAGGCTTTCTCAGATAGGATAGCCATCTTGGTTTGCCTTAAGACAGGTCTGAGGCTCCCTCAGATGTGGGTCAATCAACACTGAATTTAGGAGAGCCCTAGGCAAACCTCAGTGAGTTGGCCACCTTATTTTCAAAGTTTTTTGGGCCAGTCAAGCTACTTGAGGCTTTGTAATGTACAAATTCTCAAGATAAAAATGTTACCCCTCAACTTAATGCCATGTTTCAAGCCAGGCAGTTTTACCTGCAGTCACCTAAGCAGTGAGAAGGGTAGCCTCGCGTAGTTGGTTTGGGGAGTAAGGTCAATCAACGCACCCAGTTTGCTGTGTGCAAGAAACTGAAGACCTACGTTGTGCTTCTGTCTCTCTTCAATTACATTCTAAACTCAGAGGGAAAAGACTAGTTTTCTAGTTCTTTGTAATACTTAAAATATTTAGCTCAGTGTGACAAACGAAATGCAAATAAAACATGTTCAGAAAATAGCTGCTGGATGCATGGGCCAAGAGGATTTGTGAGGGAAAATAGGGTTTAAGTGTGTAACGTTCTGTGGGAATGGATGGTGGTTGAACAGCTAATGCAATGCTCTGTGAGGCTGATCCACATGGGCAGGTTCTGGGAGTACCCACAGTTCTCACTGAACATGCAGGGCAGCACATGCCCACGACCTGGGGCTGGCCTAAGCTAGAGGCAGATTGTGGCCTGAGGATCCTGATGGGGACGCAGCTCTCTCTCTCTGTCATGCCCGCTCATGAAAGAAATAGATAAATGTAAATAAATAAATAAATAAATAAATAAGTAAATCGCACACACGTATATATATTGGGTTGTCAGAAAAGTCATGATGTATTTTCTCCTATGTTTTTCTATGAAAAAATGCATGATGACTTTTCTGACAACCCAATAAAACACTTTTTGCATTACTCTACAGGATGAGAAATCATTTCCTTAAATGATTTGTTCTAAAATCTAAAAATTAAATATAAACATTTTGACTTCTGAGATTTGAATGCCAAATAAATATAACACAAAAGTAAAAGTAATCATTTTCTTCTTGCATTTGAAGAGCAAGCCCAACAATAGCATAACATGGAAAGTTATATTACTTGTCAAGTTTCTCTGTATTTTGCCGCCAGTGAGTCATATCCTTTCTCCACCTCAAATTTTCTTGACTTCCAAAGGCACTTCCAGATGGGCTTCTCTCTGTCAAGGAAATTTCAAAATCAAATTCAAACTGTTATCAGTTGAACCACATGTAAGTACATCTGCAAACATATAAGAAACATTGTATGTCATTAATTAATTTTATAGAAAGCCATTTTATCCTTAGTTTAAGAAAAACCTGATAATGATTTTTTTTTTTTTAAGACCACAGATTAGTTTATTTTTAACATCCATCATGCCATGAATTCGTAGGGAATAGGTTCCAGTAGCTCAGGCTCCTTTCCATTGGTTCTCACAAAGTGTGCTTCTCTGGGTGGAGCGGGCTGGCGCTTTAGTTGAACCCAGGTCCCTTTCTCTTTGGCTTCCTGCTTTTTCTGGTCATTTTCCTTCACACGTTTTAGGAAGCTATCTCTCCTCTTAGAACGTTTAATATGCTCAATACGCACATTGATTCTCTTGGCAAAAATCCTGCCCTTAACTTGTTTGTTCACAACAATGCCAACAGCATGCTGGTTAACATTGTAGACTCTTCCAGTTTTGCCATGGTAACATTTGTGGGGCATTCCTTTTTGAACAGTACCCATTCCCTTGATGTCTACAATATCACCTTTCTTGTAGATTTGCATATATGTTGCCAGAGGAACCACTCCACGTTTTCTAAAAGGCCTAGGGAACATATATCGGGTGCCTCTCCTCTTTCCCTTTGTGTTCGTCATTTTGGTTAATTACTGGAAGGTGGCGGTTCCGGCCAAAAGGCGATAATGATGTTTTTTATTAAAATTTTTTACAATAGTTGAGAAGAAATGTATCTGTTAAATAGATTTTTAGAAATATCCTTTTAAATAAACATTAACATTCTAACATTGATTTTCTTAAAATCTTTTTTAGGTTACCAGAGAGTGTATGTGCTTGCCCTTCCCTTTCTTTTCTTTCCTTCTTCTCTTTCTCTCTTTTTCATTTAATTTTTTTAAAAGAATTACTTTATTTTATGTTTATTTATTTATTTTATTTGAATTTGACCATAGAGGAACAGAGAGAGAGAGAGAGGGGGGGGGGGGAAGTAAGAAAGCAAGCTGTCAGGTCCAGGACTTGAATAGTGGTCAGCCATGTTACAGTCCAGCACCCTTAACCACTATGCCACCTGCCAGCCCCATCTCTTTAAATTTTAAATGTCTATCTTTAAAAATCTAATGAAAAAAAAAAAAGATATGTCTGTATTAAGATATTTACCAAGGGGACAGCAAGTTGCACAGTGGTTAAGACACTGGACTCCCAAGTGGCTCCCAAGGTTCGAGTCCCAGACCTAAAGGCTTACTTTCTTCTTTCCCTCTTTTCCTCTTTCTCTGTTTCTCTGGTGAGTGCACATGCCCTATGGCAAATTAATAATAATAATGTATCACTTTAGAAAAGATATCTAGCAAAATAAGGATCTTTGATCTATCTACAGACCAAACATTTATTTATTTATTTTCATGAAATAGTCTTTTACCTCCTGATGAAGACGGTCTGTTCTTAGATGATCTAGCTTAAATGTCCAAATGTAAATAAAAATTACAAACACTTATTTTCTAAGACAAAACTTCAGTTCTTTTTTTTGGCGGGGGGGAGAGGTTTTTGCTATAGGGCGCGTGTGCTTGCCAGAAAGAGAGAAACAGAGAGACAAAAAGCGAGAAATCACTCCCCAGGGAGGATGGCCATGTCACAATCCCTTCTCCTTCACTCTCCTCTTGGGATCTTGGGTATGCATGCACACACTCCTGGCATGAGTTTAAGCCACCGGGTCTGGGACTCGAACCGTGACTGACTACATGGGAGTCCAGTGACATAGCCATTATGCTAACTACTGGTCCCACTTCAGTTCTTACATAGGAATAATAACAGATGTTCTGAAGCCAAAGGTTTAAAAATAATTATTGCAACCAGCATGTGACACAGTGGTTAAGGTGCTGGATTCTCACATGGTCAGTAACAGTTCAAGTCCTGGAACTGGCAGATTGCTTCTTCTCTTTCTGTCTCTCGCTCTCTTATTTGCACTTGCTTTCACTCTCTCTGGTGAGCACACATGCCCTATGGCAAATTTAAAAAATGATAATAAATACAATTAAATAAATAATTCTTAAAAAATCTATATATGTGTGTGTATACACACACACACACACACACACACACATACACACACATACACACACACACATGCATATGCATACACTGTTGGGGCCAGCAGATGGCATGGTGGTTAAGGTGCTGGACTCCCACATGGTTGACCAGTTTGAGCCCCAGACCTAGTGGCTTGCTTTCACACTTTTCCTTTTCTTCTCTCTCTCTGTCTCCTTCTGTTGAGAATATATGCCCTATAGCAAATTAAAAATAAATAAATAATTCTAAAAAAAATTACTGCTAACGGTCCCATTCTCTCCAAAAATAAACCTAAGAGTGAGTTGAGTTAGCAGAGAACATTAAGTTGTAAGGCAAAAGTTTCTATTTCTGCCACCTAGTTTATATTCTTAGGCAATTATTTACCTCTTTGAGTTTTACTTTCTTAATATAAAAGATTACTATAATTGTTTTTTTTTTTTTTTTTTGGAGAGATTTTTGCTATAGGATGCGTGCGCTTGCCAGACAGAGAGAGACATAGAGACAGAAAGCGAGAAGTCACGATGGTCACGCTGCAATCCCTTCTCCTCCATTCTCCTCTCGGGATCTTGGGCACGCACGCACACGTGCCCGGTGTGAGTTTTAAGCCACCGGGTCTGGGACGCGAACCGCGGTCGGCTACGTGGGAGTCCAGCGACATAGCCATTACGCTAACTGCTGGTTCCCTACAATTGTTTTTTAAAAGACCTATGTAAAACTTAAGTTTCATATTTTTCATAAGGTTTTATACACACTAAATGAGGTAAGAGGAAACCCAGAGGCCTGTGCCGGCAGGTGGTAACACAACTGCACCCACGTGGGAAAGAGCGGCCCCAGGACCTCCCTGAGCATGCTGGGCATGCACGTGTGAGCCCGAGCCCGGCCAGCTGAGACTCAGGGTGGATCACAGCATGAAAGCCCTACCAGGTTTGGCTGGCTGGCTCTCTTTCTCATGGAAGAAATAAATAAACTTTCAAGAAAGAAAACCAAAACTACATTGTAAACTATATAGTGAAAAACTGTTTTCTATTTATTCCTTCAAAGGCAAAGTTTGTGTCATACTCATTATTAAATTCCAAACACATATAAAAGATAGTGAAATAAATGATCACTGTGCTTCTGGCCCCTCAGAAAACAAACAAAAATATTCATTCACACATTCGTTCATGTTTTAAGCCAACAAGTATGTATCTTGCTGTTAGCATGTGTCATGTACACAACTTACTGAGCCATGTCCCTAACTTTCAGGAACTCTCCTCGACAATATGATTTCTTTATCACTTTAAAATTTACAAAATGTTTATACATGCATGGTCACAATGAAGATGGTAAGGATCAGCTGGTTATGGATGGATGGATGTATTTATCTATCTATCTATCTATCTATCTATCTATCTATCTATCATCTATTTATTTATTTATTTATGAGAGAGATTTTTGCTAAGGGCTTGTGCTCTCACCAGAGGGTCAGAAAGATACAGAAACAGAAAGCGAGAAATCACCCCCCACCCCCGCCAGGCGGGATGGCCATGCCACAGTCCCTTCTCCTCCATTCTCCTCTTAAGATATCTTGGGCATGAGGCACACATGCCTTGTGTGAGTTTTAAGCCGCTGGGCCTGGGGCTTGAACTGTGGTTGACTATGTGGGAGTCCAGCAACAAAACCATTATGTCATCTGCTGGTCCTGGTTATGGAACCTTCTTAATTTTCAAAATAAACACAAGCATACTATGAAAAAGAAAGGCGGAGAGATCACTGAGCCAAGGTTTCATGGCCAATGGTAACAGACCTGGAGTTAGAAAAAGGCCTCAAATGCTACTCTCCTGGCTTTTCTTTCTGATACTTGAGTTGGATGGGCAGTAGATATAGGTATATTAATTCATTGTGCAAGCAAGGACATTTTTAAGAGTAAAAAAGGATACTACATAGAATGAACCCTGATGGAAACCATGGACTTTGGGTGATGATGCGTCCATATAGGTTCACCAATTTAACAAAAGTTACAACAAAAATGTTATCAGCATCACTTCCTGGCTGAGGCTGTTGATAAAATGGGAGGCTATGCATGTGTGGAGGTAAGGAGTACAACAGAAATCTCTGTACCTTCCCCCAATTTTGCTGTGAACCTAAAACTGCTCTATTTTTAATAGGGGGAAGGGAAGGTACAATTAATAATCACACAAAGGCAATGGACATAAACTGAGACTTTCCAGAACAAATGGGAAGGCATCTTCACCCTCTTTTAGTAGGAATTCTAACTTGCATTTCAGCAGAGAAATGATTAGTCAAGTTAATTGGGTTATATTTAAAACACTTTTTTAAAAAGGGTAGAATTGTCATTGAACACTTGCTACGATCATTACAATACATAATTTAAGGAAATTTAAAAATTTCTCTCCAGGGGAAAAAATATCATGTACATACCAAGCTGTCCTCGGCTTCGGCGAACCATTTCTTGCCTAGCACCTATACTCCCAAGGATAGCTTCTTCAAGCTTTGCTCTCATGTCCTTTGATTTCTTGAAGGTCAAACTATTCATTCTTTCAAATACCTTTTTCCCCTAAAATGTGAACATTAGTAAAGAAGAGGCATTGAGGAAATTTTCTTCTCCATATTATATTGGTGTTTTTTTTTTTTTCTCTTTGCAATGGTATAATGACCACTTACTTTGTACTCAAAACAAGATACACAGAGATAAAGCAGATCTAACAGCCGATTTAGCTGTAAAACTGAGAGATCAGTAAACCACTTTTGCAGAACTGTTTCATCTGCATTCTTGAGAACCCAAAGTAGACAGATCAAAAGGCTCCGACTTGATTCTGCTGAAAAGGTAGTATGTTGCCTGCCACTCTGAAAATAAAAAACAGCAGAACAAGACAGATTGATCAATGATCATTTCTAGTTTTTTTGTTGTTGGATATTTTCTTCTGCAAATGATATAAAAATTGTTTAAAAAATATGGTATTTCAAAAGGATGATTTCATTTAGATAACATTTGTGCAAAATCGTCATATAAAACACCTTAAAGTTAAGGACCAGAAGTTTACTAAAGCTTTCCTGGCAACAGAAGTTTGTTTTAATTTATGACACGGTTGTTAGTTAAGAATAAATGTTAAGGAAGGACCCCTAATAGAATCAACCCAAGAAGATCTTCTCCAAGGTACATCATAGCCAGACTGGCCAAATCTACAAAGACAAGATACTAAAATTGGCAAGAGAGAAACATCAGGTTACTTATAAAGGTTATCCCATCAGGCTAACCTCAGACCTCTCATCAGAAACAATGTGAGCAAGGAAAGAATGGGAAAATATATTCAAAGTGTTAAGTGAAAAACAGTTTCAACCAAGAATACTGTAGCCGGCAAGATTACCTTTCATATGGAAAGAAAGGCTAAAAACATTCTCAGATAAATAAGACCTGAAAGAATTTGCCAATAGCAGACCCACTCTACAAGAAGTTCTGAAAGGAGTGCCCTACCAGGAAAACTAAAGACACACACAGAAGTAAGAGAACAAAAGGCAGCCAAGAAAATGACTAATTTAATGCTAGGGACAAGAAATATCAGTAATAACACTGAATGTTACCTTCCAGGGTTTAAACGGAAAGACTGGACCACAGCAACACTGCATATTCAACAGAAGAGAGGTTTTTTTTTTTTTTTTTTTTTTTTTTTGGGAGAGGTTTTTGCTATAGGGCACGTGCGCTTGCCAAACAGAGAGAGACAGAGACAGAAAGCGAGAAATCACCCCCCAGGGGGGATGGTCACACCGCAATCCCTTCTCCTCCATTCTCTTCTCAGAATCTTGGGCACGCACACACACGCGCCCAGCGTGAGTTTTAAGCCACCAGGTCCGGGACGCGAACCGCGGTTGACTACGTGGCAGTCCAGCGACATAGCCATTACATTAACTGCTGGTTCCCAACAGAAGAGAGTTTGAACATAAGACTGATACCGTGAAATAGAATTTTATGACTTTTGAGTAAAACATTACTGATTTCTTTTTTTTACCATCCTTTGTTTTCCCAATTTAAACATTTCACTTTCTTTTGAGTTGTTGATAGGTTCAGCAATTTGTTAAAATATTTTTCTTCTTTGTTTCTTTAAATGGAAACATAAACTTTTCTCCTTCCTGACCCCTCCTGAATTGGAAATATTTGGGAGTATTTTTATTTTTTGGTAGAAGAGTTACTTGCATAAGTTCAATAATGCTTGTTGCACTGAATCAGAAATTAGAAATACGCTATTATTGGACAGGGCTTAGAGTCACAAACAAAATTATACAAAATTACAAGAAATATTTTGATCATTATCTTTAAAATTCAGTAGTTTGAAATTTTGAAAGTTGTTTATTAACTGTCAAGAACTACGGAGTATGAGCAAAATTTTTTGATATGTAAAGTAAATGTTTGTAGAAAAATGTAAAAATAAATAAATGGGAAAAAAAGAATAAATGTTAAGGGGCTAGCAGATGCATACTGGTTAAGGTACTGGACTCACACCTGGTCGACTGCAGTTTGAGTCTCAGACCTGGTGGCTTGCTTTCTCACTTTCCCTCTTTCTCTCTCTCTCTGCCTCTCTTGAGTAGAATTAAAAAATAATAAATAAAATTAAATAAGTCCTTCTAAAAAAGAATAAATATTAATAAAAAATAGGTTGTCAGAAAAGTCACGATGCATTTTTTTGCATAGAGAAGATACATCATGACTTTTCCAACAATCTAATATAAAGGGATTAAAACTGAAAGGTTCTACTGTTAAAAACTAAATGATATGGGGACCAGCAGTTAGCATAATGGCTATGTCGCTGGACTCCCATGTAGTCGACCGCGGTTCATGTCCTTGACCCGGTGGCTTAAAACTCACGCCGGGCGCGTGTACGTGCGTGCTCAAGCTCCCAAGAGGAGAATGGAGGAGAAGGGATTGTGGTATGGCCATCCCCCTTGGGGGGTGATTTCTCGCTTTCTGTCTCTCTGTCTCTCTCTGTCTGTCTGGCAAGCACACATGCCCTATAGCAAAAACTTCTGAAAAAAAAAAACCTAAATGATATGGGGACAAGCAGATGGCATAAATGGTTACACCGCTGGACTCCCACCTGGCTGACTGTGGTTTGAATCTTGGACACGGTGGCTTGAAACTCATGCCAGGCATGTGTGCATGCATGCCCACAATCGTAAGAGGAGAATGGAGAAGCGATTGTGGCATGGCCATTCCCCTCAGGCGGTGATTTCTCTTTCTATCTCTCTCTCTCTGGCAAGCCACACCTATACCAAAAATCTCTCTTAAAAGAAAAAAACAATGATATGTATCATAGAATTTGAGACATAATGAAAATAAAGGAAAAAAGCAACTAGAAGAGTGAGTAGAACATAATACTTTTTATCAGGTTTAGAGGACCATTGTTTCCTAACAAGAACTACTGACATAAAGGGGACAAGTTTAAGGCCATAAACAACTATTTTTACTTACAGCACAGAAGGTTGAAATGCTATTTTCAATCTTCAACCTGAATCAATATATAGCAAAATAGAAATGAAAAACTAAGAACTTGTTTACAGTACTGTTCATTAGAGGTTTATCCTGTTCTAGTCATCATACTAAGTACTTTAAATACATTAATTGATTTGGTCTTGTTCATCTTAACCACCCCACACTGCTTAAAGAAGTTTGACAGATCATCTAGAGTCACACTGTCGTTTACTCCTTGCACATAAATTACACTGCTGTCAGAGTCTTCACTGGATCTGTGGGTGGACTTGATCAAAATCTGGTCCTTCATCCATGGGTCCACCAGGCTTATTGAAGCCACCTTGCTCTCCAGTGCCCATTCTACCGAGTCCTCCTCCCCATATATCTCTGCTCATGCTTCTACAATCAAATCCCCGTCTTTCCCTGCCCTGATTATCAGGGCCACTTATTCTCTGGTTCTCTGCTGATCGGGAAAATTCTCCAGACTCCTGCCCCAAAACACCCATGCTATTGAGGTGATCCTGTTTGAACTGCGCTGCCAATAGTGGCTGCTCTGTTGGCTAAGTTGACTTGGAGCCTGGCTGTAGGATCCAGTTTGTGGGGGTTAACTAGCGGGAGGCTGCTGCCCATAGCTACTTTGTTGGCCATAGCTATTCTGCTGTCAATAGCTGCTCAGGTGCTCAGAGGTGTTCTGCTGAGAGTAACTGCTCTGATCACAACTAGTTGGCTGTGTAGAGGAATAGCTGGTAGGAGGATAGGATGGAGGTGCGGTGAATGGCTGCATGGGGTAGCTCCCAGGTACCTGGGGATAACTGTAGTTGCTGGGCTGGTTGTAACCTCCTATGCTAGATTGAGGTTGACTAGTCTCAGTGGGCTTATTACCATCCTGTGGTCTTGCAGGTGTGACGACTGCAGGCTGCTGCCCATAGGCTGGGTAAGCAGGCTGGGTGCTATATGCAGTCTGAGCTGCATAGGCCTAGGTGGGGGTGACCGTAGCAGTGGTGGTATCATAAACACCAGTGCCGTACCCCTGGACAGGCTGGCTGTACACCTAGGGGGCAGTTAGAGTAGCCTAACCAGCTGTCCATAAGAAGTTGCATAGCTGGTTTGCCCATAGGTTGCAGTGGTCTGAGCTTTTCCTTTCTCTTTGTCCAGGTAGATGTGGGCTGTCCATAGGTTCTAAAGCTTTGTTGCCCATAGCCTGGGTGAAACGTGCATATCCTTGAGTGGGCTGGGTAGTATAAGCACTGTAGCCTTGCTGGGCTACAGCTTGGCTATAGGTACTGTAACCCATGGACGCCATTTTCTCTTCCTCTTTGTTTTCTTTTCTTTTCTTTTTTTTTTTGGAGAGGTTTTTGCTATAGGGCGCATGCGCTCGCCAGACAGACAGAGACAGAGACAGACAGAGAGATAGAAAGTGAGAAATCACCCCCCGGGGGGATGGCCATGCCGCAATCCCTTCTCCTCCATTCTCCTCTCGGGATCTTGGGCATGCACGCACACGTGCCCGGTGTGAGTTTTAAGCCACCTGGTGGCTTAAAACTTTGCGACACGGGACGCAAACCGTGTCGACTACATGGGAGTCCAGCGACATAGCCATTACGCTAACTGCTGGTCCCTTCCTCCTCATTCTCTCAATGTCCATCTCCTTCTGGCTTTCCCTCTGGGCACCACACTGCCCATAAACTCACTTAACCACTATGTTATACTGTATCTGTCAGGGGAAAAAAAAACTCTGACATTCTCCTCTAAATCTACAATCTTTCTCAGAAGGAAAATGCTCTTATTTTAAAAGCAGGAACTTTTTATAGCTGAACTTTCAGGTATGCATAAATAGACTAACTGAATTTTCAAGTACCTTTTTTAGACATACAATTGAAAATTATTCTGAACTTGACAATCAGGCATAAATTGACATCTCTTATACACCCCACATAAATTGCTAATAACACAGTGACACATTTTAAAGAAAGTTAGATAACCATGGAAAAAAGACTCAGTAATGTAAAGGTGTCAGTTTTTCTCCAAAATTTCTAAAGGACCAGTATCATTCTAATCAAATCCCAGTCAGATATTCCTAGGATCCAAGAAAGTGATTTTAAAAAATTTAATGGAGGGTGCTTCTCTTTCTCTTTCTATCTCTCTGTCTACCTATCTATCTCTATCTCTTTCTGTAGAGAGCCCACAAGCCTTTTAGCAAATTAAAAATAATAATAACAATAATAAACTTTAATAGAGGAGGGTCAATCCTGTAGTCCAGTGGTTAAAGGAGCTGGATCTTACAGGGATGAATACAATTAGAATCATGACCCTGGTGCCTTATAAAAACACACCAGGCACATGTGCGTGTGTGCCTCAAATCCTGATAGGATGGAGAAACAGAGGAAAAAGAACTGTGGCATGACCACTGGTGGTGGGGGAGGGGTGCTTTCTCTCCACCCCTCCCCAATCTGGAGAGTGCACATGCCCTCTCACAATTAAAAATAAATAAATAAACTTAATGCAGGAAAAACAAAAGGCCCAAAACAACCAAGAGACTCTTGAAGAAGATTCAGGTTGGACAGTGACAGGCTGGGAGACAAGTTTGCTCTACCAGATAGCGAAATTGACTACAAAGTTAGAAAAATTAAGACAACTTTGTTTTGCTATGTGGATAGACAATCTAATAATGGACAGCATGAACAGTATTCTATGCATATCTGAAAATCTCATCTAAGACAGAGGTAGCACTGTGGACCAGGGGCTAAAGAATGGACTCCTCAGTAAGTGGTACTTAGATAATGGATTTCTCTAGAGAACAGAAAGGTTGATTCCTACTTGGTACCATTATGCAAACAAATGAAGTCCAGACAGAGAAAGAACCTAAATGCAAAAAGCAAAACTTTTAGAAGGAACGTAGAGAATGTATTTACGATCTTAGGAATGGGTGGGATAACTTTCAATATGACAAAAACACAAACCATAAAAAAAGATGATCATATATGTCTACATTAAAATTGAGAATATTCATTCAAATAAATGAATTGAAAACGCACACCATAAATTAGCAGAAATGTGCCACATGTAAAACCAACCCGATTTTAAGACCCATAACGGTCTTTCTTAACCAGGATTCTATGATAGAATCAAACTCTACAAAAAATCATTTGAGGGACTATTTTTCCCCATTCTCCCAAGGATGGTACACAGACAGCTAGTACAATTCTAGATGTATAAAAAGAGAAGTTAAATTATTACCTACAATATTTGCCTTATTAGTTCTTAAATTCCCGATTAAGAAGGGATGATCTTTAGAAAACAGAACTCTTTCCTAACACTATTACCACGAGTGAGGAAGAGGTTCTCGGGTCTTAGATCTTCTAGGCAAAGTTCCTACCTCTCCTTCCATATGACAACAGCTACAGCTTCGCCAGTACTACCTGCCCTCAGATCACAGGACTAATCTCATTACGCTCTTTATCCCAGTTTGAATCCACTACCTTAACAAGCCCAGCTTTAGAAGCTTTCATTCATGCCTCAGACTTTGATCACCACCAGCTCTTTATATTCTCTTTTCTGACCTCCCTTCCCCTACCTCTGCTTCATCTCCTAAAAGTCTTCCTTTGGGGAACCAGCAGTTAGCGTAATGGCTATGTCGCTGGAGTCCCACGTAGTCGACCGCGGTTCGCGTCTCGGACCCGGTGGCTTACAACTCACGCCGGGCGCGTGTGCGTGCGTGCCCAAGATCCCGAGAGGAGAATGGAGGAGAAGGGATTGCTGCGTGACCATCCCCCCTGGGGGGTGACTTCTCGCTTTCTGTCTCTATGTCTCTCTCTGTCTGGCGAGCGCACGCGCCCTATAGCGAAAAATCTCTCCAAAAAAAAAAAAAGTCTTCCTTTGACTTCTGGAATACATGGTCAGTCAACCCAAAAACCGTCTGAATATAAACCACCTTCTCTGAATATTCCTTTCATCTTGTACTAGCTAAAAACCATGTTCTGGAGACCTGGATATAGGATAAGAGAAATCTCTTTGCTCCTCAATGCTCCCTCTTCTATAAGAACACAAGCTTGAGGGCTAACCTGTAGTGTGGTGGTTAAGGTGGCTGGATCACACATGGTCAAACCTGCAGTTCAAGTCCAAGTCCTGGACCTGGTGGTGGCTTTAGGGACATGCCAGGCACATGCACATGCAAGCCCAGAATCACAAATGGAGGAAAAGGGATTACAGAGTTACCAGATTACAGATTACCATGCCCTAGGGGGTATACTTTTAAACTTTCTTTCTTTCTCTCTGTCTCTCTCCTGTGAGCACATGTGTTCTCTGGTAAATTAAAACAAAAACAAAAGAACATATAGCTTGAATCTCACTTGTATCTCCTGCTGTATCACTTGATATCATTGTAGTCATATTCACATACTAATCCCCAGAGGACTCACCCTTATACTTTGAAGGTTTTAGCTCATGACTCACTTTCAGTGTTTTCTTTTCTTTCTCTTTTCTTTCCTTTCTTTCTTTTTTTTTTTCTTTTTATTATTTTTTTTAGAGGGTTTTGCTATAGGGCACGTGAGCTTGCCAGAAAGACAGAGAGAGACAGAGAGACAGAAAGTGAGAAATCAGCCCCCAGGGGGGTGGCCATGCCACAATCCCTTCTCCTCCATTCTCCTCTCGGGATCTTGGGCACACATGCACAGGTGCCCGGGGCCACCGGGTCCGGGATTCGAACCACGGTCGACTACATGGGAGTCCAGTGACAGCCAACTGCTGGTCCCCGCTTTCAGTATTTTCAACACTGTTTTCATAGTCCTTAGTAACTTCAATATCCATGTACTTGATTCTCTAAAAGTCCCGTGTTGTTCTTTAGTTCCTTAACTAACTCTCCCAATGGGCAAAAGCACTACCAATTTTACTCATCACCCTTGCAGTTAAACCTTAGGTCTCTTATTACCAAGTAAGCATGCTCCTAAAATCTTAGTTTATTGATCTCTACAAATAACAATTCAACCTTCCATCTCAGTACTTATAAATCACTCCAACAATATACATGATACCAAGTGTTAGCAAGACTATGGAGCAATGAACAATTACGTATTGCTGGTAGAAACAGACATTAGTACGATCACGCTGGAAAACAATTTAACCAAGAAAAACAGAATTTTAAAAACTGAAACAAATTGTATGATAACCAAATTCTAAATGCTTTGGTTCATTGTAAAGCACAAGAGATTTAGTAAACTAGAAGAGAGATAAAGAGACATTATCCAGCATGAAGCACAGGTTAACAAAAAGATAAAATATACAAAAGAAAAAAATGAAGATATAGAAGATATAAAGAAAAGAATTCACATACGTTTAACCAAAATGTGAATAGGGGAGAGACAGATGGAGAAGACAAGATTTTTGGATAGATAATAGCCAAGACTTCTACAAAATTGAAGAAAAATGGTGGGTAATAGACTTAAGTGTATAATAAACACATTTATTGTTTTTGTTATTCATAACTAGACTTAACAGAGTGAAACCACAGGAAACCAATACTGGGGAGAATATCAAGTATCAAGAGGGAAAAAAGGACAGATTATCTTTAAAGAAAAACAGAGCAGGGACCAGCAGTTAGCATAATGGCTATGTGGCTGGACTCCCATGTAGTCAACCACGGTTCAAGTCCCGGACCCAGTGGCTTAAACTCACACTGGGCACATGTGCGTGTGTGCCCAAGGTTCCGAGAGGAGAATGGAGGAGAAGGGATTACGGCATGGCCATCCCCCTTGGGGGGTGATTTCTCGCTTTCTGTCTCTCTGGCGAGCGCAAAAAAAAAAGAAAGAAAGAAAAACAGAGCAGAGCTGACTTGTCATTAGCTGCAATGGAAAGAAGACAGTGGGAACAATGTTCTCAATGTGCTAAAGAAAACAAGAAACAGATTATTACTTTTCTTTTAGAGAGATTTTTGCTGTAGTGTGTGTACACTCGCTGGAGAGATAGAGAGACAGAAAGTGAGAAATCACCCCCCAGGGGGAATGGCAAGCTGTGATCCCCTTTTTTCTCAGGATTTTGGGCATGCATGCATACACACACGCCCGGTGTGAGTTTCAAGTCACCGGGTCCGAGACTCAAACCACAGCTGGCCATGTGGAAGTCCAGAGACATAACTATTATGCCATATGTTGGTTCTGAGATTATGTTTTTCAAAAAAGCCCAAAATACTAAAGAATGAAAGTCAAAAGCATTTTTCCAACAAATACTGAGAGATCTCACAATAGGCAAACTCACAGTATGAGAACAGATTTCACAAAGAAAAAGGATCTCACATGGAAGGTCAGAAATTACAATGAAAAGCAAAGAAAGTTGTGAACACATGGGCGAATCTAAATGGCAAGTGATTCTATACAAAATAATAACAATAGTAATAATGCCATGTGAGGTTTAATGATATACAAAATTGAAAATGCTTGAAAACAGAATTTGAGAGGTAAATAGAATCAACCTGTGTTTTTAAAAATAATAATCATATATTTTATTTTATTATTTATTTATTTATTTATTAAATTTGCTATAGAACACAAGTCCTCATCATAGAGAGACAGAAAGAGAGGGAGGGAGAGAGAAAGTGTGTGAGAAAGTCACCAGGTCCAGGACTCTAACCATAGTTAGGCATATTGGAGCCTGGTACCTTAACCACCACACCACCTGCTGGACCCTCAACCTATTTTTTATTATGATTTTGATCATGGTTTGTCCCCCAAAGGTCCATGTTTTGGAATTTGGTCTTACTGGGTAATGACAGGAGGTCCCTCAGAAATTCAGGTGTTGGGACTTGATTATACTGATTAAATGGAAAAGGTATTAACTGAAACCCTGATTCCTTCATGGTATCCCAAGATAAGACCTCTGGGTATAATAATGTCATGTGGATGGGGAACTCTATGACTGGGTTAACATGGGTATAGAAGCAGAGGAGAGAGACCAGAGGAAAATAAAGTAGATACAGACACTGGTCTGCACTGCTAAAAGTTCTGCTTTCTGCCATTCTATGATGCCCTTGGACTTTGTAGCCACCAGAATTGTGAGTTATTAAATTTTATTTCTTTGTAACTTATTCAGCCTCAGGTATTTCTGTTAGCAACACAGCAATGAATTAAGACACTGTGCTAAGACCCTACTATTAATCAATGTGAGAACAAAGACACTGATTAATATTAGACTGGATGATTTAAGGATGCATATTGTGATTTATAGTGAAGTCATTAAAAAGAACAAAAACAGATTGTGCACCTTCTAAACTAGTAGGAAGAAAAAAGTGGAATGGGGAAAAAGTGGAATGAGGGAAAAATAATGCAAAAGAAGTCAATAAATGAGACAAGAAGGAAACATTTATAATGGGTGATATAACATAAAGCAAAAACAAAATGTTAAGTACATGAAATTTAATTACACAAAATGCAAATGGATTAAAAACCCTACTGAAAGGGAAAGATTAACAGCAGATTTTTAAAATGCAATACAAAACTTACATGCTTTTTTTTTTTTTAAAGATTTTTGCCATGGGGTACGTACACTCGTTGGAGAGACAAAGAGAAACAGAGGGAAAGTGAGACATCACCCCTGCCCCAAGGCAGATGGCTACACCTCAATCCCTTCCCCTCCATGCCCCTCTCAGGATTTTGAACATGCACACACATGCACCCTGCATAGCTTTCAAGCCATGAGCTCCAGGACTCAAACCACAGTTTGGGAATCTAGCACCTTAACCACCAAGTCACCTGCTGGTACAATCTCTTTTGAAAAGATACATCTAAAACATGAGGATACAAAACTGCTGACATAGAAGGATGGAAAAATTAAGGCCATATATACTAGGCAAAACAAACCTAAAATATATACTAATGAAAATAAGAAACTTTATTATTCATACTGATAAAAGGTATACTCAACAGAAAAAATATGACAACTTAAAATTCATAAATAATTCATAATCGAGCCCTAAAAGAAACAAATACCTGACAGCATAAAACAGAAAAATTACAAACCACAACTGTACTGGGATATAAGAGTAAACAGACAAGGCCAGCCCCATAGTACAGTGATTAAGGGAGTTTAATCCCACGTGGGTGACCATGATTTGAGTCCCAGCCCTGGTGGCTTGAATAACACATCAGACACATGTGTGTTTATGTGCCAAAAATCCTGATGGGAAGGAAGAACAGAACAAAAGGGACTGAGGCATGACTATGCCCACTAAGGACGTTTCTCTCTCTCTCACATGCGTGCGCACTCACACACACACACACACACCACACACACACACACACATACACACACACAAGCACAAGCACATGCATCTTTTCTGTCTCTGGCAAGCACATATGCCTTTTGGCATTCAGAAAAAGAATAAGCAGATAGAATTCAGTAATATCCAAGAAGATTTAAGTAATAGGAATAACAAACATGTAGAACACTTCATTTTAACAGAGAATATTCATTCTTTTCTCTTTTTTTTTTTTTTTGAGAGGATTTTGCTATAGGGTGCGTGCACTCATCGGAAAGACAGAGAGAGACAGAGGGACAGAAAGGGAGAAATCACCCCCCAGGGGTTATGGCCATGCCGCAATCCCTTCTCCAACATTCTACTCTAGGGATGTTGGGCACGCACGCACACATGCCTGGCATGATTATAAGCCACCAGGTCTGGGACTTGAACCACGGTCAACTACATGGGAATCCAGCAACATAGCCATTACATCAACTGCTGGTCCCATTCTTTTCTAATACATAAGATATTTATAAAAATTGACCAATACTAGACTATAAAACAAGTTACCACAAATACAATGAGCTGAAATCACAGAGAATTGAGGACTCTGATTATAAAATTTGGCCAAAATCAGAAGCAAAAGGATAATCAGAAATTTTCATAACTGGAAATTTAAAAATGAAAAACTAATTTCTTAAATAGTTCAAAGGTCTAAAAAGAAATCATGAAGCATTTCTGAGATATTCTGAACTGAATATTAAAAATGCCATGTATAGGAGACCAGCAGTGGCATAATGGTTACATCACTATACTCCCAAATAGATGACCACAGTTTGAATCCCAGACTCGGTGGCTTCAAACTTAGGCCAGGCCATGTGCATGCATACCCAAAATCAAGAAAGGAGAATGGAGGAGAAGGGATTGTGGCATGGCCACCCCCCTGGGGGGGGCGTGATTTCTCACCTTTTTTTCTCTCTGTTTCTCTGGTGAGCACACACACCCTATAGCAAAACTCTCTTTAAAAAAAAAAAAAAATGCTGTGTAGGATTTCCACCATCAAAGACCCTCTGCCCAGATTTCACTTCCCTGCTCCTCAGTCTAGCCAGGAGCCAGGATAAGCCAATCAGCAGCCATCTAATACTTGAGTTCTGAGCGGCCCCATTCAGGGATTTACACGACCAAAGCTAGACAGGTCTAGGTGCTCAGTAGCCAAATATCTGAATACTTTTAGGGTCAGATTAATCCTCAATTTTCATTGAATCAGTTGTGCCAAGGGAGAAAAATGGTACTGACTGCAGGTTACCTCCTTCTGCATTCCTCTGATTGCTCAGATTTAACTTCAAAAAATAGGAAAATAATGTATAATCCATCAGATAATCAGAAACCACCGCAGAGGCACAAGAAATATGAAAAAACAAGAAAATACCTCTCCTCTAATGGAAAAGAATAACTCTTCTTCCTCCACAAAGAATGCAAGGGAACTCATAGACATGTCAGATAAAGAATTTAAAATATTCATAATGACAAAGCTAACAGAGATGCAAGAGAATAGAGACAACAAACTCCAGAAGGTGCAGGAGAAAAGAGACACCAAGTTCCAGGAGGTGAAGAAGATCTTGCATGATCTGAAAGAGGAGCTACACATCATAAAAAAGGAATCAAATGGACTTGTTGAAGATGAAGGCTATAACACAGGAAATCAAAACTTCCATTGAAAATATCAAAAGCAGGTTAGATCATGCCGAAGATCAAATCTCAGATACAGAAGATAGAACCTCTGACCTAGAAAAATTCACCAAAAAGACTGAGAAAATAACCCCCCAAAATGAGAATAACATACAAAGTAATACTAGATACCATTAAATGCCCAACATCCAGATTACCAGTATCCCAGAATGTGAAGAAACTAATAAGGGCATTGATAATCTATTCCATGAAATCCTGGAAGAAAACTTTTCAAACCTAGAAAGGCACTCAAATATCCAGATCCAAGAAATACAAAGAACCCCACATAGAATCGACCCAAGAAGATCTACCCTGAGACACATCATAGCCAGATTGACCAAAACCACAGAGACAAGACACTAAAATTGGCAAGAAAGAAATGTCAGGTTACTTTCAAAGGATATCCTATTAGGCTAACATCGGACCTCTCATAGGAAACAATGCGAGCAAGGAAAGAAAGGGAAAATATATTCAAAGTGTTAAGTGAAAAACAAGTTCAACCAAGAATACTACACCCAGCAAGATTATCTTTCATATGAAGAAAAAAGACAAAACATTCTTAGATAAACAAAATCTAAAAGAATTTGCCAACACCAGATCAGCTTTCGCAGAAGTGCTGAATGGAGTGCTATACCAGGAAAACTAAAGTCGGACACATAGGAATAAGATTACAAGAAACAACCAAGAGAATGGCCAGCCTAATGGTAGGGACAAGTCTGGAGTTTAATGTTAACTTCCAGAGTTTAAATGTAAAGATCAGACCACAGTAACACTGAAAATTCAATAGAAGAGAGATTAATTACGTGGGTCTGAACTAGTGAAATAAAATTTATTTACTTTAGACTAAAACATTACTGATTTTCTTCAATGCTTTGATTTCTATATTTAAGGATTTTTATCTTCTCTTGAACTATTGATAGGTTCATTTACCTAGTATTTGAATTGAATCCTAACGTTTTTCCAAATTTCTCTTAACATTTTTTGATTTTAATCAATTAAAACTAAAACATTTTTTAGATTAAAAAATACATTAAAGTTATTAGCAGTTGGCCAAATGTCTATGTTGCTAGACTCCCATGTATTTGACCGCGGTTCAAGTCCCGGGCCCAGTGACTTAAACTCACGTTGGGTGCATGTGTGTGTGTGTGCCCAAGATCCCAAGAGGAGAATGGAGAAGGGACTGCAGTGTGGTCATCCCTCCTTAGAGGATGATTTCTTGCTTTCTGTCTCTGCTTCTCTATATCTTTCTGGCAAGGGCACACACCCTCTCCAAAAAAAAAAAAAAAAAATAGACGTTCTAATCCAAATTCACCACTAAGTATAAAAAAGCAAGCCACAAAGAATTATTTGAAGTACTTATAACTGACAATAGACTCAACCCAGAACATATGTAAACTCTTACAAATCATTAAAGAAAAACAACTCAATGGAAAATGGGCAAAAAAGTATAGAAAAAAGAAAGAAATCTCATGGTCAACCTATATATGAAAAAGTGCACACCCACCTAAGTCATTTGGGAAATGAAAACTAAAATGAGATACAACCATAAATTAACAGATAGGCAAAAATTTTGAAGTCTGACCGTTCTAAGTACTGATGACCATATGAAGGAATGGGTAAGAATAAAGTGAGATAAATCCTTTGGAAAACAATTGGGCCTTGTCTGGCACAAATAAAAACATGAAATATATCTATATATTCCATGACCCAATAAATTCCACTCCTAGGAAATATGCAAAATGAAAGTGAATACAGCACATGCATATAGGATACATATAAAAGTCCACAGGATTGCTATTTGTAATAACCAGACATCAGAAACTACTCACATATGCATCAATACGATGAGTACATAAATTGACCTATAGTCAGACAATGGGCTATCATACAGAAATGAAAATAAATGAATTACATATTTTATAACATGTATGAATGTTAAAAACATAACATGAAATTAACCTACAGTATTTACAGTTAACAAACTTAGAGGGTGAAAGAATAAACAAAATGAAGCAATTCATCAGTCAGGATTGTGGGTAGTTCAGTGGGCCGTTGTGGATGGCAAAGACTATGCTAAGAATGTATGAAAGCCAGCTATGTTTTCTGTTTTGTCCTGAGTGGTAATTATAAAGGTATTTATGTTTTGTATAGTTTTTCATATGTAGTATATATCATGTAAACAAAAGTAAAAAAAAGAAAGGATGATCAATAAAAATAAAGATAGTGGTCACTCTGAGGGTAGGGAGGGACTGAACTGAAGGCAGATTGGGAACCTCAGAGTATTTGCAGTGTTTAATTTCTTAAGCCAGGCCGTGGATACACTGTTGTTTCTTCTATTATTAATATTATACTTTGTGTATGTACTTTATGCATTTTTATGTGTATATCACTAAAAATACAAATGATAAAAAATCAATTACATTGAAATTCATCAAAATTTAAAACTTTTGCACTTTATTTATTTAAGAGAGTTTTTTTGGACTACAGAATGCATACACAAGCTGGAGAGACAAAAAGTGGGAAATCCCTACCCGGGGGGTATGGCTGTGCTGTAATTCCTCCTCCTCCATTCTCTTTTCGGGATTTTGGGTACACATGCATACATGCCTGGCATGAGTTTGAAGTCGCTGTGTCCGGGACTCAAACCATTGTTGACTACGTGGGAGTCCAGCAATGTAACTGTTACGCCATCTGCTGGTCCCAATGTCTGCACTTTAAACAATACCATCACACAAATAAAAAGATAATCCATAGAAAGGGAAAAAATATTTGCAAATTACATATCTGATAAGATTTGTATCTAAGTATCTAAAGAGAACCTTCTATTCAACGATAAAAACTTGAATAACACAAAAATGGGAGCAAATTTGAAGAGACTTTTCTCCAAAGAAAATACACAAAAACACATGCAAATAAGCATATGAAAAGGTACTGAACATTAGATCCTTTGGGAAATACAGATCAAAACCACAATAAGATAGCACCTTCACATCCACCAAAGGTGACTACAATCAAAATGACAGGTAATAAGTGTTTATGAAGATTTAGAAATGGGAACTCTTTATCACTGCTGCTAAGGATGAAAAACGATATAGCCAAATTAAAATAAAATAAGAGTATATAAATTTTTCAAAATGTTAAACACAGAGAGCATTATTCCTAACAGCCAGAAGTGGAAATGATCCGAAGTGCTCATCACTGACAAACAGTAAACAGAATTTTGGTATATGAATACACTGTAATAGTGTTGTATTTGGCAATACAAATGACAAAAGTGTTGATACTGCTGTTATACGGATGAACTTTGAAAACACGCTTACTGAATGAAGTCAGACGCAAAAGATCATGCAGTGCATAATTCCATTTTTATGAAATGTTCAGAATAGACAAATCTATACAGATAGAAGGGAGAATCACTGCTGTCTAGTGCTGTGGTTGGGGAAAAAATTGGGCATGACTAATAGGCATGAGGGTTCTTTCCAGGGTGAGGGAGTGTTCTAAAATTAGCTCATAATGATGGCGGCTGAATTCTGTAAATGTAATAAATGCAGTAAACTATACATTCAAGACACATTACTTACTGACATACAAATAATATTTAATACAGCTGTAAAATGTTGTCAGGTAGGGCAGTTTCCATAAATACTACTACAGTTTTCTTAAATTAATGGAAAACTTTTAAGAACTGATCTTGCCTGCTGGGCAGCTTGCTTCCTCTCCGCCCCTATATTTTCCCTCACTAAGGGAAAGGAAAAGAGGCATAATAAATATTACGTTTTTTAAGCATGGCAAAGTATAAGTCTTGGCAAAGCATAAGTCTTAGAACTGATAAAATGGATTAAAAAAAAAAAACAAAGGAAATGAGCTATATATAATAGGGAAATTTTCAAAATTCTTAATGAGAGAGAATACAGAGCTTTATTCCACAAACCTTAAGGTAATAGTTTTTTGTTTGTTTGTTTGTTTTTTTAAATCTTGGCACAAGACAGGTAATATTATGAGAACCTGAATGTTTTCATAAAGTAAAATTCAGAGAGCTTTTACATCAGCTAATAAAATAATCTTAGAAATATTATTTTTCTTTCCAGAAAAAATTTCCGTAAGAAGGTTGTCCTTACTGTTGACGTGAGGAGGAAACTGCCCGGTCTTGTTAGCTGAGGGACTGACGTTCCAGCAATTGCCATGGCAACTGTCTGACTTATCATGCTTCCGCTCTCACTTTCATAATCATCAGTGGCTATACAAATTGGTCTTCCTCGCTGATTGTGAGTTTCTGGAAAAAAAAATGTCTTTTTCTTAAAAAATGAAGTAAGTCTATTTTTAAAATTTTATTCATTGTTTTTATTTATTTATTTTTTTAAGTTGACCAGAGAGAGACAGAGAGAGAGGGAAAGTGAGAAAGCAAGCTGCCAGGTCTGGTACTCAAACCACAGTCAGCCATGTGGAAGGCCAGCCACCCTAACCACCATGCCACCTGCTGGCCCCAGGGGAAAAAAAATTTTAAATACACAAGATAACAAAATTATTTAGCTCAATTAGTAGTTATTGAACATGTAATTCCTCTTTCTATTCCACATTATTCTTTAAAAGAAAAACCTGATTTACTTCTTTTAAATAATATTTTAAATATTTGAAAAATTAACTCTTTCCTTCAATAAAAAATTATAGTTTCTAGAGAACTTTTACTTGCTAACAGTTGATGAATGTGTGTGTGCATATACGTATACAAGTACAAATACACACGCATATATTTTTCCCTCTTAATTTGCTAGAGGGTTAGTGTACTCACTGGAGAGAGACAAAGATAAAGAAAGAGGGAAAAGTGAGAAAGCACTCCTCCATAGGGGATGGTCACACCTCAATCCATTCTTTTTCATTTTTCCCTCCTTTCTAGCTTTTTAAGCTTTATAGTTGGCCACATAGGATCCAGCCACCTTAACCATCATGCATCAGCTGGCCTGACATAATATGACATAATAATATATAGAAATTTCTGCCTTCAGATAAGGAAACCCATTTTAATGACCAAAATACTAGGGAGAATAACTCAGCTATCAGTCTCTTAAAAGCAAAGAGTTGCTTCTCTTTGTAGTGCCGACATCTGTTGAGATTCTTAATACGCATTAAGTATTCTGGAAATGTTTTTATTTTTACTGAACTAGAAGTACTTTGCCAAGCTAATTGCTAATTTAAATTTTATTTGCCCCCCAAAAAATATTGTTGCAACTTACTTTTTTTGGAGAGATTTTTGCTACAGGGCGTGTGTGCTCACCAGAAAGACAGAGAGAGACAGAGACAGAAAGTGAGAAATCACCCCCCCAGGGGGGATGGCCACACCGCAATCCCTTCTCATCCATTCTCCTCTCGGGATCTTGGGCACACACACACAAGCGCCCGGTGTGAGTTTAAGCCACTGGGTCTGGGATTCGAACCATGGTCAACTACATGGGAGTCCAGTAACATAGACATTATGCCAACTGCTGGTCCTGCAACTAACATTTTTTAAAAAGAATTATTTTATTTAGTTTTATTTATGTGTGTATTTAAATTTGATCAAAGAGGGACAGAGAGAGAGAGAGAGAGAAATTGAGAAAGCAAGTCACCAGGTCTGAGTTGTGAACCGTAGTCGGCCATGTGAGAGTGCAGTGCCTTGCACTACCACGCCACCTACCAGCCCTACAACTTACTTTTAATAAGCAAATAACTTCAAGTTATTATTATCCCAGTGTTAATGCTAAACATAATTCTAAATATTCAGGTGAATATTCATAAATACACGAATGAAGTCAAACTGTGGGTAGTAGATATTTATTAAGTTTTCTTGTTTTGTTTTTCCAGATGCACAGTACATGCACATAAACAAATCTATTTCCTAAAAGGCAGGTATAGAATTATAAAATTGCTATTTTAGGGCCAGCCAGTGGCTAATGTGTTTGGATCCCACTTGGCTGCCTATGCAGTTTAAGTCTTGGACCCAGTGATTTTGAGAAATACACTGGGCATAAGTGTATGCGTGCCCTAAGTGCCAAAAGGAGAGAGAAATGAAGAAATGGAGAAGAAGGGCTTGCAGTGTGACCATTCCCCAAAAGTGTTTTCTCACTTGTTTCCTCTCTCCCTCTCCCTGGCAAGAAACAGTGTCTTCTGACAAATTAAAAAATAAAATCAGGGACCAGCACTTGGCATAATGGTCACATCACTGGATTCATGTAGTTGACCACAATTAGAGTCTCAGACCTGGCAGCTTAAAACTCACACCAGACGTGTGTGCGTGCATGCCACAAATCCCAAGAGAATGGAGGAGAAGAGATTGTGGCATGGCCATTCCCCCCGGGGGGTGTGTGTGTGTGATTTCTTGCTTTCTCTCTCTCTGCCTCACGCACATACCCTATCACAAAAATCTTTCAAAAATAAATAAATAAACAAATAAATAAAGTCATTTAAATTTTGTTGTAAGAATTATTTATGGAATCTTGTACAGGAATTTTCTCAAAGTCCTAAGTTTCCTAGCAATATGGTTAAATACATATAGTTTACTTTTAATAGTATATTATTCCTTATATAGTCAGCCCTTGTATCTGTGGGTTTACCTTTGAAGATTCAACCAACCCTGAATGCAGCCAGGCCACATCAATTCTTTTTTTTTCTTTGGAGAGGTTTTTGTTTATAGGGTGCATGCACTCACCAGAAAGACAGAGAGAGACAGAGAGACAGAAAGCGAGAAATCACCCCCCCCCCAGGGGGGTGGCCACGCTGCAATCCCTTCTCCTCCATTCTCCTCTTGGGATCTTGGGCACACACACACGCCTGGCATGAGTTTAAGCCACCGGGTCGAGGACTCGAACCACGGTCGACTATATAGGAGTCCAGCGACATAGTCATTATGCCAACTGCTGGTCCCCACATCAATTCTTATGCAATGGAGAAAGAGATCGCTCCCTAAAACAAGGTGAAGAGTTTATCCCTATATCTTCCTTTTCATTTATATCTGATGTTAAGATTATTTATAAGTATTCTAGAGATGATCTGAAGTATATGGGAGGATGTGGGTGATGGAATAACACAATTTCAAATGCCATTTATACAAGGGACTTGAACATTATTGAGTTTTGATATACGGGTGGGAGCACTTCTAGAACCAGGTCTCCATAAATTCTGGGGGATGACTGAAACAGTTTTCCTAAAAGAAGATCTTTATCCTTGAGATATTTTCTAACACTTTTAAGCACTGAGCTTTGTCTTTAAAATGTGTCATAATTGGGGCCGGCAAGTGGCATGGTGGTTAAAGGCGCTGGACTCCCACATGGCTGACCACGGTTCAAGTCTCGGACCTGGTGGTTTGCTTTCTCGCTTCCTCTCTCTGTATCTCTCTCTCTGTCTCTTTCTGATCAAACTGGAAAATAATAATGATAATAATAATAAATAAAGTTAATTAAAATAATTCTAGAAAAAAAAATAATAAAATGTGTCATAATTACACTGCATACCTGTGAAGTCGTACAGCTGAGGTACAGTTTCCATGACAATACCAATCAGAGGTAGATACAACATGGCCACCCGAGCCTTTATCTGGGGGTCAGAGTACCGCGGGTCTGAGTCGTGACTGGACAGTAAATTGTGTACCATATTGATGACTTTCTTATGCAATCCAAACAGACTATTTAAAAAGAAGAAGTAGTAGTAAGGTCACAGAGATTAGTTGATATCTTTAGAACAAATAGTTAAGTCACACTACTGAATCAATTTTGTTCAAGTTCTTCACTTTGCCACCTATTTGCATAAATTCTTATAAAATACTTCTCATTTAAGAATAAAATGTATAAAAATATAAAAACTATACAAATAAGAATTGAAAGACAAAGAAATACTATATTATTTCATTCAACAGTAAATCTGCATATTTTATATGAACAACTAATTAGTATATTTAAATATTAAAGAACTTAAAGACCATTTAGAGTAAGATTTTAAAGCAATAAAAAGCTTTAAGTAGGTAAAAATTTTATTTAATCAAATCAGATCTTTTCATATATACCAAAAATAAATTACTATTTTTTTTGGAAAGAAAATCCTCAACCTAATGAATTACAAAGTCTGGGGTGGGGGTTGACTTTGATGTCTCTAAACTGAACTTCCTTGGTTGCACATCTCATATTTACATCTAGTGAATCTATCTTCCTTCCTTCCTTCCTTCCTTCCTTCCTTCCTTCCTTCCTTCCTTCTTTCCTCTTTCTTTTTAAGGCTTTTGCTACAGGGTGCTTACACTCACCAGAGAGAGAAAGTGAGAAATCACCCCTCAGAGAGGATGGCCATGCCACAATCCCTTCTCCATTCTCCCCTCAGAATTTTGAGCACACATGCACATGTGCCCAGTGTGATTTTCAACCTCAGCTGGCCATGTTGGAGTTTAGTATTTTAACTACTATGCCACCTGGTGGACCCTCATTTTAACTTTTTATCTCAGAAAAAGTTGTAACTTTTCTCAGAAAGTAATTTCTCATATTTAAAGAACCCCATCTTCCTTCAAAAATCTTTAAGTTCTTCCCTTATTTCTTCAAATAAGGTTTCTTATCCTGACAGTAAATCATTTTAAAAGCTGGGATTTGAAAACAGGTAGTCTTACTCCAGGGCCCTTGACCTCATTCACCATAATACGGCTATATATTTAAAAATCTAGCTGAAGATTCTTTCTTCTCCCTTCTAGATTTTTATTTAGGAAGTATGGTTTTAAATACTGGCAAGAACTACTACTAATGGACACATCTTAGATCTTACTCTCCCACGTTCTCTTTGACACTCTGTCATCTTATATGTTCTCCTTTGAGTATTCTCTACAGAGCTCCATCTTTCCTCATACTTCCTATGATAATTTCCAAGGTTAGGATTCTGGGCATTGGCTTTTCATGCTCTCCCGCTGACTCCATGTATCACTATTACTAATCCCCAAACCTGGACAAGTATACTTCCTCTCAGCTACTACCAGTCCCAGCCTTCGGTGTATCTAAACTTGAACTACTTGTCTTCCTGAAGTCTTTTCAAATGTTTACATTACTCAATCACATTCAGTTATTAAATATATATTTATGCAAGATTTGCAATGTCCTATTCTAGTGGTTGGAGATAGGACTTTGCCCCTGTTCTTAGAAGCTCACTTTAGCAAGAAAGAAACACAGATAAATGAAAAAAAAATTCTTCAATGTAACAAGTGCTATAACAAATATATAAATACTCCGCTCTTCTAAAGAACGATGAATTACAAAACTGGCATTTAACCATAGCACAGTTCAGTTATAAATGATTGAGTGATGGGAATACATCCTGAGAAATGTGTTGTTCGGTGATTTTGTCATTGTGTAAACACTATAGGGTATGCCTACACAAATCGAGATGGTGTAGCCTATTACACACCTAGGCATATGGTGTAGCCTATTATGCACCTAGGCGTGTGGTGTAGCCTACGTACTCCTTATGGAATCACATCGATTTGTCAGTCTGTTGTTGACCAACACACTGCTACGTGTTGCTTGAATGTATACTGTTTCAAAGTCAACTTTCTAACTATAATCGAAGTTCCAAAAGAACAAATTTTGGTCAATTTCAGAGCATATTATTATTGTTCAAGGAATTATTCTTGATTATTTAGCAAGCAGATGGGGTAAAAGGACAAACACTGCTCAAAGATTTCTCTACAACAATATATGATACATAGAATTTAAATGCCTCTCAAGAATATAAAATTTAGAGGTGAAATTTGAGTCTTTCACACTCGTTCATTCGTTAAATGAACATATAGTTACCAAGTACCCACTTTGTACCAGGCACCATTCTAAGGCACTGTGAATATCCCATTAGACCAGAAACACTCGTGCCTATTCTCATGAACTCATTCAAATGGGAGTAGGCGGATAAACAAGCAGATTTCAGATCAATGCCTTGTGGAAAAGAAAACAAGGTGATGTGGTTAAGAATGCTTGTGAAGGGCAACATGGGTATGATTTCAGTGAGGCGGTCAATGAAAGCCTGAGTGAGAGTGGGTGGAGTCCTGAAGGATCACAAGAGAGAAATGGGTATGTGATGTTAGGGCTATTCAAAGACTGTTTCAGGCAGAGAAAAACCCAAGCGCGAAGGCCCCAAGGTAGGAATGAGCTTGGCCTATTAAAGAAACAGAAGGAATACCAGAATGGCTAGATCCTAGCCTAAGAGGAGAGAGAGTGTGTCAGGAGAAGACAAAAGTCAGATATATAGGGCTTTGAAAACCATTACTCAAAGTTTAGATTTTACTCTAAATGCTGTTTTAAAACACACAAAGAGTTTTAAGCAAGGTAGTGATATAATCTGATTCTGACCCTCCTTTTTGAAAGATCATGCAGGTTTCTTTGCAAGCAAAGGATTTCAGGGAGGCAGCATGGAAGAATAGTTAGGAAAGGAGTGGTAAAAATGGAAAGAAGTGGCTGAACTTGAGATATATTTTGGAGGCAGGACCTTTGGAATTTGTTAATGGACTGGGTGTAGGAAACAGTGGGGGAAAGGAAGAAACAGAGTAAAGGCCAAGGCTATAAACCTTTACTATATAAAGCTCTTCCAATATCTTGATTAACTTAACAGATGAAGAATGGTGTATCTGAACATAACTATTATTACTTTCTGGACTTTGCAGAAAAACCTAAGTATCAAAGAGAAAAACATACTAGCTTCAAGAAGCAAAAGACTAGTAAAGAATTCTTTCATAAGTTCTATGTTGTCCCAAAGAAACAAACCTTCCCCTTACCACGGAAAAGAAACTTCACTGCAAAAACAGTTGACAGGGGGGCTGGCAGATGGCGTGGTGGCTAAGGGCACTGAACTCCCACATGGCCGACTGAGGTTTGGGTCCCGGACCTGGCGGCTTGCTTTCTCACTTTCTCTCTCTCTCACACTCTGTTCCTCTCTGATCAAATTAAAATGAATGAATGAATAAATAAAATTAAATAAAATAATTCTTTAAAAAAGTAGTTGACAGGATTCTCTATTCTTTTACTATAACACACTCAAAACACCTATATAACATATATTGCTCATGTCTTTCTTCTTAATTGAATTCCATTTTTTTCAGGTATACATTCCTTCTCTTATTATTAAAGAAAAGCTGACTCTATCCCCTGTTTCAAGAGTAGGTCCTAGATTTTCTCTTTCCACCATCTTGGAGCCTGTAGCAACTATGTCTGGAAGGCTGTGTTCCATGGCCATTTTTGCTGGCTATAAGCATGGTCTGTGAACCAAAGGGAATACACAGCTCTTCTTAAAATTGGTGGTGTTTATGCCAGCGATGAAATGGAATTCTATTTAAGCAAGAGATGGTGTGCTTATATATACAAAGTAAAAGACAACACAGTGACTCCTGGTGGCAAAACTAAGAAAACCAGAGTAATCAGGGAAAACTTACTTGTGCCCATGCAAATAGTGGCATGGTTCAAGCCAAATTCCAAAGCAAACTTCCTGCTAAGGCCATTGGACAAAGAATCTGTGTAATACAGTACTCCTCAAGGATTTAAAATAACCAAAAAGTAAATAAATAAAAATAGATTCACGTTCTTGTTAAAAAAAAGAAAAAAGAGGGGCTGGCAAGTGGCATGGTGGTTAAGGGCACTGGACTCCCACATGGCTGACCGCGGTTCGAGTCCCAGACCTGGAGGCTTGGTTTCTCACTTTCCCTCTCTCTCTCTTGCTCACTCTGTCCCTCTCTGGTCAAATTAAAATAAATAAATAAAGTTAAATAAAATAATTCTTAAAAAAAAAAAGAAAAAAGAATAGATCCAGGGGCTAGCAGTTGGTTTAATGGCTATGTTGCTGGACTCCCATGTAGTCAACCGCAGTTCAAGTCCAGGACCCGGTGGCTTAAACTCATGCCGGGTGCATGTGCATGCATGCCCAAGATCCCAAGAGGAGAATGGAGGAGAAGGGATTGCAATGTGGCTATCCTCCCGGGGGGGTGGGGGGAGGGCGGGGGTGATTTCTTGCTTTCTGTCTGTCTCTGTCTTTCTGGTGAGCGCATGCGTCCTATAGCAAAAACCTCTCCAAAAAAAAATATAGATCCAAATTAGACTGGCCCTACTACTTAAAGCAGCCAGTTAGCAAACTTTTATAACCGTCTAAGAGATAAATGTTAATTGATTCATTGCTCCTGAACTGAGGTCTACAGAAAAATGAAAAAAAAATCATATGAACTAAACGCTATATTTAATGACACAGTTAATTTACATTTAGGCACAAGTTCCTCATCTTGTACTCTGTAACAAACAGCTCATGGACTGACATCAGCCTAAGGATAACACTGAATAGAGCCCATCTAATTCATTCGGTAGCCTGGGGTGGCTCTGGTGACTGTGGCAGTACAGGATAGACAGGTGAATTCAGACAATCCACAGGAAAGACTGACCTTGTATGTTTGGGAAGAGGTTTTGCCCCCCTCCTCCTGCCAGACATGAACAAGCATGCATTTAATCTTAACTACCAGTTGCATCCATCTTGCAGAATCACAAGCCTTAGAATAAAGCTGATAGTTCTAGCAGAGATAAGATTGATAAAACACCCTAACCATGTTATCACGGAACTGACAGCACTGTGCTAAAAAAAACCTATCTTTCTTCTAATCATGACATAATAAGTTCTCCTTCTTAAATAAAGCTGGTCTGAAGAATGATTTTCTATTATTTATAAACAAAAATATCTGGATATATCAAGTAAAAACATTGAAGTACAGATTCAAATAGTTGAGATACATCAGTTATCAAAGAAAGTCAGTATGTCTACATTAGTCGTTTTCTGATCCCCTCTCCCCTCGCCAAATAATGAATCCCTTTATTTTTCTTTCAAATGACATTATACTCACTTGTCAAGTGGCAAAATATGAAAGTGGTGGAAAGCAGGGGTGGGAGCCCAGAGTTTTATCCACGTGGTTTGCCCTCACCATATGCCAAATTCTGCTCGCACGCGCGCATACACACACACACACACACACACACACACTCCACTCCAGCACACACGGAAACCCATTCAGCATCTCCTCAGACCCCTAGAGCTCTGTAAAATACAGTGTGAAACTCTATTTCTTTAAAATAGGTTCCAAACTTACAAAGTTGCCATTGTGGAAAAACACACACCTTTCATTTATAGATTTGGCCTTTAGTAGTTTACTGAGACTATGTCCGTGACATAGTGTTAAGAACGTTACAAACCTCCTCGTTCATTCATTCATCAAATACATCAGAGGAGCCTTGTAAAACCCATTTAAAGGTTCTCTGGAGCTCTTACATGAGTTTCAATTACATTTCATAAACTTATATCCTATTATGAGAAACATTTATTAAAAAGCTTTATTACCCAAATGAGTTATGGTCATACAGATTTTTAATAATAACTCTTAAGACGGATGTCGCAGCTCATAAGAGATGCTAGACCATATCACATCAAGCTATTTATATAAATTCAAATCATCAGACAATATACCTTTCTTTTCTGAATATATAAATTTCCAAAAACCCTATACAAATGTACACAACTTTGGAAGTTTTCAAACTTAATGGGATTTGTTAACAGGAAAAATTTTGAAATAAAATGTTATAAAACATAATAAAAAAATGATAAATTTTTTCATGAAGAATCAAATAGAAGACTAGTTTATTTGAAGTCTACAGTATATCAACAAATCTAGCCCATTTACTAATGTGCACAATTTATTTTACGTACTATTAAGAAGAAAAAAAATGCCACCAAATGAGTCATAATATTCCACCAATATGAAGACAAATGTCAAATTCAGAAGTGGTAAAATACGAAAAAAAAAACTTTCTTAAATTGATGAACTATAGAAATAACATGAATGTGTAACTCAATAAATAGAGAAGTAGAAAAAAAGAGGAAAAAGATATTCTTGTGAATCTTAGGAAGTAATAGTGGGACCATAAGTTCCATTGTCATCAACCAAATGGATATTCTATAGGGCAAGAACTGGTCTACTCACCCTTCAGCATCAGGGTCTAAAATGACAGCCAGCTCTGTCAGCACAAGTCCTGCCAAATAATGCTGTTGGCGGAAAGGCACGGACAACTCAAACATATTTGCAATCTTCTGGTCTTGTACATTTGTGGAAAATCCAGAACTCTGGGGGAGAAGACAGAACAAAACCGTAACAGCTGCACAAGAAAATGTCCTATAGACAGAGCATCACAATAAATGAAAGTGGGTATTATCTGAAAATGAGAGAAACTTTACCTGGGGTAGTTAATCTTATATTACTACTATCAACCCTGGAGAAAGTAACAGCTCTTACTTTTGGTATAGGAAACAATAGGAAAATTATTTTATTAATTAATTTTATTATTGAGATATTAAAATAATTTAACAAATACTTGAAATTTTAATTATTTTCAATTTCCTTTTTCTATTGTTGAAACACTTCCATCTGCTTTGTCCTTTATTCTCTTAGCTATTTAGTATGCTGGAATTATACTCCTAATGGAATAAAGGCAACTGAATCCAAATGACAAAATATGTACTTAGCCCAGAGTACAAAAGAAATATTCGTAGTCAAGGCTACTGGTTTCCAGATAAATTCCAAATACCAGTAAAGTTGTTTTTTAGAAAAGATACTACCTCTGGAAAATCGCTACCACTTTATGGCTTACTTGCTGAGTTTCAAAAAGTTTTAAAACTGTAAAATAGCATCCCCCAAGAAATATTCCATATACAAGATCACCCATGTAAAATTTCTTTTTTTTTAAAGAATTATTTCTTTTATTTTATTTGCCATTATTGTTATTTTCAATTTGACCAGAGCAAGACATAGAAAGCGAGAGAGAGAGAGAAAGCAAGAAAGCAAGCCACTAGGTCTGAGACTCAAACCGTGGTCAGTTATGTGGGAGTCCAGCACCCGTAACCACCATCACACCTGCCAGCCCCACCCATGTAGAATTTCTTAAAAAACAAGGGTAGATTTCAGCTTTTTTTAAATGAAGAAATAATAATCTTTCTAATAATCCTTTTCTGACCTTCCTCTCCCCAAGAGTGATGTCTCTGCTATCTATAACAACCTGAAAATTATGTAATTAAATGAGAAAGTGAGCAAAAAGATAATGGGAGAAATTCTATGAGAATTTTCTGATTGAACAAGAACTTCACCAAGGAGTCAGATGTAAACAAATGTGTTCTATTTTATTTAAGGTTTTAAGAACCATACCTATGATTAATTTGTTCATGTCTGTGTAGCCATATCTTTGGCAAGGAAACGGAATGAAAGCAATAGACCAGCTTCATCTATTATGGGAAGGGTGTGCTAGGCAGGTAAAAAGCATGCAGAAATTAGTTGATTTAGAAGGTTTCTTATTTTTGTTTTTGTTTTTAATTTGCCATAGGGCATATGCACTTGCTAGACAGAGACAGAAAGAAAGGGAAGTGGAAAACATTTTCTAGGGGGAAATAGCCACACTGCAATCCTTTCTCTTCCACTCACATGTACACACACCCAGCATGATTTTCAAGCTACTGGGGCTGAGACTCGACCTGTGCAGTCAGTCATCTGATATCCAGCCGCATTAAACATCAAGCCATAGGCCAGCCCAGGCCAGAAGATTTTTTGCAATGATAAAATGCAAAAATATAATGTTTGTCAGGCTTTTTTTTTTTTTTTTTTTTTTTTTTTTGAGAGGTTTTCGCTACAGGGCACGTGCACTCACCAGAAAGACAGAGAGAGACAGAGACATAGAAAGTGAGAAATCACCCCCCAGGGGGGATTGTCCACGCCGCAATCCCTTCTCCTCCATTCTCCTCTTGGGATCTTGGGCACACACGCACACGCGCCCGGTGTGAGTTTAAGCCGCCGGGTCTGGGACTTGAACCACGGTCGACTACATGGGAGTCCAGCGACATAGCCATTACGCTAACTGCTGGCCCCTTTGCCAGGCTTTTTAAGTAAAATTAATTTTTTTCTCTTATCAAGCACATGAAATTGATCTAGGCTTGTAAAGTCTACTCAGAAATGAAGTATCTCAAAAACAAGAGTTAAAAGAGATTAAGATCAGAAATAAATAAACTTAAAAAAAATGTATGTTCATATGCTTGCATACCTGAGATGTTGCAGAAGAAACAGAAGGTGACGGAGAGGCAGGGGGAGTGAGTAAGCTGCAGGGTAAGTTTAATGTAACATAGTGCTCATGGCTGCAGACAATCCGTAGAAAATCCAACCTCAAGGATACCAGGACACTTGGATTTGGTAATGAATAAAGCTTTGAAGACACCTATAATCATTACATAAATAAAAGAACAACCATTAAATATATTATTTCTCTAATACTAATGCAAGGATAATAGCTTAAAGAATTAAAGAACAGTATTTAGTAAACAGTTTGGGTTTTTCCTGGTTTAAGTAACAGTGTCAGCTTTATCCAGAGTTTACCATTAAAATTTAAAAATTGGGGGTCTAGTAAACGGCACTGTGGGCTTGGAAATTACGCCGAACATGATTGCATGCATGCCCAAATCCCAAGAGGAAAAGGGATTGCAGGGTAGCCTTTCCATTTATGGAGTGATTTCTCACTTTCCCTGTCACACTCTCTCTTTCTCTCTGGTGAGTACATATGACCTAAGACAAAAATCTTAACCAAAAAAAATTAAAAATTGGAACTACAGAATTTATTGTACAAATTCTTTGACTAAACTGAGGTTACATTCTTATATTTCCAATATAGTACTAATATTTTATTTCTCAAAATACTTTATGGGGGAACTTCATCAAAATGTGAGGGAAAAGTATACCACAAAAATAATTTCAGATCACTTTTAAAAAATTCTCCATTATTTTTACAGTACCTTAGCTGGAAATAGACAATTATAAATACAGGTAAACACAAGGTACTTTTCTGACAACCCAAAAGAACTCTTACCCATTAGTGCCCAAAACTAATCTGTGGACCTGCTAAGAAGTGCTTCACAATGCTTCTCACACTTCCTATCCCTACCACCAGGATTCAAACTCCACAATAATTCTGGGAGAGGACATGGAGATTTGTATATTTTTACAGCTTCTTTAAAAGGTAATTCTGGAATAACTATATAGCTCACTACCCATGTTGCCCATTAGGATCAATACTACTGTTTTCCAAAAGGCAGGTTTCATTAATCAGTTGATGAAATGTTTAGAACAAAATCAGCTATTCATGAAAAAATTCCAAGATGCTTTTCATTTAGTAAAGGTAAGATAATGAATGACATCTGGGACTTAGGTAAACATCTGTGCATGATTCCAAACTCCATAGGGTTGCATTAGGAGGGAGTTGCAAAAAATGCAGCTGCTTTAAAAATCACTCATGCCTTAGTGGCAATGCTGAACACTGCTGCTTGGCAGGCTGAGGTCATATGTGAGGCCTGGGTTCAATTCCCAGCATGCCCTAAAAGAAACCATGTGGGGTAGTACAACACCTGTGGTCTGAGCTACTTAGGAGACTAAAATAGTAGGATCACAACACAGTGAGATCCTAAGAACACCACACACAGACACAGACACACACACACACACACACACACACACACGATTATGAATTCTTACTAATTATGTATTTACCTGTTTATAGCAGGACTTTATAAGGCTGAAGACAAATCCTCTGTCCATAACAGACAACAGATCATTAAGAAAGAATGCAAGGCTTGTATTGAGTCTCTCAACCATTTCTGTGTCCTGGGAAAGAGAATATCAAGCAAAACCAAACAAAAGTAGGACAGTTTAATCTTAGCTTAAAAGAGGGATGAAGGCAGGAAAAAGTTATGATTACCTTCTGAAATCGTGAAACAATATCACTAGCAATCGTGCTGACAAGAGCAGCTATGTCATCCATGAACCGTTCTGGAAAACGACTTTTCCTAGGAGCATCAAGTTTGTCATTAAAGTATAAGTGGTGCACCATGCTCTTTACCTGAAAAAAGATCACAGTCTTTAGTTTACATTTTTAGGGATATTAACAGTTACTATGATTCTAAACAGTTATTTTTTCACTATACCATTTGATTAAATATAATAGATGGTTGAGTCATTTTAAGCTTCTTAAACATTATGTTTAAATTCCCTACAATATTTTGTTTATGCTGAAGAAACACCTGGGCCATGTTGTGGTGCAACTGAACCCACATGGGAACGTTCAGGGTTCACATCCCGGGACTCCCTGAACACACAGGACATACACCTGTGATCCAGGCTGGCTGAAGCTGCAATGGATCATGAAATGAAGACCCAGTTTGGGGTGCCCCACTTTTGTTTCTCTCTCACAGAAAAAAAGTAAACTTAAAAAATATATATCAAACACAATATAACTCAACACTAGAACCCTTTCATAAAATTATCCTGCCTAGGACCAGCAGACGGCATAATGGTTATGTCACTGAACTGCCACTTAGTTGACTGTGGTTCGAGTCCCAAACCTGGCAACTTGAAACTTACACCGGGTGCATGTGTGTGCATATCCAAGATCTGGAGAGGAGGATGGAGGAGAAGAGACTGCGGTATGGCCATTCTCCCAGGAGGTGACTTCTTGTTTTCTGTCTCTCTGTCTCTCCAGTGAGCACATGCGCAGTATAGAAAAATCTCTCTTTTTAAAAAAAAATATTCTACATATAATCAGGGAAAAAATTTCTGTGTATGTCAACAGAAAAAAAATTATTCTTTAGCATTTTTAATTGGGACCAGCAGATGGCATAATGGTTACATTGCTGGACTCCTGCATGGCTGACCATGGTTCAAGTCCTGGACCCAGAGGCTTGAAGCTCACTCCAGGAGCATGTGCAATTGTGCTCAAAATCCTGAGAGGAGAATGGAGAAGGGATTGTGGTGTGACCATCCCTCAAGGACATGATTTTTCACTTTCTGTCTCTGTTGAGCACACATACCGTATAGTAAAAATCTCTCTAAAAAAAAGAAAAAAATTAATTAAAAATTTCTAAGATTCAGGACCAGCAGTTAGCGTAATGGCTATGTTGCTGGACTCTCACGTAGTCGACCACAGTTCGAGTCCCGGACCCGGTGGCTTAAATTCATGCCGGGCGCGTGTGCGTGCGTGCCCAAGATCCAGAGAGGAGAATGGAGGAGAAGGGATTGAGGCGTGGCCAACCCCCCTGGGGGGTGATTTCTCGCTTTCTGCCTCTCTGTCTCTGTCTTTTGGTGAGCGCATGCACCCTATAGCAAAAACCACTCCAAAAAAAAAAAAAAAAATTTCTAAGATTCAATAATTTGCCATTTCATATCTCCCAAACTGTAAGTTTTAAAAGATAAAACGCTGTATCTTCAATATTCAACTTCTAGCTTATAACGGCATCTGATAAATACACAATAAATATTTGATGATTAAATACTAACAATAAAATATTAGCTAAAAATTAATGGTGATTTACATTTACAGAATACTTTCAAGTACAGATTCTTTATTTCAACACCATGTTAATAGCAATAAAGAATCTGAAACTTTAAATTCAGAGAACTAAAGTTAATTCTACAGTTAGTACATAGCATAGCCAAGTCTTAATCCTTGGCCTCTATTTTATACTTAAGAAATCTGAACATACACATAAGACTATTAAAAAAGTCAAAACTGGGGCTGGCAGATGGCATGGTGGTTAAGGGCACTGGATCCCACATGGCCAACTGCGGTTTGAGTCCCAGACCTGGCGGCTTGCTTTCTCTCTCTCTTTCTCTCTCTCTCTGTCTCTTTCTGATCAAATTAAAACAAATAAATGAATAAATAAATAAATTTAAAATAATTCTTTAATATAAAAAGTCAAAATTACAAATTTTATCTAATTAAAAATTTGGTGTTTATTTTCTAGGGAAAAAATGAGTTTGCTAATTACATATGGTCCCTGACTTATTTTTTCCTGTATATTAGTAAAGTTTTAGAAGGGATATTTAATTATTCTCAAAGTAGGTAATACTTAAGAACTGAGAATAACCCATGAAATACTCTGGAAACTCCTTTTGTTTCGTTTTTTTTCTTTCTTTCTCTTGCCCATTCTTTTGTTTCCCTTTTCTTTATTCATTTTTAAAAATTTGCTATAAAGCTGGTATACTCACTGAGGAAAGACAGAGAGAAAGAGAGAGAGAGAGAGAGAGAGAGAGAGAGAGAGAGAGAGAGAGAGAAAGCAAGCACCCTCTGGGTGGAAGGCCCCGCCTTAGTCTCTTCTCCATTCTCCCCTCTGGATTTTGGCCATGCACACACATGCACCCTGCATGTTTCCAAGCTGCAAGGTCTGGGACTCTAACCAAGCGGTGGCCATGTGGGATCCAGCCTCCTTAACTACCACACCATGGGCTGGTAGTTTCCTTTTCTTACTTATTTTCTTATATACTTGTCTTTTAGCAGAAAAAGTTTCAGTGATTTCAGTTTTCTAGAGATGAAAGAAGTGAAGAGGATGGTCCATAGTTCCAGAATGCCTGGGCTTGAATCACAGTTCTCGCTACCAATAAGCTATGCACACTTAGAGAAGTCACTTAACCCTCTGTGCCTTAGTAATACTTACTTCAGAGGGAAATCCTAGCATACTGTACCCATGTGAAAAATATTTGTTGCTTTTAAAAAATGTATATGTGTATACATATGTCTAATACGCACAAACATATACTCACATTTTAATATATGTATCTATGTATTTATTAAAATATCAATTCAAGTTTTTTTTTTTTTTTGAGAGGCTTTTGCTATAGGGCGCATGCACTCGCCAGACAGGCAGAGAGAGACAGAGAGACAGAAAGCAAGAAATCACCCCCCAGGGGGGATGGCTACACCACAATCCCTTCTCCTCCATTCTCCTCTCAGGATCTTGGGCATGCACGCACATGCACCCGGCGTGAGTTTAAGCCACTGGGTCTGGGACTCGAACCGTGGTCGACTATGTGGGAGTCTAGCGACATAGCCATTACGCTAACTGCTGGTCCCAATTCAGTTGTTTTTAATGTCATTTATACAATTAAGCAAAAAGCACTGTTTTTTTTTTTTTTTTATTAGCTGTAATTAGTATTTCCCTAAGAGTTTTATAGCCATCATCAGAATAGTGGGTATCCATAAAGCTCTTTTTTATCTTTGCTTGATATAAAACGTATAGTACCACCCTTACATATTTACATATACAGAAGCTAGCTTCTGCAATCATCCCTAAAAAAAGAGTTAAATGAGCTTCACACTTTATACTCCCACTGATACTGTGCTGAGTCCACAGTGTTTGTTATTCAGAGACGTCACACATGTGATCGTCTTGGAGGCACATGTAAGACGGGCAGTAGAAAAAAAGACTTCCAAGATAAAAAACAAGCCAACACAAACTCTTTGATCAAGGAAAAGCTATACTAAAGAATGTATTTAGTTTGCTCACCATTAACTCAAACAAGAACCAGGCCTGCTGCAAAGCTGATTCCCGAACGCTGCCACTGCAAACAACCCACTGCAGAGCCAGCTCCTCATGAAAAAGCTATCCAGAAGCAAATCCAAAGTTATTATCAAAGTTACACCTGCTGGTAACATAAGCCAAATAATAATAAAAATACAAACGAAGACATAACGAGAATAAGCCAAATAAAGATATGTGAACCATTCAATGATGCAGTGAAGACACCCATTAACGAAACGGCTATTTATTCATGTGAAACAAGCATTTGAACGGCTGAAAAAATTACATGTTATCTTGGAGTAAAATGTAATTTTAATAGGAAATGGGTGGAAAATAGCCTCCTAAATTGTACCTGCAAAAAGACACCAGACCAAACACAGTTACAAATAAGATCTTATTTGTACCTTAAATATATGTTTTAACATAGCAAATACATGCTACAAACTTTGCTGGTACAATTTAGGAAATACCTTTAAAAACTTAAACTCTGGGATAAGCCATTAATTTTCAAGTTTTATTTAAGGCCTTTAAAAAAAAGCAGCATATGCCTGTCTTATAATGGATATGCATACCAAGCATTTGCAAAGTAGTGTACACTAATATGAAACAGGACTAACGAAACTGTGCGTACGGGGAGCAAATCAATACGTCTTACTAAGAGTGATAATTTTTCTAACTCATCTTCCTTTCCCTGGAGATTTAAAACACAAAACAGAAGCAGTTACAGAAAGAGAATTAAGGATTGGTACATTTTTTAGGTACTAAAAATTGATGATCAAATTTGAATTCACTCAATTCTAAAAACAATCAATCCCAAAGATATAAACATTATCATAAAGTACAAGAGCTTACATTGAAGCCATCTGCCCAAAAATGGCATCAGATGAGCAGTGTTCACTCAGATCGAATTTTAAACACAATCTGATTATTGTAGTATCTCATACTGGTCATGTAAAGAAATCTTACATCTACTTAATTGTTGGAATTATTTTCCCCCTCTGTGAATTGTCTTCATATGAATCTACCTTTTTAGTTGGTAAGCGTCCCGTTAATGTTTGTAAGAAACTTGACGTCTCTGTGTGCGAAGACATACGATTACAACTTCGATCCATAGCCTATGGAGTGAAGATGAATGAATTGACGAGAAAACATTAACATTTGCAGTGGATGACTTTGCAGCTCAAGGATTACGTACAATTTTAAAATGATTTTCATTGTTGGTTTCAACAACCATCTATTTTTTTTTTTTTTTTTTTGCTCTTCTCATTTTCACCATTTTAAGTTTCTTTAAAGACAATGCATTAGAAACACCTGAAAGGTCTCTCTATGTTTTTAGTCTTTAAAAAGATGAGTATTTTAATGATATAATATTCAAAGTGCTGCAAAGAATGAAATGTTCATCTGTGTGATTGATATACATGCACTTAGCTAATAAAAATATATAAAAAGTAAAAACATACTTCTCAACTGGTCTCAGACCAAAAAAACAAATCAAGAATTTTGCATCCAGTAAAGACAATTAAAGTTTAAAATGATTTCTTTCACTATTTTACTATTATACAAAACCACTGCTAAGACTTGGATATTACACCAAATATAATATATAAATTAAATGAAGAATTAAAAATTTTTGTTAAGAATAAGAAAATTTTCCTTCAAAGCCAATACACAGATGAGAAGTATATTTTGAGGTATCATGCAACATTAGCTATCAAGCAACTTGTCTTAAGTAAGCAGAACCTAATTCTACTGTATGTGGTAACAAATTTCATACTTTGCAACACGGTACAAGTTAAAAGGAATTTTTGTTTCTGGCATTTAATCCACAGCATGAGAATCATACAGTGTACATTACATTCAATTTATCATCAGTCTTTCTATTCAGTGACTATGCAAAAAATGACAAGGTAGCAAATGCTAAATGAAAAGGACGCCATAGGTATACTTTAAGCCAAAAGCAAATGGAAAAAAAATGTTTTTTCCATATATCGCTTCTAAAAATCCCTACTGAAGATATGCGAGCCCTACAGTGAAACTGTTACGAAAGCCATCAATTGCACAAGCAGTAGGCACCGAAATACTGGCAGGTGTGTAGAGAGAGAAGGCGGAAGACACAGGAAACAGAGGAGGAGAGCATTACTGGCAATCCGTGGTATTCATGCATAGATGGAAAATGTGCTAAGTAAACACAAATGCACACTTTTCAACCATTCAAGAAAGCAAGCCACTGAAATCACAGTAGGGACTAAAAAGTAACATTCTAAAGGGAAACAACAGCAGCCAATAAAGAAACCTCTAATGTAAACACCACCTGTGTTGATTCTGCACTTGGACTGGGGTTGGTTCCCCATGGGGCAGCTTTTGGACCACCAGTGTTAACCCAGGAATTGGAGCGATCTAAACCCTAAGCATATAATAGAAAGCAGTTGGAAAGGAAAGAAATATTACATGTTGCATGCCATAAATTATTCTTAAAAGAAATTCAGATCTTCCAATGCATACACGTTTTTAATTAGTACTGTTAAAGCGACCAAAATTTTTATGCAACTACAGAATATTAGTTCACCCGACTTACCTACAACATAATTTTTTTCTAAATAAAATCATCAAGGATATTAAGTATAGCATTTAAAAGTAATTTCCCTTTACTTAAAGGGATCACCTTGAAGTACCAGTAACTAAGTTCCCACGGCACCAACCCCGCACACTCTTTAAAGACAGAACAAGCTAATAACAGATCATTTCTTCTGAATCGAACTGAAGTTTGAAGGAAAAAAAAAAGTGGAAGAAAAACATTTCATTTTTTGTTAAAAGACTAATTTCAGTACATCTCTCATTTTGATACTTCATAATTCTGATGGTTGACTCCTCCTTCACTTTCTTTTAGGGACAGATTGGATAAATCAAGTAAAAATATGAGAAATAAATGATACAAAATATACTTAATATGTACTATCCTAATAACAAGAGTAGATGTGAGTGGTGTTCAGTTTTATTGTAGCTATTGTAATTAAACACAATGGGCTATTTTATATAACTATTAGAAAAATATTTTGCTGGGGCTATCTATAGAAAATTATACTTTCATTATCACCTTTGTTAATTTAAAGGTTCCTTTTTTTTTTTTTTTTGAGAGGTTTTTGCTATAGGGTGCATGTGTTTGCCAGAAAGACAGAGAGAGACAGAGAGACAGAAAGTGAGAAATCACCCCTCAGGGGGGATGGCCACACCGCAATCCCTTCTCCTCCATTCTCCTCTCGGGATCTTGGGCACACACGCACACGCGCCCGGCGTGAGTTTAAGCCACTGGGCCTGGGACTCGAACTGTGATCGACTACGTGGGAGTCCAGTGACATAGCCATTACGCCAACTGCTGGTCCCAATTTAAAGGTTCTTTAATATGCTACCAGCGTGTAAGAAAAAGTGAACGATGTCTGTCTTTCTCTGAAAGGCATTACTATGGTTCAGGTGATGGGAACTCAGGCCTTACTTCTATTTCCTAAGCCTGACTGGATTCTCTGAATCATGTGAGAACAATCTATAAAATTCAGATTCTGGGCTCTACCCCAGAGATCAGATTCAGCAATCTGGGCTGGAGGAATCTGGAATTGAGAACGGAGCAAGTTGTAAGGGACTTTTAGAATGTTCCAGGGGTGAGGCCAGCAGATGGCAGAATGGTTATGTCACTGGACTCTCACATGGTTGACAATGGTTCAAGTCCTAGACCCAGCAGATTGAAACACACAGTGTACGAGCCCAAAATCTTTTTTTTTTTAAGAATTATTTTATTTAATTTTAATTTGAGCACAGAGGGACAGAGTGAGAGAGAGAGAAGGAAAGTAAGAAAACAAGCCACCAGGTCCGGGACTCAAACCACGGTCGGCCATGTGGGAGTCCAGCATCCTTAACCACCACACCAACTGCCAGCCCCCAGGAGCCCAAAATCTTGAGAGGAGAATGGAGGAGGAGGGATTGCGGAGTGGCCATCCCCCCTAGGGATGATTTCTCATTTTCTGTCTGTCTCTCTGGCAAGCACACACCCTAGAGCAAAAATCTCTCTAAAAAAAATAGAGTATTATGGGGGTAAGAATAACAAAATCAACCCAAGAGAAGCAGACTGAAAATAGTAGGGCATGGGTATGGACCCAAATCAGAAAGGACCACAGGAAGAACAGCTAAAAAAAGAGCGGCAACTAGAAGAATGTCACCTGGGAAGCTTAAACAAATAGCCACAACTGAATCCGACCTCAAAACAATTAAATCAGGGTCCCTGGGAGTGAGGCCCAGACATCAGCACTTTTTAAATACTTTAAGAGATGTTTTAAAAAGAAGAAAAAGAAAAGAAAGAAAACAGCTTAAGTTTTAGGGAGAATATTTGCTCTGCTTCCCCCCTCCCCCATATACAGAGCATTTGAAATGATGGTATAATAATCACCCATTTTTCCTCATTTTTGACACTGGTTCTCTAGGATGAGAGTTAGGATTTATTCTACGCTCTCCTGCTTACTAACTGTAAAATTTAACATACACTAATCTCTTTTCATTTTCTTGTCTATGAAATAGCAATAACGATGTTTTCCTCAGAGTCTAGGATCAAATTAATTAATGGAGGTAAATTATTAAGTGCAATGTCTCAAACATTGCAAACTGTTAAAAACAGCTTTTTACAAAAACCTTCCTTATGTGTTTTTTTTTAAAAAATGCTTTCTGGTAAATTTGATGATATCCAAATATTAATAAAATTATGTTAATCAGATTTGTTTAAAATGGCTGCCTTTTTAGAATCCCATTACAATAGTTCAAATAAAAGCAAATCAACAAGCGTGTTTTTTAAGTAATTTAAAACAGAGTTTCCAATGAGTTTTCCAAATTAGAGGGTCTCCACTGGAAATGTAAAGTTCTTTCTGCCATATTCAATTTTTAGTCATTACTCATGTTACAAAAATAACAAAATATAAGCATCCAAGTTTTGCAAAATTATAACTGCGCTCTTCTCTTGTATAAATTTCTACAAAAAGAGAAACAATGATTTGTTTTACCCTTAAATTCATTTTTCACCTCGCTGCTTAATTGGTTTCTTTAAAACTAAGTACATGATCATCAGTTAATGTAAATAAAAAAGACTAAATCTTTGGTCATTAATTTTATTTTATATACACAATGCTGATGCTCTGTACAGTTTCAGTCAAAGTTAATGTTTTAATTTTTTTTATTTTTGCTCTAGGCATGTGCACTTGCCAGAGACAGAGAGAAAGTGAAAGAACACTCCCCAGTGGGGATGACCACACTGCAAATCCATCTCCTCCATTCTCGGGATTTGGAGCATACTTGCATATGCATCGGTGTGTATTTCAAACTACTAGATCCAGGACTCCACTGCATTCTGTCACATGGGATCTAGCCGTCTTAACCTCTATGCCATCGGATGGCCCAACCAAAGCTAACTATTTAAAGAAAACCTGTGGTCAATTATTTTGTAATGAAAATAACATCCATAATTCAGGTGTTATGCTAAGAACTATATCAAACAGCTCTTAGCAAATTCATCACTAATATTTACTAATGTAATAATTTTGTTCACTGATCTCCAACTAACATAAAATAGATTAACCAAAAACATGGATATGCCAATTTTTTTTTTTTTTTTTTTTTTTTTTTTTTTGCCACATCTTAGCAACATTATTAGTTTTGCCTTTTGGCTATCAACTCCTCGGGCAAGGCCCAATATTGTTTTTGATTCGAATTAACACTCAAGTTATAATAAAAACTTGGTTTTATATCCGTAAGTCCTCAGCACAGTGCTTGGCAACACATAGTAAGCTCTCAGCGTTTGAGAAATAAATGAGAAAATAGGAGATACTATATTAGAAAGAAACTGCATTTTGGGACCAGCAGTTGGTGTAATGGCTATATCACTGGACTCCCATGTAGTCGACCACAGTTCGAGTCCCAGACCCAGGGGCTTAAACTCACGCCAGGTGTGTGTGCATGCATGCCCAAGATCCTGAGAGGAGAATGGAGGAGAAGGGATTGCGGTGTGGCCAGTCCCCGGGGGGTGGGGGGATGATTTCTCGCTTTCTATCTCTCTGTCTCTCTGTCTTCCTGGTGAGGGCACGCACCCTATAGCAAAAACCTCTCCAAAAAAGAAAGAAAAAAACTGCATTTCAATATAAACTTGCAGTGACATTTGAAAATCTTGCAGTGACATTTGAAAATCTTACACAGCTATAAACATGTATTTACACACTTGAATGTGAAAAGACTGTAGCTGGGCCAGCAGATGGTGGAGTAGCTGAGGTGGCTGGAGCCCACATGGCCAGCAGAGCAGTTCCAGTCATGGACCAGTGGCTTGAAAAACATCCTGAGCACATGTGCATGCATGTCTGAAATCCCGAATGGAGAAGAGATGAGAAGGGACTGCAATGTGACCCTGCCAGGGAGCGCTTTCTCACTTTCCCTCTGTCTCTTTCTGGTGAGCTGGCAAATTTAAAACACACAAATAAACAAGAAAACTATTGCTAGATTGTAGAAAGTACAAGTAGTTTTGGTAAAATAAATATGAAGAAAGTCTCACACTTTTGTTTTTACAGCTACTAGAATACTAAAAGCCTGTTTATATTATTAGGTTTTTCTATGTAAAATATGTCATGACTTTTCCTAATGCCCCCAATACATAAATATTCTTGAATTTTAGAAGTTCTACATTTTCCATTAGGGAATAAAGTATAACCAAAATTTTCAAAAAGTCAAATCTCTGAAGATCTTTAAATATATAATTAAGTAATCCTCTTAGTAAAAGTACACACAAAAACATAATTCGACTTTTTAAAAAGTAGTTTATTCTTGCCTTGGATACTCAATGCTTACTAGCATTCATTCACAGATAAATATTCATTGAGCATCTTCAATATACTGAACATTATAGGTGCTTTAATGTGCTATAATGGCGAACAAATATCACTACCATCATGAAGCTTATACACTGGTAGAGATAGGAACAGTAGAAAAGCCAACAAAATACTAATTCACAGGCTATATTCAAAGGTAGTAAATGGGATCAGTAGATGGTGTAATGGTTACATGGCTGGACTTCTACATGGTCAACTGCGGTTCAAGTCCTGAACTCAGCAGCTTGAAATTCACTCTGGAAGCATGCATGGCCAAAATCCCTAGAGCAGAATGGAGGAGAAGGGATTGTGGCATGGCCGTCCTCCTGGGGGGTGATTTCTTGCTTTCTGTCTCTCTCTGCCTCTCCGGCAAGTACACGTGCCCTACGGCAAAAATCTTTCTCTCTTAAAAAAAAAAATGGCGGTAAATGTTATGAGACAAAAAAAATCTAAATAAGAGGATGAGAAGTCCAAGAGCCAAGTCTGGGCAAAACAGCCACTGGTTATACATTTAAATAAGGTTATCAGAGTAGAACTCAATGGGAGGATGGCCTTCTGAGCAGACTGAAAGAGTTAGTTGTAGAAGATCTTGTGCAGAGAGAGGGCCAGCAGGTGGTGTGATGGTTAAAGACGCTGGACTCCCACATGGCCGACTGCAGTTCGAGCCCCGGACTTGGTAGCTTGCTTTCTCACTTTCTCTCTCTCTCTCTCTCTCTCTCTGTCCTTCTCTGGTCAAATTAAAAATAAAGAAAGTTAAATAAAATAATTCTTTAAAGAAAAAAGAAAGATCTTGAGCAGAGGAATGACATTCTCTCTTTTTGAAATCAAAGTTTTTAAAGCAACATTCTGGTGGCTATGCAGTGAACAGAGTGCAAGGCAGATGTGGGGAAATCAACTCTGAGGCTATTACAATCATTCAGGGAAGGATGATGGCAGCTCAGACCAAGATGGTAGTATCAGAGAAGGCACCTTTAACATATATCCAAATCGGAACAAGAGGATTTAGAAAAAGTAGCTGAGTCTAGAATTCCAGAGAAAGATCTGTACTGGAAATATAATTTAGGGAGTCATTAGCATAACATTTATATAGTATTCAAATGAAGTCATGGAACATTTTTTCCTCTTTTTTCCCCCTAGTTTTTGCTGTAGGATATATGTGCTCACCAGAGAGAGACAGAGAAAGGGAAAGTGAGGAATCACCCTGAGGGGTGACTTCTTTCTCCTTCATGCTCCTCTTGGGATTTTGGGCATGCTTGCCCATGTCTGCATGATTTTCAAGACACCCGGGTCCAGGACTTGAACTGCAGAGTTGGCTATATGGGATTTGGTGCCTGAACTACCATGCCACCTGGTGGCCCATGCCATGGAACTTGTTAATAACATCACCAGGTGAGGGAGTGAAGGGTGAGGAGAGAAAGGACAGGGGAGGGGTGGAAAGGAAAGAAGTAAGGACAGCAGTCTGGAGTACTTTCAGATTAAGAGATCAGGAAAGGAAGAATCCACAAAAGAGATGGAAAAGGTATAAATTAAAGTGAAAAATGAGAAAGTGCAGTACCTGGGAAATTCAAGTACATAGAATAAACCAAGGAAAAAATAATTTAACTGTTAAAAGCTGCTGATAGGTCAAGTGAGTTGAGCTCACTGGATTTACAATAGAAACATAGAGGGTACTGGTGACATGAAGAACGATTTTGGTAAAAAAATTATAAGAATATTTATTGAAATAAAGAGAATGGGGAGTGAAAGAATGAAAAAAATAAATACAGAAGACTCTTTTTTTCTTTTTATTTTTTAGAGATTTTTGCTATAGGGTGTATGTACTTGCCTGAGAGACAGAAAAATAAAAAGGGAGAAATCACCCCCTGGGAGGACGGCCATGACACAATCCCTTCTCCTCCAGTTTCCTCTCGAGATTTTGGGTATGCACGTACATGCACCCAGTATAGGTTTGAAGCCACCGAGTCCAGGACTCGAACCATGGTCGACTGTATGGGAGTCCAATGACGTAACCACTATGCCATCTGCTGGTCCCTAGAAAACTCTTTTAGGGACTTCTACATAAGGGACCAGAGAAATGGAAAAAAAAAAGATAGTAGGAATACTGGAAAGGTTTTTGTTTTTTGTTTTTTTTCAATGAAAGAAATAATAGAAAGCTTGTATGTGAGGTAATGATTGAGTATACAGGGAGAACTGATGATGTAAGATGAAAATGAAAAGACGGCTGGAGTGAAGATCTTAAATAGGTGAGAGGAGATGGGAGCTTGTGTAAAAGACGTGGACGTAGAGAACTGAGGAGTTTGTCCAAAGCATACCATATTAAATAGCAGATAGCAGTAGATAGGTAGATGTGGTGGTGAAAGCCTATGGAAGTTGTTTTCTGATGACTTCGGTTTTCTCAATAAAAAAGAAGCTAAAGCAAGAGGAAAGATGAGGGAGTGGCTTTGAGAGATTTTTAGATAACAAAAGAAGGCATAAAATCGTTACCTGGAAGAATAGGAAAGTGCACTGAACACAGAAATATGGTATAACTGCTTGCCAGCGTTAAGGCTCTCTTGAGATTCATAGCGATGGGATTTCAAGTGGGACCAGTCACCTTGCTATTTCTCAAGCTGTGTGTTACAGCTGCATACGGTATAGGCAGTCAGTGGGTTCAACTATGGTTTCAAGCTGGGGAAGGCTAAGGGAATTGAGGTTTGACTATGACGAGAATAATTGTAATGACTGATCATGAACATCAAGTAGATCAAGGAAGAAGAGAGAAACTTAACAGGTGAGGCACTCAAAAGGTCACAGGATCAAAAGATTAGAGGTTCCAGAAAAATGGATGAAGTCTGGGTCCTAGAGAGAAAAGCAGGAGGTAACCGATAACAGGACACATGAAATTAAAATTATGATGGTTAAAATGATTTTTAAATTTTTTTCATCAAAACAAACTCACACATTAATTCCATTTATTCATAAACTTTTTGAGGTCCCCTTGAATTTCAAGAAGTTGACTTTTAGGACTGTGGGAATATTTGTAGGGCAGGCTGACTAGTCAGAACTCTTGGCAGAAGCTGATGTTGCAATCTTTTTTTTATTTTTTTAAACATTCGATCACTATACATCATTTGGCTTGTAAAGAGAATTCACCCAACATGAAATACTTCTCAGGCCAGTCCAGTTGAGAATACTATACATGTTATCATTAAGAGGTAATAAATCCTTTCTGTGTCCCACAAAAGTTTTGCTCTATTTTTTCTCCCTGATTTCCTTCCCTGTACTCTTCCCTACCCCCCCCCCCCCACACACACACACATACTGTCTTCAGCATCCCTAACTATTTTCACTGCTTTTATGTCCTCCAATATTTCAATCTCTACCATAGAGTGTGGATAGTCAGTATATATTAAGTGGAGACACACAATACCTTTCTTTCATAGCCTGGCTTAAGGTTAAAATTATTGAAAATAACAAGATCCAAGGTATGACCTTGGCTGAAGAAGGATAAAAGCAACATCACTAAAGGAGAAGACTTACTTGAATTGCCAGGACAATAATATAAGAATAAATGAAGAATAACTAAACTTCAGATTCTTTACAATTTTGAAATAAAATTATATGGGCCTACGTACAGTGGCATAAGTGGGAGGACACCACTGCATAATGGCTGAGACCACATGAGAGGTCCAGGTTTGGTTTTTGGCTTAACCTGAACAAGCCAAGCCAGTGGCATGCATCTGTGGTCCCAGGTAAGTGGGAGGCTAGGGCAGGAGGATCAAGATGTGGCAAGAGCCTGTCAAAATACCTTCCTTTCTCTCTCCTCCCAAATAAAATAATATACCATTATTTTATTAGGAATTTGATAATCCAATAAGGCAGCTATCAAAAATACTGCAACATGAAACCATCAGATGGTATAATGCTTGTATCGCTGAACTCCCACATAGTCAACTGTGGTTTCATCCTGGACCTAGCAACATAAAACTCATGCTGGGCATATGTATATGCATGCCCAACATCCCAAAAGAAGGGACTGCAGAATGTCCATCCCCTGGGGGGTGATTTCTCACTTTCTGTCTCTCTGTCTCTGTCTCAATAGTGAGCGCATATGCCCTATAGTAAAAATTTCTAAAAATATTCTACAACAAAAAAGAGAAAACAACACAAATATCACTTAAATAAATTTTGATTAGGACAGGGTTAAGCCATTAAGATAAATTCTCATCTTGTAATAGCTTTGTCAGATATTAGGTTATACATATATATGTGTGTGTGTGCGTGTAAATATGTGTGTGTGTGTGTATATATATATACATATATATATATATATGTCCCACTTAATAAACTCAAAAAAAGGCAAAAAAATCATTCCTATATATATAACCTTTTTGTTCTAACTCTTGAGAATATAATCTATCAAATATATAAGAGATAACCAGAATGATGCTAAGTGAGGTAAAACACAAATCTTATAGAAATTAAGATATTCCAAAAGTAGAACTTTGAGAAAATGTTGTCTATTGCTCTCTGATAGGAAATTTCTTTTTTTTACATTCTTTTTTTTTTAATTTTTTATTTTTTTTCATTTCATTTTCTTCCATACATTCACTCACATTATTATTTGTCTTACAAAATGGATATTTCAATAGGTGAACATTTCTCCCTAGTACTGTTGATAAATACTTCACAAATCAGATTCATTACACTGACAACTACATTCTAGAGTACATATATATATATATATGTATATGTACATATATATATATATATGGCTAAGTACTCTAACTCTATTACAATAAGATATGATGTAGAATAAAAACACAAATACCCTGATTTGTCTTAGACACAGAAATACATGTGGGGGAGAAGAGAGAAGGAGGAAGCCTTCTCTTCTACAGTAGCCTACAAATCATCTTAAAAAGTTCATGAAAGCCATATATTATTAAAAAAAAAACTATGTGTGGATTTCAAACTAGTTCTGCACCAAAATAATCTCATGTTTGAATTCTATTTTTCCATGCACTTTTTGAGGACCTCTTGTATATAAATACATTTACATATCATTCTCTTTAAGCATGAACCAAAAATGAAAGTTGTTTAGAGCAATATTTATATTGATCTTTAAGGTATTGAGTCTACATTTTGAAGTTATTAAAGTCTAAAGTTTAATATTATTATTTAAATTGTAAAGCTGTGAAAATATAGTTTTTATCAGTAAGAAATTATGTCACCTAAAGATGAGCAATGCTTCTGGGTCATCAGAAGTCATGAATAATTTTTTTCTGTTTTTCTAATTAAAAACATATCATGACTTTTCTGATGACCAAATATATAGGACATGAGGACCTGTATGGGAGAGGTTCTCAGTTTGAGTACCAGGGCCTCCCTGAGTATACAGGAAAACACGTGCCTATGATCTGGGCTATCTGGGACATGGGGTGGATCATGGCATAAAGGTCTTGTTGGGGTACCTGTCCCTCCCTCTCCATCTCTCATGGAAGAAATAAACTTCTAAAAAAAAAAAAAGCTTAACATGAATGCTTACTAAGAATAAACTAGCATTCATTAATACAGATTCATTAATTAGAAGCTTTTGAATGTAAAATTTCTTTAACTGTAGAAACTATATATTTCTGGAACTATAGGAATTGTAAGAATAGTTCTGATATTATTGATCATTGTTTAAGCATTTCACCTAAACAAGTTAAATCTTTAAAGTTCTATTTTGATTCAGGCTAAGAATAAACATAGACTCTAGAACATTTTATACATTCTTCCTCATATTCTTTTTTTAATTTTAATTTTTTGTTAAGGTTGTTACTTTAAGTCATGTGTGCTCACCAGACAGAGAGACAGAGACAGTGAGAGGGAAAAGTGAGAAACCAGCCCCTAGGGAGGACAGCCTCGCTGCAATCCCTTCTCTATCTTTGGGAGGACATCTTGGGCACACATGCACAAGCGCCTGGTGTGGGTTTCAAGCCACCAGATATGGCTCAAACTGTAGTCAGTCATGTGGGAGTCCAGCAACATAACCGCTACGTCATCTGCTGGCTCCCTTCCTTGTATATTAACAGACTAAAATGCCAAACGACAGTTGCCTATGATTCTCTAAGAATTTCTTTCTTCCTTTCTCTCTCTATCACAAATGGATAGAGAAACAGAGAGGAAAAGTGAGAAAGCAGCCCCTGGGGGCATGGCCACTCAGCAATCCCTTCTCCATTCTTCTCTTGGGGTTTTGGGCACATGTGCACACGTGCCTGGCATGTTTTTTTCAAACCACCAGGTCCGAGACTCAACTAGAGCACTTGGCCATGTGGGACACAGCTGCTTGTACAAGGATGCCACTGGCAGGCCTATTTTCCTCTTTTTAAAAGCAAAAAATATGTTTGGAATAATTGGCAAAACATATAATGTGACTTCTTGGTCTTACCAGTCTTCCTGTGCTTTTGACAAGCATGCGTAACCTCTGAGTTATTTTTGTACTTTACAGAGAACTATTTGTTCTTTTATTATTATTATGGAGGGGGTTATAAAATAGATGCTTTAAATAAAACATAGCTGAATCTTATACTAGCTGCCTCTCCCTTGTCAGGGATAATCATTGACCTTCATTAAATAAATCATACCTTTAGGGGATACCTGGTTAGGATGGCTAGATCCCACACAGCTGATTGTGACATTTAAGTCCCCACCAGGCACATGTGCATGTTTGCCCAAAAATCCTGAGAGAGGAATGGAGAAGGGGTTGCGACATGCCCCTCCCCCCCCCGGGGGGGGTGATTTCTCACTTCTCTCTCTGTGGTAAGTACATGTACCCTATAGCAAAATTAATTAATAATCTTTTTAATCATATTTTTCTTATCCAGTTATACCTTATATAGAGTTTCATTTGAAATGTAGTTTTACTATTAAGCAGAGCTAATTACTATCCTTGATATTTTTTGGAGAAGAGGGGACTCGTACTTTAAGTCAATGATCACATGTCTCTACTACAGAGAATCATGCATGTCTCTTAATTTCCTAAGAAGTAAATCTAGCCATTTTTCACATGATGGAGTATCAGACAGACAACGATAAGTTATATGTGACCTCATGGGCAAGATATTCCTCAGGAGGTCACACAAGCCAGTATGTAATAGCAAACATACTTAATAGAAATATGAAGCACTATTTACTGATACGACTGAACTGTAAATTTCTTGTTTATCCCCGACTCAAATACATTCCAAAGTTAAAAATAAATGACAACAAGTTGACATTTCTTATGTGTTCATAAAGTGAAAAGCAAATTCACAGGTGCATGTTTTCAGTTTACCTTACTGCCGATGATGGATCGGACTTCATCGTCGGGTGATGTGGGGGTCCCGGATATATCTGGATTACTATTACTAAGGCTCCGAGAACGATTCAGATTCAGGCTTGCAGGTCTCACAGCAGATCTTGCCATTGTGGCATAATGCACTGATCCTCCCAAACCCCCAGGGCCTAGTAGAGTTCACATAAAGTAGCACATAAGGAAACACAAAAACTAGTCAAAAAAGGACCTGAAAAACTTCCACTTTACATAATTCCACAAAGATCATGAGTTGCTTTTGTTTGTAAATGAAAAATATTATAAATTAAAAATATATAGGACCAGAAGGTGGAGGTTAGGGTGGCAGGATCCAACACGGCCTACTGTAGTTTGAGTTGCGGCCTTGCAGCCTGAAAATCATGCCAGGTGCGCTTGCATGCATGCCCAAAATCTCAAGAGGAGAATGGAGGAGAGAGGAATGCCTTGGGGGGTGATTTCTCACTTTCCCTCTCTCTGTCTCTCTTTAGTGAGCGCATGTGCCCTTTAGCAAACTAAAAAAAAAAGAAAAAAAAAAGAAGTATAACTGTTATTATATATATAAATATGATTATTTCTATGTACATACAATTTTTAAAGAGATTTTTGTTATAGGGCACATGCACTCACAGGAGAGACAGAAAGAAACAGAAGACAGAAAGCAAAAGTACCCCCCCCCCCCCAGAGGGATGGCCACACTGCAATCACTTCTCCTCTTGGTATTTTGGACACACACACACACATGCCCGACTTTAGTTTTAAGTTGTCGGGTCTGGGACTCAAACCGCACTCGACTACATGGGAGTTGAGCAACATAACCATTATGCCATCTGCTGGTCCCTACATACAATTTGAAAAACAGAAAAAGAAAGAAAAACACTCAAGGACTAATGATAGCTACACAAAGATTCATTTTATAGCAGTTAACAAAACTTAAGAATTAGAAATAAAAGTACTATATCTTCAATGACTTTTACGATGATCTATTACAGATACGATAATAAACAAGACACACAAACTCATACACCGTCTTCACTAAGAGAGGTGCAATGTCTCTTCCTTTCTCCCCCATTCCTCTGGTCTGTTCCTTGATACACAGTCCCCAGAGAGCCAATCAATTGCCAGTATCTCTTAATATTATGCTTTATTTCTCCATCTTCATCAGTGATAAAACACACAATAACAAAATGGCATCTAAAAGTGCAGGTTATAAAAACAACAAAGAATCCCTCTTTGTCTGACTAATCATTTTTTAACCATGTTCTACAAACACAAAACTATCAAGCAATTATGTCCATAATCTATTTCCATTTTTCTTATTTCTAGATATCATTCTGGGTGTCAAATTTGCAAATGATACATACCTATCAATAAATTTCTACACTCTCAGTTCAGTACATAAAAAAGATGTTTTGAAAATCTGTGAAATTCTAATGGTGTGCTAAATCACAGGGCAGATGGAGGTGCATTATAGATATTCTACGATCACTTGCACAGTCAGATCCTTGAGTAGTGTAATTTAAAAAATCAAGATAGGAAATTATGAACCAGAATACAAGAGTCAATTGCTTCTCTTCTTGAAATTAAGTAAAGAAATAAAATGGGCTGAAAGTCTTATTACGATAGGTTTGTTGGGAAAGTCATGATGCTTTTTTGTTAGAAAAACACATCATGACCTAACTCGTGACCTAATATTATGCCCAGTTCCGTATGAATGTCCTAATTACTTGTCATCATTATCAGTGTTAACACTGCCAATAGCTGGAAAAGGGCACTTTCCATGATCACTGCCGATGATCATGTGAGCAGGATGGCAAACGTGTGAGCAGTATGCAAAGTATGCACAATATAACCCTTAGCTAACGAACTGAACCAAAGGGTCAAACAGGTATCGGCCACCACTGCCACAGGTCATTCGAAAGACCAGTAACTACTTGGGGCTCTCATTCTCAGAAAGGCTATATTATTTTATCGGCCATAAAAAGATCAAAATGTTTTTTTCAAAACAATCTTTTATATTATTGTAGGTTTCACAGGGTTATCAGGGAACTACTGAGTCATGATATTTCTTCTTTAATGCCCAATAGCATTCTGAATGACAAATATTCTATTTGTCTTAACAAGGAATTAGAGAAAATACTTCCAGAGACAGAAGAGGTTATCCGCAAGACTCATTTCCAAGAATAAATTCAACCAACATCTCAAATTAGATCTTAAATTAAATCTTCAATTAAAGGAAGCTTTATAAATAATAGTACTTAAAAATAAACTATTGGACCAGCTGGTGGCATAGTTGGTTAAGGGTGGCTGGAATCCACATGGCTGACTGTACAGTCTCAGTCCTGGACCCTTCAAGTTGAAAAACACACAGGGTACATGCGTGCCCGTGCGTGTGCCCAAATCCCAAGAAATGGAGGAGAAGGAATTGTGGCACAATCATCCGACGGGGGATGCTTTCTCGCTTTCTCTGTGCATGTGTGTGCATGTGCATGTCTTTTTCTCCCTGGTAAGCACACATGCCTTTTAACATATTTAAAAAAGAAAGAAATGATGGAGGCCTGCAGGTGGTGAGGTGGTTAAGGGCACTGGACTCCCACATGGTTGACTGTGGTCCCGGACCTGACAATTTGCTTTCTCACTTTTTCTCTCTCTCTGTCTGTCTGTCCCTCTCTGATCAAATTAAAAATAAACAAATAAATAGTTAAATAAAATAATTATTTTTAAAAAAGAAAGAAAAAATGATTCATCCCTTTATCTCTAGCTCTTAGCAAGGTGGATGGCACTTAGTGAGAATTGAATAAATGCTTGCTATTGAATGGGTGCATCACACTATGGATTATAAGATTATCTCAATTCTGCCATGAACGCATCATTTGTGAAAGACAGTTACATAGGACAAGAGTAAAATACCTGGTGATGGCGAGTTAGGGTAAGTATTTGGAAGGCGAAAAACATAATAGATATACGATGCAAGAAGGTTGTTTCTGCCATGCTGATCTTGATTTCCTTCCAAGTTTTTGTGAAGTCGATTTATAATTGATGCCATTGCTTCAAAAGATGCTTGACCTAAATTGACTTTTAAAAGGAAAGAAAACACTTTTGCTCTCAATTTTTTTTTTTAGCCTTTAAGTTTCACAAAGATCAAGGTTTTATAATCTCTACATGTTTTCTAGGGATTACACATAGTAAGAGTATAAAGATAAAACTGATTGTGATTTTCACAACATCTTGTATTAGCTGAACCAAAAATGTTTTTCTAAATAAATCAAGATCAAAAAAATTCCTTTTATTCATTTCCCATGAAAGTTGAACAGGTTTGATTATTCAAAAAACAAAACAATGCCCAATAAATGTCTTATTATTTTCTAAAATAATGAAAGCACATTATTAGAAAAAAGAAACCTATCTTGTGTTTCACGTTAAAAAACAATGTCTCGTGGGGGACCAGCAGTTAGCGTAATGGCTATGTCGCTGAACTCCCATGCAGTTGACTGTGGTTTGAGTCCCAGACCCTGTGGCTTAAATTCATGCAGGGCATGTGTGCATGTGTGCCCAAGATCCTGAGAGGAGAATGGAGGAGAAGGGATTGCGGCGTGGCCATCCACCTGGAGGATGATTTCTCGCTTTCTATCTCTCTCTGTTTTTCTGGCGAGTGCACGCACCCTATAGCAAAAACCTCTCCAAAAAAAAAAAGGAAATGAGTAAGAGGGGGACTCTCAGGACTCGGGTGGTGGCACGGCAGTGCACATAATGCTCTGCGAAGCAATCTCACCTGGGAATTTTCCCAGTTCAAATCCAGAGACTTCCCTCAGCGTGCCAGGCACATACTGGCCCACAACCAGGGACTGCCTGGAGGTTCGGGATAGATCACAGCATTGAGAACTTCTTGGGGTGCTGTCTCTCTCTCCATCTCTGAAATACACAGATACAGCCTAAAAGTGGTCGGGGGCTCTGGAGTCACTTGCCTGGGTCTGAATCCTGACTCTGCCTTACCACCTCGACTTAGAAGTCTCTCCTGAAATAGAATCTCAAGAAGTTGAATATTCCACTCCTCTGTACCACCACTTGACACAAAATGTCTGTAACAACTTTGCTTAAATTTCTTTCAAGCTCAATTTCTTTATAGGATTTGGGTAGAAGCTGACAAAAGTAGAAAAGTAACCCTTGGAAAAGGGCGAGAATGAGGAGCATCTTTCCTTCCCAAACAGTTAAGAAAAAGAGAATGAGCAAATGAAGAAAAGAAGAGCTATACAAATGGAGGATAGGCAGATGAACAAAAATGGAGACCACAGCCTATAAAATGTAGTAAATGCCTATTTTCGTAACTGGTCTGTGAGATGTTGAAGTCAGAAACCATTCCCTGGACAGTGCCTATCATTGTCTGGTACATATGAAGTGCTCAAATACTTGGTGAATGAGTAATTGTCTCCATAATTTGAGAAGCACGTATGGCACACTTTATAAAAACAAATAAAAGTAAGTTATCATTTTCTGGTATTAGAAACAAATAACCCCACACAAAAACCAAACATTCTTTATATAGTTAGCAGATAAGAATCATGGTACTTTACAAAAGTTAGAAATGCCAGATTATAAACCTCATTATTCATCCCCAAACAAAAATAAATTACCTATTTGGCCAGCAATGACAGGAGGTCTAACAACTAAAAGTATCAGCTTATCAAGCAGAAGATGAAGAAATCGGACCACGGGTTCCAGCTGAGATGAATTCAATGCTGAGATACTGCTCTTTAATTCATTTTCTAAGTTATTTTCCATGATACGCATGTCCCCAATTCTGACTGGGAACATGTGTTCATCCAGAGCATTGACCAGAGCAAAAAACTTGTCAAGATAAGGATCCTAAAATGAAGAATGAAGACAAGCACTAAGCAATTATAACGATGGAAATTTCCCAATTCTAAAAGGCTATGGACCACTAATATCTCATATTCATTGATAATATAAAAAAAGCACATAGGTATATATAAACATTGTTTCAAATTAGACACACAAATTTTCATTTAAAATAGACACTTTAAATAATACTGGTTACTCAAGAAATCTACTATACTAATTAAAATTTTTTTTTGTTAAGTTTGAGTTTGCCTTATTAGCTTGGGGCTTAATTAAGGTGCAGGTCTATTGGTACCTGTGCCCACTATTTATTGCCTCTGAGCTCCAAACCCACCATCCCTGCCACATTCTGGAATGATGGAGCTAGATTCTTCCAACTCTATTTCTGCTTTGTCAGCTGGCTTTTGCACAGGCCCGGTCAGCAGGGGGTGTGGGAAGCAGCAGGCTGCCAGCCTGAGGAGTCCCGAGGGACTTTCCTTCTTGTGTGTTTTTGTCCCTGATGGTGTGAATGAGGAGCTGGGGCTCTGTGGTCAGGAACACGAGCAGCAGTGCTCAACACGGCAGCGGTGACTCCTAGCTCCACAGCAGGTGCTTGCACCAAGTTCCTCTGACAGGACAGCGTGGCAAGCAATGTGCTCCGACCGCAGCAGCGTGTTCTCCTCGGAGTCTGAGCGTCAGGCTTCAGGATTCTAGTGTAAGTTTCTAACTTCCTTCCTTGACCCTTTCTGTAACTGCTATCTCTATTATAAGCATGGAATTCCCATTTACTCCCATTTAGTAGTGAAATATCCTTACCCCCGTTAGCAATTCTGTGTATTAAATTCTCTCCATTTGAATTACTGGTAGTTTTCATCTCATGACTAAATTCTGACTGCTTATTTAATCTTTTTATACACAGCCAACAGAAGTGGTCCTTTTTTTTTTTTTTTTTAAATAGACCATAGATTAGTTTATTTTTAACACCCATCATGGCATGAATTCATAGGGAATAGGTTCCAGTAGCTCAGGCTCCTTCCCATTGGTTCTCACAAAATGTGCTTCTCTGGGTGGAGCAGGCTGGCACTTTAGTTGAACCCAGGTACCTTTCTCTTTGGCTTCCTTCTTTTTTTTTTTTTTGGAGAGGTTTTTGCTATAGGGCGCGTGTGCTCGCCAGACAGACAGAGAGAGACAGAGAGACAGAAAGCGAGAAATCACCCCCCAGGGGGGATGGTCACGCCGCAATCCCTTCTCCTCCATTCTCCTCTTGGGATCTTGGGCACACACGCACACGCGCCCGGCGTGAGTTTTAAGCCACCGGGTCCGAGACGCGAACCGCGGTCGACTACGTGGGAGTCCAGCGACATAGCCATTACGCTAACTGCTGGTTCCCCGGCTTCCTTCTTTTTCTGGTCATTTTCCTTCACACGTTTTAGGAAGCCATCTCTGCTCTTAGAATGCTTACTTAATATGCTCAATACACACATTAATTCTATTGCCAAGAATCTTGCCCTTAACTTGTTTGTTTACAACAATGCCAACAGCATTGGTGAGTAACACTGTAGACTCTTCCAGTTTTGCCATGGTAACATATGTGGGCCATTCCTTTTTGAACAGTACCCATTCCCTTGATGTCTACAAAATCACCTTTCTTATAGATTCACATGTATGTTGCCAGAGGAACCACTCCATGTTTTCTAAAAGGCCTAGAGAACATGTATTGGGTGTCTCTCCTCTTTCTCATTTGTTTCCTTGTAATGTGCCAGTCCTAGGATAGACGCTTACTCTTCCTGCCTCCTTTACACCTAGAGAAGGCTGTATGTTACAGGTCACCCCTGGGGGGTGATTTCTCACTTTCTCTCTCTCCATCTCTGTCTTTCTGGCGAGCACACATGCCCTATAGCAAAAACCTCTCAAAAAAAAAGAGTGCTATCCTTTGATAGCAAGTCTTGAGTACCAGGTTACCTTTGGCTGGTGTCTGAAAACTTGGATTTCAGGAAGGCTCCCACTGACAGGGGATGGCTCATTGGAGCCTAAACTACTGAATTGTCAGAAAAGTCAGGATGCATTTTTGCACGAAAAAACAGAAAAAATACATCATGATTTTTCCGATGACCTAATGTTTGCATAAACAATATATCGACAGACATGACCAACTCTGTAAAAATAATAATTAGTGTTTTTTTTTTTTTGAGAGGTTTTTGCTATAGGGCGCGTGCGCTCGCCAGACAGACAGAGAGAGACATAGAGACAGAAAGTGAGAAATCACCCCCAAGAGGGGATGGTCACACCGCAATCCCTTCTCCTCCATTCTCCTCTCGGGATCTTGGGCACGCACACACACACGCCCGGCGTGAGTTTTAAGCCACCGGGTCCGGGACGTGAACCGCAGTCGACTATGTGGGAGTCCAGAGACATAGCCATTACACTAACTGCTGGTTCCCGAGTGTGGTTTATTTTTAAGCACGAATTTGTAAGACCTAGGCCAGAGAGGAGGCAAAACATCCCCTCTCTCTCGGGTGATCAGGTACAGAGGTTCTTTTCACTTGATTATTAGAGTGAGAGAATTTAGTAAAGAGTTTTCCATCGGCCTGGTCCAAAAAGGCAGGACATGTGGAAGTGGGGCTTGTATATTTGGGAAGGAATTAGTAAAGAGCATACCTTAGCAGAGATAAAGGGCTTGTATACAGTCACTAGATACTGTCCCAAGGACAGGATGTTGGAAGAGTCCTGTTATCAATAGGTCAAAATGATGGTGTTAATGATTGTGGGTGTGACTCACCCATTACAGGGATATTATGCCAGGGACAGGATGTAGGAAGATTTTTGTTATCAAATGGGCCAAATTGGCTTGTTAATGTCTACGGGCATGACTCATTCCAGGCCCTCTGGAAGGGATTTTATTAATAGGAAAACGTAGTCCAACTTCTGTCTTCAGGCTTACGCTAAATACCTGCTCTCTCTCATAGCCTGGAATTTTGGCAAATGTTAGGAAGATGCTTATGTGACAAGCCCATAGTAAAAGCCTTGGGAAATGAGTCTCCACTGCGCTTCCCTGGCAGACAAATTTCACCTGAGTTGCTTCAAATGGCCCTATGTGACTCTACCAGAAGACGACTCTCAGAAGCGTATGCCTTGTTTCCTCTGGGCTTGACCGTAGTGTGTCTTTTCCCTTTGCTGTTCTGCTGTCCTGCCTTTCACTGAAATAAGTCACAGCTGTGAGGACGACCGGAAGTAGCTCTGTGAAGGCCCTCACATCACCTCTCTACAGGTTGGTGAGCCCTGCATTCCATTTTAAGCACATGCTCTTAATTCTACATTTTCTCCCCAGAAAGTCACATTCACCAATAGTTTTGCTACACATTTACTCTGTTACCTCCAGTCCCAAATTCTAGACTAATCACAGCTGCATACCGGGCATCTTCATCCTAAGTGCCCTGGCACTTCAAGTCAACCGGGTCAAAAATAAACTCAAATCGTTCCCTGACTGCTCTCTCTTAGCATGCTCCCAAGTTTACTTCTCCCGTGTTCCCCATTAGGTTAGACATGACCACCCATCTGGATTCTAACTGCAGTATTTAAGATCCTTCATAATCTGCTACCAGCCTGCTCTTCTAGCCTCAGTTACGAGGATTCCTGTGCGCTTTAAATTGCACTCAGGCCAGATTACGTGCTGGTCCTCTAATGGACGAGGCCACGGTGTGCTGGCTATCTGATCATCTGGGTGGCCGACTCCCTCTCTCTGTATGGGAAATGCTTACTTATCAGCAACTTACCAGTCCCAGCTCTCCTCTGTACTTGAAAAGATTTAGTTAATATATCTAATGCAATACTATTTTACTGCATTGTGATTATTTTTACCCTTTCCTTTGTTACACTTAGAGATAAAGGTTCCTTCCTTAGCAGGTAACATTTCTGAATTCATGGAGGTTACAATCTAATGGGGGACCAAAAAAATAAATTTGTGTGTTATCTTTGTACATGTATAAAGAGAAACAGAGACAGAGAGAAAGACAAAGAGAGAGAGAGAGAGAAGCAGTAATCTGCACTGGGTAAGATGACACGGAGTTAAGGGTTGCTATGTTTAAGAGTCACCAAAGAAGTCCTCTCTGAGGGGAGGAAACACCTTACTGAAAAAAAGTTAAATGAATGTCAGGAGGAAAAGCATTTCAGCTACAGAAAGACTAAGTACAAAAGCTTTGAGGAGAACTTGGCAGGTTCCTGAAATGGAGTGAAGAATTTGGAGTAAATGATCCCTAATAACTCTTTCCATTTGAAATATATGAGTCTATGAGAAATAAAATGAGTCAGATGATTATTTTTTAACTCTAATTCTTCTGTCATATACCAGAAACTCATTTTTTTAAAAAAAGAAAACACTTGATTGTTCAAAATGAAGTCAATGACAATTTGAAAAGCACCATGTTTGCTTTTGCTGACACTCAACATTGTATTGATTCCTTTAAAAAAAAAAAACTACTAAAACTATGTTTGGCACATATTCTGAGATCTGACAGCAGAAAACAAAACTGACATAGAACTAGATAATATGTTCTATTTATTCGAGTGAAATTTGATCATAAACATTATTAATATTCACTTACTTGTGTATGGATAGATGAAACAGCAACAACTTCAACATTAAAAACACCTTTGTGATTATCTACCCATTTCATACCAGGTAGAGGAACCTGTAAAATATTAAATACAACGGCTATTGACACATATGTAGATTATAAATTCCGAAAACAAAGCACAAACATACTATCTCAGTGAGAAAAAATACTATGGAAATATATTTTTATTAATTGTAAATCAATTTAAAATGTATATTTCATTCTATGTTATGATAGGAGAGGGGAAGCGAGGGAATGAAAGTAATACTTTTTTCACTCTTACATAGTTAATACCAGACATATTATTCTGATAACTCTTTTTATATATATATTACATTGTGAAGCTATTTTCTGTCAATAAATTCCCATGTACAATTCCAGTTTAATTGTTTATAATATTCCATTTTCTTTAAACAGTCTTACAGTGTTTTAATTGGAAGTCTTTGTTTAGAACCTGCCTGTCTGTCTACCTAGCTTTCTATTTATTTTTAGACGTATCTATCTATTTTTAGAGATAGGGTCTCTTTGTCTCTCAGGATGGCCTTGAACTCATGAGCCTCCTGTCTCAGCCTCCTGAGTAGCTGAGATTATAGACACATGCTACCATGTCCAGATGGAAGTCTGTTGTTTAAGGCTTAGAAAATATTTTTTCTGATGTAAACTGTTAGGAATATCAACTAAAATAATTTGATAAAAATCATTCTAAAAGCAGGAATTTAAATAAATTCTATTTCTCCTGCTAATTACAGCTAGAACCTCTGAACCACAGTATATAAAATGAACATAAAGACTCTGAAAGGTGAAGAGAAGAATAAAGGTGGGCTAGAGACCTCAGAGTGCAAAGAACTACAAGGCAGCACTAACGGCTTTTATTTTGCCTTATTTTACCTCCCACTGGTCCTAGAGAGGCTGTCAACCCAGAAACACCCTAAGAAACAAAGACAGCCCAGAGAAAGCAGGCTCTCTGGCCAAACCCTGTATACTCCAGGCAATCACCAGGGACCAAACCTTGGCCCACTCGCACCCCCACAGGCTGCGTAGGGAGGACAGGCCGCTACCCTCAGTGGGCTGTAAGGAAGTGCCCTTCTCCTCAGCCCACCCCGTACATGGTACCCCGGGGTGGTATTAGAGAAGACAGAGCTGGGTGTCTGTCCCTGCTTGGTAATTAACCTGAAGCAACCCGTGCCAGTAGAGGCGAAGCAGGGAGCGGTACTGGTGCCCCTCCCGCTCACAAGCAGGGCAGCGTTAGCTGATGTCTGTGGGGAGCATGAAATGCCATCTCCTCTCAGCTATGAGCCTCCCCACCTGACCCACCCTGGCAGTAGAAGGAAGGAGAGTGGGCAATACCAACCTCCACTTCTACCTGGCAGTGGGGCCTCCCTTCCCCACTGCTGAAGTAGAGTATTTAAATACGATTTAAAGTCTCATAACATAATATCCGATACGTCCAGGATATAATAAAAAACATGCCTCATACAAACATCAGGAAAATCTCAACTTAAATGGAAAAAGACAATCATCAGACACCAACACTAAGTTGACATAGACACTGAATTTAAAAGCAGCCATTATAAAAAAAATCCTTCAAGAAGCAATTACAAATATCCTTGAAACATATAAAAAACATAGATTAAGAAAAACAAAATAGAAAACATAGGGGATTTCTTTCCTACACTTTTATCTTTGGATTAGTATAGAAAAGAAAACCAAATAAACTTGGTTTCCTGTTATAAAATTTCAACGCTAATAAACACAATATCTCAACTGAGGGAAATAAAGGTTTTCAAACATTTTTTGGGAAAAAAAAACCAGAGCTGGTGGAATAAGTTTAAATATATCAAATCAAGAAACAGGATTAGCTCTTCTAATTCAAAACACTTGCTTTTAGCTTTAAGTAAATAAGATATACAAATGAGATGTGCCCACGTATTTCTTTCTTTCTTTTTTTTTTTTTTTTTTTTGGAGAGGTTTTTGCTATAGGGCGCATGCGCTTACCAGAAAGACAGAGAGAGACAGAGAGACAGAAAGCGAGAAATCACCCCCCGAGGGGGTGGGCACGGTGCAATCCCTTCTCCATTCTCCTCTTGGGATCTTGGGCATGCACGCACACGCGCCCGGTGTGAGTTTAAGCCACCAGGTACGGAACTTGAACCGCGGTCGACTATATGGGAGTCCAGCGACATAGCCATTATGCTAACTGCTGGTCCACCCGCCCCCGTCACGTATTTCTTTATGAACAACAGATCTCAAAGTCTGGTCTGAGAATCAGCAACACCAACATCAACTGGGCACTGTTAGAAATGCAAATATTCGGGGCCTGCAGGTGGCACGGTGGTTAAACTCGCTAAACTCCCACATGGGTGACCATGGTTCAAGGCCCAGACCTAACAACTTGCTTTCTCACTCTCTTTGGTCAAATCTAAAATAATAATAATGGTAATAATAATTAATAATAAATTAACTTAAATAAAATAATTCTTTTTTTGTTGGAGAGGTTTTTGCTATAGGGTGCATGTGCTCGCCAGAAAGATAGAGAGAAACAGACAGAGACAGACAGACAGAAAGCAAGAAATCACCCCCAAGGGGGGATGGCCACGCCTCAGTCCCTTCTCCTCCATTCTCCTCTCGGGATCTTGGGCATGCACGCATACATGCCTGGTGTGAATTTAACCCACTGGGGGTCCAGGAACCATGGTTGACTACATGGGAGTCCAGCGACATAGCCATTACTCCAACTGCTGGTCCCAAAATAATTCTTTAAAGAAAAGAAAAAAGAAATACAAGTACTCAACCCCCAGCCCTTCTATTGCGTCGGAAATGCTTGGGTAAGATTCAACACCTGGTGTTATGATAACCCTCTAGGTAATTTTGATGCGTGCTAAGTAAAAATTGCTATCTTTTGTCTTTTTAATTTGTAATAGGTTGCATGTGCTCACCAGGCAGAGAGTTAGGGAGACAGAGACAAAGTTAGAAAGCACCCCCTAGGGGGATGGCCATGCTGCAATCTCCCTTCTTATACGGGTTAGTGTGTTTTACTTTTCTTTTTTTAAAAAAAATAATTATTTATTGGGGCCAGCAAGTGACTAGAGGCATTGGATTCCCACATGGCTGACAGTGGTTCGAGTCATGGACCAGGTGGCTTGGTTTCTCACTTTTCCTCTCTCTCTCTCTGCTCAAATTCAAAATAATAATAACAATAATAATAATAATAATAATAAATTAAGTTACATAAAATAATTTTTAAAAGAAATTCACAAAATAAATATTTATTTAATTTTATCTGTTTTTATTATTATTTTTTAATTTGATCATAGAGAGAAAGGGAAAGTGAGAAAGCAAGCTGCTAGGTCCAGGACTCAAACCACAGTCAGCCATGTGGGAGTCCAGCACCTTAAGCACCACACCACCAGAGGGCCCTGCTTGGTATGTTTTTCAAGCCACCAGATCTGGGACCTAAAATGCAGAGTCAGCCATGTGGGATCCACCTGCCTCAACTACCATATCAAGTGCCCTAGAACATTTACATAAACAATTTTTTTTTTTTTTTTTTTTTTTTGTCAGAGGCATGTGCGCTCACTGGAGGTGAGGGGCAGTGAGAAAACACTCCCCATTCCCATGGGGAATGGTCATGCCACAAAATCTTCTCCTCCATTTCTTTCTCCTCTTTGAAATTTTGGGCATACATACAAGCTCCCCAAATTGCTATCCTGAAATACTCTAACGAGCAGCAGCAACAGTGATGGCATAACAGTAGCAAACACGTCTATAGCACTTTTCATGTGCTTGGGGTGCTATTCACAACTGCAGTCAGTGGTTCCACCTAGGAAGGGTGCTTACAGGCTCAAAGCGAGAGGAACATGAATATTTCAGAGGAAACAAGTTGAAAACCAAGAAGATGAAGTATAACAAAGCCACACCAAAAAACTTATCGAGCTTTGGCCCGACAGGTGGCATGGTGGTTGAGGCAGCTGGACTCCCACATGGCTGACCATGGTTCTAGTCCTGGACCTGGTGGCTCGCTTTCTCACTTTCCTTCTCTCTCTCTGGTCAACTTCAATAAAAGAAAATAATGACAAGAAATAAAATTAAATAATTCTTTAAAAAAAAAAACTTATCAAGCTTTAAGAAGGAAATGGTCCAGTGAGTCAAATCATAAAGCAATCAATTATTGGTTATGGAACTAGCTCATCAGTACCTAAGTATGCTTACATATCAAGTTTCATGCTCTAAGGTCTAGAGATCATGGAGGCTAAATAAAAAGCCTCGCTTCTTTTTATAAAGAATCAGAAGGAGTTCCACCTCAGCCAGCAATGTAAGTACAAAACTGCATTAAACAATGACTCACAAAGAAAATCGAACATTTAATTATCTCTCATTTGTTGCAATGTAAAGAGACCCTGTCAGGAATACCTGGCTGCTTATCTGTCTCTCTCTTAATCTCATGAAATAAGTGAATCTTCAAAAAAAGAAAGTCGACGATAAATGATATGAGGAAAAATATAGCAAAATACAGAGCGAATGTAATAGAGGTTACTATAAAGACAGAATAATCAGAGATGCCACTTCTGGAGAAGTGATATTTGAGCGGAAGACGAGTGAAATGAAGAAGCAGGCCTCGTGCTACAACACTGCCAGCACAGGGAAGTTCAAAGGGCAAAGATGGGAATGCACTGCTCGCGTCTGAGGAACAGCAGATTGTGTTATGCGTGGGTTTAAACTGAGTGACACAGAATGGTGAGAAATAAGCAGAGCAATTGTTTTGTATCACTTTTTTAAAAATAAAAACAATACTAATTTATTTGTAAATACTCTTTGATGTGTATTCTGGAAAACAAATGCCAAAAGGAAAAAATTCATAGTACATATTCCAGATTAACATTTATAAGCAGATTTCAAAATCATTAAGAGACATTGGTAACCATGTAATAGCTCTGTCTCTTTCAAGAGGCACTTTGGTTTGTGAACAGTGGCTACTGATTCTTGATTAATATTTTTCAAATATGTTTAAGTCTTTCACATCATCATTAAAGCTCTAATATCTCTTGTATTGCATGTTCATAGCTACTTTGTTTTCACTCACACAATTATCAATTACAAAAATACTCTAAAAAATTAACTTATCTGTTTTTCTTCCTCCAGTGAAAAAGTAAATCTATTAAAAGAAATATTCACTTACTTAAAGAAACTTCTCATGTTATAATATGCAAATTTTCTGAATTTGTCTTTTCTTTGAATTTATATTTCATGTATTATTTTGGTTTTAAAAGGAATATACTTTAATATTTTAAAAACGGAACAAAAGCATCCATGTTTTATACAGAAATTTTAATTATAGAGGAAACAAAATTACTTTATTATCTACATACTTAAGATAAAAGAGATGGCAAAGTTTTACTTGGTAAAAACATACACATAATGAAAGTCGGCTCTCACAACCTGGGGAATTTCAACATGAGAGATACTGACCTCGGGAGACAGCACAGAGTAGGCCTGGGGAGGCTTTTCCAGTGAGACTGGCAGGCAGAACTGACCCGTCTTCAACCGTCCATTCTGAAGCATCGGTATCCACTTTTAAGTGAGAAGAAAACAATTTGAATTCAAATATGTTTGTCACAAAAACAATGACTTGGAAAGCCTGTCTTCAGAACTTGGTACACATCTGTCATGTGTACAATAAGGATTTAATTACAAGAGGAGTCTTCCAAAAGATCATGGGGGATGAGAATTATGAGAAATCATGGATTTTGAAATAAACTTGTACTTTTGCTCCACCTCCACAAACTTTCTGAAAACACTTTGGATAAGTAACAATAATAGGCCTGCATAATTCCTCTAGAGACTAGTTGCCCAGACAATATTTTTATGAAGGAGGATCTCCGAAACATTATTATAAACTATATAGTATTTTAACCTATAGGGGATCTTTAGCTAAGGCAAAGTTGGTTCTAGAAAAAAGTTGTGAAATGAATCAATTTTAAAACTGAGATAAGAGTTTCAATGTAAACAGGAAAAAGAACATCTGACTAGCTATGAATGCTGAAAACAAAACTAAAAAACATGAATATTATTTTCTTATAGTTAGCAAAGTTCATGTTACAAACCGTAAGAGGCAAAAATAAATAAAATGATGTATCTCCTTTGGATTGAATTAAAGACTTCTAACAAATTTTGTGATAGCACATTATGATGTCCTTCATCTTAGATTTACCTCTGTGATTCGATCATAATGATTTTGAAAAAGACTCAAGGGTTTTAATTTCTCTTCTAAAAATCTTCTTACTCATTTTACATTCAAACCATTCTCTCGTGAAGAACCCTGAAATCTATCATATTTATACTGCACTGTTGGGTAAACATCAAATAATCAAGATCAACACTGAGTGTTTAAACGTGTTAACTAATGGATGAATTAATCATCCACATTAATTAATTACAAGAATGGACATTTTCTTGTTATTCTTAATCTTTCTAACAGATACAACTTTATAACTGAGGTGAATCAGAAAGGGAATATCTAAGTAACAAGCAATATCAACTATATCTTAAGTATCATAAATATTTTTCAGGTCAAGGAGCTGAAATTTTAACAAAAAGGACTTACTGTATATCCAACTGGGGTTTCAAGAGGAGTATTTTGTTTCTGTTGACAACTAACATGATAAAAAGTAAAAAGCAAGTGATGATGGTCAGTTAAAGTGGCAGGGAGTTTAACCTTGATTTCTTCATGGAAATCAGGAGACCTTCACATAACAAGAACAACAACAGAATCACAGTCAGTGACATGTTCAAAATAAGTAGTTATTGCAATTATACATTAGAGTAACTTAGAAGTTAATTTTAGGGTTCATGCTTCATTTTCCCCCTCATCTAAAATCTTCTTCTTTATTTCCAATCTCTAAATAACTAAATCCTATTTCCAGATGAGGGAGCTACCACCGTTTCTAAAATTTCTCATCCCATTTGTACTAACAAGCTAAGTAATGCTACAGTTTGAAGATTCATTGATACTTTCCACCTTCATACTGAGATCTTCAGTACATTAGAAACTGCATAAAAAAGGAGACTAGGGTAGGGCTTTCTATATTTATGAACCAATTCTGGTATATATTACATAGGAAAAAAATATATATACTATTTTTTGGAAAACCACACCATACATTTTTCTTTTATAGGAGTACAGTTTCATTTTAGGACTAATTTTTGTCACACTTTTGTAAAAAGAAAAAAAGGTATCTTTAGGCCACTTAATATCAAGTTTCACTCTCTCTGGAATGTCTTGTATCAATTACTGCATTGTTAAAGAATTTAAAAAATGTTACCAAAACATGAACTAGTACTGATTGATTGCTAAAAACAAAAAAAAAAAAAAAGAAAAGAAAAGAAAAAGAAAAAAAAAAAAAAGAACACCCACAATTTGCATTTCCCACAGTTTAAAGTGCTTGGAGACACTGTAAGAATACAACAAATATCATGTGTCATCAAACCAATGGCACTTGCATCTCCATATTCACTGAGAATGCCCGCAAGGAGCATTTTTTTTTTTTTTTTGAGAGGTTTTTCGCTATAGGGCGCGTGCGCTCGCCAGACAGAGAGAGACATAGAGACAGAAAGTGAGAAATCACCCCCCAGGGGGGATGGTCACGCCGCCATCCCTTCTCCTCCATTCTCCTCTCGGGATCTTGGGCACGCACGCACACGCGCCCGGCGTGAGTTGTAAGCCACCGGGTCCGAGACGCGAACCGTGGTCGACTACGTGGGAGTCCAGCGACATAGCCATTACGCTAACTGCTGGTTCCCAAGGAGCATTTTTATAGGAAAAATTCTACTCATGGAATACACTTTAAAAAAGATAGAACATCTTAGTATCCTTTTCATGCTCGGTTAGTATCTCTCAGAATTATACTGAACAAAAATGCAACCAAACCATCCATGTGGCTCCAACTACCTTTAAAGTGAAGGGCATCCCACTAATTAGATTTTACTTAGAAGTTAGTAGGTCAAATATCTTTCCATCTCAAATAAGCCTCAAAAGCACTAACAGGTGTAGATCAGATCACAGAAATATTAAGTGGAACTAAGGTTTTAATAATACTAACAAGAAAGACAGCTAATGCTAATCATCAAAGAATTTGATGAATTTAGTAAAAAAAAAAAAAGATGCTATGCATCTTAATATTAATTTGACTAATAATCATTGAATTATGAGAAGGTTGCATTTACCAGCAATGTCAGATGGTTTTGTCATTTTAAGTCTATTAATACTGAGAACAACAAAAGTAAAGACCTAACCACAAACTGAGATACTTTTAGAATTTACTACCTTCTTTATCATTATCTTTCTGGTGTTGAGTGTTTTCATTGCCTCTATCCTAAAATCACATTACGTGAAGGTTTCCGTGGAAACCTAAACATCTACAAGTTAGTCATTTTAATTGCCCACCTTTAGGCTAAACATTGTGTTATTTTTATGGTAGTTTAAAAGAAGAACAGTTTTAAAAATTCACCCTCAATAAGTGCATAATTTAATAGTTATGCTATAGAACAGAGGTTGGCAAACTTGGCCCAGAGGCTAAATCCAGTCTATTGACTGGTTTTACAGAGCCTGCATACTAAATATGGTTTTTACATTTTTAAATGGCTGGGGGAAAAATGAAAAGAATAAGAATATTCTGACACTGAAAAGTATAGAAAAATTTAAGTTTCAGTGTCCATAAAGAAGGTTTTACTGGAACACAGCCATGCCCAAATACTTACAACTTTACTTATTGTCTCTGGCTGCTTTTGTACTCCAGTGGCAGAGTTAAGTGGTTGTAAGAGAGATAACACAGCCACGGGCCTAAAATATATATTACCTGTTCCTTGGCTAAAAAAAAAAAAGTTTGCCAACCACGGGGATAGAGCATATACAGTTAAGTGCTTCAAGACTAAAGTTGAATAGATTGCTTCAAGTTTGAGATTAGGAAGTTGTCATTTAGGGGGTGATATTTTATATGGGCCTAAAAGAATGAGTTCCATAAACAAAAGAAATGAGTATTATAAGAAGAAAAAAATATCCAAAAAAGTCCCAGAAATAGGATAGTAGAGGGTATATTTGATAGTGAAGCAGAAAGAAAATCACCCAGACTTAAAAGCTGATTGAATATGAGAGAACAAAATAGGGAAGGCAAAGATGTTTTTAAATTTTGAGCCTGAGTAACTAGAAACATTGTACCATTAACAAATAGAGAGTCCTACAGAGATCCGCTCAAAGAGAGAGTCACAGATAGATACACAGAAACTGAGAAGGCATTGGGGCACCCAATAACTGTTTCTAATAAACCACTGAAAGTACCTGCTTGTACTTCAAAAGGAAGATTATGACTGAAAAGAAAGACTTGGGAACAATTCACACAAACACTACAGTAGTAGCGTTTTCATGGAATGTAACTAAATGAGAAATAGAAGTTATTTAGAAGAGACTAGAGAGAGAAGAGTCAAGGGAAAAACTTTAGTACTTGGTATGGAATGCCTACACAGGAGGGAAAATAATAATTCCTGTAGGGGGAAAAATAGAGCATCCAAAGATGTAGAAGGAATCAAGACGAACCCATTAGATAGAGCTGACAGAAAAGCAAGTTTTAAAAAAAGTTAGCAAAACTTACACTATACAGTAGCGCTGAGCAAAGACTTGCATTTTTTAAGTAAGGACAATGTAAGTTTTTGTTTGTTTGTTTTTGTTTTACAGTAAGAGATGGAGTCAATAAAGCAGGAAGTCAAATAAGGAAAGGGATAATTAATTGACTCACACTCTGGAAGAGGCTGACCACTGAGGTGAACAGGGAACCAGCCATTACTATCTTTGAAACAGGTGGGTAGACAGATCACTATGGAGACAACTTGGACAGTAGAGAAGTTGAAGGGTTTCAGATTGGATGGTCTCAATCAGCTTAATAAAATAGGAATGTTAAGATTAAGCAAGCAGAAAAGTAGGAGCTAGAAGAAACAAACTCCTCTAGTTATTGCTAAATCAGTGAAGGTTTAAAAACAAAACTAAAAAAAAAACCAAAAAACAAAACCCTGATGATGATAAAATTTCAAAAGAGCAGAGGGGCCAAAAAAAGATGAAAGTAAAAAGAATTACCGTAGCTCCATCATATGATACCATAACATCAATTTGTGATAGCCCTAGTTGTATAATTTTGTGATTTTTCTCCAACAGCATTGAATTACCCCCCCCAAAAGAAAGCAGAAATGATAACTGTCCCCTAATGTTAGCAATATCCCCAGGAAGTAAAATAAAAAATCACTAAATCAAAAAAGTCAATATGAATACCAACAGTTTAACTGACTAATGGATTCAAGCTTAGTAAAGAGTTAAGTAAAACTACAAAGTGTCAAGAGAAAATAGTAGGGAAAGACTGGAGGACCAGAGGCTACAATGATAATCAGTAATGGTATACTACAAATGAAAGGATCAGAGAATTTGATAGAAAAGATGTTTTGTGTACAAAGCCTTATGCTTGAGATCTACAGAGAATGGCTGTGCATCTACAGATTGAAAATTATAACGCTGATGTCAGCCTTGAATCTGGCACATTCTGTGCGGCAAAGCATTTGGTACACACACTAGCGTGAGTGCTAATAATGCCCCTGAGAAGTGAGTAACTTGGAAAGAAATATTTGAATTCAGTACCTGTTATGATATACTACGGCTGTATAGGCTTCCTTTGAAAATTCTGAACAGCTAGATTTACCAAAGATTACCTGTAACAAATAACAGCATGTTGAAACTTTGTTGTAATAAATGCTGGATGTTTCATATCTATGTAAGAATTTGTCTGATTTATTAACTATTTGAGAATAATGGGGCAAAATCAGCCCAATGAAGATGTGCCTACTGGCGTTCATTAAAAAAAAAAATTCCATTGCTTAACTACAAATTTCTTTTCAGTGATAGACCCATCTGACACTCAAACATTCAAAAAAGTTTCTATCAGCTATATTTAAATCTATTGGACAATAAGGTACATTTCCTTCCATTTTCTTAAAGAAGGTGAAGAATTCATTTTTAAACTGGATGTATCATATCACTTGTAATTTATATAAGAAATATGATCCTAGAATGGTGGCATAAATCTAACATACAAACTGGTGGCTTTTCCACTGAAACGGCAGAGTCATTCTGAAAGTCAAATACAAATTATTTATAAATGACTAAAAAATCCTATTTTAGGTCAAGCTATATATCATTTGCTTCTAGTACTCTCTGTAAGCTACAATACAAAGGAGGAGAAGCTCCATTATCACGTGTGTTTTAAAAAATACACCACATTAAAAAAAACTACAATGTTACCTTTGGAGACACTTTAGAGGTAAAACAATTCAGCACTGTACAACCTATCTAGAATTCTAACAGGAATATTGTGGCTAATTTGGGCAGACAATTTGATAAATGGTTTAATGATGTCAAGGTCATAGCTATGATGCCTCTAAGAGACAGTTAAATTTGCAAAGTCATCTAGCCATAAACTCTTACGTATGGCTAGCTATCTTTATTTAAGAATGAACAGATATGCTGGCATAGAAGTACATTTTTAGCAACACAACTGGTAAAATAACCCAAAATGTATTCCTTATATAAGTGGATGAATTGGCATTATCCTTAATTAAAAGGAAGGATTAGGAAGTATTTCTGTTCTTTTTTTTTTTGCAATATTTAAAGTGGGTCCTTTAATTTTAAGGATATGTACAAGTGTGATAATTATGACTCTTCTAGATAAGTCTTATTTCATCAATTTGCTAATACCTTAGTGTGGTTTAATGACATGTTCCATGAAAGAATTATGAAGTTTATAATTTTACCATCCTTACATCACATGATCAAAAAAATTATCCTAAGAACCATTTGAATAGTCCTTATTTTTTAAAAACACATTATGTCTATGTTTATACACTTTGAAACCATCCACATAAACATAAAAGCATTACATTTTCACGTGACTGATAATACACAAGCACAAGGAATGCAGTACCTTTTGCTCCCTCTGAGAAGCTATTGCCTTTGACAAAATAACTGGCTTTATCTTCATAACTAAATGATACAGTGGAAAGTGTTCTCTTTTTTTGACCATGTGACAGGTAATTTTAATCACTTAGCAACATAGATTGAGCGTTAATTATGTACCAATCTCACAAGCATCAAGATATACAAAGAAGTAGGACACAGACCCTGCCCTCGAGGAGCTCACAATCTAATGAGCCAGAGAAACTGACATAATCATAAAGTGATAAGGTCCATGAAATAAGGGGGAGGATGCTAAGGTCACACCAAAGTGGAGGTGGTCTAACTACAGAGATAAGGTGGGTGCTGCCTGGGCTCTGCACAGGAGGCCATATACATGCTGAGACAAGGAAGAGTTCGTTAGGCAAACAATAAACAGAGTATTTTATACATACTACAGTTGTCATCAGCTCAAATTCATATAGAAATTCACATATGTGCTAAGAGCATCTACTTTCACGATCTATTATTCTTTCATCAACTATGATAGCATATTCTTTCCTTTGGCAGAAATGAAGAGCTAATGAAGAACACGAATGTAAAATTTCAAACCTCAAGAATAAATTATATTCATTCAACAAGTATTTATTTAGTATGTATTATATACAAGAATCTTAAGTAACCGCCAAAGGAGAATACAAAGATGAATAATTTGTGTTCACTTGCCGTCAAGGAGATCTATAAATGCTGATGAAACTGAGGCAATAGGGGGACAAAAAAATGTATCTTTCCTAGTAAGTGAAAAGTCAGATGAACTTAATATAAGATGAACATGAACAGATAAAAATACGACTGTTAACAATGCACCTATTCTTAAATCATTTTCATTCCACTAGGGTTCTCAGAGGAGAGTGATAGCATATGTTATTAACTTCAATAAGCTGAAAATATACTCTTGCGGAACTTGCATTTATTATTGTTCCACAAATCCTAAACGGCAATTTGGTCAGTCAAGCCTCTCCAGCCTGGATTCGATCTACTCTACTCTTTCTGATGTATCTTCTATGGCTCTGGCTGCTCTTCACTGTTGATGGACACTCCCTGACTTGAACAGATTGCTTTCCCCCACTCTCCAGACCCACTGCCACGAACATCTTAATAACCTTTGGTTTTAGAACCAAAGTACCTCACCTAGGTGATGCTTGCTTGTTACTGAACTTCGGCAGGTGTTCTTTCCCACCTTTGAACACCTATTCCTTTAAAGCCCTATACCAATCTTTTAATAATTAGCACATGCCTTGGTTCTCAGTATTAACAGCAGAATGCAAAGACTTCAGTGAGACTTACAAGTACTCATAACTGGTTCTGAGCCCCAGAGATTATTACTTAATTCAAAAGCGATTCAACTGGGGCACTGAAAACCTCCTCTGGTGAATCAAATGTGTAGTCAAGACTGAGAACTATGCCAGAGTTCCTCAACCAAAGTGGGTAGAGTTATACATGTTAGTATCACTGGGGGGCATTTGCACCCTACAGCCTCCTAGATCCTACCTGGTCTTTCATTCTAAAGGGAGTTGAAGAGAACCAGAATCACAAATGCCAAAAGCAGAGAAAAGGCATATGTGCTTTGATAAAGTTTTCTAGGTGATACAAATTGGACTCTCTTGGAAAAGCCACTTTTTAAGGTTTATATATCTTATGTCCTCTGGATGACAAGTCTTATTCATCTTTGTATCTCTGAGACTACCTAGCATATACCAAGTCCTCAATAAAAAGTTAGACTTTAAATAAACTCATTACTATCAATATAGCATGTGATGCACTTAAAAATTTGCTTTAAAAGATCACACTCCTTTCCAGCTTGGAGCTGTCAACAACATGGTACAAAGAATGTCTATGTGAACTATCTAGGAAGAATAGGAAGGGTAAAGAACATTTCTTACCGGCATGGCATTGCTCAGATCCTCTCCATACATAAACTGGACTTTCACCGTTATATTTCTGGCAGAACCTTGACGATTGGCAAAATTAAGACTCTGAGGGTATATGTAGAGAAGATTTCTGTGAAAGTAACCACATAAGTGATAGTGAATACATATCTAAGAACAATATGTATCACTCACTAAACAACACAAAAGAAACAAGTGACCAAATACTAAATTATTAATACTTGCTAGGCACTGCTAAGAATTTCCACACACAATGTGTTATTTGATCCTTAGGGCAATGAATTGAGGCCCAGAAAGTTCACTGATTTTCATACAAACCAATTAAGTAAGTAACAAAGCTGAAATTAAAACACAGGTCAGTAAGGATTCAAAACTTACTGTCTTTCTTCTATAAGAGGTTTTGAGAAATAAATGAGTATAGACTGAAACATCATTAAGAAGTTTAAAAACAGCTCTAAAATTATCTTAGTTACTTTTGCAGATATAAACAGAATGGCATTTATAGATGTAGTTTTTATATAAATGTGATCAAGGATTTAAAAGGTATTATATAATATTCCACATTATATTTCAAAAACATATTACAGTATAGCGGGTATAACAGAATAATATATTGGGTCATTGGAAGTCATGAATTTTTTTGTTGTTTTTGTATGCAAAAATGCATCACAAGTTTTCCAATGACTCAGTAGTTACTATGAGACAATCACATTATATTCTGCATTTATTTGTCTTCCTGTCTTGTTTATTTCTTGACTCTTACACAAACTTTCATAGTCCTTGCTGCCCACATAGAGAAGAGAAATAACTCAAGACATCAAAATGAAGGGTTAAAAGGAAGAATGAGGGACCAGCAGTTGGCGTACTGGCTATGTTGCTGGACTCCCATGTAATCGACTGCAGTTCAAGTTCCGGACCTGGTGGCTTAAATTCACGCTGGGCACATGTGCATGCGTGCCCAAGATCCCGAGAGGAGAATGGAGGAGAAGGGATTGCGGCGTGGCCATCCCCCCTGGGGGGTAATTTCTCGCTTTCTGTCTCTCTGTCTCTCTCTGTCTTTCTGGTGAGTGCACACACCCTATAACAAAAACCTCTTCCAAAAAAAAAGAAGGAAGAATGAATTACTTTATCTGAAGACTAGTGGAGAGAGTTGATAAGCTTCAAGTATAATAAAACCTTGCTAATTAATGGCTGGGACAATGAAAACAGTCTAAATTTTCTGGAGGGTGGTAGGGCAATGTAGACGTTTTAAATGAACACACCCACTTTACCCTATTTATGAAGAATGTGCATGGAGACGAGGAGTGTGGGGCATAGGAAGGGAGAAAACGATAGAATGGATAAAATCATATTTCCAAAACTAATAGTTATGGATTTAGTTTTTTCTAAACTTTATATTCGGTTTGAATTTTGAATGTCTTTGGCAATAAGCATACACTCTGGAAGTAGTAAAGAAACAGAAAAGAGTTTTATTTAAAATAATCAAAAGAAAAAATGGCAAGTAAAGAAATTATGACTGGTCAGTTTGCCAGTCAAAACAACTGGAAATCAAAGCTAACTATAACTGGGGCCAGCAGGTGGTGTGGTGGTAAAGACCCTAGACCCCAACATGGCAGACCACAAACGTGGCAGATTGAAAATCACACTGGGCACATGTGCATGTGTGGCCAAAATCCCGAGAGGAGAATAAAGGAGAAGGGACTGCAGTGTGGCAACCCCCCACTCCCAGGTGATTTCTCACTTTCCCTCTCTCTGCCTCTCTCCGGCAAGAACACTTGCCCTACAGCAAAAACCTAAAAAATATAACTATCAATATAACTAACCGCTGAAATGATCAAATTAAATTCCAATCAGAAATATTTATTAATTCTCCAACAAATAGTGGACATTAGATTGGGCACAAGAGAAATAAAGATTAAGAAGTTATTCCTTTGTCTTGAGAAATATAGTCTAATGGGGCAGAAATGCCTATAAATACATCATTTTCAAAATAATGAGAGAGAGGGCTTGGTGGGTGACAGAGTGGTTAAGGGCACTGGACTCCCACGTGTCCGACCACGGTTCAAGTCCTGGACCTGGTAGCTTGCTTTCTCACTTCTCTCTCTTTCACACACACACACACTCTGAACCTCTCTGGTCAAATTAAAACAAATATATAAATGGATAAATAAAGTTAATACAGTCATTTTAAAAAATAATGAGAGAGATATATGAGGAAAAGACAGGTACTTGGCTGTCTGTGGACAAATCTTTTCATCAGTAAGATCCCCCTATTTGTTGAAGAAAGTGGATTGTTTTTGTGTAAATTTTCCAGAGTCTAGATTTTATTAATTGCATGCCTGTAGAGTCATTTAACGTGTTTATGTTTTCTGTAAATTGAGAATTGGATTTAGACCCTTTGTCATATTTAGGTTCAATTTCTTCCAGCAAGATCACTTCATAAAGGATATTATCTTATATCAGGAAGAAAATGCTTGCTTGTTTCTTTTTGTGAAATTAATGAACAATGATGATCAATGCTTAAATCCATGAATTCATTAAAGGTTGCCAAAAGGTAATGCCATATTCTATCATTCTTTCTTTACTTAATAGCTAGAACACCTTTAGCTGTGGCTAGAGGCTTGGCTTGCCAAGTGAGACTTGGCTTTGCCAGTGAGTCATTACATGGAAATAGTAAGAAATGCTTGATTCTTTTATATTACTTATCAGTTTTCTTTTTCTTCACATTTGTAATTTTTTTAAATTGACATTTTCTTGTACATTATTATTACACACAATATGGTTTTTCAAAGTATGCATGCAGGACATGACTTATCAGTTTTCAAAACAAGTTGGTGTACTACAATCCTTTTTTTAAAAGTTTTTAATAAACTTATATATCAAACATATATGATAGGTTTCAGTACATTAAAGTTATTCTTACAGATAATATCTGTATTATATTATAAATATTCATAATATACTGTGTTTGGCGAAAGAAAAAACAATTCAAGATGGCTTTTTATTCAGCTGGAGTAGTCCTTGGTAGCTTCAGGTTTCCTATTATAACATTTTCCAGGCTCTGCCCACATCTACAATTTAGTAATTTCTCCAAGAAACTGTGGTTCTTTTGAGTTTTAAAAAAAGCTTTTCTAAACCACAGTCTGAGCATTCCTTGTAGTTCAGTGTCATTGTGTCTAGACTATGGAGGTAGAAAGACTTAAAGAGGAAACGCTTTAATATGAAATATATCTTCAGTTCATACTGACATTTCCAATTCAGATTCAGGACTATAGGGGTTTTTGTTGTCTGCTTTTCGGGAGAGTGCAGGAGGGAAGGGGAGGAAGATAGGTATTTTTCACGGGATACTGCCATGTGTTGGCCCTCATGCCCACCCTCCTGGTTAGCTAAGGCCATAGGCAAGTGCCACCACACGTGACTTGTTTTAGGTTGGGCAAGAACCTGGGCCTCTCAGGTGGCCTCAGCCACAATGCAGCAGCTCCTTCCTGCTTGCACCATTCTAGCTAGGCCAAATTCAGGACTAGCAGGTTTTTACTTTAACTTTTCTCCCTCACAAAATCTGTATGTTATTTTTCCCATACTTAGAATCATTCTTAAGAACTATGAAAGAATTAGAATTTTATCACCACTTATATCTGCATTAATCCAACAATGGCATCTTAAAGAACTACAAAATTCTGTAATCAGACAGAGGAGGATAAGCATGCAAAGACTGAGAAGGCACCCACAGAGAAGTAGAAGGAAACCCATGGAAGTACAAATACACAAAAGCCAAAAAAAAAAAAAAAAAAAAAGATGAAAGAAAGAGTTAAGTATCAAATGTTATTCAGATGCCAAATGAGATACTAAATTAAATAACTGAAAACTGTCCATGAGATTTAGCATCATAAAAGTGAATGATAACCTTAGGTTCATGAGAGATAAAAATAAGTTCAGAAGTAGGAGGTAAAAAGACAAAATAAGTGGGACCAGCATTTGGTATAATGGTTACATGAACTCCCACACAGTCAACCGCGGTTTGAGTCCTGGATCAGGCGGCTTAAAACTCATGCTGGACACATATGTGTGCGTGCCCAAAATCCCAAGAAGAGAATGGAGGATAAGCGATTACGTGGTGGCAATCCCCCCAGGGGTGGGGGGAATTTCTCACTTTCTGTCTCTCTGGTGAGCAAATGCACCCTGTAGCAAAAATCTCTGAAAAAAAATTTTAAAAAAATTAAAATAAGTTACATTTTTAAAGTGTAGCTACAAAAAGGAAAAAGATAATGCAATAATTAAAAAACAAACAGGAGTTATGGAAGTCTTTAAAATAGGAAAAGTCTGAGGTTGATTAAATCCTGATAAAAAGGAATACAGTTAAGACAGTTTGCATATACTTGGAAAAGAATGTAATTCATGAGTTGGTAGGAGAGAACAGAATCCAAAGCACATAATAACATATTGGTCTCAAAGGCTAGGAGGTGGTGCAGTGGTTAAGGGCATTGGACTGCCACATGGCCGACCATGGTTTGAGTCCCGGACTTAGTGGCTTGCTTTCTCACTTTCTCTCTCTCTCTCTCTGGTCAAATTCAAATAAATAAATTAATTTTTAAAAGTTAAATAAAATAATTCTTTAATAATATAGTAGCCTTAATTATGCCTATTATTCTTCACTGTAAGAAACATTTACTGAGTATCTACAAAGTGTCCTAGATTCTGAGAATAGAGAGATAGGAAATAAAATCTTTGATTTCATAGAACTCATAGTCTAGAAGGAAATCAGAGAAGTAAATAATTATAATGTGTATGATAAATGTTGTGAACAAAAACTCAACACTGGAGCCCATATGAAGACTTGAGACTAAAAGATCTGTCTGCATGGGACCAGCAGTTAGCGTAATGGCTATGTCACTGAACTCCCACGTAGTCGACCGCGGTTCACGTCCCGGACCCAGTGGCTTAAACTCACACCGGGCGCAAGTGCGTGCATGCCCAAGATCCCGAGAAAAGAACGGAGGAGAAGGGATTGCGGCGTGGCCATACCCCGGGGAGTGATTTCTCGCTTTCTGTCTCTCTGTCTCTCTCTGTCTGCCTGGCAAGCGCATGCGCCCTATAGCAAAAACCTCTCAAAAAAAAAAAAAAATCTGTCCGCAAATTTCAAGGAAACATTTGCAAATAGTATGGACATGCAAAATACACACAGAAAAGTAAAGTACACTATGCTCTCCCCTCCCCGCCCCCAACCAACCACCCAATTGCTGAAATTGAGATATCTCTCTTAACTTTGTGGACATCCACATGATTGACCTCTTCCCGCCTGTCAAATAAATGAAAGTTTCACCTTTACCTTACCCCCATCACATCACTGTTATTTCATTCACAACTCTTACATAATCTATAAGCATCCTATTCACTTATACATCACTTCTTGTGTTTTTTTTTTTTTTAATTTTTTTTTTTAGGGAACCTGGATTGACACTTCTGGGAACCTGGATTCTAGGTTAAATAGAAATTGAACATTATCTACAAACTATGTTTGATTTCCAATATAAGCAATACAATTTTTTTTTCTTTAGAAAGATTTTTTGGTATACGGTGTGTGTGTTCTCCAGAGATATAGAGAGAGACAGAGAGGAATTATCCCCCAGGGGGATGGCCATGCTGCAATTCCGTCTCCTCCATTCTCCTCTTGAAATTTTGGGCATGCATGCACAAGCATGGCGTATATAGGCTGCGTGCACTCTCTGGAGAGACAGAGACAGAGAGACAGAAAGCGAGGAATCACCCCACAAGGGAATGGCCATGCTGCAGTCCCTTCTCCTCCATTCTCCTCTCAGGATCTTGGGCGCGCGTGTGCGTGCGCGCGCGCGCACACACGCACACACACACACACACCTGGCATGAATTTTAAACTGCTGGGTCCAGGACTCGAACTGCTGTTGACTACATGGGAGTCCAGCGACGTACATTATGCCACCTGCTGATCTCAAGCAATAGGATTTTAAATTCAACTTGTTTCTGAGGGTAAAAGGCACAGAACTAAATGCAGATTATTTGCTGTTTGACTACTAATTCCACTCATAAATTCTCTAAAAAACATACTAAGTCTTTTTAAAAAAAAAAACAAAAAAAACCACTCCTTTAAAGAAATTTCAAATCAGCAAGGACAAGGTAGATTAATGGAAACTCTTGAGAGAGTTGACTAACTAGAGAAAAAAAGATGAATTCACATTTCACCCCCTCATCAAAACAAATTCCAGGGTAATCAAAGATTTAACTAACAAAAAGAAAACCATAAAAGTACTAGATGAGCTTTAAAGAAACCAGATTTTACAGGTGAGGGAAGCAAGACTTAGCACAAGCTACAAAAATCATAAAAGACCAATTTGTTTTTAAGAATTATTTATTTATTTATTTATTTATTTATTTATTTATTATTTTTTCACATTAGTTTTGCCAGAGAAAGACACACACAGAGAGAGAGAGAGAGAGAAGAGAGAGAAGGCCTCCAGGTACAGGACTTGAACTATGGTCAGCCGTGTGGGAATTCCAGTGCCTTAACCACCAAACCACCTGCTGGCCCCATAAAAGACCAATTTTAAAGTTCAATATAGCAAGTGATGTCATAAACATAGGTAGGGAAAAATGACAAATTGGAAAAACATCATATTCTACATAGGTGACAAACAGAATCCATAATATATAAATAATTCCTTAAAAAAACCTCTCTCCAAAAAAGGAATTGCAGCATGGCCATCCCCCTGGGGGATGATTTCTTTCGTTCTCTCTCTCTGTTTCTCTGTGTCTCTGGAGAGCATACACGCCCTAAAGCAAAAATCTCTTTCAAAAAAAAGTCATCTCTATGAACTTACATAATAATATTTGGACTCATACATAAAGACTTCTGAATTACAAAAAAAAATAATAATAACAGAAGAAATTAAAAAGATACTACATACAAAAGAGCCAAAATATGCTAGGTTTCATTTGGAAGTCGTATCACCATAAGATTGCACAACTTAGGGGAGGGCAAAGGACTTTGCCTTGCTTGGAATTTGAACACGTTACACTCTGAAATATTCTAAAGTTCTATGCAGCTAAGAAATTTTGCAGATTAGCTCTTAGAAACCAGAAATCCTTAAATTAGGTCTTAAGTTTGCTTAAGAGTTTCTTATTTTCTTTGGCACAACATCTTTTAACTCTTACATTATCACAGGTTATATTTGATCTGGGTTCTATTTAAACAAGCACAAGTTCAAGCAAAGATTAGACTCTGCCTTCAACAATGTACACTCAAACAGGAGGCACCAAGAGGCAGATGTAAATCACTTATGAAGTTACTACCATCATTACATTTTCCCGTGTCGAAAGGCTTCTGCAGTTCAAAACTAGGGAAATTATTTAATTATATTTGATAATGTAATGCAAACTACTATAAGAAAAACGTTATCCAGACACATGACCACTGCCTCTTAAGTTATCAGTGTTACAAGTGAGGAACTGCATATACTGTGCAAAAAGTACTAATATTCCAGTCCTGTACCAAACCAGGAGAGTGTGTGTCTTCACGCACCTCTTTGATTATTAATGTCCAGTCACTTCCATGCTTCAGAAGGGGCCATTTTTAAAATTTTCTTCTCTAAAAAGGACTTGCTATATTGAAAGGTTGTATCTATTCTCCGTAAGTCTTGTACTTGGACAATTCTCAAACATTATGACTTTATCATTCTCTCAGTTGTTCAATAAATATTGTTTATACAATGTGTAAGGCATTGTGCTAAAGTGCTACTAAGGGATATAAATTTTTAAATGGGTAAAGATCTTGCTAATAAACAGCTTATAGTGTAAAAGGGGAGAAAAGCTGGCCCATCTCAATTCTATCTAAATAGAAGGTGGGTGAAATATTATGGTCAATCATTGTAAACCACAAAAACGGACAGCTTGGTTCAGAGAAGTTTTGAAATGGCCCTTTGTGACCAAGGATCACAATTGTAACTTTTCCCTTTATAGAAGAAGGAAAAAATTTGAATTTCTTTAGTTCGACATACAATTCTTTAATTCCATCACATGTATCAGCACAAAAAGTAGGATGAAACTGAGTAAAAAGGGTATTTTTCTTTTTCTTCCACATTAGTAAAGGTATTTGTATATTTTTATTAACTCCTGTTATTTCTGCTACAACTGTTTATATGGTTCTTTCTTAGATACTTAAGAAAAGTACATACAGGCTAATCAAAAGACACGATTCTTACGAAGGTCCAAAAGACCAAAACTTAGAACACTCAATTTCTAGCAAATTTCCCCAGTTTACAGGTAATGTTCTACATGCTTTGTAAATATTAACTCAATCTTTATACAGTTCTATCGAGGAGGTACCTTCACCAGACAGGTAAGAAAACAAGAGGTACAGAGAAGCTAAGTAATCTGACCAAGGGTAAAGCTACAGACCAGCAGAGCCAGGAGTCTAATTCTGGTGCTCTTCCTCCAGATTCATGCTCTGACCCGCTACACTACACTACCTCGACTTTAACGTTTATATCCAAAGCCCTTAATTCCAAATGATCAAAATAAAGGTCCTCTATTTTATATCAGGAAGAAGCATTTCTAAGAATATAAATTTAGAAAAGATCATTCATTTTGTACAATTCTACTCAACAATTTAAAATTTAAACTCAAATTCACTGTGTCAACATTTCTCCCTTAGTTAAAAAGCTATTAACTTTATCAAAATTTTCTTTTAGGTAGGGTTGATTATTCACATACACATACACAAGTTAAAAGTTTCATATAACAACTAATAGTTTAGGCCATTACTATTTGCCAGATACTGCTGCTACACGTGTTATTTTTTCATTTCTCATAACCCTATAAATTCTGTACTATAATTACTCCAGCTCCACAGATGAGGAGACTGAAGTATAGGACTTTAGGCAACTTGTCCAAAGCCAGACAGCTCGAGCTGATATCCGGACCCAGACTCTAGCCTGACTCCAGAACCCACGTTCTTAATTCCATAATATAAATATATCATGATCAGGTTTAAAGGGTTTGTTATTTTTTTTCAAAAAGTTCTTAAACTGTTAACTCAACAAGGATCATCATAATTTAAACATTTAGTGTTTTTCCTCTTAACATTAAGTTACCAGCACAGTGGGGCATTTATTTTTAGACATACTATATATTATAAATCTTTTGTTTTTGATAAATTTGTCTTATCAAATTTATTGCTATACCAGACAAACTTGAGAAAACCTGATGCTAAGCAAGTTGATTCTGACACTGAAAGTATTCACGATTTCATTCTATTTTGACCTCAGACTGCAGGTCTATTGGTCCTTCAGTGGCCACATGAAAAAGAGTATAAAACACAGACGTTGAACATAATAGAGAAAGAGGGTGAAATGCCTCTAATGGTACTTACTATGTATGGGGTTTTGTGATCAGGTACAGGATAGTTAAGATATATAATGTGAAATTAAAAAACATACTGACAAATAATTATATAATTATATGTTTGTTTATGTAGAATATCACAAGAACACAACACTTGAGAAGCATTAACACCACCTGAGAGGGTAAAAGCAGCCTTCACAGAAAATGAATGGGTCACTGTTTCCAAAAGAATTAAAATACAATTAGTAAAATACATTTTTTTGTAGGTTTCATTTATTTATCTAGAGAGAGAACAAGCATCCCGACAAGCTTCTGACACTGCAATCTACCCTCAGCCCAGGTATGGGTCCATTTGTGCCTGCTGTACTCAGGGAGGTCTCAGGACTTGAACTGGCAACCTTCCTATGTGGATCTGTTTTGCAGAGTGTGGCCTTTTACCACTACACCACTCTTTGGCCTTCAAAAAATACATTCTTGATTTACTAACTTTTCCTCAACTTTAATGATGAATTTACCCATTAAAGAGTTTTTTGATTTATAAATCTCTCTTTTTTGGGGGGGCTGGGGAGGAAGGTTTTGCTATAAGGCACATGTGCTCACCAGAGAGACAGAGAGACAGAAAGTGAAAAATCATCCCCCAGGAGAGATGGCCACGCTGCAATCCCTTCTCCTCCATTCTCCTCTCAGGATCTTGGGCGCACACACACACACACATGCACACGCACCTGGCGTGAGTTTCAGCCATTGGGTCTGGGACACGAACGGTGGTCGACGACATGGGAGTCCAGCAACAAAGCCATTACGCCAACTGCTGGTCCCCTGATGTATAAATCTTTTTATAAATTGTGAAACATTAAAATTGGTTTTAAAAGTAGGTAGAGCCAGGGTGCCAGCAAGTGGCATGGTGGTTGAGGTGCTGGACTTTCACATGGCCAATCGTGGTTCAAGTCCTGGACCTGGCAGCTTGCTTTCTCACATTCTCTCTCTCTGTCTCTCTCTAATCAAATTAATAATAATAATAATAATAAATAAATAAAATTAAATAGATCTTAAAAAAAAGTAGGTAGAGCCCATAACATTGAAAAGTGAAGTTTATACTAAAACAAAGTGAAAAACAGTAACAATTTCAAACTATCTATTAAGTGAGTTTTTCAGTTCTTTGATTTCATTCAACATTGATCTAACTCAAAGTGGAAGAAGGTTACATTTGTGCAAGTTAACACAGCTTAATGATTAACTTTATTCACCTTCCAACCTTAGCTTTTATGTGGCAAAGAGTGGTATATATAGAGTTAAGTCTAGGTTTGCTTTACTGGAGAGAAACAGTCCCCAATCATTTGAAATAGAGAAAATTAGGATAAAAATGTACATGCTTAAGCTCTTTCTTTTTATTGTTCCTCTAGTTATTTCTTCCAGAATTGACCAAGACAAATCATCATTTGATTCTATATCACCAGAGTCAAAATCAAGATTTGCTATGTTAGATGATGTAAAAATTTTAGCCAATGGCCTCCTTCAACTGGGACATGGTCTTAAAGACTTTGTCCATAAGACTAAGGGCCAAATTAATGACATCTTTCAAAAACTCAACATATTTGATCAGTCTTTTTATGATCTATCACTGCAAACCAACGAAATCAAAGAAGAAGAAAAGGAACTGAGAAGAGCGACATCCAAACTAAAAGTCAAAAATGAAGAGGTGAAGAATATGTCACTTGAACTCAATTCCAAACTTGAAAACCTCCTAGAGGAAAAAATTCTACTTCAACAAAAAGTGAGGTATTTGGAAGAACAATTAACTTTAATTCAAAATCAACCTGAAATTCAGGAACATCCAGAAGTAACTTCACTTAAAGTAAGTAGCCACCAAAGAGGGTTCATGTTTATGTTTTCAATGTAGACCTTTTAAAAAATACTTTTAAGATAATGCAATTTAAATATGTTGTTGCATGACTGAAATATTTTTTCTCATGAAAAACAGCCTTCAGAAAATAAAATTTCCTGTTATAATTTCAAATTTTTGTTTTCTTAACATTACACACAAGGACCTTAGAAGAGTTCATGAAAAATACATGTATTATGAAAAAATTATGCATGAATTTCAAAATTTTTTTGCATTAACATCTCACTTTAAGTTCATTTTCCAACAATTTTTTCAAGTCCCTTATATGTACTGAAACTAAATTTATATCTGATACAAAAATTACAAATCAGTTAAATAATAAAAATTAGAACATTAAATTACTGCACTATTGCACATACCAGAGGTAAGTAAAAAGTTCAAGAAATTTAAATTTAAAACTATTCTCTCATGTTTAAAATAGATGAAAATTATATAGTAAGTGATAAAGACATATTCCTATTAAAATACTGTGGGGTTTTGTTTGTTTAATTGAAGTTCAGATCATTAAATTTCAGAAATGGCAATTTTAAATAAACTGTAAGAACCAAGATGTATGTGTTATTGGAAAGAACCATAAGGAGAAGATGATTGCCAATATTCATTTTCTAATCCACTATTAGTTTTTAAAACTTAAGTAATGGTAGTGTTATAGAAAATAATAACTTTAACTAAAAAGAAAGAAACTTTGGTCAACCTACGATCTTTGTCCAGACTTTTGTAGAACAGCAAGATAATAGCATCAAAGACCTTCTCCAGACCGTGGAAGAACAATATAGGCAATTAACCCAACAGCACAGTCAAATAAAAGAAATAGAAAATCAGGTAAGTGAGGGGTGGCAGGTAGCATGGTGGTTAAAGGCGCTGGACCACCATGGTTCAAGTCTCGGAGCTGGTGGCTTCCTTTCTTGCCGCCCCCCCCCCCCCCCGTGTCAAATTGGAAAATAATAATAAATAAAGTTAAAATAAAAAATAATTCTTAAAAAAAGAAAAGAAAATCAGGTAAGTGAATATTTTAATGGTATGCCCAATCTTTCACACTGATTTATAAAAACACTGAACCTAAAATTATTTAGAAGTTTAAACTGGATTGCAAATAAAATGATCACATCAGCATGATTAAGATGGTAGCCTTTGAAGCTCATAAATTGTGTTTGAATCACAGCTCTAAACTTTTTCTATATGACCTTGCGTGAGTTCTTAAACCTCTCTGTTTCCCCACCTATCCTATGAAGATGATACAGAAACCTCTTATTGGATCACTGTAAGAAAAATAGAATTAATTCATAGCAGCCTAAGTGATCCTATTCAATTTTAAATTAGATCATGTCTTTCTTTTGCTGGAAGCCCCATAAAGGTTTCCCCTCTTATCATACTGGCTCCTAAGACCTCAGATGACCTTCACTGGCTCCTGACTTCACCTTTTCTACTCTGGTCCTATTGGCCTCTTCACAGTTACTCAGACACATCACACACAGCCACCTCAGGGCCTTGGCCCTTACTGTTCCCTCTATCTGGAATTCTCTTCTCCCTGGTATCTGCCTGGCTCACTCTTTCATTTCCTTTGGGACTTTATCAATGAAACCTTTCTAAGTCACTTAATCAAAAATTACGGCCTTCTACTCTCATCCCTGAAAGCTTCAAACTACTTTTTCTATTTATTTATTTATTTATTTATTTATTTATTTATTTATTTATTTATTTAATTTATTTTGAGAGGTTTTTGCTATAGGGGGCATGCGCTTGCCAGAAAGACAGAGAGAAACAGAGACAGAAAGTGAGAAATCACCCCCCAGGGGAGTAGCCATGCAGCAATCCCTTCTCCTCCATTTTCCTCTCAGGATCTTAGGCATGCACGCATACGCGCCTGGTGTGAGTTTAAGCCACCAGGTCCGGGACTTAAACCACGGTCAATTACATGGGAGTCCAGCAACATAGCCATTACACCAACTGCTGGTCCCCTTAAAACTTTATTTTAACCAAACATATATTTTAGTTATTTACCTTGGCTCTCTCTGTACTAAAATATAGTAAAGAGATTAGTACTAAAATATACTAATATATAAGCTCCAGGAGTATGGGAATATTTTTCCATTATTCTTATCACAGTAGCTCCAAAATACAGAATACTGTATGACACCAGTAAGCACTCAATAAATATCTGCTCAATTAATAAAGGTAATATTCAGCATACAGAAGTCAATAAACACTTTCTATCAGTATTATTCAGGTTATTAGAAACCGTGTGCTTTATGAAATTAATCACCATATAATGTAATTAATATACAATGGGGGGACCAGCAGTTGGCATAATAGCTATGTCGCTGGACTCCCATGTAGTCAACCACGGTTTGAGTCCTGATCCTGGTGGCTTAAACTCACTCCAGGCGCATGTGCATGTGTGTCCAAGATCCCGAGAAGAGAATGGAAGAGAAGAGATTGCGGCATGGCCATCCCCCCTGGGGGAGGGGATGATTTCTCGTTTTCTGTTTCTCTGTCTCTCTATGTCTTTCTGGCAAGCACATGCACCCTATAGCAAAAACCTCCTCAAAAAAAAATACAATGTGAACAGCTGGCTAGATAAAGGAGAGAGGCAATTAGAATAAAGCTATGTCAGAATCTAAGCATTCCACCATATAGTACAATCATTTAAAAAATATTAATTAGGGGGCTAGCAGGCGGCATAGTGCTTAAGGTGCTAGACTCCCATATGGCACACCATGATTTGAGTCCTGGATTCAGTGGCTTGAAAATCACACAAGGCCCGTGGATATGTGTGTGCCCAAAATCCCAGGAGGTAAACAGAGAAGGGATTGCGGCATGGCCACCCCCCCCCCGGGGGGTGATTTCTCACTTTCTGTCTCTCTGTCTCTCTCTTTCTTCCTGGCAAGTGCACGTGCTCTATAGCAAAAACCTCCAAAAAAAAAAAAAGTTGAAAGCCTAACACATCTTAAACAGTATTGCTAAACTAACAATGAAATATTGAATATATAGCAAATAAAACTGACAATCTGACAACAGCTTGCTACTGAGGTTCATTAAGTTCAAAATATTCCTGTGTTACTGAATAGAATATCTAAGCAAATCTTAAATACTCTAAGCAAAATCTGCTTTTGACATTGCTCTGTTTTTTGAACAACTGTATATAACAATTGTTGTATTTTTTAATACACTAAATAATGTGCCTGATGGAGTATTTTATGGAGGATTTGTATGCCTGGATAACATTGCTTATCCCTCTCTTTCCTGCTTTTCTGCCAGAGGGCATATGTGCTCACCCGAGGGAAACAGAGAGACACAAGGAAAGGCAGAGGGAGAAATCACCCCACAATGACACATGGTCAAGCCACAACCCGTTCTCTTCCATTTCACTATCCTGTCGATATTTTTGAGCGGGCACACACACACCTGGAGTGTTTTCAAGCCACCAGTGCCAGAATTCAAACCATGTGGTCAGTCATGTGGGATCTGGATCCCTTAACCAGCAGGCCACAGAGAGACCCTGTTTATCCCTCTTAACATCAAAAGCAATAAACATTATAAACTGAAAGGCAAAATGCACACAATTATACTTCTAATATCCTTAGTCAGATTTCTCCTAATTGTAGATTAAATACTATTTTGAAAGTAGATTTATATTCTTTTAACAGCTCAGAAGAACTGGTATTCAAGAACCCACAGAAAATTCTCTTTCTTCCAAGCCAAGAGCCCCAAGAACTACTCCCTCTCTTCAGGTGAATGAAACAAAAAACGTAGAACATGATGGTAAGATAATATCATGGGTTTCCTTTTTTAATTTTTTAAGTTAATTTATTTTTCTATTGAGAGCGAGCGAGACAGAGAAAGGGGAGAAGGCACTCCCAACAGTCGTCACAATCCATCCTCAGCTTGGTTCAGCTAGCCTGGACCACAGGTATGCACACATGTCCGCAGGACGCAGAGAGGCCTTGGGATGTAAACTGGGACTCTCATTAGGTCTAGAAACCAGGGCATTTCATGTTTCCTTAAAGCTATTATCGTCAAATTTCCTCTTCTCAGGACTCATTCTAGACTAAAAGAAAGTAAAGAAACATATCTACCAAATACATTGTGTCAACCTAAATTAGACCTTGGGGTTTTTTTTAAAGTCCCATAAAAGACATCCTTAAGATCCTTCATCCTAATCAGAGAAATGTAGGTACGGATTTAATATTAGATAGTGTGTATTATTAGTCTTCTTAGATATGCTAATGATATGACAGTTATGTTAGAGAATACCTCATGCGTAAGAGACACATGGTGAAATATCTACGAGGTTAAGGGTCATGGGTATTTGCAAATTACTTTCAAATCCACAACAAAGTACATGTTTGTATATGTGTGTGTATAAAAAAGGACAAAATGCTAGCTACTGTTGAATTGAGATAGAAAGATGATGTTGGTCTCCTCAGCAATTCATTCTGCTTTCCTGTTGCTTGAATATTTTCACACAAAAAAATGATAGTTGTGGGAAACAATATCTCCATTCCCAGCCAAACTTAAAAAAAATGCACTCTCAAAACGTTTATTTTTTATGTAATTCCTACAGAAAAATAAAATGGTCTCTATTTTAGTTTTCTCCACATAGGTTTACGCTTTCCACATGGCTCTCTTTACTAAATGCTATAAGTCAAGCACTGTGCTAAGTCTTATGTTCATTTTTGCCATTTTATATTGTTTCTGTCTCACACACCTGCACAAATAATAATAATAATAATAATGTGTTTAAAATTCTCATTTTATCCCTTTCATAAAAAAATCAATTTGGTAATAACTATTTTTATACTCTTTACATAACATGCCATCAGATAAAAATGCTTTAGTATAAACACAGCTATAATTTAGTATTAAAAAAAAACTACATTCACACCAAGTGCATGAAAAATCCATTGAAATCTCAAGCTCTGGAATATCACTCCTGCTGCTAAATCTCATGTAATAACCTCTTGTTGATTCTAGGCATTCCTGCTGATCGTACCACCATTTATAATAGAGGTGAGCAGAGAAGTGGCATGTATGCCACCAAATCCAGCAATGCTCACATTTTTAATGTGCACTGTGATGTTAACGCAGGTAAAAGTTTACCTAAGAAAAAGGTGAACAGTTTGTTCGAGTTACTGTCAGCAACGCTGTGTTCTTTGTTCTGTACACATACATAAAGAAATGCATACAACATGAGTATTAATATAAGCCCAGTACTTGTATTTATCTATGTACTTATCCAGGATTCTCTATTTCTTCTGTAAAATAATCTGAAGTGACTAGTCTCTATAAGCTTACTAAGACAATATTCACTAGAGTCACTGTTCCTCGCAACTTTTATTTTTCTTGTGAAAATATTCAAGCAACAGGAAAGCATGAATCGTTAAAGAGACCAACACAATCTTTCTATTTGAATTCAACAGTAGTTACCATTTTGTCATTTTTTATACATACATGTACACAAATACATACTCTGCTGTGGTATTTGAAAGTAATTTTCCCTTAACTTTCTGGGACCATAATAAATAATACAACACATTATTGTAACATTAATAAACTATCTCACAAAGTCACCAACTAAAATCAACACTCTCTCTCAAAAAGGAAACAAAACTAAAACAGTATTTTCTGTATCTGTCAACACTAATCTACTACAATATACAATTTTTTCATTATATTCAGGTAGCTCATGGACATTAATTCAACGCAGAATAGATGGATCACAAAACTTCAATGAAACTTGGGAGAAGTACAGATATGGTTTTGGAAGGCTTGACGGTAAAGTGATTTCATTTAATCATTTATTTCACTTGTTACTTTAATATTTTTTAAGAACCTATTATGGACTGGGTATTGAGAATGTGCAATAAAAGAACCTTCGTAAAACTTACTAACAAATAATTACACATTTGTTATTAATTATACTTATTAAACTGTTATTTAAACTGTAATTACCACAATGAAATGTCTGTTCTTATTCTTATTACAATTAATTTGATGGTTTATCATTATAATTATTAAAGACAAGGTTGATTAAGTGCTACATGCTTTGATAAGTGGTGCTATGAATAAGCTACAAAGAGAACCACTGTTAGGACTCCCTATTCTACTCTCTTATTAACAGTTTAGATATCAATTAATTGGAGATCCAACAGGACAAGAAAACTGTCAGATATATAGAACAAATTTTAAAATTTCAATTATTTAAACATTATATATGTATATTATAGAATTTGAGGTTTAACATGAATTAGTTATTGCAATGCAAATTATTTCACTTGACCACTAAATAAACATAAAATAATTGAAATAAAAATAATGAATAGATGAGACCAGTAGATGGCATAAAGGTTATGTCACTGGACTCCCACGTAGTCAACTGCAGTTCGAATCTGGGACCCAGAGGCAGCTTAAAACTCACTCCAGGCACATGTGCATGCGTGCCCAGAATCCTGAGAGGAGAATGGAGAACAGATTGCGGCCTGGCCACCCCCTCCTTGAGGGTGATTTCTCACCCTCTGTCTCTCCTACAAGTGCACACACATTATAGCAAAAAAAAAAAAAAAAAAAAAAAAATCTCTAAAAAAAAGAAATAATAATAAATAGATATTTAGAATCCCAAAAGCAAACTGTAAAAATCTATGAATCATGTTTAAGTACCCACTTACCAAGTAGAAAAGTCCATTATTATATTACATTTTTAAACACTCAATACTATTTGACCATTTAAAAATTATATATTCCAACTACTAGATAAATAAATAACTAGAAGGAATGTTCAATAATATGTTTTATAGCTCCATATTTTCTAAAAATGATTGTAACCCAAATATTAAAAGGCTGGTAGTGAAGTCCAGAATAGTCACTGCTAAAAATCAAGCCATTTGTACTCTCATTTACCAGCAATCCTAAAAATGAAGTTTACACTAATTGAGCAGTAATAAGGAAATGTTGACTATTTTCACTGCATAGTTTAATAAAAAGGACTGTGATAGAGAAGAATCTATTTATATTTATGCTATTTATATTTTTTACTTTATATAAAAGTAATTGAACTAATGGAGAAAAGCTATTAAAGCCAAGTTTTAAAATTTATATATATATTTAGCCCCCTCCATTTTAATGACAGATTTTTGCTATAGGGCATGTGCACACGCCAGAGATAGAGAGAGAGACAGAGAGACAGAAAGCAAGACATCACCCCCAAGGGGGGATGGTCATGCCACAATCCCTTCGCCTCCATTCTTCTCTTGGGATTATGGGCACACACACACACACACACACACACACACACGTGCACCCAGCATGAGTTTTAAGCAACCAGGTCTGGGACTCGAACCACGGTTGACTACGTGGGAGTCCAGCAATGTAATCATTAAGCCATCTGATGGTTCCAGCTCCCCCTTTTTTTCCTATCAAGAAAACATATAAATCAACCAAATACCAAAAGTTAGGTCTATATTTGAGAATGATGATATCACTAGTATCCAAGTCTTTAGAAATACTTAACAAAATTCTTGACTTTATAAGGATATTATTAAATATCTAATAGTAAACCTGCTATATACAGGATGTAGAAGTAAGGTATTATTTTACTAATGACCAGACTTAAAACTATCTGTAATAGGGGGCCAGAAGTTAGCGTAATGGCTATGTCGCTGGACTCCCACATAGTCGACCGCGGTTCGCGTCCCGGATCCGGTGGCTTAAAACCCACGCCGGGCGCATGTGCGTGCATGCCCAAGATCCCGAGAGAAGAATGGAGGAGAAGGAATTGCCGTGTGGCCATCCCCTCTTGGGGGTGATTTCTCGCTTTCTGTCTCTCTGTCTCTCTCTGTCTGGCGAGTGCATGTGCCCTATAGTGAAAAACCTCTCAAAAAAAAAAAAAAAAAAAAAAACAAGAGTCTCTAAAATGACCAAGGGATTCAAGACTAAAATAACTCATTTACCTATACCAATAAAAAAAGTACTAAAAGTACCCAATCTGTACTTAACAATCCACAGATTTTTTAAACTTTTCTTTTCAGGAGAATTTTGGCTAGGCCTAGAGAAGATGTACTCCATAGTAAAGCAATCTAATTACATCTTACGAATTGAATTAGAAGACTGGAAAGACAACACGTATTATATTGAATATTCTTTTCACATGGGAAATCATGAAACTAACTATACAATACACCTGGTGAAGATTACTGGCAACATCCCCAAAGTACTCCCAGAACACGAAGATTTGAAATTTTCTACATGGGACCACAAAGCAAAAGAACACTTCAACTGTCCAGAAAGTTATTCAGGTACCTTTTTAAATGCAAACTTTGTTCTCAAATATTTAAAATGGCTTCCCACAGTATTAGCATTATCTACAATGTAAACTATTTAAAATCTTAATCCCAAATAAGCATTTTCTCTACAGGTAAAGATCTCTTAAGTATCACAGCAAAAGTGTTTATTCTAGTTCAACTAATTATTTTAACTCTAATTCTCAGATATTCTATTTCTGGTAATTTACAAGAGTCTTATGCAGCTTAGTTAAAATTGGAATACATAGATCTACATCACTGTAATATTTATAAGAAATGAAAATGGCATAAAGAGGTGTGGTATTATCTGTTGAAGATATTTCATAGTTTTATCAACAGTACTAGGGAGAAATGTTCACCTGTCGAAATATTCGAAATATCCATTTTGTAAGATAAATAATAATGTTATCGAATGTATGGAAGAAAATGAAATGAAAATAAATAAATAAATTTAATAAAAAGAAAAAAATGAAAATATTCTCAAGGTATGGGAAAATAAAATGACAGTATCTACATATGAGTTTGTATGCATCAAACTACATATCTATCTTTTTTAGGAGGCTGGTGGTGGCATGATGTATGTGGAAAAAACAATTTAAATGGTAAATACAACAAACTAAGAGAAAAATCTAGGCCAGAGAGGAGAAGAGGAATATTCTGGAAGTCTCAAAATGGAAGGTTATACTTCATCAAATCAACCAAAATGTTGATCCGTCCAACAGATTCAGCAAGTTTTGACTGAACTGAAGCAAATTAAAAGTGAATAATAACCATTAAACTCATCCCAAGATACTGTGGTTTAATAATCTAGTATTAAATCCTTAATTGTTTGATAAATCGATTTTAAAGTCATTATCAATTTAAGAGTAAACACATCATCACAACACCTCAAAAAACACCATTTACCTTTGTCAGTCAAAATTCTTATGGTATCAGCCCAGTCACACTGGTGCATAGCTGGTGTCATCGTTTGGGAAGCTGGAAGCCACATGGGAGGCCCGATTCAGTTACCAGGCCAACCTGAAGATGCTAGACATGATCGTGCAGGCCTCTCTAATCCCAACTAATTGGGAGGCTGACACAGAAAGGTGATGACACAGTAGTAGGACACTGTCAAAAATACCTCTCTATGCCTCCATCCATTTCTCACTCTATACCCTTTTTTTGCCCTCTCTCATAAAGGATTTCTTAAAAAACTGTAAAACTGTAATATCACTTGGTCATATGTTTTGTGATGTGGGAATCAATTTTAGATGGTATTAATCTAAATTAAAACGAATGGGTTAATTTTTAAATGATTTTTCAAAATAAAAACACCTACAAAAGAGGCTAGTTGGTGGCACTGAGGTAACACAACACTCTGTGATGCTGGTCCCATGTGAAAAGAGCTCAGGTTTGTGTCCAAAGGTCTCCCTACACATATCAGGCACATGCATGCATGCCCATGATCCCGAACACTAAAGCTGGGGGTGGATCACAGCATGAAGACCATTTGGTGGTGCCTACCTCACTCTCTCTTCCCCTCTCGTGGAAGAATTAAATCAACTTTAAAAAAAAGGGAAAGAACCTTACAAAGAGACTTTTAATTTAAAAGTTATCATGTGGGCTAACTAGTTTAAAAGATGAATAGGTCCTTGTTAAAATTCTAAACTTGAATAAATACAAAGGACCAATCACTGTATAGTTTTTAAATGTTGTAATATTATTAATTTCAATATTAAAATTCAGTCAGTTCAGAGTACATGTGAAAATTTGTAATATGAAGTTTAAAACTGATGCTTCAGTACACTATAAAATAATTTGAAATAAATATTTGATATGGCTTATTTAATGAAGCCAAATGAAGCAGGGTAAGACACTATACTGAAACAGTTTCACTATCTCAAATGCAGTAGATTATGATTACTAAGTCATATTGACTTTATTATCAGGTATGACTGTACCTTAAAGTACTTGTAAACTTATCTATACTGTATGCTTTCTATATATTTTAATCATTCATATGTGAAAACAGTAGTTTTAAAGGGATCTTGCCAGACTGTTATAAGAATGAATGTACCTGCAGCATCAAGGTAATAAAGCTTAATGATAATTTATTCCTACTGGATATACTGTGCATCTAAAACTTCTGTGTAAGTTTCAAACAGAACTGAAAATCATAAGTTATTGATTATTTAAACAGCCTGACAAGCATGTGTGTATGTTTAAAATACAATAAAGGCTCATTCCCTAAATTATAAAAAGTTTAAATTTTTGTAATATTTTTTACTGAAATCACAATACATGTATAATTATGCTATTTCTTTTTTATTTTTTTTTAGATTTTTGTTTTGATTATGCTATTTCTAATTTAAATAACTTAAATTCTAAATCCCCAAGGAATATCTCTAAGGAGAATTACTGTCTGTAACTCACAAATGGCACTTAATAAGTGAAGAAAAGATAGGGAACCAGCAGTTAGCGTAATGGCTATGTCGCTGGACTCCCACATAGTCAACCGCGGTTCGTGTCCCGGGCCTGGCTTAAAACTCATGCTGGGCGCGTGTGCGTGCGTGCCCAAGATCCTGAGAGGAGAAGGGACTGTGGCATGGCCATCCCCCCGGGGGGGGATTTCTCGCTTTCTGTCTCTATGTCTCTCTCTGTCTGTCTGGCGAGCGCACGCGCCCTATAGCAAAAACCTCTCAAAAGAAAAAAAAAAAAAAAAAAAAAAAAAAAAACAAGAAAAGATAGAAAAGTAAATCGTAAAAATTAAAATTTTGAAAAATAGTAATAAAAATTCCAAGAGCATCAAAGGTAATCAACTTACTTAATTTCTAGTGAATTACTGGGATTTCTTTTTTTATTTTAAATGTATTTATTTACATTAATTCACTGTACATCAACAGTATACAAAATGAGATTTTTCCATCCAGAATACACTGTATATTGGCTCAATCAAGGATATTACTGTATGTGTTACCATCAACAAATAATTTTCCATTTCTTTTTTCCTATATATTTTGCTTCTTTTTTTTTTTTGGAGAGGTTTTTCGCTATAGGGCGCGTGCGCTCGCCAGACAGAGACATAGAGACAGAAAGCGAGAAATCACCCCCCAGGGGGGATGGTCACGCCGCAGTCCCTTCTCCTCCATTCTCCTCTCAGGGTCTTGGGCACGCACGCACACGCACCCGGCGTGAGTTGTAAGCCACCGGGTCCGAGACGCGAACCGCGGTCGACTACGTGGGAGTCCAGCGACATAGCCATTACGCTAACTGCTGGTTCCCAATATTTTGCTTCTTTTTTCCTCCTGCTTGACTCCCTACCTTTCACCCTCTGCCACTACAAAGAGTTTACTCTGAAACAGTATGAATTTTACTGACAGCAAGTATACACACTTCATTTCAGGGTCACACACTATGTTATGATTTATTTACACACACTCTGGCATTCTAGAATCAGTCTGTTTTCATGCTTGTCTTTTCTTCCTAATCGCATAACTCATCAAAGTCAATTAACCATTAATCAAAAATGTATTCATTGGACTAGCCATGATGACAAGAGCAGTATCACAATACTGTGTAAGGCTGGGGGCAAGTGAGAGGCCAGGAATCAGATCCTGGACCAACTTGAACCAGTCAGGGATGGTAATGCATGCCTATAATCCTCGCTAACTGGGAAGGTGGGACAGGAGGAATATAGCAGTGAGACCCGTCAAGAATACCTCTCCCTCTTTCCCTCCTCGCATGTGTCCTCTCTCTCTCTCATTTAAGAAAAATAAAAGTATTCATTAACTAATCTTTATTATCTATTTTCCTCCTTTATGAAACCTGCCCCAAATTTGTATTCTTTTTTTTCTTTGCACCAAAGTAAATTCATAATTTAATTCTGTTTTTTTTACAAAAGCTTTTGAAGACCCTTTGTATTCAATTTTAAACATTTTCATATAATACAATAATATTAAACATGCTCTTTAGAGATATGGTTTTTCATTGAATAGTAAATTTACGAAATGTATCTATGAAGTTATATAAGGAACAATTCATTTACTTTTATTGATGTATGTTATAATACATGAGCATAATATAACTTTTTTTTCATAATGAAAATTTTAATTTTTTAAAAAAATTTGCTAGAGGGCACATGGACTTGCCAGAGCAGAGAGCCAGAAGGAATAGGGAAAGTAAGAAAGCACCCCTCGTTGGGGAACGATCACACTGCAATCCCTTCTCTGCTTCTGCTTCCAGTATTTTAGGCACACACTCATGCACCCCGGCTATTTTTCAAGCCTCCAGCTATGAAACTTGAATCATTAAGTCAGCCATTTGGGATCCAGCTGCCTTAACCACCTTGCCACTAGCTGGCCTGAAAAGTTAGATTTTTTAGGTTTATTTTCTCCATGAGCAAGAGAGAGCGTTTGCAACAGGGTCCCTACACTTTAGTCTACCCCAGTCTTCAACCAATCCCAGATCATAGACTCACACATGCCTGGCATACTCAGGGAAGGTCTCCAGACTAGAACTGCCTTGAAGAGTGTTGTACATTTTTCCACTGTACCACCATCTGGCCCTGAAGTATTTTATTTTAAATTTTAAGTGATAAACATACACGGAAAAGTGTACAGATCCCAAATGCAAACTTAGTGAATTGTTACAAATTGAACATTACAAACCAATCCAAGAAACCAAACATGGGGGCCAGCAGGTGGCATGGTGGTAAAGATGCTGAACTCTCACATGGCCTACCACAGTTCAAGTATTGAACCTGGCAGCTTGCTTTCTAACTTTCTCTCTCTTTCTCTCTGTGGTAAGCCTGTGTGCCTTGTAGCAAATTTTAAAATAATAATGATAAATAAAACTAAAAAATTATTTAGGAAAGAAAGGAACAAACAAACAAATAGAACAGGACCAACACACAGAAGCCACCCTTTAGCTTTCTAAACTCCACGAAGATAACAACCATACTTGCTTGTAATCCAAAGATTAGTTTTATCTATTTTTTAATGTGATATAAATGAAACAATATAGGATATATTCTTTTGATTTTGACTTCTTTCCCTCAACATTTTTTTCTTTTTTTTTATTTCATTTTCTTTTATACATTCAATCACATTATTTGGCTTACAAAGTGAATATTTCAAGAGGTGAACATTTCTCCAGTTGATAAAACTATAAAATATCTTCAACAGATAATACCACATTTCTTTGTCCCATTAATGCTTTGCCTCCCTATTTTTCTTCTAAATGTCCTTCCTCAGACCCTACTTTTTCACACATACTATATCTGGTATGTACATCCACATACTGTGTTTCTATATCCTTTAGTCAATCAGTTTCAATCCCTACTTAATATATACCGAGTGTCCGCACTCTATGACCAAATTTGTATTCTTCTATATGATCTTATACCTAGGACAATCAAATTTCCTTATTTTTTCCCCATCACTAACAACCACAAAAATTACATTTATGTATGTACTGAGTAATTATGCAACACAGCAGTTTTAAAAACTAAAAAAGAAAATGGCCAAACATTGGCCTTTTTATCAAAGTCCAAAGTATTCTCTTAGCAAACCAATTAAGGTAAAATTACCCAATTGGCATGAAATGCACAGGTGGAGGTCAAAAAGGCAGTATTAACAATCTCTTGGTAAGCCTTTTAAAAAGAGGTTTCAGGTTGACTCCATGGCACAGTGGAAATATGCTACTCCCGAGAACCTGGATCTCACAGGTGACCGCAGTTCAAATCCCTGGCCGGGTCAGCCTGAAACATCCCAGCCTCTGTCAAGTGTCTGGGGAATGACAGGCTGGAGGACTGGAGGGAGGGGATTGCCATGTAATCAGTCCTGTGGCGGGTGCTCACCTCTCTCCTCTCATATGTACACGTTCTACCATGAATAAAGAAAACAATGTTTTTTACATTTTAATGAGATGTCCATGACATTTTAGAAAATGCAAAATTGGGACCAGCACATGGCATAATGATTACATTGCTGGACTCCCATGTAGTCGACAGCGGTTCCAGTCTCAGACCTGGTGGCTTAAAACTCATGCCAGGACTGTGTGTGCCTGCCCAAAATCCCGAGAGAAGAAGAGAGAGGGGAATTATAGTGTGGCCATCCCCTCAGGGGATGATTTCTTGCTTTATGTCTCTCTGATGAGTACATGCGCGCTCCATAACAAAAATCTCTCAAACCAACCAAAAAAGAAAATACAGAATTAAGAATTTATTTAAAAACATAGAAACTGCTTTTCTAAATTCACGTTTAGCCCTAAGAACAGATATATACCTAAGAAAATAATTAAGAATATTTGAAAGCACAATAAATGACAACCTTATAGATATAAGGTTATAGTAATTTATCCTCAAATAAACAACCAAGCCTCTATTTTTATAGCCAATAAATGAGAATAATCATAACCCTATCAAATCTACTTCATAAAGTTCTAATCAAGCATCTGAGCGCTTCTATGAACTCTGAAGTTCTAAACATATATATACTTCTGGATTTTTTTTTATGTTTTTGCCATGGGGTACATGCACTCACCAGAGAGAGACAGAGAGAGGGAAAATGAGAAATCACCCCAGAGAGGATGGCTACACCACAATCCCTTCTCCTCTATTCTCGTGGGATTTTAGGGCACGCAGGCACACGCAGCCAGCATGATTTTCAAGCTGTAGAGTCCAGGACTCAAAGTGCAGTGGGCTGCATGGAAGTCCAGTGCCTTAACCACAACACTACCTGCTGGCCCCACAAACATACATACTTTTAAAAACTGGATCATGGAGATCAATCTTCACAATACTTTATGTAAATAACCTACATAAATGCTTCCTAACAAAATACTCTAATTCTCAGGAGAGGAGACCAAAACTAAAAATTTACTTTTATTTCCTAGAAATCTGAGATAACACTTCATCACCTTCAGATTCAAGCCCCTAACTTAAAAACTAAAATGTTAAGCAACAGAGCTCTCAAAAATATTTACAGTTAGATGGGACCAGCAGTTAGAGTAATGGCTATGTCGCTGGACTGCCATGTAGTCAACTGTGGTTTGAGTCTCAGACCCAGTGACTTAAACTCACACCAGGCGCGTGTGTGTGCATGCCCAAGATCCTGAGAGGAGAAAGGAGAAGGGATTACAGCATGGCCATCCCCCCGGAGGGGTGATTTCTCACTTTCTGTCTCTCTGTCTCCTTCTGTCTTTCTGATGAGCACAAGCGCCCTATAGCATAAACCACTCAAAAAAAAAAAAAAAAAATATATATATATATATATATATATACATATATATATTTATAGTTTAAACAAGGAAAATAAGATACAGTAAAAGTCAGAGTGTCATATCTAGGGCATTATCAAAATAGCAGAGTATCAAGCAGTGGCTTGAGACATCGATGAATATTAAATAAAAATAAATACTATTTAAAGCAGGATATGAAAAATGTAAATGGAAAAAAATGCTTCTTGATTTTCAGTACTGTGCACATGAAGGTTTTACTTCCTTAAATCATGACTGTAGGAAAATCATAACAGTATTAGATGTACATAGAAACTATACATATTTTTATAGAATTATTTAATTTTATTTATTATTATTATTTTTTAATTTGACCAGAGAGAAACAGAGAGAGAAAGGGATAGCAAGAAAGTCACCCACCCATAAAGTCTGGGACTTGAACTATGGATTGCCATGTGGGAGTTTAGCACCTTAACTACCATACCACCTGCTGGCCTTGAAACTACACATATTTTTACCTTTTTTTTTTTTGGAGAGGTTTTTGCTATAGGGAGCGTGCGCGCGCCAGACAGACAGAGAGAGACATAGAGACAGAAAGCAAGAAATCACCCCCCAGGGGGATGGTCACACCGCAATCCCTTCTCCTCCGTTCTCCTCTCGGGATCCTGGGCACGCACGCACACGCGCCCGGTGTGAGTTTTAAGCCACCGGGTCCGGGACGCGAACTGCGGTCGACTATGTGGGAGTCCAGCGACATAGCCATTACGCTAACTGCTGGTTCCCGAAACTACACATATTTTTATATTACAAGTGTTATAGCTATCTCAAAATAGTGTTGATGCTTATTACTACTTAGAAAACATAATAGTTTTCAGATCTGAAGCTAGACCTTGTTGCTTAATTCATTAGTAAAGAAATACAACTTTAATATTTTGATTCAATGTTATAGATTTCCTTTGTTATCCTATATTTTATGTTGTGCATTTAAAAACATTACAAAAACAACAAGACCATCACAAAGAACCATGGAAGGAAAAAAGAAAATCAGGAACCCAGCTCAAAAGGGAGACCTCTTGTCCTATAATAATCTAGTTTAAAAACATGGGGGCCAGCAGGTGGTGTGTGGTTAAGGGCACTGGACTCCCACATGGCCGACAACGGTCCGAGTCCCAGACCTGGCGGCTTGCTTTCTCACTTTCCCTTTCTCTCTCTTTCCTCTCTGGTCAAATTATAAATGAACAAACAAAGTTAAGTAAAATAATTCTTTAAAAAAAATAAAAATAAAAACATGAATTACATGACTCTTGTGTCATAAAGTAAACAGTATACATTTGCTTAGCCTAACTGTCCTGGGTGTTCCTAGAAATAAAATTTAGGAAATAAATAAATAAGCTTATTAAAATATTAAAATATTTTATTAAAATATTAAAATATTCAAAACTGATGAGTATAAAATTATAAAGAAATCATAAACATTTCATTTGTTGTTGTGGCTAATTTTCTTTTTTTTTGGAGAGGTTTTTCACTATAGGGCACGTGCACTCGCCAGACAGACAGAGAGAGACATAGAGACAGAAAGCGAGAAATCACCCCCCAGGGGGGATGGTCACGCCGCAATCCCTTCTCCTCCATTCTCCTCTCAGGATCTTGGGCACGCACACACACGCGCCCGGCATGAGTTGTAAGCCACCGGGTCCGAGACGCGAACTGTGGTCGACTATGTGGGAGTCCAGCGACATAGCCATTACGCTAACTGCTGGTTCCCGTGGCTAATTTTTTTTTTTTCTTTTTCTTTTTTTGGGAGAGGTTTTTGCTATAGGGCGCGTGCACTCGCCAGACAGACAGAGAGAGACAGAGAGATAGAAAGCAGGAAATCACCCCCCAGGGGGGGTGGCCACGCCGCAATCCCTTCTCCTCCATTCTCCTCTCGGGATCTTGGGCACGCACGCACACGCGCCCGGCGTGAGTTTAAGCCACCGGGTCCGGGACTCGAACCGCGTTCGACTATGTGGGAGTCCAGCGACATAGCCATTACGCTAACTGCTGGTCCCCCGTGGCTAATTTTTTTAAAGAGATTTTTACTATAGGGCATGTGCACTTACTGGAGAAAGAGAGAGACAGAAAGAGAGGCAGAAAGTGAGAAATCACCCCACAGGGGTATGGCCATGCCTGAATTCCCTCTCCTGCATTCTCCGCTCAGGATATTGGGCATGCATGTACATGTACCCAGTGTGAGTTTCAAGCCTCCAGGTCCTCGAACCAAGGATGGCCATGTGGGAGTCCAGACGTTGTGGCTAATTTTTAAAAAAATCACCTGCCAGGGGTCCAGCGGGTGGCATGGTGGTTAAAGTGCTAGACTCAGGGCCAACAAAGGTTTGAGTCCCAGATCTGGCAACTTGCTTTCTCACTTTCTCTCTGGTGAGTACATAGGCCCTTTAGCAAATCAAAAAATAATAAAAATGAACTAAATAAAATAAACTTTAAAAAAGTTATCTGCTAGAAATACATACTGAAGGATCGGTAGCTAAAGTGATATGATGTCTAGGCTTCACTTCAAAATAATTTTTAAAATAAGGACAAGCAATAGACGAAACAAGAATGACAGTGTTCTCTTTATTTTTGTAATCACCGCAGTTTTTCATAATGAAAAGTTTAAACTACATTCAGATTAGTTCACGGATAACAGATTTATTAGGGATTATTAAGAGATGTATGGGGTATAATACTAATTACTATGGTCCAGATCAAAATCAACTTTCTTTTTGTTCTTTCACTGATAACTACCGAATCTGAACTGCTGCATTCATTCTAACATTCACTAGACAGAAAAGTAAAGACACTTAAGTTTAATATGTGATTACAATATATAATTGTAATATTGTAATATATCATTGTATTGTAATTTGTGATTATAATACATTATTACATTAATAATAATGACAACTAAGGCTACTGTTGGGGAAGAGGCTAACCCTAACCATCCTGCCAAGAATATCATGTGCTTTGAGGACACATCTCTTGAAAACTGATTGTCAATAAAACATTTGCTCAATTAGATGTACCTTGATCTATTACAACTCAAATGCAATAGCAGTTGGTCAAGTACCAGTCGGGAACGTAAGTAACACTGCACACCATTTATTACCAAACTTGCCGAAATTCAATATAGGATATTTTTTTCTACCAGTAGGAAAGGGCTTTTTATTTGACTATCTTATTGAATGTGTGTACTAGTATTTTTTTTTCCTGTGGTACCATGATGGCGTAAGTGTTTCCCTGATAAAGCAGGCATCTGATGGAAACCCACCCATCTGGCACAACAAGGACGATGCCATTCATTGTCACCGCTAGAAACTACCATGTCTCTGCATATCCTCATTTACCCCTTTAGAAGATCTGAAGAGACAAGGTCTCTCCCAGATTAACCCTCTCCAAAATGAAGTGACCGACCATGTGTGGGGAAAAAATAGTCTGTTATTTAAATGTGAAAAATCTCTAATTTCATGTCTATTTTAACAATAGATTTTCTTAACGTCTTTAAAAAATAAAACCAATGTCTTTAAAAGCATGTGCTTTTTTATATCTAAATAATAAAAATAACAAATTAGATTAAAATACACCTTTTTTAGACAGCTTTTTCTAAATTGTCTAATAATGAACATAAAAACTGAAAGTGAACAGTGTTAAGTAACAGGAAATGGGTCATTTTCAGAATACAGTTCTTTCTACTACGGTTACTCACATCAGTAAAATGCTTCTTTCACATCAATGCTTGAGTCTATCTATGCTATACCATTCATTCTCCCTCTATTTAGATAATAATTTTATCTTTTTTACTCTTTGAGATGCTTTATAATCCTTTCAAGTTTCTTACTCAGTATAGTATGCAAATATTCTCTTAAAACCCATGTTAAAAAATACCCAAATTCCTAGTTTGTTCAGGTAAAAATTTGAACCCTCTGGAATTTCTGCTTTGTCATTTGTAAAATAGGAATAATTACACTGGTTTCGTGCAGGCTGCTATGCAAAGTTAGTGAAATTATGGTTATTTCTCAACTAAAAGTAGTTCTGTATCAATGTTATCTTCTTTCTTAACATTATTCATTGAGAAAAAAATACACATACATCTGTGTATTATCCTAAAACATTCCTGAGAATGCAAAGTGAGTAGAAATGAGCTAGAAGATTAGCATTATCCTGATCCAGCACAACCTTTCAGTTAGAAAATATTTATGAAACATTCTGTAAATTATTGATGTTATTTGTATGTCACCTGTAATCTGTCAAGGTTGTCATACATCTCCTATTGTCATTCCAAAGCCACTTTTATCTATGCTAGACTTTCTAGATATATTTAAGGACTTTTAAAGGGCTTTTTATTTTATTTTTTATTAGTTTTCTGCTACAGAGCTCATGCACTCAACAGAAAGGGGGAGAGAGGAAAAAAGGGGAAGAGACCACCCCCAAGAGGGATGGTCATGCTTTAATTCCTTCTCTTCCATTCTTCTCTCAGGATTTGGTGCATACATGCACATGTGCCTGACGTATTTTTCTTTTCTTTTCTTTTCTTTTTTGGAGAGGTTTTTCCTATAGGGCAAGTGTGCTCGCTAGAAAGACAGAAAGAGACAGAGAGATAGAAAGAGAGAAATCATCCCCCCAGGCGGGATGGCCAGGCCGCAATCCCTTCTCTTCCATTCTCCTCTCGGGATCTTGGGCACTCACACACACGCGCCTGGTATGAATTTAAGCCACCGGGTCCGGGGCTTGAACCACAGTCGACTACATGGGAGTTCAGCGATACAGCCATTACGCTAACTGCTGGCCCCAAAACTACAAGATATTATTTAACTACAGTCAGAAGTGTTATGATCCAAAACAAAAACAAACAAACAAACAAAAAAACAAAGACAAGTGTTAGCACATGAAAAGGGTACCCTCCTATGCTGTTAGTGGGAATGTAAATTAGTACAACCGCTGTGGAAAACAATACAAAAATTCCTCAAAAACCTACAGATAGAACTACCATATGATCCACTAACCCCACTCCTTGGTATTTACCCAAAGGACAGGAAAACTATCAGAAAAACACCTGCGCATCTATGCTTATTGAACATTAAACACAACTGCTAAAACACAGAACCAACCTGGTGTCCTAAAACTGATGACTGGGTTGAAAAACAGTGGCAAATATAATACTATGGTGTATTACTCAGCTCTAAGAAATGATGAGACCCTATTATCTAATTCAAAGTGGACGAATACAGAAGATACAACATTGAGTGAAATGAGTCAGACTTTGAAAGATATACACTGTATATCTCTATTCAATTTGTACCAAATATTTGCACAGTATGGCAGAAATGGAAAGATCTGAATATATGATAGTAGAGATAAGTGTAGATACCAGAAAGTAAGGGAGGGGAGTGTATGGTACAGAGTGGGTGGTAAGGGTGGGTTTGAGGTGCAAAAGGAAGAAGGATGTAACAGACAAAAAAAGTTGGAAAAAATATATCTATATATTATTAAAACAGCCTGTAACTTTTTACATAATATCTGTGTAAACAATAAAGATAGTGAAAAAAATTTAAAGCCTTCAAAGGCAAAATAAAACACAAAGAATTAGACATCAGAATCATACTGAACTGTTAAAAAAGCACCACTAAAGAGACCAGCAGATGGCATAATGATTACATCGCTAGACTCCCACATAGTTGACAGGAGAGCCTACACAACTTAACTGAACAAAAGTGAGGGGTAAGGAAAGAAAACACATTACGATAATTCTGGAAGTTTGGGCCACGGGAACTTAGTAAATGGTGGTGAGATATAAGGATGGAAACACAAGGTTCTGTTTTAGAATCACGTGTCTGGAGCTACCCTGCTGAGTATCCCAACAGATATATCAAGTCATAGTCTTAACATTCACAAATAAAAGGAGCATGGTTCATAAAAGTACATACAAATGGTATCCCTGCAGTTACATAGTATTCAGCCTGAAAAGTTATATCCAACAACTTCATGTCAAGTATTTTCTAGGTAGTAAATACTCAACAAAGTTTATCAATTGTTAGAACATAATATAAAAGCTGGCAGGTGGCAAGGTGGTTAAGGACGCTGGACTCCCACATGGTCGACCATGGTTTGAGTCCTGGACCAGGTAGTTTGCCTCCTCACTTTCACTCTCTCTCTCTCTGTCTCTCTCTCACTGTCTCTCTCTAGTCTAATTACAATAAATAAATAAAGTTAAACAAAAGAGTTCTTTAAAAAAAAAAACATAGAGCATCAGTTCATGCATAATACTAAAATTTTCTAATAAAAACATTTAAGAAGATAGTAATTAGAAATTCAAATATTTTAACCTGACAGCCCAAGAATCAAATGTTAGCACTACCACACTAAAGTGTGATGCTCAGTAAAATTTTTAACCTCTTTAATACCTCCGTTTACACACCTCTAAAATGAAGGTAACACCCGCCTTAAACTATGAGGACTAAATAAGATAATGTATAGTATATAAGGTAATTAACCGTACTCTTGGCACATAGTAAAGGCTTAATACATTGCAACTATTAATAAAACTGTGTGGTTAAGAGGATAAGTAACAAAGCTACATAAAATTTTTGGAGAATTTCAAAATAGTTTCACTTTAACATTAAAATATATAGTATCTTAGTTCAGAATTAAAATTAAAAACCTCTTACCTATAAGTAGTGTTTGGAACATAGACATCCCTGGCAGGAAACTCTAAAATTTCTCTGGTAGGTCTAACACGACTGTCAGGGTAAAGTTTCACTTGAAGCAGCTCTGGAGTTAGGCAATAATAAGGATTTTCAGGTGCGGGAGAAATGTCTATCTTCAGCTGAGCTGTATATGAAAACATATTATAAAATCAATGTAAGCATAATAAATATCCACATTAAAAATGTTTTTGGAATTGTTTAGATCCTATTCCTGTAAGAAGCCTAGGTAGAATACTACAGAAACCAAATATCTCAGATATCAAAATCATTTCATTTTACCAAGTTTCAAACTTAAAAGTTACTGACACAGACATAAGTGAAAAATAATAAATGCTGAGACTAGCAGATGACATAATGGTTATGTCGCTGGACTCTCATGTAGTTGACCAGAGGTTGAGTCCCAGACCCAGCAACTTAAAACTCACACAGAGGATGTGTGCGTATGTGCCCAAGACCCCAATAGGAGAATGCAGGAGAAGGGATTGCAATGTGGCCATCCCCCGGGGGTGATTTCTCACTGTCTGTCTCCCCGGTGGGCACATGCATCCCATAGCAAAAATCTCTCTCTAAAAACTAAATAAACGTTTATTGAATGAATAGCAAGGAGAAAAAAGAAATAAAGGAAAATAAAAAGCAAAAACAAAGAGAGAGGTTCTAGCATAGGAATAAGTCAGCATTTCCAAGATTAAATGATTTCATTTGGCCTTTGGCATAGCAGACTTCGAAACAGTTTTATTATAGAATGGTTTATTCTGACCATAATATATATCTGTTTCTGAAATATTTATCATCCTACATGTATTTTTTTCCTTTAAAAATAATTTTTAGCTACAATATTATTCATCATTCTCATTTCAGTATTCAAATGATCAAAATTGCTAAATTCTGCATCTGAAGTATTAGCCCATGTGACAGTTAATAAGAATGAAAGGTATTAAGTGGCGAAAAATGTATGGACCAGAGCTCAGTTATTTCCATCTTCCCAGTAGAAGTTAAAAAGTTTTTTAAAAAAAAATCATAATTACAAATAATGTATTAGTCCCTACAGCAAAAACCTCTCAAAAAAAAGAAAAAAAAAATAATGTATTAGTGATAATAATAGTTGTAATCATATCTACTCAAATTTTAAAAATACCTGTAATAGGTCTTAGTCGCCGTAAGACAGAAGATGGCCTTCTCATATCAGCAAGAAATTTGTACAGATCTTCATCACTTAAGCGATCTCCTTCCTGATTTCAAAGATAAAGAAAAAAGCACTCAATAAAATATCGTAGATGGAATACAAATTTACATAGTTTTTAATAAGCACGATCTTCTTACAATGTAATCAGAATAAAAATAAAATTGAATTATGGTTATAAGTAAATATCATCCTGACTTGTTTCATTATTTTTTGTACCTTCAAATTTTACTAAAATGTATGGTACTAGTATCTTTTTATTTTATGTATAGCCAATTATCTATGACTATAACACAAAACAGAATACCCTAAAATAAACAAAACCAATCTAACTTGCAGTAGATGAAAAGGAAAAAGATATGGCGAAACATAAAATAGAACCAAAAAAGCAAAGTAAAATAAAATATATGGTAAGTCTTATAAATTTGTCACATGAGTTAATATTTGTCTTTTCAACTTTATATTACAAAATTTTCCAAGCACAGAAACCTACAGCTTTGGTAAACTTTAAGGAAAAAAGGAAAAAACAGAGGAAGGGTGGGGGTGGGGGGAATAACCCATTATTTAGGAAAAACACAACTATCCTGATGCTAAGACAAAAAAGAAAACTCCAAAAGGACCTCAATCAAAGGGGAAAGAGACAAAAAAAAAAAAAAAAAAAAAAATTCATAATGACAAAAGACAATGAAAAAACACACTATATCTATTTTTCTTTTCAGAGAGATTTTTGCTACACAGCACATATGCTTGCCAGAGAGACAGAGAGACAGAAAGTGAGAAATCACCCCCCAGGGAATGGCCACACTGCAATCTTTCCTCTTCTATTCTCCTCTAGGGATTTTGGGCACGTATGCACACACGCCTGGCGTGAGTTTCAAGCCTCTTGGTCCATGACTCGAACTGTGGTGATGGCAGTCCAGTGACATAACTATTCCACCATTTGCTGGTCCTAAAACACACTATATCTGTTAATGTAAAAAATTTAATTTAACACTTTTTTCCTTAAAATAACTTTTAAAATTAAAAAAAAAAAACAATTATTTAATTTTATTTATCATTATTATTTTTTAATCTGCTATAGGGCATGTGCACTCACCAGAGAGACAGAGGGAGAGAAAGAAAATGAGAAAGCAAGTGGCCAGGGCCACGACTTGAACTGCAGCCAGACACGTGGGAGTCTAGTGCCTTAAGGGCAATGTCACCTGCTGGCCTCAAAAATCTATTCTTTTTTTGGGACCAGCAGTTAGCGTAATGGCTATGTCGCTGGACTCCCACGTAGTCGACCACAGTTCGAGTCCTGGACCTAGTGGCTTAAACTCATGCCAGGCGCGTGTGTGTGCATGCCCAGGATTCTGAGAGGAGAATGGAGAAGGGATTGCGGTGTGGCCATCCCCCCTGGGGGGTGATTTCTCACTTTCTGTCTCTCTGTCTTTCTCTGTCTGTCTGGCGAGTGACCGTGCCCTATAGCAAAAAAAAACTCTCCAAAAAAAAAAATGTATTCTTTAATTGAAGAGTCAAGTCAGTCTTTAGATTTATCTAATCGGCCTTTTGACATTTTACTGTCTTTAATACATTTTTCACATACTGTCCTTTTGGTAATTAACATACTTTAACTTACATTACTATGAGCTCACATTGAACCATATCCCATTTGTTATTTTTTTAAAGAATTATTTTATTTAGAGACCAGCAATTGGCGTAATGGCTATGTCACTGGACTCCCATGTAGTCAAATGCAGTTAGAGTCCTGGACCTGGTGGCTTAAATTCACACTGGGTGCATGTGCGTGTGTGCCCAAGATCCCGAGAGGAGAATGGAAAAGAAGGGATTGCGGCATGGCCACCCTCCCGGGGGGTGATTTCTCACTTTCTGCCTTTCTCTCTCTCTGGCAAGCGCACGTGCCCTACACCAAAAACTTCTAAAAAATAAAAAGAATTATTTTATTTAACTTTATGTATTTATTTATTTATTTTAACTTGATCAGTGAGGAACAGAGTGAGAGAGAGAGATAGGGAAAGTGAGAAAGCAAGCTGCCAGGTCTGGGACTCAAACCACAGCTGGCCATGTGGAAGTCTAGCATCCTTAACCACCATGCCATCTGTCAGCCCAAGTCCCATTTGTTATTACCTTCTATGCAGGGTATAGAACTGATCTCCTTGTATTCCATTATTTAGGAAAAAGATTTTTAGTTTCTATGAGGGTTACAGGTTTTTGTTAATACTCTAAAAATAGCTTTTAGTTTTATTAAGTTATGAAATTTGATTTTATGAAGGTTTTTCCCAGTTAGTACATATGACTAATTATTGTAAATGTTCCATAAGTTGCTGAAATAGTGTATTTTCTCCTCTGGACTACGGAATTAATACAGATCTTTAAAGACTCATTCATAATACCTTCAGATTATCTGCAGATTTAATTCTGTCTTCCTAACCTGTTACATTACATTGCCGGCCTCCATTCTTTATTCCCTAGTTGTTTACATGCCTTTTGGTAGTGGGGTAGAATTCTGTCCCCTAGACTTGGCCATGTGCCTTGCTTTTGGCAAGCAAACATGTTGTAGGGACCTGAAGGGCCAAATGGTGGTGCAGGGGTAAAACACTACGCTCCGTGAGGCTAACTCACTTGGGAGGGTTCCAAGTTTGTGTTCAGATATCGCCCTGTGTACACCAGGCACATGCAAGCCCATGATCCACAGTGGGCTAAGGCTGGATTGCAAGGTCAAGACCTGTTTGGGCTGCAGTCTCTCTGTCTCTTTATATCTCACTCATGGAACAAATAAACTCAAAATAAGAAGAAGCAGAGGCTTAAAAAGATTTGTCTAGTGTAATGGAGCTTGTCCTCATGCTTGAATTTCTGTCATTGGCTATGAGATATGACCAACCTAGTCTCTCAGAAAAGCAGAAGTCAAAAGACGAGAACTGAGCTCTGATGTTTCAGTATTCCCAACAGAAGTCACTTTAGATCAGCTGATCCCACTCAACCTCCAAACATGTGAATGAGCCTAGAGCATCCCTATTCTACATTTCTTTTTTTCCAAAGAGAGATCTTTAAAAAAAAAAAAAAAAAAAAAAAAAAAGGATAACATCTGTGCTCACCAGAAAAATTGAAAGACAGAAAACAAGACATTACTCCTCCAGCAGGGATGGCCATACTGCAATCCCTTCTCCATCATTCTCCTCTATGGATTTTGGGCATGCATGCACATATGCCCAGCATGAATTTTAAGCCACCAGGTATGGGATTCAAACCGCAGTTGACTACATGAGAGTCCAGCAACATAACTATTATGCCATCAGCTGGCTCAACATTTTTTATTTGTTATTTTGTACTCTTACAGCAGTAGAAAACTGAATACAATTGTCAACAAATAGAACAATGTTTTGAAAAACTACTGTGCTGATTTCTGTTTTTAAATTTCCATGAAATTCTTTTATTAATAATTATTTAACTTAATTCATTATTATTTTATTTTAATTTGCTATAGGGTATATATGCTCACCAGAGAGAGAGAGAGCAAGAAAGCAAGCCATCTGGTCCGGGACTCAAACCATGGGTGGTCATGTGGGAGTCCTGCACCTTCACCACCACATCATCTGCTGGGCCAACCTCCATGTACTTTTAATATCATTGGCTTGATACATTTCAAGTCTATACATAAACTAACTCATGTCTACTATATCCCAATTGTGGATAGTGCCCTCACACACTAAAGCATAAAACAAAACAAAATTGCCTTCTGTGTCTCAGAGGAAATGTGCACTGTGATTTCTACTGTATTAACATGGCAATCTCTGCTTTACTGAATTTGCATTTGTCTGAGTTATAATTTTCCAGCTATTTAAGTATACTGACACAAAAAGAACATGCTCATAGTTAACATTTTAAAAACATACAGAACTGAGCAAAATAAAGCACATATGCTCCGTACGCCCAACAATCATTTAAGTTTTCAGAATCGCTTTGTCCTAATTTCTAGTTACCAATATTCAAAACAATGCCTGGTACATGATGAATGCTCAAAATGTACTGGCTGGATAAATAAGTGAAGAGTGAACATTTTTTTTCATTTAAGTTTCCAATACCAATTCAATGTTAAAACAGACTGAAGAAATAAAAAGAGAGCTATAGCACTAAAAGCAGAAGCGACATAGCAGATGAATACAGAGAAGGGAAAATGACACCTGCAGTTTGTGTCACTATGTCAGGTATATCTACTGCCCTTTTTCCACAGCTATGTTTGGCCTATTACTTGATGCAAATAATATGCAAATGGCTTCCTTCTCCAAACTTTCTCCTTTTCTATTTTCCTTTTTTTTTTTTTAGATTTTTGTCATAGGTCACATACATTCACCAGTTAGAGACAGAGAGAGGGAAAGTGAGAAATCACCTCCCAAAGGGGATGATCATGCTGCAGTTGCCTCTTCTACATTCTCCTTTTGGGATTTTGGGCATATGCACACGTGCACCCAGTGTGGTTTTCAAGCCATCGGATCCAGGACCTGAACCACAGCCGGCCATGTGGGAGTCCAGTGCCTTAACCACTATACCACCTGCTGGCGCCGAGATTTTTTCTTTTTATACTGTCCATAACAGAAAGAACTTTACCATTTCAATTGCTTATCAACTACTTTTCTGTTCAACTAGTGTCTCTTGGAGTGGCTGCCTGTGAATACTACTGACATATAACAGTAAAGGGGGCTTCAACTCAAGGCAAGTTTCTACCTCAACACTTGCCGTCTCAAGTTATAAGGTGTCAGTAAGCCAGGTTTTCCTCCTCTTACTCAGAATAACACCTCAGTAGATAGAATTCTAGGAAAAACTTTAGCATTTTTCCTTAATCTACTCTAAAACACACTGATGATATACTCCTCCAGTTTGTCATACTAAAACAAGTTTTCTTCCCATTCTTATATGGTTCTGGTCATCTGGTCACTAATAATAAAGACTTTCAAAATTTTCTGAATTTGATTCACAGTATAAAATTCATTTTACATCAAAATCCAGTATACAAATAAATATACATAAACCCTAACAAAAACTGGGGGGAGGGGGATCCCTAAAGCAGCATTAAACATCACTACATGCAATATAATATTACTTTTCCCACTCTATTGATATTTTGTTGTTGTTGTTTTGTAAGTTGGGTGTTATCTACTAAACCGATTTCCATTACTAATAGATCATAACTGGCATTTAAAAAATACTAATTTATGGAGGCCAGCAGGTGGTGTGGTTAGGGGCGCTGACTCCCACATGGCCAACCACAGTTCAAGTCCCAGACCTAGTGGTCTGCTTTCTCACTTTCTCTCTCTGTCCCTCTCTGGACAGAGGAGGAGAGAGAGAAAGAGAGAGAGGTAATTTTTTTAAACATTTAAAACAAAAATACTAATTTGTGGAGCCAGCAGGTGGTGTGGTGGTTGAGTAGCTGGACTCCCACGTGGCCAATGACAGTTCAAGTCCTAGACCTGGCAGCTTGCTTTCTCACTTTCTCTCTCTCTGTCCAAATTAAAATACATAATAATAACAAATAAAATAAAATAAATAAATAATTCTTTAAAAAATATTGGTTTGACCTATGACTTGAAATGGAGGGAGCAGATTTGCAGAAAGTAAAATATCTTCGCTTAAGAAACTCTTGGATCTATAAATTCACCTTCAAAAATTTAACATTTGACAGCCTTTGGCATAGAAAATGTACTACTAGGGCCTGAAAGTTCTAGTCTACATTCTGCAGATTATGGTAGTTTAGGTTGTAAACACTTGGGTAGGAAAGACAGATGTAGATACACACTCATTAAAAAAATTCACAAACCATCAATGTTAACCAAAAGTTACACTATTAAAATTGAGCAATAGGATATAGGTATGAGAGATTAATTTTGGTAGATTTATTAATCAAGGTCAACATTTAAATATAATACATTTAAAACAACAGGCACAATATAAATTAATTCTTAGTCTTATAGTTTTTTTTATTATTCTTTCATTCTTAAAATTTTTAAACTTCTTGAAATCTCACACATGTATATATATATATATATATATATATATATATATATATATACACACAGTACAATTACTACTTTTCTAAAATTAAAACAAATTTATGTACAAACAACCTCCCAGAATTCCTACATGACAGAACAATACCTGCTTAAAAAAATTTGTCACTGTGAGAGTTGCAGGACGAAAGCTGGTCAGGTTACAAGCATCATCTCCACTTGTTGTCCTTTCAAGTGATCGTCTGCCAACAATACTAGAATTCCTCCTCTCTGACCAAGACCCTTTTCGTTCTACCAAGGAAAAAGAAATGAGATGTTCATTTTTTATATAATTTAAAATTTGTTTAGAAAGAGCTTTCCAAACATGGAGAAAATAATCCACTCAGCCTGTATATTAGAATAGAAGGATTTTACTTCTGGAGACATTAGTAAAAAGGCACTATGGCCAAACCTTCTGGCTCTCTTTTTATAACTTCACCAGTAAAAAATGGACTCTCTAACATGCAAAGGTTTGTAAAGCAAAAGAAACAATAATTAGAGTGAAGAGACGACCCTTGGAATGGGAGAATATATCTGCAAACACTCCTTCAAATAAGGAACTGATAACCAAAATATACAGGGAACTCAAGCAGCTTACCTGCCCCCCAAAAAAATCCAACTAAAAGATGGGCAAAATAATTGAACAGACAATTTTCTAAAAAAGACATACAAACAGCCAAAAAGCATGTGAAAAAATGCTTACCATGCTTACTATTCTTTATCATAAGGGACATGCTAATCAAAACCACAAAAAGATACCAGCTAACCCAGTCAGAATAGCTAAAATTAAAAAAAAAAAAATGATAAGTGCTTGCGAGGTGATGGTGAAAAGGGAACTCTCCTATACTGTTGGTGGGAATGTCAATTAGTACAGTCACCATTGAAAACAATTTGGAGGTTCCTCAAAGACGTACCATATGATCCAACAATCCCACTCTTGGGTATCTACCCAGAGGGTAGAAATACACTTAGTTGGAAAAACACTTGTACTTCCATGTTTATTGAAACGTTATTTGCAACTGCTAAGACATGGCATCAACCCAAACGTCCAAGAACAGATGAATGGATTGAAAAAGTGTGGCATATATACACTATGGAATACTACTCAGTAATAAAAAATGAGACCCTGGCATTTGACAGAAAATGGATGAACGTGGAGGATTTAATGCTATGTGAAGCGAGCCAAACTATGAAAGAGAGGCTCTGTATGTCCCCACTTAATATATACCGAATATCTGCCCTCTATGGCAGAAACTGAAAGGTTAGAAGGTATAAAAATATGGAAAGCAACTGTGGATACCAGAGACAGTGTGGGAAGAGGGTCTGAAATGGGGGGAGGGGTGGGAAAAAGTGAAACGGGGTGGGAGGGAGCAAAACATTCAATGGACATAAAGATGGAAAATTACCTGCTGATGAAAATGTGTATGGTAATATATTTGACTGGACTAACATACAGTGTATTCATGCTGAGAAAATTCATTTTTTATGTTGTAAAGATATACAGTGATTGAATGTGAGAAATAAGAAAAAATACATTTAATGTTTTAAAAATGCAAGTTTAAATGTATGACCAAAGATGAACTGTGAAGAGCAGTTATAGAGAAACTATGCAGCATGAAATATTCACCACAGTAGAATTTTAGTCACCACATAATGGTCCCTAAGTCTTAGCACTTGAGTTTGAAACATAATTATAAAATAACTTGCACTCAATTCAACACCTTTGAGAGATAATCTTGTTATTTAAAACCTATATAACAACTAGATTGAAGATCAACAAGGAAACACAGAGCTTAAACAAAACTATTAAAAGAACAGATCCAAGAGATATTTATATTACACTCCACTAAGCAAAGCAGAATGCACATTCTTCCCAAGTACTTAACAGAACATTCTCCAAGACAATCTATATATATATACTAATCTACCAAACAAGAGACAATAAATTCAAAATGATTAAAATCATATAAAATATATTCTCCAAAAACAATAGAATTAAGCTATAAACCAGTTAAAAGAAAATTTATGAAATTCACAAATATGTGGAAGTGAAATAGCACATTTCTAAATACTTAATAGGAAATAGGGAATAAACAGGGAAATTAGAAATATTTTAAGATGTTTGAAAATGAAAGTGTATCAAAATATATGAGATACTGCTAACAGTGCTCACAGAAAAAGTTGTACATATGTCTTAATCAAAAAGAAGTATCTCAAAAAAATATAACCTCATACATTAACTACAAAAGAGAAACTAAACCCAAAGCAAGCAGAAGGATACAAATAGCATAATAGCAGAATGGAAATAAGTGAAATTGAAACTAGAAAATAAATAAATAAAGTAAGTGAAACCAAAAACAGTTTAAATAAATTGATGTAGAAAAAATACAAAACACTCAAATCACTAAAATCAGGAAAGAGAGGGGATATTCCTACACTTTACAGATAGAAAGGTTTTATACCAATACTAAGCCGACATTTAGAAAACAATTAGACAACAGATGAAACAGACAAATTTCTAGAATGATAAAAAGTACTAATTCAAAGTACTGATTTAAGATAAAAGAAAAAATCTGAATAAACCTAAATAAGAGATCTAAATAGTAATTTCAAATTTACCACCAAAAGAAGAAAAAAAAAAAAAGGAAAAACTACGCCCAAACAGCCTCACTGGTGAATTCTTCCTTACTTTAAAAGAATAATTAATCACTTCAAACTCTTCTCCCAACCCCCCCAAAAAAGGAAGGAAAACTTCATGATTCATTCTATAAAGCCAGTATTGCCTTGATAATGAAACTAGACAGAGGCATCACAAGAAAGAAAAACTACAGACCAATATAACTTATGAATAAAAAAAAATAAAAAATAAAAAATAAAAAAAAAACTAGCAATACAAAAAAAGATTGTATGCCATAACTAAGAACTGTCCCCAGAAATTTAAGGTTAATTTAACCTCCAAAGACCAATCAATCAATGCAATACACCACTATAAAAAGATACAGGTTGAGACTAGCAGATGGCGTAATGGTTACATTGCTGGACTCCCATGTAGTCAACTGTGGTTCAAGTCCTGGACCTGGCAACTTAAAACTCACACCAAATGCGTATGTATGCATGCCCAAAATACCAAGAGGAGAATGGAGGAGAAGGGACTGCGGCATGGCAATGCCCCCCTGGAAGGGGGTAATTTCTCACTCTCTGTCTCTCTGGCAAGCATAGGTGCCCTATAGCAAAAATCTCTCTCTTAAAAACGTTAAAAAAAAAAAAAAAAAAAAAAAAAAAAAAAAAAACAACAACAACAACAAAAAGATACAGGTCAAAAACATACAAATTTCAATAGAGACCAAAAAAAAGCATTTAACAAAATCCAACAGCCTTTCATGATTAAAAATATATATATATATTTTACAAATTAGGAACAGAAGGGCATTTCTCCAACTTACTAAAAGTATATCTACGGAAAAGCCTACAGTAAACATAGTTGATGAAAGACTGCATTTTCGCTAAGTCATGAATGAGACAAGGATATCCACTCTTGTTACTTTTATTTAACATTATACAGGAGATTCTAGTCAAGACAATTTTAAAAAAGAAGTAAAAAGTATTTACATTGGAAAAGAAAAGTAAACCTAGCTTTATTTGCAAATGACATGATCTTTCATATATATATATATATATATATATATATATATATATGTATATGTATATATATATACACACACACATATATATTTCTAAGAAATTTGGAAAAAGAACAAACATTAACAATTCAAATCAATAAGTTCAAAAAGGTTTCAGAGTAAAAGATTAATAAACAAAAGTCAATTGCATTTTTATACTTTATAGACATTCTGAAAAGAAATTACAAAAAAACTCCATTTAAAATAATATCAAAAAACTATAAAACACTTGGATATAAATTTGTCAAGAAAAGGACAAGACTCGGGGTCAGCGGGTGGTGTGGTGGTTAGAGTGCTGGACTCCTACATTGCTGACCACAGATTGAGTTCTAGACCTGGAGGCTTATTTACTCACTTTCCCTTTCTCTGTCTCTCTCTGATGACAATATCAAGTTTAAATAACAAATAATAAATAAAATGAAAATAAATAATTCTTTTATAAAAAAAGGACAAGACTTGTACACTGAATACTATACAGCATTGTTGGAAAAACATTTTTAAAGAATGAAAAAAATTCATATTTATGGATTAAAAACAATATTAAGATGGCAATAGTCTATAAATTGCCCTAGAGATTCAATGCAAGCCTTATCAAAATCCCAGCTCCCTATATGTGCAGAAATTGACAGCTGATTCTAATTTTCATATGCAAATACAAGGAATCTAAAATAGCAAAAATAACCTTGAAAAAGGATAATAAGGTAGGAATATGTACTCTTCTCAATTTCAAAACTTAGTACAACATTAAAGTAATACAGTATAGCACTGACATAAGGTTAGACATATGTATCAATGGAGGAAACTTGAAAGTCCAGAAATAACCCATTCATCTATGGTCAATTGAGTTTTGGCAAGGGTCTTAAGACCATTAAAAGGGGAAAAAAATAGCCTTTTTTTTCAAATGGTGCTAGGATAACTGGGTAAGTACATAAAAAGAATGAGGTTGGACTCCTACCACAATCATGTACAAAAATTAATTCAAAATGAACTGTGAATCTAAATGTACGTATTAAAACTATGAAAGCCTTAGAAGAAAATATACAAGTAAATCTTCTTGATCTTCAGTCAGCTATAGTGTCTTAGATACAATGTCAAAAGCATAGTGGCAAATAAAAGCATGGAAAAATGAAAACTTTAGTGAAAAAAATTTTTGAGAGATTTTTGTTGTAGGGTACATGTGCTCGTCAGAGAGATAGAAAGAGAAAGAGAGAGACAGAAAGCAAGAAATCAGTCTCTAGAAGGGATGGTCATGCCACAATCCCTTCTTTTCCATTCTCCTCTCGGGACTTTGGGAACACACACGCGTGCGCCTGGAGTGTAAGCCACTGGATCCAGAACTCGAACCACAGTTGACTGTGTGGGAGCGCAGGGACATAGCCATCACCACCTGCTGGTCCCAAACTTTATTGAAATTCAACACTTCTGAGTTACAAACAATATGATCCATAAAAGAGATTTGATGGACTGGGAGAAAATAATTGCAAGTTATATATTAGAGAAGGTATTTATATCTAGAACATCAAAGAATTCCTTTTTTTATTTTTTATTTATTTATTTTTTGCATAGAAAGGTTTTTATTTTATATAATTTGCATTTTATTTTTTCCCAGAGGACAGTTCTTCAGTCCTTAAAGACTCAGTTCCTTACATGGGGCTTTGGTGGAGGATGAGGGGCAGCATCTACAGGTCTAAATTGGGGTGGGAGTGTTTGGTCCTTCCAAGCTTCATGAGGTTGGTTCCCGACTTCCTTGCTATGAACTCACACAGTAATGTAGCTTCACATACAGCTTGGGGAGCACAGAGGCATTGAAGATACTTGCTTCGGAGATGTCCCTGATGGTGGTGGCCTCTATGTTTCAGATGACAAACTTCTTTTTTTTTTTTTCTATTTATTTATTTGCATTCATTCACTGTACATCATTACAGCATACAAAATGAGATTTTCCATCCAGAGTACACTGTATATTGTCTCAATCAAGCACATCAACAAACATGCTATTGTCAGCAGATGATCTTCCATTTCTTGTTTTCTGTATGTTTAGCTTTTTTCCCCCCATCCTTGATTCCCTATCTCCTACCCTCTGCCATTTCCCATTCTCCTCCCACACTGTCTCTGGTATCTATGTTTGCTTTCTATACTGTTTTCCCCCCACATTTTATTGAATCACCAAAGACCCTAATCAATCCAAATACCCTCATAGCAAACACAGGTGACATACACATTTCTATGAACACAAGTCTAACTTTATGCATCCTATAAAGTAGCACCTAGCTGGGGCTACATATCCTATTGCAGTCATTGAATAGATATTTTTTCCTGAAACTTTTTTTTTAACTCAATTTACATCCCTTACCTAAGCATCATCACAGCACACAAAATGCGATCTCCCATCCAGTACACACTGCATAGTGACTCAATCATGCACGTTACAAAAAACTTTCCATTTCTAGTTCCTAGAAATATTTCCACCCCTCTTTCTGACCCTCTGCCCCTTCCCACCCTCCTCACACACCACCTCCAGTGTCCACAATTGTCCTTCATTCCCTTCCCACCCACATTGCATTGATCACACAATTTCCTACATAATCTGACTACTTTCAATGGTGAGTTCACTCATTACTACTAGGAAAACCAGTTTTAACTTAAATCAAAGAAATGCCAAGGAACTTTGCTTAAAGCCAGGAAACAGGTTAGAATTCTGTTCAAATGGTAGGTGCATGAACCTATCAGTCTCGTGTACCATCAAAGAATTCTTACAACTCATTGACGAGACAAAAAAATTAATAATTAGACATCAACTTAATAATAATAAAAAAAAAGTCATTTAAAAATGAGCAAAAGAGCACCAGCAGCAGTGGTGGCGTGGTAACACAATGTGATGCTGAACACACAAGAGAAGGGCCAAGATTTAAGTCCAGAGTTCTCTCTGTACATGCCAGGCTTCTACATGTGTGGCCATGATCTGTGTTGGTTAAGGCAAGAGTTGGACTGCAACACAAGGATTCTGTTGGAGGTAATGTCTCTCTCTCATAGAAGTAATAAAAATTTTTAAAAACAAAAATAAAATGGGCAAAGGATATACATATTGGGTCTTTGGAAATGTCATGACACATTTTTACATAGAAAAACAGAAAAATATGTCATCACTTTTCCAACAATCTAATACATACTTCCCCAAAGAAGATAAATAGTCGATTCCAGTATACACAAAATGAAGCTAAGGTCATTAGTATCAAGAAAAGATGAATCCAAACCACACTGAGATACCACCTCACCTGCACTAGGACAGCTATATTCAAAGGACAGATAATAACCAATACTGACAAAGATATGGAGAAAGAGGAATTTTCATACACTGGTACTGAAATTTTGGAAGGTTCAGCCATGTTGGAAAATAGTACAGCAGCTCCTCAAAAGGTGAAACACAGAATTACCATGTGACTCAGCAATTTCACTTCTACCTATATATCCAAGAGAAAGCAAATGTATGTCCATACAAAACTTATATGTGAATGTTCATTGCAGCATTATTCCTGATAACCAAAAAGTGGAAACAATCCAAATGATCATCAACTAAATGAATAGATCAATATGGCATATTAATATAATGGATTATCATGTGACAATTAAAGGAAATCAAATACTGACACATGCTAGAACACGGATGAACCTTGAAAACGTTATGCTAAATAAGAGAAGATAAACATAAAAGACCACATATACCGTTTGTATGAAATTTGCCACAGATAAATCTATAGAAGCAGAAAGTAGTTTAGTGGCTGTTTAAGACACGGATTGAGGTTTTGGGGGGAATGAGGAGTGACTGCTAATGAGCATAAAAATGTTCCAAAATTAAATTGTGGTGAGGGTTACAGAATCCTGTAAGTATGCTAAAAAAAACACTGTATTGTACACTTTAAATGGGTGAATTTTACGGTATGCAAATTATATCTCATTAAAGATTTTTAAAAAAAGAGGCAAAAAGAAAAAAAGTCTTTTTATGACAAATCACATTGTAGAGTCTATTAAAAAACTACTTAAGAAAAAATGTATAGATTTATAAATATCTTATATGTAATACTCTTACCTCCAGTACTGATTTCTACTTCTGTAGAATCTCTCTCTAGACTCCCAGCACTGCTAACAATATTCATTAAATGAATTGCAGTCCAAGCAAAAGGCATGCGGTATTTCCCAAGTCTTTGGCAAAACTGATCAGCTTGACTTTTCAGCTTCTCCAATTTTTCCTTATTCTGCAAAACAGAACTTTATACATTATATGATGATTACACTCAAAAGAAAGTGGTTAAAATATTTTCAGGCCATATAAAGGAACAGATTAAGAATTTTCAGTTCTCAGGTCTGTACCTTCCTGAAATAAGAGGAACCCCCCCCCCCCGGGGGGGATGACCATGTTATAATTCCTTTTCCTCCATTATCTTCTTGGGATTTGGAACATACATACACACAAGTTCAGTAACTTTTTCAAGTAGCCGGGTCCAGGACCCAAGCCATGCAGTCACTCATGTGGGATCCAGCTGCCCTGACCACCATACCACCTGGCTGGCCCACAGAGATAAAGTACCTTAACCAATAACAACTCAACCTATTCTGGAAATCTATGTGTAGAGAAAGCCTCTGAAATTTCTGTTTGTGATTTTGTCATCCTGGGAGAAAAGAAAGAAGAGCAAATGCCTGCCATGTAAACATTGGGAAAAGACTAGCAGTCCAAATAGCATGGGTCTATCTGGAAGGCATCCCAGAAGCTGGCTCAAATTTTATGCTGTCACTGAAAACAAACACTAAGGAGGCCTGCAATAGCCCACCAACAGTCCAAGACTGAAAATCTATTCCACATACAGTCTATCACATTCTCTTTTCGTATAGGATGTTAGTGAGGTATCCGCTAATGAGTGTCCTATCTTGAAAAGCAGGGCTGAGAAAAGACAAGAAAGATAGCTAAATGTTAGCACTACTTATTACTGTATCTATTATATCTCCAAAATAGATTGTTACTTTAAAAGCTTAAATCGTGAGTAATCTTAAATGCTATCATCTGTATAAGTATGTAAGGAAAACACTAGAAGAAACTGGTAGTATATTTGAATTCTATATAATACAACAAATTTAATTTTGAAAATGTCAACCTGGGGAAAGCCGAATACTTTAACACTGATTTCAAACAAAGAGCCAAGGATCAAAGAAGAGTATCATGTGCTCAGAGCTATCTACATTACCAGAAAAAGTTCAGTTCTTGTTCTGAATCTCAGAAAAATAAAACTCAAACATTTTCAAGATTTTGGCGGCTTGTCCAGTATTCCTCAAGTATACTTCTCCTGGCAGTGCCAGTATTAAATTTTGTATTCAAAGCTCCAAGAATCACTATATTCTTAGAGCTAACTCGGGGTATCTAAAATGTGGTATTAATTACTTAACAAAATTTGTCCTTTTATAAGGTTATTCAAATTCTAGACTTTAGTCTTCTCATAGCAAAACGAAGTCATATTTTCTATTTTTACAATACTCCTTAATTATGTGCAGTGAGATGGTAGCCAAGAATACTTTAGTTTCTAGAAAAAGTTCCATCAATATCACTACTTTGTAAATATAGGAAATTTGTAATTATTTAGAAATAAACCTGAAATAACTTGGTTCTCTCTAAGAAAGGAAAAATTTTAAATCAGTTTTGGGGTGGAGATTTTAAAGAACAGCACACCACAAGATACAAGCTGGCTGACAAGGAAATTCTTTTCTTTAAAGGAAGAGGACCAGATCATGGTAGCACAGAGTTACTCAACTGGACTTAGATAGGAAGGTCCCCAGTTCATATCCTACCATCTACACACCAGGTGTGTGTGTGCATGCCAGTAATATGAGCTGGCTGAAGTTGATGATGAGGATTGTGATGTGAATACCTTCCTGGGGGTGCCTGTCTGCCTGTCTAACTATCTGTCTCTCACACTCACATGTAAGAAATAAATAAATAAAACCTTAGAACCAGCTGGTTGCATGGTAGTTAAGGCAACTCGATCCCACGAGGCTAACTGTGCAGTTCAAATCTGGACATAGCAGCCTGAAATACATGCCAGGCACATGTGCATGCGTGCCCAAAATACTAAAAGGAAAAATGGAGAAGGGACTGCAGCGTGATCACCCATAGGGAGTACTCTCTCACTTCCCCTTTCTCTGTCTCTCTCCAATAAGCACATGTACCTTCTAGAAAATTTAAAAAGAAAGAAGAAAGAAGGCAACAAAAAATGAATTTGTAGCAAAATTCTTTAATATGTTTTATTTAGTATTCTCCCAAATTACAACAGCAATAACAGAAGGGAAATCGGAGGTATGATATTCTACCTTGGTGGCATCTGCTTCTTTGAAAATCATGTATGGTTCTGCACATTCTCCAATGTCCCCTTGCTGTAAGACTTTTTCTAGCTGTCAAAGGCAAAAACATAAAGATTAATTAAACTTAAGGGATGACAGTCTGAAATGTAAGGATGGCTTAATACATAAAAATCAATGTAATATATCACATTCACAGGACAGGAATAAAAACTACATGATCATTTAAACTGATGTAGAAAAAACACTGGACAGGGACCAGCAGTTAGCGTAATGGCTATGTCGCTGGACTCCCATGTATTCAACCGCAGTTCACATCCTGGACCCGGTGGCTTAAACTCACGCCGGGCGCATGTGCGTGCGTGCCCAAGATCCCAAGAGGAGAATGGAGGAGAAGGGATTGCGGTGTGGCCATCCCCCCTGGGCGGTGATTTCTCGCTTTCTGTCTCTCTGTCTCTCTCTGTCTGTCTGGCGAGTGCACACGCCCTATAGCAAAAACCTCTCCAAAAAAAGAAAAGAAAAAGAAAAAACACTGGATAAAATTCTGTGTGTTCTCACAATAGAAATAACCTAATAGGAAAAGAAACTATCTCAACAAAATAAAGGTCACAGAAGAAAATCCCACAATTGACATCATACTAAATGGTGAAAGACTGAACACTTTCCCTCTAAGACCTGAAACAACACAAGGACCCCCACTTTCACCTCTTTCATTCAACACAGTACCAAGTCAGTACAATTAGGCAATTAGGCAAGAGAATGAACTAAAATGCATCTGAATTAGAAAAGAAGTTAAATTTTTCTGCAGATGATATTATCTTTTATATGAACTAAAGATTATAAACACACACAGAAACATAAATAAATTAACACTAATAAATGAATTTGACAAAATGTCAGGATATAAAATCTATGAACCAAAAATGAGGAATCTAAAAAGGTAACTAAGAAAAAAATTCTAGGGTTGGCTCTGCAGTATAGTGGTTAAGGGAACCAAATCCCAAATGGCTAACCATAGTCTGAATCCCAGCGCTAGCAGCTTGAAAAACATGCGAGGCAGGGGCTGGCAGGTGGAGTGGTGGTTAAGGCACTGGGCTCTCACATGGCTGGCTACAGTTCAAGTCCCAACCTAGAGGCCTGCTTTCTCTCTCTCTCTCTCTCTCTCACTCTCACTGGTCAAATTAAAATAATAAAAAATAAAATTAAATAAATAATTAAAAAAAATAAAACAGCTCAGACACATGTATGTGGATGGCTCAGATCCCAGCAGGATGGAGAAATGAAGGAGAAAGGACTATGCATGACCATGTCTCATTGTAGGGTGCAGTCTTTCTCTATGTCTCTCTGTCTCTCTTTTTCTGGTAAACACATATAACCTCTGCAATTTTTTTTTAGAAAGAACAAACTTGGAATGTCTCATATTCCCTGATGTGAACATTTATTATACAGCTACAGTAACCAAAATACTGTGGTTCTGACATAAAGACAGCCATATAGACCATGAAATTGAGTAGAAAGCTTAGATAAAAACCCTGTGTATATGATCAAAGGGTGTCAAGATCATTAAATATAAAAAGGACAATCCTTTCAACAAAGTTTTTTTTTTTTTTTTTTTTCTTTTTTTTTTGGAGAGGTTTTTGCTACAGGGCGTGTGCGCTCGCCAGACAGACAGAGAGAGACAGAGAGATAGAAAGCAGGAAATCACCCCCCAGGGGGGATGGCCACGCCGCAATCCCTTCTCCTCCATTCTCCTCTCAGGATCTTGGGCACGCACGCACACGCGCCCGGCGTGAGTTTAAGCCTCCGGGTCCGGGACTCGAACCGCGGTCGACTATGTGGGAGTCCAGCGACATAGCCATTACGCTAACTGCTGGTCCCTTCAACAAAGTTTTGAGAAAATTGGATATCCAAATGCAAAAGGAAAAAGCTGGATCCTTACCTCATACAAAATTAACACAAAGGGACCAGCAGTGAGCGTAATGGCTATGTCACTGGACTCCGCGGCTCAAGTCCCAGACCAGGTGGCTTAAACTCACGCCGGGTGCGTGTGTGTGCGTGCCCCAAGATCCCGAGAGGAGAATGGAGAAGAAGGGATTGCGGCGTGGCCATCCCCGCTGAGGGGTGATTTCTCGCTTTCTGTCTCTCTGTCTCTCTCTGTCTTTTTGGCGAGCACACGCGCCCTATAGCAAAAACCTCTCCAAAAAGAAAAAAAATTAACACAAAAATTAATCAAAGACCTAAATATAAGACCTAAAACTATAATGCTCTTAGATGAAAACATAGGAAAAAAGTTTTATGACACTGGACTTGGAAATAACTTCTTGAACATGATACCAAAAGCATAGTCAATATAACAAAAAATAAACTATGATACCAAAAGCATAGTCAATATAACAAAAAATAAACTGACTACATCAAAACTTACTATACTGAAGGAAGAAATAAATAGAGTGAAAAGTCAATCTATGGAATGGCAGAAAATATCTAATATAAAGATTATCTAACAAGACAATATCCAGAAGTAAATAAAGAAGTCCTACAACTCAAGAACAAATTTTTAAAAACTTGATTAATGAATGGGCAAAAACTTGAATAAATATTTCTCCAAAGGAGATATACACATGGCCAGCAGGCATATGAAAACATGCTCAACATCATAAATCACTAAGAAAACACAAATCAAAACCACAATGAAATATCATCACACAACCAGAAAGATTGGCTATCAAAAAGAAAAAAAAGAAAAAAAAAAAAACAGAAAATAACAAATTTTGGTGAGGATATGGAGAAATTTACCGTTATGCACTGTTAGTGGAAATGTAAAATGGTGCAGTCATTATGAAAAGTTCATCCAAAAAGTTAAAACAGAATTACCATATGATCCAGCAATTCCACTTCCAAGTATATGTCCTAAAAAACTGAAAGCAGGGACTCTAAGAGCTATCTGTCCACCCATGTTCACAGCAGTACTATTCACACTAACCAAAAAGCACAAGCAACCCAAGGGTCCATCAATGGACAAATAAAGACAATGTAGTGTTGACATATAGTGGGACAGTATTCAGCTTTAAAAAGGAAGGAAATTATGAACCTTGAAGAGGTTAAATAAGCCAGTCACAAAAAGATGCCACATAACAGTTTCAATCAACAACAGACCGTGTACACACAACAGTCCCGTAAGATTACAATGGAGCTAAACAATCCCTACCACCTAGTTACTTCACAGTCGTCATAATTTTGTAGCGTTAACATGTTACTCACCTGTCTGTGGTGATGCTGGTATAAACAAATCTCCGTTACTGCCAATCATATAAAAGTATAGCCCATACAATTATGTAGCATAAATAATAAATGACTATGTTACTGGTTTATGAATTTACTATACTCTGTTTTTTCTCTTCATCTTAGAATATACATTATCTACTGAAAAACAAAAAAGGTGACTATAAAACAGTATGCTGTGTTACATCAGCAGCAGCCTTATGCAATTTGTGTTTCCCATGTGTCTTTTTTTTTTTTTTTTAAATTATTTTTATTTAACTTTATTTATTATTATTATCATTATTACTTTCCAGTTTGATCCGAGAGAGACAGAGAGAGAGAGAGAGGAAGTGAGGAAGCAAGCCACCAGATCCAAGACTTGAACCATGGTTGGCCATGTGGGAGTCCAGTGCCTTTAACCACCATGCCACTTGCCGGCCCCCCCCATGTGTCTTGATAACATCATTTCCACCGGTGCTTGAATTAATCTTGTGTTGTCAGAGTCAGCAGGTGCTACGATGGTCAAGGTGCTAGACTCCCACACAGTCAACTGTGGTTTAAGTCCCCGACCCAGCAGCCTGAAAATCATGCCAGGCGCACGTGTGTGTGTGTGTGTGTGTGTGTGTGTGTGTGTGTGTGTACGTGCCCAAAAATCCCACCAGGAGAATAGAGGAGAAGGGATTGCAGCATGGCCATTCACCCTGGGGGATGATTTCTCACTTTTCCTCTCTGTTTCTCTCTGGCAAGAGTATGCGCCCTATGACAAAAACTTAAAAAAAAAAAAAAAATTTAAAAGCAGTCACTCAGGACTAGCAGGTGGCGTGGTGGTTAAGGCTGGACACTCTCACATGGCCAACCATGGTTTGAGTCCCAGACCTGGTGGCTTGCTTTCTCACTTCCTCTAACTTCCTCTCTCTCTCTCTCTCTGTGTGTGCGTCTCTCTCTCTGGTCAAATTAAAATAAATGAATAAATAAATAAATAATTCTCAAAAAAAGCAGTCACTCATAAATTTACCTCTAGTTATATATTAAAATAAAAATATATGATTTAAAAAGGACAACTCAGGGGACCAGCAGATGGCATAATAATTACATCACTGGACTCCCACATAGTTGTCCACAGTTTGAGTTCTGGACCTAGCAGCTTAAAACTCATGCTAGGCACTTGTACATGCATGCCCAAAATCCTGTAAGAGTGGAGGAGAAGGGATTGTGGTATGGTCATTCCCCCAGAGGGTGCTTTCTCGCTTTCTGTCTCTCTAGCGAGCACATGTACCCTACAGGAAAAATATCAAAAAAAAAAAAAAAAAAAAAAAAGACAATTCATAAAATAACATTAAGTGGCCAATACGATAGAGTCCACTTATCAAACTTTATGCCTATTTATGTGAGAGAGAAAGAGGAAGAAAAAAGGAAAGGGAAAGATAGGTATTTCACACAAGGTTTTACCACATCATACTCTTCCTGTCCCAGCCTTCCAGGTAGCTAGGATTACAGGCATGCACCACTGACTTCTGTCTGTTTAGGCAACAAGGCAAGCCCATGTTCAATGTCAGCCCATCCTAAAAAGCCAGACACTGGTCCACGCCTGCATAATCTCAGCCGTTCTGAAGGCTAAAAATGGAGGATTGCGAGCTCTTGGCCATTTAGGGTAACACAGCAAGAACCCGTCTAAATAGCCAGGTATGGTGACAAGCACCTCTAGTCCCAGTTACCATGGTTTATCTCCCTGTTTCCTTAGAATTGAACATTTACAACTTCAATGTTTCTTATCCTTAATCTTACCTAAGCCATACACCATCATGGTGCCTACCGCTCTTGTCACTAAATAGTCTCACTTTCAAGCAACCAATATCCCAACTCTCTCTACCATACCAGCTCATTCCCTTTATGTTCTATTTAATTAAAACCTACTATTTTCCCACAGAAATAAGTGTTTATTACATTTGTCATTTATATTCATTTCTAGAACTTAATTTTACTCTATAAAGGAGCTTCTGAAGACCACTGCTGCTAAATCTTTGCTCACAGAATTATTCATTATAACTCAGATATATTTTAACCTGAATTCATAGGAATGTATCCACAAATTAGGACATTATTCCTGTGGGTAAATAGGATTCATTTCATGATAATCCACTTTATAACCTTATTATAAAATTCATTACCTCTTTATGAAAACTTTATATAAAGTAATTAAAGAATATATTTTAGGCTATTCTCAAGTCAAGATCAAGTTAAGGTAAATTATTCCTTAAGTTACGCTAAGCTAAGTAGTTTGGTAACATTTAGATTTTAGAATTTGTAACCCTTATTTTTTTTATTTTAAGAATTATTTTATTTAACTTTATTTATTTATTCATTCATTCATTTTAATTTGAACAAAGAGGGAAAGGGGGAAAAAGAGAGAGAAAGTGAGAAAGCAAGCTGCCAGGTGCAGGACTCGAACCACAGTTAGCCATGTGGGAGTCCAAAGCCCTTAACCACTACAGTACCTGCTGGCCCACCCTTATTCTTAATTGACAGTCAAATCATAATGCTGCATGACCTCAAAGACTTAGCTTTTAGTATTATATGATTTAGGAACTGAGTGATAAAATTATAGTATAACTCCTATGATGGTTAATTTCACATGTCAACCTCACTAGACTAAGATACAGTTGTTTGTTCAAACAGAAGTCTAGATACTGCTATGAAGGTATTTCCTTAGTGGTAATTAACATGTAAAACTACAGACTTTTAGTAATGCAAATTATTTTCCATTATGTGAGTGTGCCTCATTCAATCAACTGAAAGCCTTAAAAACAAAACCTGGTTTCCTGAAGAAGAAATTTTCCTTTGACTGTAACTTAGAAACCATTTCTGAGTTTCTCATCTGCTGTCCTGCAGAACTTGGACTCAAGACAATAAAAACTCAATTCTTACTGAATTCTTATTTTACCAGCCAGCTCTACAAATTGCAGACTCACCAGCTCCCACAATCATGTTAGCCAATTCCTAAAAATAAATCAATCTATACCTCACACCCCTCCAGAGAGTTAGCTAACTAGACAGACAGATAAAAGGATAAATATCCTGTTAATTCTTTTCTCGGGAGAATCCTGAATGATATAGCTTAGCTTCCCATTAGAAAAACATTAAGTAGCACCTACAAGTCTATGTCCAATATTGTTAAGGAATAGCTTTGCTCCTAAAAAGTTTTAAATATTGATAGGGAAACAAGTACAAAGATGCCATATAAACAAATACAATTAACATTATTCTCACCTTTATTACAAGAAAAACATCTTGGGAAGGATAAGTGATGGAAAAAATGGCTGATCTTGCCAGGGTGGTAATGGCAGCAGGTGGGACATGTGGACGTAATAATCCTTTCATCTGCTCAGAATTAAGGTCAAAATAAAAGTTTTCTGAAATCTAAAAAAAAAAAAATCATATATTAATTTTTAAAATCTAAACATTTTATAAAAACTCATGAAAATCAAATATACCCACTTTCAAAATAATAGATATTAGACATTTTACTCTAATCCATAGTTTACCTTACATTTCACAGAGACAAATCTTAATAAGTATAAATCAAAGCAAAAGAAATGTACAAGCTAAAGAATCATATTCCAAACTTTTTTGATTAAAAATGTGACATCTGGGGCCAGCAGGTGGCATGGTAGTTAAGGTGCTGTGATCCCACATGGCTGACTGTAATTTGAGTCCCAGATCTGGGGGCTTGCTTTCTCATTTTCCCTTTCTCTCGCTCTCTCTCCCTCCCTCTCCCTCTCTCTCTCTGTGTCTCTCTCTGATCAAATTAAACAATAATAATAATGACAAAATTAAATGATTTTGGGAAAAAACTGACATTTAATAAAATACACAAGGAAACTGTCTTTGAGATAGATGATTCCAAATTGAGTTTTTTAAAAATTACATGAGGGACCAGCAGATGGTGTAACAGTTAAGTCGCTGGGCTCCGACGTAGTCAACCTCGTTTGAGTCCTGAACCCAGCGGCTTAAAACTCACGCCAGCTGTGTGCCCAAAGTCCCAAGAGGAGAATGAAGGAAAAAGGATTGCGGCCATCCACCTTGGGAGGTTATATCTCACTTTCTGTCTCTCTGTCCCTCTCTGTCTCTCTGGCAAGTACACATGTCCTATAGAAAAATATCTCTCAAAAAATGTGAAAAATATATAATTCCACAATTTAGATAGCCAATACAAGTTGATGAAACAGAGTTTATTAAAAAACTCCATAATGTGTCATTTGTTGACAAGTCACCGAAGCCTTTCCAGATTCTACTGCACATTCAACTTAAAATATTAAATTAAGAAATGCTTGCTGTATGAGATAACCCTATAAAAAACTTGTAAATGCAATAAAGATATGATAGTATTTAACCACTCTGTGGCCTAGTAGTTGAAAAAGCCAGATCCCATATAGCCAACCATGGCTAAGAGAAACATTCCAAGTACATGTGGATACATGCCCAAAATATTGACAGAGTGGAGAAGTAGAGAAGTAACTGTGGCATGACCATGCCCCTTTGTGGGGTGCTTTTCCCCTTCCTCTCCATCTCTCTCGGGCAGGCACATGTAACCACTGGAAATTAAAAATAATAAATAAATAAATAAAACTGGGACCAGCTGGTGTCATACAGTTAAAATACTGAACTCCCATATGTTTGAACACAGTTCAAGTCCCAGACCTGGCAGCTTGAAACTCAGGCTGGGCATGTGAGCGTATGTGCCCAAAATTGCAAGAGGAGAATGGAGGAAAAGGGATTGCAATATGGCCATCCCCCTCAGGGGGGGTGATTTCTCACTTTCTACTTCTCTGTCTCCGTCTCTCCAGCAAACACACGCTCCCTATAGCAAAAACCTTTCAAAAAAGAAATAAAACAGAGTATTATGAAGACACATTAGTTTTTGACTATGCAAATGGTCTTTTAGCTACTGAGAAATCTGAAAATTATTTTTTATTAAAAATTCACTACTATTTTTGTATCTTTTACACCATTTGTCTCAAATGTTTTTCTTGTATTATCTTTTTTATTTCTTTCAGTTTTTTTAAAATTATTTGTTTTATTTATCATTTTTTTTCTTTCCGTTTGCTACAGGGCTCATGCGCTCACCAGAAAGAGACAGAGAGATAAAGAGATAGAGGGAAAGTGAGAAAGCAAGCTGCCAGGTCTGGGACTCAAATTGCAGTCAGCCATGTAAAAGTCCAGTACCAACTAACATACCACCTGCGGTCCCTTCTTTTCTATTTCTTAAAACAAAGTTGCCTCTGCTACTTTTGAACACTTCCAATGAAACAAAAGCTAGTTTACAAAGTATTTTAAAATTAGAAAATAATTAGCCTTATGAAATTAAATTTCTATTTCTTTTTCTAAATATTTGTTTACTAATTCTCAAAACCATTATTTCCTATAAAGCAATTTTAAAAAAAGTTTCTGAAATCTTTGATTGTGACAAATTACTACAGTCAAATTACATAACCTTACCTTTTTCTTTTCCTTGACATCATATAAAGCCAAACTTGCAAAAATGGGCTCAATTTCAATCTCAAACCTTTATAAAGGAAAAGGGTAAAATAATTTAAAAATACATATAAAAGACATAGCTACAGAGAAATTCTTATTCCCAAACTAAATTACCTCAGTACCTTATACTCCCACTCTCTCTGTGGCTTGGTCTACATTATACCTTTTCTGAAGCACACTTTTGCATGTAGATCTCTCACAGTCTAAATGAACCCTTACCTTTAAGTCCATCTTGTGGCCCTATCACGTTCTAACCAGTAATGTGACCATCTGTATACACGCATAGGCTTGTTTTTAAATAAGCTTTAAAATTAAAGATCTAATGTTTTCTTTTTCTATTTTCAAATTATTAGGTCAAGAAAATCATGCATTTTTGCATAGAAAAACACATCATGACTTTCCCAACGACCTAACATATATATATATATATATATATATATATATATATATATATATATATTTTTTTTAAAGCAATAAACTTAGAAAATAAATAGAAATATTCAGAGCAGTCAAAATTTCTCTATGTGGAAAGAACCACAATTCATAGTATAGTACTTTATCTAGCTGAATTTTTCCCTATGTATAAATGCACTTAACTGAATTTTTTTGAGCAAAGAATATCACAGTATAGTCTGTTTGGGCTTCTTTTTTTTTTTTAAAAAAAAAAAAAAAAAAAAAAAAAAAAAAAAAAAAAAAAACTGGGTCTTATCACCCTGAGATCCTCCTGTCTCAGCCCCCCAGGTGGGACTACAGGCATATGCCACCACCACACCCCACTCTTGTTTAGACAGGATCTTGCTATACTGTCCTAGACAGCCTCAAACTCCTAAGCCACCTGCCTCGGCCTCCCTGAGTTACTAGGATAAAAGGCACTGTCTCAGCTTTTAGGTTGGACCTGGAATCAACCTGGAACCCTACATCGTCCCAGCCTGCACAGCACTGTATCATACCCACATGTGTATAGCTTAGCCTGCAGTCTGCTTTCGTAACACTTTATAAGCAAATTTCCATGTCATCATTATTAATCTTACCATCAGTTGGAAGGTTGGCATAGTAATTTCCATTATAGAATATGCCAAACTTTATTCTATAACTGTATACTTAATCTGAGATGTCTAATTCACTTTCAAGAACAATAAGCTGCCCACAGTAAACATTTAGCACATTAAAAAAAATTAGATTATGTGTAGCTGGCCCTGTGGCCTAGCCTTAAGGCACGTGGCCACCTGCACAGTTCAAATCTCAGCCCCAGTGGCTTAAAAACATGTCTGGCACGTGTATGTGCACACTCAAAATACCAAAAGGATAAAGAAATGGATGAGAAAGGGCTGTGGCATGGCCATGCCCCACTGGGGGGTGTTTTCTCCTCCTGATTTTCTCTGATAGGTACATGTACCCTCTAGCAATTAATTATCTCTTCCCTCACTGTTTCCTACCTAGCTATTTCCATTTTGGAATTCGAATTAGATTTCAGTTGATATTGCTTTCATATTTCTTATCTATATACATCTCTGTATAAATTCCATGTGAATTTATTCAGCTCCTAGTTCAATTATTCACTTGTTAGTTTTATCTAATCTTTGTTTATCCCACCTAATAGAGTTTATCATTTCAACTACAAAATCTCTGAAAAAGCCAAATGAATCATTTAAAAAATCTTCCTGGTTGAATCTGAGACTCTCTTGCTTCTTTGTTATATTTTTTAAATGGTTATTCACTTAAATATATTTAAAAATAATTATTTTATATCTTAAATGGGATCAGTTAAAACTAGTAAGATCTTTGCAAGTCTACAGTTTGTTTTGCTGACTTTTGGTAATTTTTAACTGGAACTAGAATGTTATCTGTAGAATGGCTTTGAAGCCTAAAACTTTTGTTTCTTTTTAAGTTTTGCCAGAGAACGTGTGCACTCACTGGAGAGAGACAGAGAATGAGAAAGCACTGCGCACTGTGGAGAATGGCCACACTGCAATCCCTTCTCTTCCATTCCTCCCTTTTTTCAGGATTTTGGGTATGCACACACACTCGCTTCACATGTTTCTCAAACCATGGAGATGGGACGTGAGCAGCACAATCTGTCATGTGAGATTCAGCTGCCTTACCCACCACACCACGGATTGGATCGAAGCCTGGATTTTTTTTTTTTTTTTTTTGGCTGCCAACAAATTGTGCATTTCTTATCAAGCAAAAAGAGACTTTTAAGCTTTGAGTTTCCTTAAAAGTGAGGACTTCGACAAACATTTTTATCCATTCCAGGAAATGCACAATAATTTAAAAAGTGCATATCACATATAGTAGTTTTCCTATATGTACTTATATAGAGAGCTTGAGACAGCTTAGAGAGTATAACTTGAAGATAATGGGAATTTCATACATTAGCCTTTAATAAATTGTACAAGGTATTTTTTTTAAGTTTGTTTTCCAAAGACATAGATATTTAATTATTATTTCCACTGCACAAGAGTCACAAAAATAAATCACAATAGAGGGGCCAGCAGGTGGAATGGTGGTTAAGGGCGCTGGACTCCCACTTGGCTGACTGCAGTTCGAATCCCAGACCTGGTGGCTGGCTTTCTCACTTTCTCTCTTTCTCTCTCTCTCTCTCGCTCTCGCTCTGTCCCTCTCTGGTCAAATTAAGATAAATAAATTCAGTTTAATAAAATAATTCTTAAAGAAAAACACAATAGAAAAGGAGTAAAAAGTCCAATGAAAGGAAAAACTAATTCACGGCTTTTGATTCACTTCTGGACTCTCTTTCTGGTTCTTGAATGGATCTGTGTGGCCTCCTCTGTCTGTGAATTTGAGCATTCCATATCTTCAAAACTAGATTCTGTGATTTCTTCAATTTCCTTTTTTCTCCTTCTTACTGTTTTTGCTTTCAAGCCTCCATTCTCCACAACTCTGAGGTCCAGTTTGCCATCATCTCGATTTCCTATAGCTTTCAGTCCTTGCTAAAGAATCTCTCGTAAATTTTGATAAAGAGATATCTCAGTATAGTCCAGTAACTTCACTGTTTCCATGTATTTAGCAATTTCATCTAGCTTGTTTTCCTCAGACAGACATTTGTCCATCAACCCTGCTATATTTTCTCTGTATCTAATTTTGGAATCTGTAACATAGGATTTTTCAAATTACCTCCCAAGGAAGATGGCCACTGACCACTGAGCCATGCAATAACCAAGTATTTCCAAATCACCACTTCTTGATGGGGCCACGCCATTATGCGACTCAATGCTTATGAATTCAACAGTGCTGTCATGACATCTTTTAGGGTCCTCTTTGTACTCTTTTATGAACTCCTTCTGGGTAGTACTGATAAGCAAGGCCATAATATACCAAGTAAACCTGGTCAGGTGAGAAAGCAAGTCACCAGGTCCAGACCTGAACCACAGTCGGCCATGTGGGAGTCTAGCGCCCTTAACCACCACACTGCCTGCTGGCCTCAAAATATAAAAACACTTTGAAATGAATTTTTGCCTTGAGTTTTTGGAGCCACAGACAATATGCAAAGTCACAGCAAGGAATTCTGACAAGAGTTTTCATCCTCCCTGTTTCCTATCTGACATCTCCCCATTAGAGCCAAAGTTGTAATAGACAAATATCTCTACTACTTAGAATATTATTCCTATGAAATCTAATGTCAGGCACTTAAGTAGGAGTCTAGTTCTACCCTGCTTGAGTGCCAAGCTCTTTCCCTTGTATAGCCCATTAAAACCAGAAATGAGCAATAACTCTAATGTAAAAAGTAGCTACAGAGTACCAACCCCTCTGTGAAATCAAAATTTCTTAGCATTTTTAGGCTTCTGAAAAATTCTTTATTTTATATCAGCTTAACCATGCCTAAGAGGGATTTGCCTAAATGTTAAATATTTCCCTAAATGTATTATTTTATTTTGAGAGGTTTTTGCTATAGGGCGCGTGCGCTTGCCAGACAGACAGAGAGAGACAGAGAGACAAAAAGCGAGAAATCACCCCCCAGGGGGCATGGTCACACCGCAATCCCTTCTCCTCCATTCTCCTCTTGGGATCTTGGGAACGCACACACATGCGCTTGGCGTGAGTTTAAGCCACCGGGAGTCCAGCGACATAGCCATTACGCTAACTGCTGGTCCCCGCTAAATGTATTATTAACTAACAGTCTTTCCGATAGTAGAAACAATTTTTCTCATTGCAGATAAAGGAAGATTATCCTTGGAAAACAAAATAGACGAGAAATTATTTTCAAAAATTCATCAGTTCCTATAATTAACTAAAATAAAGCTACTGTTTCTGATTCTTCCTGAACTTATAATGTGACCCCAAGTTCTTCTCATCTTAAATTGTATTACTTGTCATAGATAAATCAGATGTATATATTTTAACAAGAGTTGATCTAAAAGAACTAAATATAATAGTGTTAAGTGAAAAATAATTTTATACTTTATTTTAGAGCATAGCTTCCCTGAACAGTCCAGGACACACCACAGCTTTAAAATGGCTTCTGAAATTAGCAAGTGAAAGGAAAAGTCCAAGGTGAGGAGAAGTGGTTGAAAATTTAAAATAAATAAATAAATAAATAAATGATTTAAATTTAAAGAGAGAGAGAGCATGAGACAGAGATGGAGAGAGGACAGAGGTCACCCTACCTTGTCTGAAAATTTCAGGAGTCTAGAAGATGGAGTTTAGAGCATAGCTTCCCTGAACAGGGACACACCTCACCTTTAAAATGGCGTCTTGTCCGAATATTTCCCAACCCAACATTTATTAAATGATGAATGAACAAACAAAATGTGGTGTATTCACCCAATGGAATATCAGTTAGCCATACAAAGTACTGATACGTGCCACAACATAAACAAACCTTAGAATCATAAGTCAAAGAAGCCAGACTAAAGGACCACATATCATATAATTTCATTTATAGGAAACGCTCAGAATGAGCAAAAATATATAGAGACAAAGTAGACTGATGGTTGCCTAGGACTAAAGGATATGGGAAAAACAGGGAGTGAGTGATAATAGGTACAGGATTTTTTTTTGAAGGTGATGAAAGTACTTTAAAATTTATTAAGGTGATAGTTGCATGTATCTATGAAAATAGAAAACGTCATTAAACTGTACTCCAGGTGATGTGGGTAAATTCACTGATGAATGACACACTGGGAATATGCTGGGTATACTGCATAATATGTGAATTACATCTCAATAAAGCTTTTATTGTTCTCAAAAGTACAACCCAAATGTTCATCGGTTGATGAATGGATAAACAAAATGCAGTGTATCTACACCATGAAAAAGTGGCCAGCCACACAAAGGAAGGAACTACTGATACATGCTACAACATGGATGAACCTTGAAAACATTATACCAAGTGAAGAAGCCAAAGGCAAAAATACCACATACTGAATAATGTCGTTTATGTGAAATATCTAGAATAAGTAAACTCACAGAGGCAGAAAAGAAGCTCATGTTTGCTAGGAGTTGAAGGAATGAAGAACAAGGAATGAGCACTGTTACACATTGAATCATATCCCCCCAAAATTCACGTGTTAAAGTCCTAACCCTCAGTGTGACTGTATTTGGAGAGAGGGCCTTGAAGGAGTTAAGTAATGTTAAATGAGGTCCTAAAGATGGGGCGAAAATCTCACGGAATTGGTGTCCTGATAAGAAGAGGAAGGAAGACACACTGAGACCTCTCTCTTTCCATAGGTACACACCCAGAGGCAGGGTCCTGAGGACACAAAGAGAAGGCAGCCACCTACAAGCCAGGAAGAGAGGGCCCACTGGAAACCAACCCACCGGCACTTTAATCTTCAACTTCCAGTCTGCAAAACGGAGAAATAAACTTCTCTTCTTTAATGCACCCTGTCTATGATATTCTGTGATGGCAGACAAACCACACTAATGCAGGCATGGAGTTGCTTTTTGGGGTGATGAATACGTTCTGGACTTAGACAGCAGTATAAACATATACCACACACTTGTACACTTAAAAAGGGTGAAGTGTATGATATGTAAATTATAATGCAATACAGCTATTAAACAGACAAAAAAGGGTCAGCACCATAGAGCTGTGGTTAAGTGCCATGCACGGGGAACCAGTCCCCAGATGGCCAACCGCAGTCTGAAATCCAGCCCAGCAGCTTGAAAAACATGCCAGCCACGTGTGCAGCTATGCCCGAATCCTGATGGGAGGGAGAAATGGAGCAAAAAAGATACACAATGACTGTTCACAATTATGGGATGATTTCTCTCTCGCTGTGTGTGTGTGTGTGTGTGTGTGTGTGTGTATGTGTATGTGTGTGTATGTGTGTGTGTGTGTGTGTCTTTCTGGCAAGCATATGCATCTTCTGGCAATTAAAAAATATTTAAAATATTTTTTATATTTTATATATGTTCATATATTCAAAAAGCTCACTATACTGAATTTAACAAGCTTCTAGATAAAGCTAACTAAAAATATAAAGCCTTAACTTTCGAGGTGAGGAAATTTCCAGAATTATATACGAAAGTGGTCCTTACAAGTTGCTTCTTTTAGGAAACTCCAAGAATGAAAACTTTTTTCCTAAGTCAAAATTAATAATTAACTTATAGTAGCAACATGATATAATGAAAAAAAAAAACCAGATTTTGTTTTTCAGTTAATGATTATATAATAATAAGCTTGCCAGCAATAATTCTTTTGAATCTTGGTTTCCTCATTTGTAAAATTAAAAAAAAAAAAATATCTACTTTAGAGATTACTCTGAAGATAACATGAAATATAATACAAGAAGGCACTTTGTAAAGCAGAATATAAATGTAAGATACATCACTCCTCAATTACGGTAGTTGAAGCTATTTAACTTTTTTTAAGGAAGGTAAAAATACATACTTCAAAATCTTCAAAAAGCAAAGTCTACCATATAACAAACACAAAATCAACTCTTTAAGAAAAAGTTACTTTGTCTCTTTATCCTCTAATGAAGAACAGTATCTGGTAAATACAACAGCATATAGTAAATATTGTTTCAAGTTTTAGGACTAATTGTACAGATGTGGCAAAAAGTTACCTTCACATGTGAACAAAAGTGCTCTAAACCTTCATATTTTGCTGGATAGCACTTAAAATTATATATACTATAATACTTTTCAAAAGGACACAAATGCAAATATAAACTCCACTAAGATTTTATTCACTAATACTCAAAATCTTATTCCAGAAAATGAAAGTTATGCAGTAAAAAAGACAAATACTCACTTGAGTGATAAACATTTTACAAGAAGTCTTTGACCAAAATGTTCTTTGGGTACGTCAGGAACGCTAAGCCGTTCTATTGGGTCTTCCTACAAATGGACAAACACCACTGAAATGAACACACTTACCATATTCCAACCCTTTACAATTTAAAATTTTTAAGAACTTATTTAACTAATCTATACTTTTAAGTCTTCACAACTGAACATAGGACAGAATGATCTATTTATCCAAAAACAGAAATCATTCGCTCATAAGTATACTTAATTCATAAAAATAAAAAGTTCATGATTATAAAAAGTATATTTTGGGACCAGCATGCTCAAGATCCTGAGAGGAGGATGGAAAAGGGATTGTGATATGGCCATCCCCCCTGGGGGATGATTTCTCGCTTTCTGTCTCTCTGTCTCTGTCTTTCTGGCGAGTGCACACACACTACAGCAAAAACCTCTCCAAAAAAAAAATATATATATATATATATTTCATTCACAGAAATTATAATAATATTTCGATAAAGTTATATTTCCTGCATTATAATAACACTACATAAAAATTATACCCCCAAAATATGTATGTTAATGATCATTTGCTTCTTTATATGCAAACGTCGCTACCTCATCTGGTGATGGATGCAAAGCAAAGAGTTCCTTGTGACGGCTGGATTTCCTTTGATCATCATTCTGACGATCTATTTCTTCATTTGGAGTTCGATCAAGTAAATTGGGAAGCAAAGCATCAGGAAGTGAATTTTTCAAGTCAAAGATACTGCAGGCCCAGCTTCCCCTTGGAGTATCATCTATTGACATTGAACGTCTTTTAAGATCATCCTGTCGTACAAAACATTAAATATGGATCTATTACTTAATGATAAAAATAAACTATTTAAAAATAACTTCTTATAGTACTTAAGCATACAAGTATTACTTGCTCATCCTGGTAGCTGTTGCCATCCGGAGCTTCATCAGATTCAAAGACCTGTTTTGGCAAACCTTTTTGCCTTTCTTTCTGTTTATCTAATGTGTTGGGATTAAATCCTGTTCCCAGTTTATGATACCTATTCAAAATAAAATAGTTAAATAAATATCAATTATTGAAAATTTCCACTTTTTCAGCATCATTATTTAATAAGCCAACCATTCTCTCTGTTGTTTCTTTACAAAATAAAGATATATTCTAGCAATATTGAGTGGGATAAACATTTAATGAGAAGTTAAGGAGCATTTCCATGTAAAGGTCCTTTAATATAACTAAAGAACAGATTATGAGTTTCCAGAGATAAATCATATTTTCCTTCCAACCATATGTATATAATTTTTAAGCTATAATTTCAATGTGGAGAATTGGTCAGTAAAAAGAAAATTAGGGAAGATCCAGCAGTTAGTGTAATGGCTATGTCGCTGGACTACCATATAGTCGACCGCGGTTCAAGTCCTGGACCCGGTAGCTTAAAACTCATGCCGGGTGCATATGCGTCCATGTGCCCAAGATCCCAAGAGGAGAATGGAAGAGAAGGGATTGCGGCTTGGCCATCCCTCCTGGGGGGTGATTTCTCGTTTTTTGTCTCTCTCTTTTTCTGGCAAGCGCATGCGCCCTATAGCAAAAACCTCTCAAAAAAAATTAAAAAAAGAAAAGAAAATTGGGAAGTAAGGTTAAATAAAATGAGAAAGTATAAAATATATATTACACTAATACAATAATATAAATCTTTAGGTCCAGTAGGTGGGATTGTGGTTAAGGCACTAGATCCTACAATGGCAGATTGCGCAGTTCAAGTGTTGGACTTCATGGCTTGAAAAATAAGCCAGGGAAAGGAAGAGAAGAGACTGTAGAATGGTCATCCTTCGGGGGATGATTTCTCACTTTCCCTCTCTATCCAGCAAGCACACAGGCCCTATGGCAAAAATCTTTAAAAATTTCAAAATACAAATAATAATAATACAAATCTTTAAAAGATAAAACACACACATACGCACTCACACACACACACACACACATATATATGTATACACATGTATATATGTGTGAATATATGTATATACATATATTTAGCACTAAACCTTAAAATTTCTAAGTCAAAAATTGTTTTGCTGTATCTCATTATGTATATCAGAACCTAAAACGATAGACTTACAAAATAAAAAATGGCAAAATCTACATCATTACTGTACACACATATTATTTAATTTTATCTGTGTGTGTGTGTGTGCGTGTGTGCACATGTGTATGGCTAAGAACAACTCTTAATGTAATTTTCTTTCCTAACAACCCAATATTCAAGAACATCAAATAAGAACTGATCAAAGGGCAATTACTATTCATAATTCAACACTTTATAGGTTCAAACTGGGGGATTATTTTAATTAGAGCAAAACAATTCTGATTACCAGAAGATGGCATGGTTCTTGCTAACAACCAATTTGCAAAATAGTAAGGAATCACATTTGATATGAATCATATCTTGTCTCATTTTTAAAGCTATTAAAATAGCAGCTAGATGATATTAACATCACAGCATAGTCACAAAATAAAAGATAATTTTTTTGTCTGGACAAATTAAAATAAAGACAACATAGTAACATGCAAGGTATTATTCAGAAGCAGATATCTTAATATGTTATTAAATGATTCCAGTGCCTTAATCTGTGACGTGGCATATATAAACTGCTCTGATAATCTGGAATAGTGCTGCATTCTAAAACTGAGAGTGTGGGGACCAGAAGGTGGTGTGGCGATTAAGCTGCTGGATTCTCACATAGCTGCCTGTTGTCCAAGTCCCAGACCTGGCAGCTTGAAAATCACACCCTGTGTATGTGCATGGGTGCCGAAAATCCCAAGAGGAGAATGGAGAAGGGACTGTGACATGGCCATCCTCCCTGGGGTGGGGGGGGGTGGGGGTGATTTCTTACTTAACCCCTCTCTGGCAAGCCCTATGGAAGAAACCTAAAATAATAAAATTTAAAGAAAAAAAACTATGAAATTAAAGAAAGCTGAGAAGAATGATTGACAATCAATACTCTTCTATATTAGCACCCTGCCCTCCAATCAGATGCCATGATAAGGCCCTACATGGTTAGCCATTCAACCACAGCCACCATTTCTCTGACCTCATCTTCTGGCATTCTCACCCGCATTTATTCTGTTCCAGTTACACTGACCTCTCAATATTTCCTGAACATTTCAAGCATGCTTCTAAATGAAGCCTTTACATATACTGTTTGTTCTTCTGCCTAATAACACTTTTCCCCAGATACACATAGGGCTACTCTCTCACTTCCTTCAGGTCTCTGCCCAAAATCACCTTATATCAAGACCTCCTCTGATTACTAACACAAAATAGAACATTTTGGTTCTCTTCATGGCCCCTTCTATCCCCTTCACCCTAGTTTTTTCCTCCACAAGACTTATCTAAACCAAATCTGTTATATATTCACCTGTGATTTTTCTTGTTTGTTTATTGATTTCATCCTCCACTAGAATATAAACTCCATGAGAGCAGAGAGCTGGTTTTATTCATTTGCTGTATCATCAGTGCTTAGTATAGTGCTTGGTATATAGAAGACTCTCATAAAATATTTACTGAATGAATAAACAAATGAAATACTTTGTCTCTTTACCATCCTGCGCTGAATTATGGAAGAATTTTGTGGCTTCATCTTATAATTCACTATTTCACTCTTCAGCCACATTGACTCTGCCATTAAGCTCATCTTCTGGGCTTTTCATATTTTTTTTTTTTTGAGAGGTTTTCACCATAGGGCGCGTGTGCTCGCCAGACAGATAGAGAGAGACATAGAGACAGAAAGCGAGAAATCACCCCCCAGGGGGGATGGTCACGCCGCAATCCTTCTCCTCCATTCTCCTCTCGGGATCTTGGGCACGCACGCACACGCGCCCGGCATGAGTTTTAAGCTACCGGGTCCGGGACACGAACCGCGGTCGACTACGTGGGAGTCCAGCGACATAGCCATTACGCTAACTGCTGGTTCCCATATTTTTTCACTGATCAAAATTTTAATTTCCGAGGCCAGAAGCTGTTGTAATGGTTATGTCACTGGACTTCCACGTAGTTGACTACGGTTTGAGTCCCGAACCTGGTGGCTTAAACTCACACCAGGCGCGTGTGCATGCATACCCAAGATCCCAAGAGGAGAATGAAGGAGAAGGGATTGCTGCGTGGCCATCCCCCCGGGGGGGTGACTTCTCGCTTTCTGTCTCTCTGCTTGTCTCTGTCTTTCTGGCAAGTACACAGGCCCTATAGCAAAAACCTCTCAACAAAAAGTAAAAAAAAAATTTAATTTCCAAAGATAAGTAATTGATTTTTGTAGTTATGATATCATTTTAAGAGACTTTTGCTATAGGGCACATGGACTCGCCAGACAGAGAGAGAGAGACAGAGGTAGAAAGCACACCCTAGGGGGGATGGCCATACCGCAATCCCTTCTCCTTCATTCTCCTCTCAGGATTTTGGGAATACACACACAAGCACCCAGAATGAGTTTTAAGTAACCGGGTCCAAGACTCAAACCATGGTTGACTATATGGGAGTCCAGCGACGTAACCATTACATCATCTGCTGGTCCCTCATTTCACATTTCTTATGTACACTACGACTACATATGTGTATTCATTACACCTGTGGGTCTTAATATGCGCTCTAGTGACTATTTCCTAAATTGCTCATTTTCTTTGTAGTTTGATCATTCTTTTTCAAGTGTTCGGCCTTTCGTCAAATACTTGGTGATTGTGAGTTCTATGTTCATTTTTGAACTTGTATCTCCTACATCTGGCTTGAACTACTGTATCTGTTTACCCTGACTCCATAGGCAGTGATTGTGGGGAAGGAACAGATCATGCTACCAGGCAAAGTCTGCCAGTACCTGGGTATGAGGGTTCCTTCTTCCTCTAAGGTATGTTCACCCTGAGCACTATCCCACCAGCTCAAACCTCCATAATTACTACCACTCCTTAAAAAAGGCAGGTATGTCTACTGCCACTCTGGTGTGAACTTGAGACAGGAAGTTTCAAAGCAACCGAATGTCCAGCACTTTCCCCAGGTCTCCCTTCCACTACCTGTATTTATCATTCTGGTCTTAAGGCATCACTCAAGCTTTTGCATATATCTTCTCCACACATATTTTATACTGCATTTTTTCTTGTATGCCTACCTTCTATTTCTCAAAAATACCTCATAACTTCTAGCTTCTTTGTCTTTCATTTAGCAGAACAGAAAATTAATATCATCTACTACTACAGTAGTACCTCCCGATCCACAGTCTTAGCTATGCAGCCAAATGTCATTTGAAAAATCATCGTGGCTCCTCACGCGATGATCCAGGCTCTCCCAAAGCAGGATGATAATCCTCCTGATATATCGTTAAAAAGTCTACAGTAGCCTGGGACCAGCAGTTAGTGTGATGGCTATTTCGCTGGACTCCCATGTAGCTGACCACAGTTCAAGTCTCAGACCTGGTGGCTTAAACTCACACTGGGCGCATGTGTGTGTGTGTGCCCAAGATCCCGAGAGGAGAATGGAGGAGAAGGGATTGTGGTGGGGCCATCCCCCTGGGGGGTGATTTCTCGCTCTCTGTCTTTCTGTCTCTCTCTGTCTCTCTGGTGAGTGCATGTGCCCTATAGCAAAAACCTCTCCAAAAAAAGAATCTGATGGCACTAGATTCTGATCCTGGCTACCCCATGCTTTGGCTTATAGGAATTCAGAGAAGTTACTTCACCACGCAGAGCCTAAGCTACCCAATCTGTTGGAAACTTAAATGAGCATAAAGTGTCCAATAAGATGCTCGGCACATAGTAGTACCCATAAATGTAAATTCCCCGGCCCTATTGCCTAAACTACAGTTAGCAACACCATGATTAAAATTAAACAGTAAATTCAGTGATTCTGAGTTCAATATATTGACAACTAATCTCTTTGTATTAAAAGATATCTGATTATAGGATTACAACATATGCAAAGAAGTAAAAAGTTCTGAATCATCAGACAGAGAAACAGTTTTCTTCAGTAATACCTAAAATCTGGATACTAAGATACAGATCAAAATTTTAAGTTCATAAAAACAACTCTACATAGGGACCTGCAGTTAGCATAATGGCTATGTCACTGGACCGAGGTTCGAGTCCCAGACCCAGTGGCTTAAACTCACGCCAGGTGCGTGTGCACGCGTGCCCAAGATCCCGAGAGGAGAATGGAGAAGGGATTGCAGCGTGGCCATCCCCCCGGGGGGTGATTTCTCGCTTTCTGTCTCTCTGTCTCTCCTTCTGGCGAGCACACATGCCCTATAGCAAAAACCTCTCCAAAAAATCACAACTCTACATAAAGGGCAGCAGACTGCTTTTATTAGATCACACCACAACTAGAAAGTATGTCAGCACTACCCCACAGGGTGACGCCTAGCACAGTATTAAGTCCAGGGAAACAGCAGAAACAGCAGCAATGCGAGCAAAAGAACGGGCGATGGTGACATCACTTTTGCTAGTGCTATTTAGCACAGACCGTTTCATTCGTGAAAATTATAGTGTCGCAACAGAATTCTCCACTACTCATTCATCGTATCTCCTTCAGAAATATAAAATAAGGCTAAGAAGTTTTGGTGAAAAGATCCTTCTGTGTTATGAAAATTAGTAAAGGAAAAGTAGGTTTTTGTTTGTTTGTTTCTTAATGAATTAATATTTCAAATACAGTCCATTAGAAAAACAAATTCTGTGAGAGGGAAAAAATGTTACTTTTTCAATATTTACCTAACCAGAAATACAGGTCAATGATCTGTAAATACGACTTAAAGGCACAAAGACTTTCAAAATAAATTGAAATGGAAGACTGTCTATTAAATTTAACTTAACTATACAACTTCCAATAAACTGGACTTTTGAGAAATATAAATTATTCATCAATATCTATCCAGAGACTCAAAATCATTATCATATGAGTTCTTAATGATTTATAATAATAAAGAAATCCCCACAAATATTGTATAAGAGAGTAAAAGTAACTGTGTAACTCCTAAGGAGAAAATATCCATGGACAAAGGTTCCAGTTTTGCTTCTTCAACTATTGTGTTTAAATGAATTTTCAGGTTTCATAATTACTATTAATCTACTTTAATTTATTTACAAATCAAACCTGGTTTATTTTAAAGAATTATTTAATTTGATTTATCATTATTATTTTTTAATTTGCTATAGGGCACACGTTCTCACCAGAGAAAGACGGAGAGAAAGAGGGAAAGTGAGAAAGCAAGCGGCCAGGTCTGGAACTCGAAACACGGTAGGCTATGTGGGAGTCTAGTGCACCAACCACCACGCCACCTACTGGAGCCCAAACTTGGTATTTTTAATGTTATAATAAGCATGTAACTTACTTTCTGATCACAATTGCCCAGTCTTCTGTATAACTTCTTATACAATCTCTAACATGTGGATCCATTTCACTATTTTTAAAGAGAAAATATATTTGTAATTTAGACAGGAAAACACTGATGGTTATAAATTTGGTCACTGCAATTCTTATCCTTATAACAGAAAACACTACCACCACAAAAAAGAGGGTCTACATAAAATAATGGAATAATAGTTACACTAAAATCAGAAATAGGTAAATGTCTCCTTACCTTTCTTCAGGTACAGCAGAAACAAGGGTTCTGCAGTCCCTAGGACTATAAACAACTTCGATATCATCTGGAGGAAATTCAACCAAATCCCTTAGAGGGCCAGAATCCACAGCTAAAGGATGAGTAATGAGGTAATCTTCTAAATCCACTGGATCCACTGCTTCAGTAAGGGGCACCTTAAAAAACAGGGGTGGCAGTTGACAGTAGGCAAAAAAGGAAACAATGAACATAAAAATTTTAAAACTTTAAGCAAAGAATATTTATAAATTTTTAAAATACAATATTCTTTTTTTTTTTCTTTTTGAAGAGGTTTTTGCTATAGGGCACGTGCACTTGCCAGAAAGACATAGAGAAACAGAGAGACAGAAAGCGAGAAATCACCCCCCAGGAAGGATGGCCATGCCGCAATCCCTTCTCCTCCATTCTCCTCTCTGGATCCTGGGCACGCACGCACACGCGCCTGGAGTGAGTTTAAGTCACTGAGTCCGGGACTCAAACCATGGTCGACTACATGGGAGTTCAGCGACATAGCCATTATGCTAACTGCTGATCCCAAAAATAAAATATACTTTTAACCTAGTTATGCCTAAAAGTTCAATAGATACTCAACTAGAGGCACTAAAGATACCACAAAGTGTGTCCTTCTTATGCTTTTCTATGCTTTTAGTTATATTCTCTTTAACTTTCTTGATTATACTTTGCCCATAATGCTCACATAAAAACAATAACATTCAGGCTGGGAGGTGGCATGGTGGTTAAGACGCTGGACTCCCACATGGCCGACCATGATTTGAATTCCAGACCTGGTGGTTTGCTTTTTCTCTTTCCCTCTCTCTCTCCATCTCTCTCTGGTTAAATTAAATAATAATACTAATACATAAAATTAAATAAATAATCCTTAAACAAATAAAAATAAAAATCAGTAACAATAATCATAAGCAGCTTAATTATACTTTAAAATTTACAAAGTACTCATTGAAAAATTATTTTTTTCTCTTTTTTGTATCTCTGGAATGTCCACTGCTAAGTTTTAGACAATACTTTTACTTTATTTGTTATTATTATCTTAGTAAAACATATAACCAAAATGACCCTCCAAAATGTCTGCCCATTCTAATCCATGGACCCTGTATGTATTACTTTAAATGACTAGATAAATAAAAGTCTCTGTAGATGTGATTCAGGATTTTTAAGTGGTTAGAGCCTAAATACACTTGCATATACTCATAAGGAGGTAAAGGGAAATATGGACAGAAGATACAGAGAACAAAGCCCTACAAAGACAGACTAAAGAGAGATTTGAATAGTCCAGCCTTAAAGATGTAAGTGAAGTAGCCACAAATCAAAAACTTCTAGAAGCCACCAGAATCTGGAAGAGGCAAGTACTGATTTTCCTCTAGAGCCTCTGAGGAGAGCACAACCCTGCCCCAAGCCATCAGTGATACTGATTTCAAACTTCTGGCCTCCGGCACTGTGAGAGAAAAAATCTGTTGTGTTAAGCCAAACAATTTGGAGTAATTTGTTACAGTAACCAGAGGAAAGGAATACACAGACCCTATTGAAAGTATCTACCAGCAATAATAAAAGATTTACAACATTCTTTAGCTAGACTGAAAATACATCTTTTAAAAAGTTACCATATTTCTTTTTTTTTTTCTTTTTATAGAGGTTTTTGCTATAGGGCACATGTGCTCGCCAGAAAGACAGAGAGACAGAGAGACAGAAAGCGAGAAATCACCCTCTAGGGGGATGGTCATGCCACAATCCCTTCTCCTCCATTCTCCTCTCGGGATCTTGGGCACGCACGCACACGCGCCCGGCGTGAGCTTAAGCCACCGGGTCCGGGACTTAAACCTTGGTTGACTACATGGGAATTCAGCGACATAGCCATTATACTAACTGCCGGTCCCAAGATACCATATTTCTTACCTAATCCAAGAAAGAAAGACTATTGAGGCAAAACTATGACAAATGTATGATTGTAGACAATGAAAATGAAAACAAGAACATGTTCTTTTATTTATTTTTTTTTTGAGAGGTTTTTGCTATAGGACGCTTGTGCTCGCCAGAAAGACAGAGACAGACAGACAGACAGAAAGCGAGAAATCACCCCCTAAGGGGGATGGCCACGCCGCAATCCCTTCTTCTCCATTCTCCTCTTGGGATCTTGGACACCTACACACATGCCCGGTGTGAGTTTAAGCCACCGGGTCCGGGACTTGAACCATAGTCGACTACATGGGAGTCCAGCAACATAGCCATTACACCAATGGCTGGTCCCAAACATGTTATTTCTAAGATGTTCAACCAGAATAAAAATACTGCAACATGCCTCTGCAGGCACACATTATTTAAGAGAAGGTCCTTTACATTTCTTTGGAGTGACCAACTTGCAATTGGTAGAGCAACATTTCAAAGTATAAAGTGTGATAATGAATGACTAGCACATCATAAACGCTCAAGGTAGCTATTATTATTATTATTATTATTATTATTATTGTAACTCATTTAAACCTCCCTCAAACCCTGAAAATTAGAGATTACTATTTGAAGCCTATAAATAAAGGCATTTGTGTCCAAAGAAGTTAAGCAAGATCTGAAAATAAAATAGCCATAAAATAGTGCAATGAAAGTTTGAAACTGGGTCTTCAGCTCTAAACCTCATGTTTTTTTCTCTTATGAACTGCCATGAACTGCGTCACCGAAAGTTCACATCTTAGAAACTTCAGCTCCAATTCAAGAGTGTTGGAAGGCAAAGCTGAATAAGAGGTTGATTAGGGCATGAGGTGATTAATGTTATTATTGTGGGAATGGATTAGTTATCCTAACAGGTAATTTTTGCTTTGGTTTTTGTGGGGTTTTTTTTTGCCAGTAGGCACATGAGTCACCAGACAGAGAAAGAGATAGAAAGAGAAAAATCACCCCCAATGGGGCCTGGTCATAACTTAGCATCCTTTTTTCCTCCGCTTCATCCTGTCAGAATTTTGAGCACTGACACACACAGGCCCAGGATGTGTTTTTCCAAGCTTCCGGGCCCAGGATTCAAATTGCTGCCAGTCACGTAGGATCCAGCTCCCTATGCAAAGTGCTTAACTGCTGCAGTACGGGGCCGGCCCAAGCCTTATTTATGTATTCATTCATTCATTCACTCATTTGTTCATTTATTTTGAGTTTTTCTTTTTTTTTTTAAGTGAGTTTAGCCCCACTTATTTTCTCTTTCCCTCTTTCTTCTCCTTGTGCCCCATGTTCTCTTGCCCTTGGCCTTCCACCACAGGATGACACAGCATAAAGGCACTCATCAGATACTGACACCCTGATTTTAGACTTCCTAGACTCCGGAACTGTAAGAAGTAAATCTCTGTGCTTTATAAATTAGCCAGTGTTGGGTATGTTGTTACAGCAGCACAAAACAAACTAAGACATAAGCATTTTGTCTTACCTATGCTATCAAGTACATATTATACCAACCACTATCATGTTCTTAACAGAGAGAAAGAAAGCAATCCAACAGGCAAAACACAATCTATTTGAAGCACTGTTGCTGGAACAATTGGATTTCCATACAGGCAAAAAAAGGAACTTCAATCCTGACATCACAACATAAATTGAAATGTATCACAGATGTAAACATAAAATACTAAAACTATAAATATGCTAGAGGAAAACAGCATAATGTCTATAATTAGGGAGTAAGCAATGCTCTCTTAGGCATGATACAGAAAGAAATGACTACAAAAAATATGTTTTATGCACCAAAAGGCACTATTAAGAAAATGAACAGGTAGGGCCAGCAGGGGGTGTGGAGGTTGAGGTGCTGGACTCCCACATGGCTGACAACAGTTCAAGTCCCGGACGTGGTAGCTTGTTTTCTCACTCTCCCTTTCTCTCTGTTTCTCTTTGGTCAAAATTGAAGATTAATGATAATAAATCAAATTAAAAATAAAAAATCTTTTAAAAAATTAAATGAATAGGGGACCAGCAGTTGGCATAATGGTTATGTTGCTGGACTCCCATGTATGTAGCCGACCACGGTTCGAGTCCCGGATCTGGTGGCTTAAACTCACGCCAGGCACATGTGCATGCGTGTCCAAGATCCCGAGATGAGGATGGAGGAGGAGGGATTGCGGCATGGCCATCCCTCCTGGGGGGTGATTTCTCGCTTTCTGTCTCTGTCTCTCTCTGTCTTTCTGGTGAGAGCACACGCCCTATAGCAGAAACCTCTCAAAAAAAAAAAAAAAATTAAATGAATAGGTAAGCCACACTAAGAAAATATTTACAAGCATATTTGACAAGGAACTGTGATCCAAAGTTTATTTTAAAAGTCTCGTATCTCAATAGTGAAAAGACAAACCACAACTTCAAAAGACAGTATAAAAAGATAGAAAGAAAACTGAGTAGACATCTTTTATAAAGGAAAATAGAAGAATGACTGATAATGACATGGAAAAGTGCTCAATGTCAAAAGTTACTCAGGGGTACTTTCGTTTCTAGGAAGATGGAGTAGACATAGTTTTCCCTATTCCCACTAAATACAACTGAAACCCATAGACATCACATATAAAACAAACACCAGAGAACACTTCAAAAAGTAAAGAGATAAAGCAGACCAGCAGGAAAACTTAGAATCGAAGGAATGACACAACAGTGACTCACCTAAAATTTTCTTTTTGCCTTATATATTCCAATGCTGGTAGAGAAGTTCTCAACCAGAAGTATCAAAAAAAAAAAAAAGAGTCCCTAGCAAAAGCCTATTCTCCTCGGTCAAAGGACAGGAAAAGGGATGCCAAGCAAAAGAAAAAAGAAAAAAGAAAAAAAAAAAGCTTAGATCATAATGGCTCTATTCTAGCCAAATATCATATGAAAAACTGTGATCCCAACACACTAGCAAAGGCCAAGTCAGGAGCTAGCTTCTAACTCCTTACCAAGGCAGAGTCACAGAAGTCCAAGCATGGGTGGGATTTTCCTATCTATTTAGCAGTAATGAATCACTTACCCCCACTGTGTCAGTAGAGGCCACGCAGGAAATCTGGACTTCCATTCCCACTCAGTGGCAAGAAGGATTCCCTTCCCCTTATCACAGGCAGTGTCAGAGAAGGCCTAGTGACACTCGGGACTCCCATCACTGCCCATGTTAATGAGGCCATACCCACCCTGATGGCAGTATAGGCCATGTAAGGAATAGTAATGACACAGTATAGTCCTTCCCAGCCAAGTGAGATGAGCAGTGACTTAGGGGAAGCAGGAATTCTCACTCCTGACCCACAGTAACAAGGAGCTTAACTCATGCTGGGTGCGTGTGTGTGCATGCCCAAAATCCCAAGAGGAGAGTGGAGGAGAAGGGATTGCAGCGTGGCCATCCCCCAGGGGGTTATTTCTCACTTTCGGTCTCTCTATCTCTCTCTTTCTTTCTGGTGAGTGCACACATCCTATAGCAAACACCTCTCTTAAGAAAAAAAAAGACTCATAACCTGAAATTCAAAGTATCTATAATCCAATCAAATGTCACTCATCATATTAAGAACGAAGAAAATCTTAACTCAAATGAATAAAGACAATCTATGTATGTCAACACCAAGATAAGATATCTTAGCGTGATGTGGAAAAAATTTTATAACAAGCACCATATGGGCAAACCCTGTACTCCAGTGGTTAATGGAGCCAGGGCCCACATGGCCAACCGCATGGTTCAAATTCTAGACCTGGTGGATGAAGAAACATGCCGGGCACCTGGGCAGTCATGCCCAAAATCCTGAGAGGAGAGAAAGATGAAGAAGTGCTAATCTACCAAGTGGACACAACAATCTTAAAATGTATGTACTAAACAAAAGAACTATAAATTATGTTACAGTTGATGACTTCAAGAGATCTCTCAACAATTGAGAAACAAAATCAAAAAGGACATGGCAGAATCCAACATCGCCATCAGTCACTAGGAGTTAAAGAACACTCCACTCAATGACAGCAGAATATACTCTGTTTTCAAAGACCCAAGAAGCACGTGCCAAAATAAACCATATCCGAACCTAGCCATCAGCCCATGGCCTGGTGGTTAAAGAGCTAGATCCCCCACAAGGCTAATGGTATGGTTCGACTCCTAGACCAGGCAGCCTGAACAAAACACCAGGCACTGGGGCTGGTAGGTGGTGTGATGTTTAAGGGTGCTGGACTCCCACATGGCTGACCACAGTTCGAGTCCTGGATCTGGCGGCCTGCTTTCTCACTTTCTTTCTCTCTCTCTTTCAATCTCTCTCTCTCTCTCTGTGCCCCTCTCTGGTCAAATTTAAATAAATAAACAAATAAATAAATAAATAAAGTTAAATAAAATAATTTAAATTTAAAAATTTTTAAAAAAGGCACAAATCCATGCATGCCCAAAATCTGAAAGGAAGGTGAGATGAAGGAAAAGGGATTGCAGTGTGACCATCCTTCATGGGGGCTGCTTTCTCACTTTCTCTTGGTCTCTGTCTCTCTAGAGAGTACACACATCCTCTGGCAAATATAAAAATTAAAAAACACTATAACTTGACCCATAAAACAAACCTCAATAAATTTAAAAGAACTAAAATCAGATAGAGTATGCTTTCTGACCACAATGGAATTAAACTAGAAAACAGAAATAGGAAAATCTCCAAATACTTAAAATTAAATAACATCTTTCTAAATAATCTCGGGTTAAATCTGATAAGTAAATGAAAGAATGCACTGAACTAAATGCAAATGCAACATAACATTTGTGCAGCGAAGGAAATGAAAATCCAAACTCCAGTGAGATACTACTTCACATTATGATGGTCATTATTTTTTTAAATGGAAAATAACAAGTGTAAGCAATGATATGGAGAAATCAGAACCTTTATGCATTGCTCATAGACATATAAAACGATGCAGCTGCTGTTTCTTCAAAATGCATAGGAAAACAGAATTACAATATGATTCAGCAATCTCACTTCTATTATAGGAATATATCCAAAAGAACTGAAAATAGGGACACAGAAATTATATACCCATGTTCATAACAGCTTTATTTACAATAGCAAAAAGATGCTAATGTCCTTCCACAGATGAATGTATAAATAAAATGGGACATATACATATAATAGAATATTACTTAGCCTTCAAAAGGCATGAAATATTGGTATGTGCTACAACCAAGACGAACCTTAAAAATATTCTACTGTTTTAAAATAAGCCAGACACAAAAGAACAAGTATTGTATGATTCTACTCATATGAAGTACATAGAATAGGCAAATTCATAAAGGAAACAGTGGTTACCAGGGATTGAAAGGAGGGAAAAATCAAAATTTATTGTTTAATGAAAACATAGCTTCAATTTGGGATGATAAAAAACTTTTGAAATGGATAGTGGTGATGGTTAAACACTAAATGTACTTAATGGCAATGAATTGTATATTTAAAACTGGTTAAAATGATAAATCTTATATTTTACCACTAGATGTATATCTAGAAATATAAACATGTTAATATACATGTACACACATATAAAAACTTAAATTTTAAGAAATTTCTAATATTTCTCCACTGAGTTATTATTTCTGAGGTAGTATACATATCAAGATTTATTTATTTATTTAAAAGAATGATTTTATTTAATTTTATTCAGTGCCAGTATCTTTATTTTTGGAGAGGTTTTTGCTATAGGGTGTATGCGCTCACCAGAAAGAGAAACAGAGAGAAAGAAAGTGAGAAATCAACCCCCGGGGGGATGGCCACACCGCAATCCCTTCTCCTCCATTCTCCTCTCGGGATCTTGGGCATGCACACACACGTGCCCAGAGTGAGTTTAAGCCATTGGGCCTGGGACTCGAACCGTGGTCAACTACATGGGAGTCCACCGATACAGCCATTATGCCAACTGCTGGTCTCTATTTTATTTTCTTGAAGTTGACCAGAGAGAGAGAGAGACAGAAAGAGAAAAGGAAAAGTGGGAGAGCAAGCTCCCAGGTCTGGGAATCGAACTATAGTAAGCCATATGGGAGTCCAGCTGCCTTAACCACCATGTTATCTGCCAGCCCCACATCTCAGGATTTAAACATCATAAATGAATACACAATGAAAATAATGACAAAATCTGGGAAGTCATTACATATGCTTAATTTATTTTTATCTTTTTTTTTTTTCAGAGAGTTTTTTTGCTATAGGGCACATGTGCTCACTGGAGAGACAGAGACACAAAAGGTAAGAAATCATCCCCCGGGGGAAGGCCACACCATAGTCCTCTCCCCCACTCTCTTCTCGGGATTATAGGCACACATGCACATGAGCCCAGTGTAAGTTTTAAGCCACCAGGTCCAGGACTTGAACTACAGTCAACTACAGAGGAGTCCAGCGACGTAACCATTACACCATCTGCTGGTCCCATACACTTAATTTAAACCAAACCTTTCCTCAAAGAATGACTAACCATCTCAAGAAGAAGTACTAGGGCAGAGGAAGAAGCTATGAGATTTCCTTAAATCAAAAAAGCAGTAAATGTCATAGTTTTCAAAAGTCATATATGGGGTCACTGGCTTTCTTGGTGTTGTGTAACCTAGATTTTGATCAAGAAAACAAATTTATTTTCCTACCACTATCACTATTTTCTCTGATACGCTGCAGAGAAAGCTGCTTGAGTTAATCTTGAGATGTTGTCATGAGCTGCTTACAATCAAGTTATTTTGTAAGAGTTAGGACTCCAAGCAATCTTACTGATTACCACAATCATAATGCTGCTTCTTCATTACCAATACATGAACTATTATACCCACAAAAGGTACAAATTTCTTTTTCACGTTATCTTTTCACTTTTGATGTCTAGTACTAGTCATATGTATAGTATCTGCATTGTTTTGTACTAGTAATCTGTATAGTATCTACACTGTCTTGTATCACATAAGACAATATGTGATGTAGGTACTAACAATCTTGTGAACAGACAATGTAAACATATATAAAGTACTGATAAATGCAGTACAGTATTATAAATGTATTTTCTCTTTGTGATTTTTTCTTAGTAACATTTTCTTTTCTCTAGATTACTGTAAGAATACAATATATAATACATGTAATACACAAAATATGTGTTAATTGATGGTTTATGTTATTGGTAAGGTTTCCATTCAACAGTAGGTCATTAGTAGTTAAGTTCCGGCAGAGTCAAAAGTTATACCAGGAAAAAAAAAAAGTTATACCAGAGATTTCTGACTGCATAAGGGGAGTTGGGGGCTAGGAAGTTAGCATTACTAACCTGTAGTTCAAAGGTCAACTGTACTAGTCTTTCTACCTCAGTTTCTATTTGAAGATGCTCATAATTATTTTTTTCTCATAATTATTTTTGATGGTCCCCTGGCATGGTATTAAAGGGCAGCTGAAAAAACCTTTTCACAGAAAATACAATGAGCGACTATGCAGTCAGCAAGGACTGACAACCCTTTGGAGAAATTTTGTTCTAAAGAAGAGCAAATAAATATGGTAGTCCCCCCTTATTTGGAGAAGATACATTCTCATTCTAAGATCCCCAGAAGATGCCTGAAACCATAAACAGTACCAAACCCTATACATGCAGACCTCCGTATCCATAGGTTCCTTATCCACAGATTCAACCAATCACAGATTGAAAGTATTTCTTTTTAAAAAAATTGTGCCTATACTGAACATGTATAATTTTTTTTTGACTAAAGGTCATTAATCCTTAAGCAACATAGCATATTAGCTATTGAGTCATTTTTATGCAAATATGTCATGACTGCCAACAAAGTAATATTTACAAAACATTTACATTGTATTAGGTATCATAAGCAATCTAGAGATGACCTAAAGTATATTTTAAGGGACAATTATGGGTCATCTGCAAATCCTAGGCCGTTTTTACATAAGGGACTTGAGCATTTGCAGATGTAGATATTTACAGGAAGTCCCCGTGGATACCGAGGAACAACTATACATACTTTGTTTTTTCAATCTGATAACCAAGACAGCTACCAACTGAATAATGGACAGAGAGCATATACCGCATGGATACACTAGACAGAGCGATGATCCAGGTGACATGAAGTTTTATCACACTACTCAGTATGGCAGGCAATTTAAAACTTATTAAATTGTTTGTTTCTGGAATTTTCCATTTCATATTTTCAAACTCTAGTCTGAGTAAATGAGTAACTGAAACTACAGAAAGTGAAACCACAGATAAGACAGACTACTATATTTGGGATTGGAAACTGGTGGGGAGAGTGGGGCAAAAAAGCAGGATGTTTTTAAATGGGAGAAACAACAGCATGTATGAATACTGATAGGAACCATTCAGTGATAGTGAGGAGGAAAAATGATTATAAAAGAGAAGGGAGAATTACTGAAGTCCTGTAGTTGATGAACTGAGAAAAGTGCTAAGGAGCACGTGTGATGGTGGGAATGTACGGAAGTTTTCTTCTGATTGTTTCTATTTTCTCAGCAAAATGAGAAGGAAAGTCATCTTAAGAGTGAAACTGAGGAAGAGCAATTAGAGGTTTAAGGAAGAGCAAGAGGCATGAAAATAAGTCAATTAAAATAGTGAGAAATGAATGGCCTAAGAAAATATACAGTTTGGCGATATTAATGCCTTTATAAATCTGTGATCATAAATTTAAAGTGAGATTGTGTGGTTTTCTCCAGACACATTAAGCTGCACAAGTTCAGGTATAAAGCGAGCATGCATGTATTTTTTTAATTTATTTTTAAAAAAATTTTATTTATTAATTCTTTCTTTTTTAAAGATTTATTTATTTGTAATTTTATTTATTATCATTATTCTTCAATTTTGACCAAAGAGAGACAGACAGAGAAAGGGAGAGTGAGAAAGCAAACCGCCAGGTCCAGGACTTGAACCATGGTCGGCCATGTGGGAATCCAGCGCCTCAACCACCATGCCACCTGCCAGTCCCGCATTTATTTTTAATTTGACAGAGAGAGAAAGAGGGGAAGTGAGAAAGCAAACCACCAAGCTGAACCATGGTCAGCCATGCGGGACTGTCCTGCACCTTAACCACCATGCCACCTGCTGGTCCCCAGCATGCATGTATTTAAACAGCACTCAGGCTATACAAGGGGTACAATAGCCCAGGAGGAGGTTAAGCAAGAGAGTAATTACAATAATCAAGAAATAATTTAAGTTTGACAAAGAGAGAAATAAGCATTTCGAGGAGGGACGGTAAAAAGCTGGTGGGTTCCTGGACTCTGTCCTGCTATATGACAGTTGTCTTCCCAGAATGGGAAGACAAGAAAGATAAGAGCTAATGAGAGAGTGGGAAGCTGAGATCACGCATGGGTTACAACTGTTTATGACTAAATCTAGGTCTGACTATGGGAGCTTTGAGTAGCTGAGGTGTAACTCAGGATGCGAGATCTTGTCATTAGACGAGAAGCATTCAAGACAACGAGAGGATATTGGGAGAATCATCTCTACACACACAGAAATCACTCAGAAATTCAGATATTCTAAAATCCTTCCAATCAGCATGTACTGTTACTAAAAGGAAATGTTTTAAACTTTTAAAGACACAAACATTATAAACAGTTATTAAAACTCAATCAAACCGTTATTTCCCTGACATACCACATTTATTCAGTAATTGGTACTCTTTCACTGCTAAATGGAAAATGTTAATGTAATATATTATGCCACCCTAGCACTATTATTTGCTTTTTAGTTCTCTACAGCATTTGGAGAAAAAAAAGTGACCTCTAATTTTAAGACAAATGAAGATGTTTTAAATTCCTGTTCCTAATGTAACTAATAAATATGAGCTTTTATCAAAACTGATTATTCGTATGCCATCTTCTTTAATAAAAGAACATTTATTTATGTTTCTGACATAATAACCAATTTGCAGTAACCACTGAATATATATTCATTTCTATCAGAGATAGATAATAATATAAACCCACATAATTACTATTTACCTCAGTGCCTATTTCTAGAATAAATACCTAAATGTTCATTCATGTAATGTGTCACCTTGGATCTCAGAAGTCCTATAAATGTTAAAATCTAGGGCTGAATAAATCCTAAATGTAAAATTTCTGACTTAGCTAGAAAACCAACATTTCCACAACACTCCCTAACACTTTCTCCCAACTCAGATTTCAGGAAAGAGCGAAGCAATAACAAAGTTATGAAACCAGTGATGAAACTCAATCTGTTGCCTCTCATCTTTGTGGTATTTTTTTTCATGACCTAGTCAGTAATATATCAGTAACATATATTTTTTTTAATAAAGAACTATTTTATTTAACTTTATTTATTTTTAAATATGACCAGAGAGGAACAGAGCGAGACAGAGAGAGAGGGAAAGTGAGAAAGCAGGTCACCAGGTCTGGGACTCGAACCGTGATTAGTCATGTGAGAGTCCAGAACCCTTAACCACCACGCCACCTGCAAATCCCATAACATAGATATTTTAAATATGTACTTACTGTGGTGTGATGAGATATATTGCCAACAATGTTGAGGTTTTTGAGCAGTTGGGGAGAACCACTGTATTGTCCAGAGATCTGCTTCCTAACTTCAGCTGCCACCGTTCTGTAACAAAGAAAGTATGTTCACATTTTTTAAAAAAGAACAGAAATTAGTTTAAAATAGAAAGAAGTTAATATATTAAAGATTCATTTTAAAGAACAAAATCTCAGCATTTCAGTAAGGCTATAAATTCCTAAAATATTTCATATTTTTTTTTTTAATAGGGGTATAGGGCACATGCACTTGCTAGAGAGACAGAAAGACAGAAAGCGAGAAACCACCTCCTGAACGGCCACGCAGCAATCCTTTCTCCTCTCAGGATTTTGGGCATGCACACACATGTGGCCATTGTGAGTTTTAAGCCGCCCAGGTCTGGGACTCGAACCACGGTCAGTTACATGGGAGTCCAGAGATGTAACTGTTACACCATCTGCTGGTCCCTCAGGAACTATTTTCTAGCTTATAATTACATTAGAACATCTTTATAATGCTGCTATAAGGTACCAGAGTGACAGCCAACTCATGTAAGCCTTTTTCTTTTTATAAGGCATTCTAGGGAATATAGTTTGGCCTATGATAGAGCTGGAAGCTACAAAAAGATGCATATACTTAAGACATAAAACTCATTCTAAAATATTTTATAAACAAATCAACATATAAGAATTTAAAAGAAAATAATTCTTTCCTTTTTAATATTATTAGCTTCACATTCATGCCCCAGAAAACTACTCTCTACTTTAACTAATAAAAAATTGTCCTTATATCCCAGCATTAATAGTTTTGTACAAGCTGAACCTAATCTACCTTTCTAGAATTTCCTAGAATGCTATTTCTCTCCCAGAGCTACCAATCCAATTCACAAATAGTTTAAAGATATAACTCAAATGCCAAGATCTTCACACAAATTTCTGGCTCATTCAGCTAAAAATAGTATTACTCTTTTTCTTTTTTAATTCATTGTTGAATTTTTAAATTTTATATGTTTATTGTTATTTTGGTTTTTACGATAGGGCATGTATACTCACCAGACAGAGGGAGAGATAGGAGGGAGTAAAAGTGTGAAATCACACCCCAGGGAGCTTGGCAATCTCTTCTCTATTTCCCTCTCAGGATTTTTGGGTATGCACACAAACGTGCCTGGCATGTATTTCAAGCCACCAGGTCTGGGAGTCAAAGCACACAGCCAGCCATGTGGGATCCAGCCACCCCAATCTCCATGCCACCTGCTGGCTCTGTTAGTAAGATTTTTATTAACCAAAAAAGTAACACATTGAACACAAGCAAAAGATCGCTACCCACAGATTTTTACTATTAAATTCCTGATGTCAATATCTAAACTCTATCCTATGATCCTCAGACTGTCACTGCACTTTTATGAAACTTGCCTTCTGTGTTTTTCACTCTTTTCCAACAAATAAATCCTACTTTTTCCCTACCATTACACTGCATATAATGTGAGAAAGCTATAATGGGCTGATTTCCGAGCCAGCTTGATGAGTATGTTCTAGAGTGTTCTCAAGCTAATGTTTGAATTCAGACCCTGGAATATCTTGGTCAACATTATCCATTTATTTACTTATTTATTTAAATGGACTAGAGAGGGACAGAGTGTGAGAGAGAGCGCGCGCACGCGCAAAAACCTCTCCAAAAAAAAAGACATAGAAAATAAAATTTATCGTGAAGGCTCAAAATACCAAAATAAGCTCAACTTTATGCGTACGTGAGGTACTTCAGATTGTATTTGTGTTTCAAAAGGCCAACTCATTATTCATATTACCAAAACTTGGAAGCAGCAAGCTGTCCTTCAGTGGGTAGACTATGAACAAACTGTGGTACATCCATACAACAGAGTCGTACTTTGTGCTAAAAAGAAATGCACTATCAGGCCACTAAGAGACACAGGAGAACCTCTGAAGGATACTGCTAAGTAAAGAAGCCACTCTGGAAAGAATACACAGTGTATGATGCCAACTATATGGTAACATGGAAAAAGCAAAACTATAAAGACATAAAAAAGCCAGTGGTTGCCAGGGACTGAAGTAGAAGAAAAGGCTCATAAGTAGACGAGAACACAGGGATGGATGTTCAGGACAATGAAACCCTTCTGTATGATACTGTAATGGTGGATACATGTCATTATATATTTGAAAAAAAAAATTCATGTATAACATAAAAAGTTTTAATGTAATATAGGGATTTTTAAAAATAATGTGTATCAACATACACCCCACATTGGTTCATTAATTATAGCGAATGGACCACGTGAATGCAAGATGTTAATAACAGGAGAAACTCGCAGGATCACAGGGAGGAATGACATATAGAGCTCTACCTGTTGCACTCATTTTTCTATAAACCTATATAGCTGCTCAAAAAGTCTGACTGAAAAAAGAACATGAGCTAGCTTGTGGCATGGTGGCTAAGGTGGCTGAATCCCACATGGCCAACTGTGCGGTTTGAGTCCCAGATCCAGAGGCTTGAAAAACATCTCACGTGTGTTCATGCATGCCCATCCTCTCTGGATGGTACTTTCTCACTTACTCTCTCTCTCTAGCCAGCACACACACCTCTGGCAAAATTCACTAAAGGAAAAAAAAAGAGGAGGGGGAAGGAAGGAGAGGGGAAAGCGTAGAGGAAAGAAATAAAAGTGAGGAGAAGAAAGAAATAAGTTTGGCTAGTCAATAGCTTGAAAAACACGTGAATGCATATGTATGCGTGCCCAAAATCTGTAAAGAAGGAAGAGCTGGCGAAGAAGGGGTTGCTGCCTGACCGTGCCCCATGGGTTAACTCAAAACAGAGAACGGAGGAAGAGAAGAACATCAAGAAAATAATTAGAGGTTAGAATTAGTAACTGGAGAGGGAATGAAATCTTTCAAAGGGAGAACAGATTAAGGAAAGGGCAAAGGGCAAATTACGTAAGGCTTCTGTGTGAAAAGTCAGAAACATGCACTTCAGTTTAGGACTCCGTTAGGCTTTTCAAGGAAGCATATATATGGCAAGTAATCATTACTACATTTAGTTTAAAGTCCTTACACAGCCTGATCCTCTCACCAAGACTGAGATAAAATATGAAAAAGCCTTTTAAAAAAGAGATATATGGGGCCAGCAGGTGGTGTGGTGAGTAAGGTGCTGGACTCCCGCATGGCTGACTGTAGTTCAAGTCCCAGACCTGGCAGCTTGCTCTCTCACTTTCCCTCTCTCTCTCTTGTTCTGCCTCTCTCTGGTGACAACAGCAAACTTTTAAACAATAAGAAATAAAATTAAATAAATAATTTTTAAAAAAGAGAGACAGAGCAAATGTTGTATGTCTGCCTACCTCTGTGCTATTCAACTTAGTTTATCAATCTCAGCACTACCTCAGTGTTTCTAGAGCTAAACCATGAGTAATCTGAATTATAAACTGTCATATTTCATCAAATTCAAGATATCATTAATTTTTAAGATGTGGCATCACTCCGCAATACAGCTATGAAAGAAAAAACTTGTCTACAAGTCATCACAACTGATAATTTCAGAAGATGTTAAAATGTGAAAATTGGCCAACTGTGGCAGTGCAGCGATAACGCAAAGCTTCGTGATGCTGAAACCACACAGGAGGGTCCCAGGTTCGAGTCACCAGGTCTCTTTCTATATATGCAGGCACACATAAGCTTGGTCGGTTGAAGATGGGTGGATTGTGGCATGAAGACCCTGTTGGGGTGCCTCTCTCTCTTGGAAGAAATCAATTGTTTTTTAAATGTGAAACTTAAAAAGAAATATGGATATTTCAAAAAGAGGCAGGCAATTTTTTAGCCAGCAGCTGCCGTGGTGATTAAGGTACTGGATTCCTACAAGGCCGACCACGGTGCAAGTCCAGTTGCAACTCAGACAAGGAATGTGTTTACATGAGAGCCTCTGAAAAGATTTATAGATTAGCAGTAAATATATCTGCCAAATAACAATGAACTATATTATGATTCAAGTATCCAAGAAAGAAATGTGATGAATAAATATAGGCCCTAATATAAGTCAAAATCTTTTCCCATAAAATATTTTTTCCAATAAATTTTTCTTATTTTTAGTGATTGATAGCTCACAGAGTAAAGAAAAACAAGGAAGCCTTTTTAACTTCTAACAAGTTATTAACTACAATGGTATAATAGCCTATAGTTATATACACTCCTAAATTACAACATGAAAATACTTTCTTCCCCTCCCACAAAAATCATGACCCAATATTTGACCTATTTATCAACTCTCTGCATTTCCACAAACTCCTCACTACGTTAACCCAGGTTCTTTCTTTCACAAAAGAAAGCTCTCGCTCAAGCCATTCACCATGGGGTACTGAAAATAAGGAAAAAAGTGGAATAGGTTCTAAAACAGGAGACCACGGCAGAGTAAAAATATCACTGACAATTCACATATACTTCAAAAACAGCTAGCAGCACAATTACCAAATGGGCAAAACGCAATGTAATAGTCAATGTCAATTAAGATGAACATGTCTATATTCTTAATATATTACACACTGTATACATATAAATCACAAAAAATGAAGATAAAGAAATTGTAAAAAGAAAGAAATAAAAAATAACCAGCAACAAACCCATATCCTGAGGGAAAATTGTATTACACTTAACCTGTTCTTCAGATTACTCCCCACTTTCAGACGCCCCATATAGCCATGGTTTCTAGAATAAGTAAAGGGTGATAAAGCAAGCTGAGCCTGCCTCTCTCAGCTCTAGCAAGTAAAGATGAGCAAGAGAGTTCAGACTAAAATAAGAGTTTAAATGCGCTACTTCTAACAAGGCACACAAATAGCTGCATTGTGCTATGTCAAATAAGAGATACAATCTCTTGGAACTGGAACTATTTATCTAAGACAGAAGTCAGGGAAGAAGGGAAGGGTAAAGGAATATATCAGGCACAAGAAAAAAACATCTGCTACTTCAGTGCTATGCCCACCTAAGTCTGAGATCGGTGACTGATGGGCTGCATCAGAACTCTAACACTGGGTAAAACTGGCATTAAAGATCAAAAACTTTAAAAAAAAAAAAAGAAAGAAAGAAAAGCAACATTGTACCGTCTTCTAAGGATTTGTGCCAAAAATGTTTAATGCAAATTGAATGAAACTTTTATATCTAACTTCCAGTTTAAAAGAAACAGACGTTAGTGTAATAAGTTAAAGCCACAAGGATGCAATCAGACAAAACTAGAAGGCAGGTCATACTATTTTTTTTTAAGGTTTTTTTCCCCCTCTTCCATGAGTACATACATATGCGAGAGAGAGAGAGAAAGAGAGATAAAGTACCCCCAAAAGGGTCTTGATGCCACGATCCGCCCGCAGCTCCAACCAGCCCCAGAGCACAAGCACACTTATGCCCAGTATATTCAGGAAAGTGCAAAGCAGGAACAGTCCCACATGGGTCACTGTCACAGAGCATCATCTTAAATGGTGCACCACTATCTGGCCCCCAGAAGGCAACTCACTCTATATGTCAAGTTTCTTTAACAAGTCCATGTGATGGATAAATAAAAAAGTAAAAGCAGTGGCCTAAATTTTAATGAAAAAAACTTAAGACTAAAAAATAAAGTCTAGGGACCAGCAGTTAATGTAATGGCTATGGTGCTGGACTCCCACGTAGTCGACAGCAGTTTGAGTCCCGGACCCGGTGGCTTAAAACTCACACCGGGCGCGTGTGCGAGCGTGCCCAAGATCTAGAGAGGAAAATGGAGGAGAAGGGATTGTGGCATGGCCATCCCCCCTGGGTGGTGATTTCTCACTTTCTGTCTCTCTGTCTCTCTCTGTCTGTCTGGCGTGCGCACACGCCCTATAACAAAAACCTCTTCAAAAGAATAAATAAAAAATAAAGTCTAATTAAGAGGGAGAAAACTAGACTTAAGAAATATAATTAAATGAAACATGGTTCTTAGCTGGATGTTTATTTGAACAAACCAGCTATTAAAGACATGGGGGAGGTGGCAGGTGACATGGTAATTAAGGACACTGACTCCCACATGGCCAACCGTGGTTCGAGTCCCAGACCTGGTAGCTTGCTGTCTCACTTTCTTTCTCTCTCTCTCTCTCTCTCTCTCTCTCACTCACTTGCTCACTCTTTCCCTCTCTGGTCAAATTATAAATAAATAAATAAATAAATAAATAAATAAATAAATAAATAAAGTTAAATCATTCTTTAAAAAATATTAAAAAGAAAAAGACATTTGGGGGGATAATGAGAAATTTGAACATGGACAAGGTATTACACAAGAGTTGGGTTTTTAGCGTGTATAAACAGCATGGTAATAATTCAGAAAAGCATCTTTTTTTTTTATTATAAGTGGGCATGTATGTTTGCAAGAGAGAATCTGAAGAGAAAGAACCCCCCATAAGGCATAGTTAGGCCACGATCCCCCTTCACTTATCTCTCTCTCCTGTCAGAATCCCTGCTAGGTTGCGCACATGTGCCCAGCATATTTTCCAAACCACCACGGCTGGGATACAAACCACAGCTGGCCATGTGGGGTCCAGCTCCCAATGCATAGCACCCAACTACTGCACTATGGGGCCAGCCCCAATGTCCTTGGTTTTAGAAATACAAATGATATTTATATTTAACTTTAAACATCTTCAGTTATTATTCTGCCTTAGTGGAGAAAACTAACATGTCAGATATGGAGTGTCATCAGGCAAATAATCTTCAAAAGGTGTATCACGTCACCACAAAGCCCTGCTGGATTACAAAGCCCCGTTCTGTTTCTCTCAGGTTAAAAACCCCCTCTGTACTTTCAGAGCACCTTGTGCTTATGGGTACATTCAAGGAAACAGAGCTTCTGTAAAGCTAACTCAGACAGGCACTGACTAGCCACTGACTGCTTTGTACTACTGATCAAGAACTTTGTCTGACTGACGTGTAGCTTGATTTCGGTGGTAGGAAAGCCCAGTGTTTATAAACATTCTTTTTAATAACATAAAAATTACAAAGTAGATTTCTCTGAAACAGTAGTAATGCAACCCCCTGTATAAAAGTATGGTAGGAGTCAGGGCCAGCCAATGGCATGGCAGTCGGGATGCTGGATTCCAAATGGCTAGCTCCATGGTTCAGGTCCCAGACCTGTGGCCTGAAAGACACACTGCCCAGACACATGTGCAGACATGCCCAAAATCCCAAGAGGAGAATGGAGGAGAAGGGATTGCAGTGTGGCCATCCCCATGGGAGATGATTTCTCCCTTTCCCTCTCTTTGTCTCCTTCCGGCGAGCGCACACACACAAATCTAAGGTTTTTTTTTTTGTTTTTTTTTTTTAAAGTATGATGTGAGAGAAAAAGGCAAGATAAAGTATCAAGAATAAGGCTTCTTGGGGTCAGCAGGTGGTGTGGTAGTTGGAGTCCCAGACCTGGAGGCTTTCGCGCGCACTCTCTCTCTCTCTCTGGTAAGCACACACGCCCTATAAAAAATTACAAAATAATAATAAATACAATTAATTAGATAATTTATTAAAAAGTGAATTTGGCTTCTCAGGTCTGGCATTCACTTTTCAGAAGCACCTGGGGGACCAGCAGTTAGCGTAATGGCTGTGTCACTGGACTCCCATGTAGTTAACCGCGGTTCGCGTTCTGGACCCGGTGGCTTAAACTCACACCAGGTGCGTGTGCATGCACGCCCAAGATCCCGAGAGGAGAATGAAGGAGAAGGGATTGTGGCGTGGCCATCCCCCCCGGGAGGTGATTTCTCACTTTCTGTCTCTCTCTCTCTGTCTGGCAAGCGCACATGCCCTATAGCAAAAACCTCTCCAAAAAAAAAGAAAAAAGAAGCACCTTTGCAACCTCCTTGAGGAATTAACAAGGACAAGAAAAGTTCAGCTCTGGTTGAAATAAGCTATGGCATCTCATATTTTATATAAATGTCTCAAAACAGGTTAATTTTGGGGGCCAGCAGATAGCACAATGATTACATCACTGGGCTCCCACATGATCAACCATCATTCAAGTCCCGGACCCAGTGGCTTGAAACTCACACCGGGTGTATGTGCGTGCATGCCCCAAATCCTGAGAGGAGAATGGAGGAGAAGGGATTGCAGTGTGGCCATCCCCCAGGAGGGTGATTTCTCACTTTCTGTCTCCCTGTTTCTCTCTGTCTCTCTGGAAAGTGCACGCGACCTACAGCAAAAAACTCTTGGGAAAAAAAGAAAAAAAAAGGTTGATTTTTGTCATTAAAGAAAATGTAGGCCCCACCTTGGAGGCACAGGTAGCGGCAACTATCTACACTGCTGAAGCTATATGACTACCACATGGCTCAACCACCATGGGTTCAGATACCTAGTACTGGCTGGAGGGAGAGCTGAGGGAAGGGGATCGCAGCATGAGGATGCCCAGCCCCCATCTCATTCTTTCAAGAAAGAAATAAAAATAAATTAAAAAGAAAATAAGAAAATGGAGCCAGCAGATGGCGTGGTGGTTAAGATGCTGGACTTCCACATGGCCAACTGCAGTTTGAGGCCCAGACCTGGCAGCTTGCTTTCTCACTTTCTTTCTCTCTCTCTTTCTGTTTCTCTCTAGTGGGTGCACATGTCCTATAGCAAACTAAATAATAATGATAAATAAAATTTAATAAATAATTGTTCTTTAAAATAAAGGAAAAATAAATATAAATAAATGTATACTCTCAAACTCTAGTGGCATTTTTCCATCATGTGTTATCTCATGTGGTAACCAACAATATCTATCATAGCACCTATCACATTGCTTTAAAATTTGTTTACTTATCTCCTTGCAAGGAACTAAGCAATTCAAGGTCAGGACTTTATTTTATTTACTTTCACGCCCTCTATTAGAGGTACTATTAGAATACTTAATAAATATTTACAGAAGGACCAGCAGATGGCTTAATAGCTACATCGCTGGACTCCCATGTAGTCGACCGTGGTTCGAGTCCTGGACCCGGTGGCTTAAACTCACGCTGGGCGCATGTGCATGCATGCCATGCCCAAGATCCCAGGAGGAGAATAGAGGAGAAGGGATTGCGGCGTGGCCATCCCTCCTGAGGGGTGATTTCTCATTCTCTGTCTCTCTGTCTCTGTCTTTCTGGCGAACACATGCATGCTATAGTAAAAACCTCCGCACCCCAAAAATATAATAAATAAATAAATGTTTACAGAGTTCATAATTCCTTTTCCAACAAAGCAGTTGAGTAAGAATCCTAGAATAGAAAAGCTTGTAAGAGCTCCTGGAGGGCAAGGACCACATCTTATTAATTTTTACACCCTCGATGTCAAAAACAATGGAGAGACAGAGCAAAATGGAGAAACAGGTATACAAGCAGAGAGAGCGAAAAGTAGAGAAGGAATAAAAACAAATTTAGAGACTACCTTATATAAACTTTTGAAATGCCTTTCAGAGTAAACTAATTTATAAGCATTATTGACTTCTTGATTCAGATGGAGAAAATATGCCTTTTTTATTACTGTAGAATAGGTAAACATTAATGGGGAGGGAGGATCTCAATCTGCAGTAGAGTTTTAAGAGCCTTGCTGACGTCTTTATCATCTCATTTGATACTAGTAACGTAAAACACGACTCCAATTTCTCATTTATAAAACAGGCACCAGCCAGCACCCTTCCACAAGACTCCATGGCCATTGGCATTATAGTGGTAAGCATGCCAGGTACTCCTGGGGCAGGAGGTCAGCTCAGTCCTAAAAACAATCAGATATTGACCAAGAAGAAATTACAGACCTCGGTGAGAGAAGTGGACCCCAGGGAGCAGCTGGATGAAGATGTGGAGAAGATGTGGTTGCAGATTGCTGATGATTTTATCAGGAGTGGGTGACAGCAGCGCCAGCTTGTCCAGCATCGCAAGTCCACAGCCCTGAGGTGAAAGCTGTCAGTTGCATTTAAAACACCAGGGGAACATGTGATCCCAGGATTTGGCTCTGAGGAAATCTGACCCCACACAATAGTGTGTCCATGAAAGCTCTCAGGCGGAGGATAACACTGATCCAGAATACAACCAAGAATACCACGGGAACAAGTATGATAATAGACAGCAGGGTATTTGGAGATTCCTGAGCTGAGACCTCAGCCATCTCAACCTTGCAGTTCGTTTTATGTGCTTTACAAAGAAGCACATATTTTGTATTAACAGCAGCAAATATCGTAATGACTGAGCGGATCTGCCCCAAGATCAGAGACTCCGATCTCAACTTCCAGTTCATGTTCCCTGCCATCTCAAAGAAGAGCAATGATATCTTCTGGAGAAGATTTTATTTGTGGGTTATCATATAAGTGACTGAATATGGGACAAAGCATTACGGTCTTATTGGGTGAGACAGTATTAGCAGAATTTGTAAAGGGTTTTGCTTCTTCACCTTTCCCCTTTCACTGTACTTTGTAATGTCAAGGTTTATATGAATATGACTTTTGTTTGCTTTTCCAGAATAAAGAAGTTATTAATAAAAAAAATTGTAATGATCTGCATGGTAATGCAAGGAAATAGGCTGCAAGGCAAGATAAAAGAAAAGTCAGCTATCAGGACTGGAAGGAAGGAGAAAAGCTCAAGACTTCCAGATGATGTGGTTGCCACATAGAAGACAAAGGAGAGATAGACAGTGGCACGGTGGTAAAACACAACACTCTGCATGGCTGACTCACACAGAAGGTTCTGGCTCATGTCTGGAGATCTCCCTAAGTACACCTGGCAGGTGAGTGCTATGATCAGGAGCTGGCTGAGGCTGTGGGGTAGGGAAGGGGGTGAGGGAGATCATGGCATCAGAACGCTGTTGAGGGTACTGTCTTCTCTCTCTCTTTCTCTCTTACTCATGGAAGAAATAAACAAACTTTTAAAAATTAGGGACCAGCATATAGCATAATGGCTATGTCACTGGACTCCCACATAGTCGACCACGGTTCGAGTCCCGGACCTGGTGGCTTAAACTCACGTTGGGTGCGTGTGCGTGCATGTCCAAGATCTGAAGAGGAGAATGGAGAAGGGACTACAATGTGGCCATCCCCCCTGGGGGATGATTTCTTGCTTTCTCTCTGTCTCTGTCTTTCTGGTGAGTGCACGTGCCCTATAGCAAAAATTTCTCAACAAAAGAAAAAAATTGTTGGTAAATTTTAAAATTTACATGCAAACTCAAAGGGCTAGCAGTCAAGATACTCTTTTAAACAGGTGGGAGGAAAGCTGGCTCCAGGGTCTAGAAGTAATGCACTATTCAAAAGAACCAAGATCCCACATGGAGACCATGGTTCAAATCCATGGCTCAATCAGCCTGAAACTTACCAGGTACATGTGCAAGTGTCCAAGATCTAATGGACTAGAAAAAGGGAATCATGGGACCAGCAGATAGTGTAATGGCTATGTCGCTGGGCTCCCACATAGTCGACCATGGTTCGAGTCCCAGACCTGGTGGCTTAAACTCACACCGGGTACATGTGCATGTGTGCCCAAGATCTCGACAGGAGAATGGAGAAGGGATTGCGGCGTGGCCATCCCCTCTGGGGGATGATTTCTCGCTTTCTCTCTCTCTGTCTCTCTCTTTCTGGCAAGCGCACGCGCCCTGTAGGAAAACCCTCTCCAAAAAAAAAAAAAAGGGAATCGTGACATGTCCAGACCCTGTGGAGGGTGTTAATCTCTCTCTCTCTGTCTCTCTTACACTCTCACATGCATGGATACATGCTCTACCAAGAATAAAGGAAAATTTTTTAATTAAAAAGAATACAAAGGTAAGAGAAGTTAGTCTACCAGATACCAAGGCTGATTTTAATTAATATCATTTATAATTGGTGAAAAGATTTAAAACCAGATCAATGAAACAAAATAGCAAATGCATATGAAAACATACACAAGTGAGTCACAGAATTTAATATAGAGGTGGCAGGGCAGACGAATAGGAAAAGATAATCCATTTAGGAAAAAATTAAAATTTCACATTTCAGGGTTGGCAGGTGGTGTGGTGGTCAAGGGTGCTGGACTCCCACATGGCTGACTGTAGTTCGAGTCCTGGACCTGGCAGCTTTCTCTCCCTCTCCCTCTTCCTCTCTCCCTCTCTGGTCAAACTAAAATAAGTAAATAAAGTTAAATAAAATAGTTCTTAAAAAATTTTTTCCACATATCAAGTCCAAGTGAAATATAAACCTAAATATACCCCTAAGACTACATGGTGATTAGGCAACTGGGTCCCACATGGCTGGCTACATGGTTCGAGTCCTAGACCCACTGACTTGAGGGATATACTGGGCATGAGTGCATAATGCCTAGAATCCCAAGAGAAGGAAGAAACAGAAAAGAGGGAATTGTGGCATAACTGTCCTCCGTGGGGATGCGTTCTCACTTTCTCTCTCTCTCTGGAGAGCACACGCACCTTTAGGCAAATTTTAAAAAGAAAAACATGAACATACAATGATTCTATTCAAGTAACTTCAGAAATAGAAAAAATGGGGCCCAGCCACAGTAGTGGCCACTAAGACAAGGCTCAGAAGGCCGGGACCACAGGGGAGGCTCAGGTTGGATTCTCAGTCCAACCTAAAAACCAGGCACAGAGGCATGTACCTGTAGTCCCACTAACTAGATGAGGTTAAGGCCAGAGGAGTGTAAACTAGGCTGGCCTAAACAATACAGTGAGACCCTATTTAAAACAAAGCCAGGTGTGGGGCTTCATACCTGGAAGGTGAGGCAGGAAGACCATTACATGGGGAGATGCTATCTTAAAAAACTTTTTAATTAGAAATTTTTAAAAGGGGGGAGGGAGAACCAGGTCCAGCCTCGTGGCACAGTCGGTAGCAAACTGAACTGCAGTGTTGGAAGTCACATGGTTAACTGCAGGTCTAAGCCCCAAATTATCTTTTTTTTTAGAGGTTTTTGCTATAGGGCGCATGTGCTTGCCAGACAGACAAGAGAGAGACAGAGAGACAGAAAGCGAGAAATCACCCCCCAGGGGGGATGGCCATGCTGCAATCCCTTCTCCTCCATTCTCCTCTCGGGATCTTGGGCACGCACGCACACGTGCCCGGCATGAGTTTAAGCCACTGGGTCCAGGACGTGAACCGCCGTTGACTACATGGGAGTCCAGCGACATAGCCATTACGCTAACTGCTGGTCCCAGCCCCAAATTATCTTAAAAACACACCAAGCATATACGCACATTCACAAGATCCTGATGAACTAGAGGGGCGAGGAAAGGGGATTGTGTGAAGAGACCCTGTCAAGGGTGCCTCACTTTCTCTCTCTCTTTTCTTCTCTCTCCTGGGCTTGTATATGCTCTCTATGTGAATAAAATAAATAAGCTTTAGGAAAAATAAAAAATAAGTTAATATACTGCTTAGACATGCACTTATAGGTGATAAGAAAAAAGAAAAGCAAGGAAATTATTATCTCAAAAGCCAATAGGGTAGACTGATACAGTCTGAAGAATGGGCAAATTTTAAAGAAAAGAGAAAGGATATGTCAAAAAATAAATAAAATAAAACAAACAAAACAAAACAAACCAGCAGCACAGTTACAGAGATGGAAATAAGCATAGCATTTGTTGGGGTATAACGAAAACACCAGACAGACTAGAAGACACACTGTAAACTAAAGAATAAGTCAGGGGCTAGGTGACGGCACAGGCATAGCACAATTGGACCCACATGGGAAAGGTCCTGGGTTCATGTCTCAAGATGCACCCTGAGCACACCAGGGTATGAGGACCCTGTTGAGGATGCCTCTCTCTCTCTCTCTCTCTGTCTCTGTCTCTTCCTCTTTCTCTCATTTTCTTCTTTATGGAAGAAATAAAAAAACATAAGAAAGAAAAGAAAAAGTCAATAAGAGGAAGGCCAGATTATAGATGACCTCAAAATACAAGCTAGAGTTTGGATTTAACACTATAAGCCACTTAGACCTTCTTGAACAAAATGCCGTGATGAAAGCTGTATTTTAGAAGTCTTAATTGGCAACACATTTGAATTAAAGGAAGGAGACCACATCAGCCAAGACCCTGTTGTGGTCATCTGGAAGTAAAACAATGAAAGATGGCAGGCAGGGTGGCGTTTAGTCAAACAACTTCTTACGTGTCCAGTAGCCACAAGACTATGCTAAGCATTGGCGATAAAAAGCCATGACCTAGACCTGCCATCAAAGTGCTCTGAAAAGCAGTAAAAATAGGAGAAAGGCAGGAGCAGGGGAGACATAAGGGAGAAAAAAAGTAGCTCATGAAATCAGTTAATGAGGACATGAAAAAAGCAAAAGGTTCCTAATCTTCGAGAGCTGCATAATTCAAGAACACACAAGGTAAGCCCATCCATGTGGTCCAAGGATTGACAAAGAGAACAACCAGAAAGCAGCCATAACTAAACCAATATATTTTGGAGAAATGTGATTAGAAAGGAAAAAGTACTAATCAATTGGCAGCAAGAAACCTCAGTAGACTCAAGGTTCTTTGCTTTTTGATGAGAAAGGCACGATATGTCTTATGGTATAAGGGAAAGGTTCATAAAAAGGATTAGGCTGAAGAGGATAGATAGGAAAGGGAAAAGCTGGGGGACCAGCAGATGGTGTGATAGCTGGGGATTGGATCCCACATAGCCGACTCCGTTATTTAAGTCCCAAACTTGGTGCCTTGAAAGGCACACCAGGCTCCTGTGCATGCATATCCAGAATCCCAAGAGGAGAATGGAGAAAAAGGAATTGCAGCATGGTTACCTCCCCTGGAGAGTGACTTCTCATTTTCTCTCTCTCTCTCTCTCTGTCCCCCCACACACACAAGCACCCGTATCCTATAGCAAAAATCTAAAAAAAAAAAAAAAAGAAAGAAAGAAATACAACATGGAAAACTGTGAGATCAAGGTTCTGAGGGAGGTGGCAAGGTATGGATTTCAAAGTACAGTAAAATAGGTTAGCTTTAGGGACAAGAGACCTTTCAGGCTCAAAGGAAAGATGACTGAATGGCATACTGAGAAATTAGTGTGCCGAGGCTAAAACAAAGGACTCATAAGACTCCTATTTTTCAGTAAAACATGAGGTAGGGAAACAAAACAGTATATAAGAGAAATAATTTGGAATAAACCTCATCTTAAATGAGATGACATTTATGAAAGGTCAACTCTGGACTGTTCTAGTCTCCCTCTAATACCACTCTGCAGGACAGCAACAAGAAGTAGGTTAGATATTCCACATTAAGAATTAGTAAGATGGGGTTAAGGGTCACATTGAGCTGCAAGCTGCTGCAGGGGTGTCTTTAGGAGTCACCACCATGGCAGATGACATCAAGACCAAAATCAAAAACTACAAGACTGCTCTTTTTGACAGCCGCTTCCGCAACCAGACCAGGAACTCCTGGCAGAACTACCTGGACTTTCACTGCTGCGAGAAGGCAACGACTGCTAAAGGGGGGTGACGTCTCTGTGCGAATGGAACCGGCGTATGTACAAGTCCCTCTGCCCCATTTCCTGGATTTCAACCTGAGATGACCGCTGGCAGAAGGCATATTTCCTAGGAAGACCTGAACTGGCTTCACCCACCTCTCCTTGGCCCTCCATCCTTCTCCCAGGTGGAAAAGTGGGACCTGGGTACATCGTGATCCCTCCCCTGGAATCTTGAATTAAGACTTAACTAATAATAAAAGGTCATTGAAAAAAAAAAATTAGTAAGATGGGGGCCGGCGGGTGGCGTGGTGGTTAAGGGTGCTGGATTCCCACATGGCTGACCACAAGTCCTGGACCTGGTGGCCTGCTTTCTCACTTTCTGTCTCTCTCTTTCTCTCTGTCTCTCTCTGGTCAAATTAAGATAAATAGATAGATAGATAGATAAATAAAATTAAGTTTAAAAAATAATTAGTAAGATGAGGACCAGCAGGTGGCATGGTGGTTAAGGTGCTGGACACGCCCATATGGCCAACCACAGTTCAAATCCCAGACCTGGTAGCTTGCATTCTCATTTTCCCTGTCTCTCTTTCTTGACTGCTCAGAATTACATAACTATTACATGGTATGGGTACAAATTCTATTACAAAGAACTTCACCCTGTGCAATATGACCCCAGAGCCTATACTCTTTTCTGTGTTCTTTTGCCTCCCTGGGTTATAAAAATGGGAATGCAGTAAAAAGTTTCTTGAGTGTATATAAACACTTACTGTTACTGCTGAGTATCAAGTGATAGGACAAAATAATCCAAACAGAATCCTAGATCATTTATTTATAAGCAGCCACAATTCCATGAATGCATGGATCTTGTCTTCAAAGAGCAGGAAAGACAGACAAGAAAAAATTACTTGATAGAGACAAAATATACATGCTGCTTTTCTATGACAAGCTGAGTAAGCAGAATAATCAGTGATATAAGAATAAAGAGCTTTCAGAAATCACCAAATGACAGTCTAAAAAAATAACAGTGCTAAATGCAAACAGCTAAAAAATAACTGAGCCATAAAAGAGATCAGTGGAATTCTTTTTAAAATAAGTGTTTCTGGGGCCAGCTCTGTGGGGCAGCAGTAACAGGCTGCTCATTTGATGCTGGATCCATCTGGAAGACCGTGGGTTTGGTTCCCTGGGAGACCCACACAATGTGGGGTATGCAAACCAGGGATCCCGCCTGGCTGGGAAGACTGGGAGCAATCACAGCCTGAGACTCTGTGGAGGATGCTTGTCTTTTTGCCATCATGAAAGAAAGAAACTTTTAAAAAGTAGAAGTTTCTTAGTAATCATAAAGTTTTTTTTTTTTAAATAAGGTTTCAAACAGCAATAGGCTTTTCACAGAGCAACAAATTTCATATATCAATATCATAGAAAGGATTAACACTTCTAAGAAAAGATCCCAAGAGAATTATAAATACTGTAAATAAAATAAAAAAAAAAATAGTTTTAGGCCAGCCACCTACATAGCATAGCAATTACCCACTGTGCAAAGGAAGCTGGATCCAATACAACTGATGGGAGTTCAAGTCCCAGCTTTGATGGCTTCATGCCACAAGCACACACCCCTGCCAGAATCCTGATAGAATAGAAAACTGGAGAGACTGTGGCATGACAAGGACCCACTGGGCAGTACTTTGTGTGTGCGTGTGTGTGTGTGTGTGTCTCACTCTCTCTGGCACAAAATAATAATAATAATTGATACTTATTAGGCACTTACATACAAGATGCTGATCTAAGCCCTTTAAAGGAAGAGATTTACCTAAATTTCACAACAATCCTATGAGGTGAGTCCTATTATTCCCATTTTACAGTTAGGAAAATGAGACAGAAGTACCAACAAGTAATGTGCCCAAGTTTACTCAATAAGTAGCAAAGTTGGGGTGTCAAACCCAAACAGTTCATCTCTAGAATCAGTGATAAACTCCCTCTAGTAGGAAACTAAGCAGCAGAACAAGAATTTATCCGTAAGTATTATTCAATCACATATGGGAATTGAGAGGAAAGTACGTTTCCTTCACTAATCAGATAATTCATCATCTATAGCAGTTCTGCCCTTGGTTTTCCCTCCAAGTTAAATGAGCACTGTTCCTGGACAACCTCATCAGCTCCTCTACCTTGGATTACAATCTACTTGCTGATACCTCCCAAGGCTCCATCTCCAGCCTAACCTCTCTCTCCACCTTAAACCTACACTAATAATCTAATAAGTATTTCTCTTGAGTGATTCATGAACACCTCAAAATCAGCATGTCCAAAACTGAATTATCATCTCCATCTCACCTCACTTCCCACCCTCAAAGCCCCTCTTCTGTTTGTACTCCATTACCTCAGTGACTGCCTCCATCCTTGCTGCATCGCCTGGCTGCTCAAGTTAGAAACGGGATGTCATCCTGGGCTCCTTAGACTTCCTCACCTTCCATATCATTGCCCCATAAGTATCTCCCCAATCAGTGCATGTCTCTATTCCCCTTATCTTATTTAATTTTACAAATTTGTAAGGCCACCTTTATTTGTCTTTGTATTGTTTTGCACAACCAATTATCTTTCTTGTGGTTTGTCCTTTCCCATCTGATGATAAACTCCATTAATGGAGAACAGACACTGCATATATTTCATACCTAACTCTAATGTATACTTCCTTGACCAGTCTAAGTTCTCAGAGATAAAACTTTTGATTCTATTAAAGAGAAATGAATCCTAAGAATGCATGCCAAGTAACACATTTTTTTTTTTAATTTTTTAATTGCAAAAGAGTGTGTGTGTTCACCAGAGAGAGAGACAAGAAAGAATGAAGGGAGAAGGAGAAAGCACCCCCAATGGGGTGTCAGCTGCAATCCTTTCTCCTCCATTTCTTCTTCCTTTTGGGATTTTGGACATGTGACCATGCATTCCATGTGTTTTTCCTGGTTTCACTGGAACCAGGATTCGAACTGTACTGTCAACCATGTAGGATCTGGCTCTCTTAACCCCCAGGCCATGAGCTGGTCCTCAAATACATCTCTTTTCTGGCATGGAGGTTAAGGTTCTGGACTCCCACTCCACCGACCATGGTTTAAGGCTCAGACCTGGTGGCTTAAAAGTCATGCCAGGCATGCAAGCATGCCCAAAAATCCCAGGAGGAGAATGGAGGAAAAGGCATGGCCACCATGTAGCCATCCTCCCCAGGGGGAGATTTCTCACTTTCCCTCTCATTGTCTCTGTCTCTCTCCCTCTTCAGTGAGCACATGCGCCATATGGGTAAAAACCTTTAAAAAAAAAAAAAAAGTGCAATTTCCTATCTATCACAACTCCCTAGAATACACCAGTCATTGTACAAATATTCAATGACAGTATAGGCCATACACTATCACTTTACATAAATTACACCACTTAATGTTTCACAACAACCCTGTGAACTGGGTACTACTATTATCTTCATTTTCCAGATGAAAAAAAACTAAAGCTTAAGAACTTGAACAACTTGGCCAAGGTCTCAAGTTAAAAAGTAGCAGTCGGGGGCCAGCAGGTAATACAGTGGTCAAGTCACTGGGCACATACATGGCCAACCGCAATTTGAGTCTTAGAACTGGTAGCTTGAAACTCATGCCTGATGTGTGTGCCTGCATGCCCAGATCCCAGGAGGAGAGTAGAGAAGGGACTGCAGCCATTCCCTCCGGGGGGTGATTTCTTGTTTTCTGTCTCTCTCTGTCTCTCTAGCAAGCACACATACCCTATAGCAAAAACTCTCTCTCTCAAAAAAAAGGAAATGTCAGTCAGGGGACTAGCAGGTGGCATGGTGGTTAAGGCACTGGACTCCCACATGGCCAACCACAGTTCAAGTCCCAGACCTGGTGGCTCATTTTCTCTCTCCCTGTCTCTCTCTGGTGAGTGCATGTGCTCTATAGCATATTAAAAAATAAAAAATGAAATTAGATAACTAATATTTTTAACCAAAAAAAAAATATTGGCAGTCAAGATTTGAACACAGACTCTGACAGTAGAGCCCATGTTCTTAAGCACTGCTATTCTGCCAGAAAGAGACAAAAGAGAGAAAAATTAAAGGATGGAGAAGAAAAGAAGCACCACCCTTATATCAAAGAAATTTTCAGGCCAGTTGTGGTTGCACAAGGGTAGCTCCCCCAGCAAATGGTGGATCCAGGGACCAGCAGTTAGCATAATGGCTATGTCGCTGGACTCCCACGTAGTCAAACACGGTTCAAGTCCCAGATCCAGTGGTTTAAAACTCACGCCAGGCACATGTGCATGCGTGCCCAGGATCCCGAGAGGAGAATGGAGGAGAAAGGATTGCGGCATGGCCATTCCTCCTGGGGGATGATTTCTCGCTTTCTCTCTCTGTCTCTCTGTCTCTGTCTGTCGGGCGAGTGCATACACCCTATAGCAAAAACCTCTCAAAAAAAAAAAAAAAAAAAATGGTGGTTCCATATGGAAGGTCAGGGGATTGGTTCCCCAGCAAAAATGTACACTGCGCCTGTGATCCTGGCCGACTGGAAGGGGGGGGGGGGGGGGTTCGGCCTGAGATCCCACTGAGGGTGCCTGTCTTTTTCTCACTCTCATTTTTCTCTCTCTCTCATGGAACAAATAATTGGATAAATAAACTTATGAGAACAAATAATTGGATATACTTACGAGAGAAATGTTGATTATAATTGAAAAATGTGCCTAAAGAGGGTAATATTATGGAATTCAGGCAATTAACAAGCACCCTCTAGGGAGGTCCAAAACCTTTAAGAGATGTTAGCAAACTAAAGATTCAGAGGTACAGAAATACAATTGTAAAAAAAGAAAAAGAAAAGGTAATTCCTTTCAATGTTTCTTTTCTTGGAACACCCTAATTCACAGACATATGGTTTTATTAAAACCAAAAAAGACTACTGCCTCATACATAAGTACATCCCACAAAGAAATTCTAAATATTCCAATCCTCCAGAGTAATTCCATTTTTTTTCGGGGTGGGGGCGAGGTGGCAACTGCTGGGAGGTAAAGGCTCAGAAACCTCGCCCTTGATCACTCGCTTACTTCCAGATTCCTCAAACAGGAGTGGAAGGGCTGATGGGGAAAGCACATGCCTATCATCCATCTTCCTCGGGGGCTGAGCAGTGGAGCACACCCTGAAATTCACAAGCTCCAGCCCACGATCCGACAAGGATCCCGCAGCTGCACACGGAAGGTTCAGACCACAGCTCTCAACTTTTCATTGCGGCCATGCGTTTTAAAAGCTGGGTGCACAAGCCCCCTCCGCCCGGGCCCTGGGTGCAGGAAGGGCTCCTGTCAGATTCCTCGGGGTGAGGGGCGTGAAGCAGGGGCGGCCTCCCGGGCCCGCAGCCCGCCTCGCGCCGCTCCTTTTGTTGGGGTGGAGAGGAGGGCGGACCCCGCACCCTCCCGGGGGCCCCCGGGGGTGGGCGAGGAGAGCGAAGGGGGCGCACCGCGGCGGCGGCCGCCAGCCAGCCCGGGGGTGGGGACACAAAGAATTTGGGAAGCGCCCGCCCGCCCGTGGACGAGCTCCCCAGCTCCTGCCATAACCCGCCGCGGAACTCCAGGCCCGGCCGCCAGCAGCCGGCGTGCGCGGCCCTGTGCGCTCCGGGCCGGGGCTCAGTAGCCCGCGCGGGCTGGAGGCCGGGGTCGGGACGGCTCGAGGCCTCGGCGGCGCCCATAGCAACCGCGAGCCCCGAGCCGCTCCGTCCTGCCCCGGGCCAGGCCGCGGGATCCCCGCGCCAGCGCCGCCACACCCACCCGCCTCCAGGCCCGACCGGGGAGGACCCTCCGGCTGTTCCTCCGGCTGCGGCGGCGCGCCCCACGCCCGAGATTTACCTGCTGATCTTCTGGGCGAAGGCGCGGCGCTCGGCCATGGCTGCTGAGGCGGCCGGCTGGGCGCGGACTGGCGGGCGCGTGCCTCCTTGCTCGCGCTCCCTCCCTCGCGGCCTCCGCCAGTCCCGGCTCCGGACCCGGGAGGCAGGGACTGGCGGCCGGGGCCGGGAACGAGCCCTGCCGTAATGCTCCTTAGAGGCGCGCACCAAGAAACCGCTCCTCCCCCTCGAGCGTCAATCCCGGCGGGAGCCCGGGCTTCGCAGGGCGGCTGAGGCCCACAGGAGCCAAGCGGAGAAAATGGGGCGTGGAGGGGGACCTGGACCCCGGCCCTGCCCGCCTTCCTGCCTTGGAGCCCGCACGGCCGAGAGGACGCAGGGCAGCCGAGAGGGGCCAGTGGCCTGGCGAGGCTGAAAAATAAGATAGCCGAAGTGTGGAGGGAGCTTGGCTTTCCCAAAAAGGAAGAGAAGGAAATGGAAGATGGGCTTTGCCGAGGGGACTGTGCGTTGGCGCGCAGGATGGCTGGGTCGGGGTTCCACTAGCGCCCATCTCCCAGCTGTTTAAAGCACGTCGTTGCAGCTTCGACCTTGTGGATGGGACGGACTGGAGAAACAATGGTTTTTCTTAAAGAAAAATCAGCCAAAAAAGACCTTTCTCCTGCAGAAGTAACAGCAGTATTAGTTGAGTTGGGGCGCTTAGCCAGGCACTGGATTAAAGTTTTACACGCATGATGGTACTTAATCCTCGCAGCAGAGCTTAGATGTGGGTATTATCCGTATTTTAGAAAGAAGGAAATTGGCTCAGAGAAGCTAAGCGACTGACCCCAGGTCGCACAGATGGTAAACTCTTCCACGGTTCAAACCCAGAGCCCAGGCTTTTTCTCTGAGGATAGCTGTTTCTGCATTCATTACTTCCCCCTTTGGGTGTCATTTTATGCATACAGAACATATATTTTCAAATGAGCTCTAATGTTCTTCACCTCGTTGATGTTCTGTTGAATAGTCTCTGTTTACCACTGAAACTGAGCTCACCCATGTTATCCTATAAAACTGACACTAGCAGAGATCGTCGGTTATTATTATCCCGTTGTAATGCCACAGTGTCTAGAATATTTGGTCCCATGATATATTTGTTGTTTACCAAAGTCATAATGAAACTAAGGAAAATACTTTGGTTTCTTGAAATACCTTTCCTCTTGAGTGCTGCAAGAATTTAGTATGTGTAATTTATTTACTGTTAGTCTCATATTCTCGGTGTGTCCTGTAGAGTATGTTGAATATCTGTTTTTCCTCTTACACCAAAGGAAAATCTGTAGCTTGGAGCCGTTAGGTCAGGTGCTCAGAGTCACTCACTGAGTCAGAGGTGAAAGCCTCTATTACTCAGATCCTTAACTTCCTGTCTAATGCCTTGACCTCTCCCCTTAGTTTATTTTGTAACAATGCTCTCCAGATGCCGAAGACTTAGTTTATTTGTGTAACAATGCTCACTCCAGATGCACGCTCTTCTAACCACTATTTTACTGGGGAGGAAGGTAGAAAGACTTCTACCTAAGTGTAAAGGCCGCCTAGGTACTATCCTCTAAAGGGTACAAAGGCAAACTAGACACAGTTTTGCTCTTAGAAAGTTTGAGTCCATCAGGAAAGAGGAAACAGATGTGCAAAGAACTGTAAGTTGAGGCCAACACTGTATCTGGCCTTTAAGACCCATGACGGCGGGGCTGGCAGGTGGAGTTATGGTTAAGGATGACTGCAGTTTGAGTCCCGACCTAGTGGCTTGCTCTCTTACTCTCTCTCTCTCCTCCCCCTCATCAAATTAAAAATAAATAAATAAATGAAGTTAAGTAAAATAATTCTTACCAAAAAAAATGACCCATGATGGTGACCCAGTCGAGTTCTGCCACTTTCTTACCGTGCGATAATGGCCAAGTTACCTAACACCACCTATAAAATGAGGGAATTGTGAAGATTCATTGACTTAATTCATATAACCTTCTTAAGGCTTGACACGGGATAAGTACTATACGTATTAGCTGTTGTTATTGTTATCATTATTCACCCTGTCCTTACGCTTGTCCTGGGCGCTTGATAGTTTCTGAATCAGTTGTCTGCTCTCATGTTCCCAGCCAGATGTTGTGGGCCTTTATCTCTGCTCTCTAAACATATTTGCACTTCTCTGTTAGAGAACTGGCCACATTTTGCTTTGAATAGTTCTTTGTATACATGACTCAGTAGTTGCCAGCGTTTCTGAAAGGACATTGCATGCACTGTGCAGCTTACTGGAGACATTTAGAGTCGACAGAGGACAAGTAGGACTAAGCTGTAAGCAGGGGAGACTTAGGCTGGGGAACATTCCAGCTCTTGGAAAGAGCTGGCAGTCACAGACCAAGTCCAGTGTGAGCCAGTGGACCAGGAAGAGTCCAATCTCAGGGAAATATGTGGAACTCAGCAATGACAGTGAAAATAGAATTGCTTTGAGTGACCAACTTTCATGCTCCCTACACCATCCACTACACACACACACACACACACACACACACCAGTGTCAACCTACTGGACTTCTGTGGAACTGATTCCCCCCACCCTATTTCAAGAGTGAGCACGTGACTTGGCCTGATCAAACAGTAGTGCTTTCCCCTGGCTTCTGTGTTTGGGTTAGGGATAGACATATGAATCAAGTCAAAACAATCAGGCCCAATTAGAACTGAACATTTCTTTCATCAGGACACTTCCCCTAAAGAAGGCCTACCTGAGAGTAAAGCCAAACACTGCAGAGAGGAGAGCAAACGTAAAAAAGACAAGCTTCTAACAGCATGGCTTGGCCCTTGGGCTTCACAGTTACATGAACTAATAACAGACTGGATTTTTTCCCCCTTGATAAGCTAGTTGAGTTGGGCTTTCTGTCATAAGCAATGGAAAGAGTCTTACCTGAAATGGATTTTCACTCAGTCAGCTAATGTTCACTAAATACCTACACTACTGGGCTCTGAGGTACAATGTTAAAATAACACTGTGTCTATCTTCATAGAGTCTCAGTGAAGAGATAACTAAGGAAACAGTATGTTAAGTGTCAAGACAAGAAAAATTTAGGAAGCGTTGGAGTACATGTAATTCTGGATTGCATCAGTCTTCGGCATCGAGTAAAGACTAGATAGATTATCACTAAAATAGTTACTTGATATGAGGTGGTGAAAGCTTGGTAGAGTTTGTTTAACCATATTATAACCTTGCGGAAAAGCTGGTTGAGACTCTGAGAACATCAATGGCTGGGATTCAAGACCCAAATTTTCCACTGACGGGAAGATACTGGCAAAGAAACTATTTACTAGAGCCCAGAATCAATTTCGCACAATAGGCTCCAAACAGTTTTTAGGCAAGAAAGCCTTAGGACAGTTTCCTCATTAGACATACCAGTGTTCTAAAGTCCCTGGAGCAGAAGATTTAGGAATACAGTTGGGGGGAGGCAGAAAAGGAAAGAAAGTCGTATGAGTTTCACATGCTAACCCTTATCAAGTTCAAGTTTCTCCCTTTAATATAGCACTAATTAGGGCCAGCAGATGGCATAGTGGTTCTGTCACTGGACTCCCACATGGCTGACTGCGATTCGAGTCTGGCATCTGGTGGCTTGAAACTCATGTTGGAATGTGTGCATGCATGCATGCCCAAGATCCCAGAAGGAGAATGGAGGAGAAGGGATTGTGGTGTGGCCATACCCCCTGGGGGTCTGATTTCTCACTTTCCCTCTCACTGTCTCTGTCTCTCTCTCTTTCCTCAGCGAGCACATGCCCCCTATGACGAAACCCTCAATTATTTATATTTATATAGAGCACTAAGGCAGATGGATGGGGCACAAAGTTGTGAGGCCATAATACAAAGGGGCAGAGTTTCCACATCATGAGGGATAAAGTTCTAACTTTGTAGGCAGACTGTTCTCTTTCAGAATTTGGAGGAGCATACGGAGTGCTTTATTTAGTCTTTAGCTTTAAGTAGCAGCATTGGATTCATACCATAAACTCAACATGGAGCTCCCTGTACTGGAAGGCTTTAGCAAGGCCAAATAAGTATGACCCAGAGAAAGGGAGGACAGGGACGTGACACTTGGATTTACCTCAATCCAAAACTAAAGCCTCCGAATTGGGCACTAAATCCAAAGTAGGAATGCTTTTGCCTGGCCTTGCCTCAGTCCCTAACTTTATTCCCTAATACCTGTGTATTGCCGAGCAAATGGGATTTTGGCAAGGGATACTTCAGGAATCCCAAACATGACCATATTTCACACCCATGTTTACTCGGTTCTATTTACTACTCTATTCAGTTATTGCATATTAATCTCTGTACTGTGGGACCAGCAGATGGCATAATGGTTGTGTTGCTGGACTCCCAGGTCATTGACTATAGTTCAAGTTCTGGACCCAGCGGCTTAAACCTCACTCCAGGCGCATGTGTATGCATGCCCAAGATCCCAAGAGGAGAATAGAGGAGAAGGGATTGCAGTGTGGCCATCTACCCTTGGGGAGTGATTTCTTGCTTTCTGTCTCTCTGTCTCTCTGTGTGTGTCTCTCTGGCAAGCGCATGTGCCCTATAGCAAAAATCCCTCTTAAAAAACAAATCTCAGGCCAGCAGGTAGTGTGGTGGTTAAGGATGCTGGATTCCCACATGGCCGACTGCAGTTTGAGTCCCAGACCTCACAGCTTTCTCCCCCACCCCCCCATCTGGTCAAATTGAAATAAATAAAGTTAAATAAAATAATTATTTTTTAAAATCTTTGTACCCCATTAGACTTGATTTCTTGCTCACCACTGTATCTACAGCATCTAATATACTGCCTGATCCATTAAAATCAAAGGTATTTGAGTAGATAAATACCATAAACTGAAGTATTTTCAGATCCTGCCTTAATATACATTTTGAGATAAAGACTTGGATGTAGATAGTTTATTGGGGAAATGGTGCTAAGAAGCTGGGATGAGAGAATGGAGTGACCAGAGGAGGGAAAGCCAGTGCATGGTACATTGTTGACATGTTGCCACTGTGGGCATCTGAGGCTCAGTCCTGCCCACAGTCTGCCTGAGGTATGGAATGCAACTCAGAATTGTCCCTCTGAGGCTTAGTATTTAGCTACTGACTTCTGGACCACTGGGTTGAATACTTACCCTGGGACATTAACTACCCTCATACTCCATGTAGCAAAAAGCTAAGAGATCTGGTGGGTGGGAAACCATCAGTGTGCATGAAAACTACCAATCACAGCTACAGCTAAAGTCAGAGAGGAGCCATGAGGATGAAATAAGGGGCTCCAGTACTGTCAATAGATACAGACCTCCCGGAAGTGACACACAGACTATGACAGTGATCCTGCTAGAACAGGACATGTTTGCCCCTCATGATTCTGCTGCTTTACAGAGCTGGGAAGAGCCAAAAAGCCAAGTCACCCCAATCAAAGTGGTCCACAATGCAGGTTCAATGCCCACTTAAAAACCAGCCTGTAGGGCTGGTCCCATGGCTTAGTAATTAATGGTGCGTGATCCCACATGGCCAATCATACAGTTTGAATCTTGGCTGCAACAGCTTGAAAAAAACACACCAGGCTCATCCATGTGTGTGCCCCAAATCCCAACAGGATTAAGAAGTGGAGGGGAAGGACTGCACCCTGTTGGAGGTGCTTTCCCTCTCCCCCTCTCTCCTTGTCTCTGGTGAACCCATGTGTCCTACGGTAAAAACTAAAATTAAATTAGAGTTAAAATTATGCTTTTCTTTGGTGAGTTACATTTCAAGGTAGTTATATTTGATGAGGGAAAGTGTTTTATAAAGAATTTCAGAGGTAGGGCCAGCAAGCGGCATAGTGGTAAAGGTGCTGGACTCCCACGTGACTGATTATAATTTAAGTCCCAGACCTGGTGGCTTGAAAATCACACCAGGCATGTGTGATGCGTGCCCAAAATCCCAGGAGAAGAATGGCGGAGGAAGGATTGCAACATGGCCATCCCTGATGGTGGTGGTGTAGGGGATAATTTCTCACTTTTCCTCTCACTGTCTCTCTCCGGAGAGCACACACACCCTATGGAAAAAAAAAAAAAAAGAATTTCAGAGGGTCAGACAGATATGCAATGGTAAAATGTGATGCTCTGCAAGGCTGACGTATGGGAGCATTCTGGTTCACAACAGATGGCGCTAGTTCATTTTTGGAAGTACTAGAGTCATTCACATCCATGTTATTGCTATGTCATTTTGACAGCTGACAGTTCTAGCTTCATTCTAAAAAAGAAAAAAGTAAGCAATTTGGTTGAGTTTTGGAGATTTTACAAGTTGAAGATGACAGACCAAACTGCATTTTCGCTACATTTGACTGTTTTATTTCCGTAAAGGGAAGAACACATGTCAAGCTTGTGAAAAGTTCCGTAAAGTTCATGATGGCAGTGCTCTACAAGAACCTCTGTGACAACTATGGTTCATGAGATCCCGTGCTGGTGATTTTTTTTTAAAGAAATATTGTTACTTAACTTTATTTATTTTTATTTGACCAGAGAGGGACAGAGTGAGAGAGGGAGGGAAAGTGAGAAAGCAAGCCACCAAGTCTGGGACTCAAACCTTGGTCAGCCACATGGGAGTCAAGTACCTTTAACCTCCAAGCCACCTGATGGTCCCTCGTGCTGGTGATTTTGATCTCAGTGCTCCTTGGTCAGGGAGGCCCACCTAGGTTGATGATGACAAAATAAAGGCATTGATCCAGTCAAACCCACGTTACATGATAAGAGAGATTGCAAAAACATTGGGCGTCCATCATTCAAGTGTTCACAACCACCTGAAGAAGTTGGGATACATAAGCAAGCTCCACATTTGGGTTCCTCATGAACCCAAAGAAGTTCATTTGCATGTATAAACATCTGCTGTGTGAGGAAAATGATCCTTTTTGAAGTGCCTTATGACTGAGAAGTGGATTGTTTAAAACAATATGGTGCATAAGCAGTCTCAGTCCAACGTGATGATTCACCTGAAACAACCTTGAAAACAGATATTCATCAGAGGAGGGTTATGCTCTCAGTGTGGTGGGGTTTTAAAGGTGTTGTGTTTTTTAGCTCCTACCAAGGAACCAAACAATCAACTCAAATGGGTACTGTGGACGATCTGAACGAATCCATCATCCAGAAATGACCATAACTTGTTGATCACAAAGGAGTTGCATTCCATCATGACACACAAGTTTGATCACCCACCGAAAATGACTGGAGCTTGGATGGAATGTTGCCACACCCACCATACTCGCTTGACTTTGCGCTGTTGGACTTTAGCTTGTCCCACTCTCTTCTAAATCCCTTGCATGGTATAACGTTCAATTCAGATGAAGCTAAAAATCAGCACCTCGTTCAGCTTTTCACCAACAAAAACAGATCTTTCTATGAACAAGAAATTACGAAGCTCCCTGAAAGATGGCAAAAGATTATCAAACAAAATGGGCAACATATCACTGATTGATCTTTGTTCTTTATATAAATAAATGACCTTGAAAAACAACAAAATACCTCATGACTTTTTTGACAATTCAATGTACTAAGATTTAAGACCTTGAATAGGGAACCAGGAACCATGTTGAAAACTTACCAAGAGAAACAGAGATGCAGGTGAGGAAGAAACAGAAAGTCATATCCCTCCTGATAAAGTTCAGTCAGGGACTAGAACTCAGAAAAAGTGAGATTTTAGTTCTGACTCTGCCGCAATATTACTCTGAGACTTTGAGCATATAACAAACATTTTTTTTAAGAATTTTTTTATAGAACTTTATTTTATTTATGCTTTGATTTCTATTAATTTAATTAGAGATGAACAGAGAGCTAGAGAGAGAAAGGGAAAGTGAGAAAGCAAGCTGCCAGGTCCAGGACTCGAATCATGGCTGGCCATCTGGTAGTCCAGCGCCCTCAACCACCATGCCACCTGCCAACCCCAACATGTAACAAATTTGGGGGGGCTTCTCTTTACTCAGCTATAAAATAAAGATTGCAAAACTAGAGACCAGCTAGTGGCATGGTGATTAAGGGCTCTAGATTCCCACATGGCCAACCAGGGTTCAAGTCCTGACTTGGCAGCTTGCTTTTTCACTTTCTTTCTCTCTGTCCCTCTTTGGTCAAATTAAAAGAGAAAACAAAAGAAAGAGAGAGAGAGAGAGAAAATAAGGGAGGGAGGAAGGAAGAAAAAGAAAGAAGGTTAAGTAAAATAATTCTTTTTTTTTTTCTTTGAGAGGTTTTTGCTATAGGGCACATGCGCTCGCCAGACAGACAGAGAGAGACATAGAGACAGAAAGCGAAAAATCACCCCCCAGGGGGGATGGTCACACCACAATCCCTTCTCCTCCATTCTCATCTCGGGATCTTGGGCACGCACGCACACGCGCCCGGCGTGAGATTTAAGCCACCGGGTCCGGGATGCGAACCGCGGTCGACTACATGGGAGTCCAGCGACATAGCCATTACGCTAACTGCTGGTTCCCAAGTAAAATAATTCTTTAAATAAGGAAAAGAAAAAAAGATTGCAACACTAGATGGTAGCTAAGGTAAATAAAAATTCTCTCTTATCAGTATCATAGAGCATGAAGAAAAATATGAAAAAATAATTGGATGCTATTCTTCTTACAAATATTTTTAAAAGTTGCGTAATGGGGACCAGCAGTTGGCATAATGGTTGTGTCACTGAACTCCCATGTAGTCGACCGCAGTTTGCATGCTGGACCCGGTGGCTTAAACTCACGCCAGGCACTTGGGCGTGCATGCCCACGATCCCAAGAGGAAAATGGAGAAGGAATTGCAGTGTGGCCATCCCCCTTGGAGGTGATTTCTTGTTTTCTGTCTTTCTGTCTTTCTCTGTCTTTCTGGTGAGCGCATGCACCCTAGAGCAAAAAACTCTCAAAAAAAAAAGTTGCATAACATTTCCATTCCTTAAAGATAGAGAAAAACTATGGGGGGCCAGCAGGTGGCATGATGGCTGTGGCACTGGCCTCCCACATCGCCAACTGCAGTTCTAGTCCTGGACCTGGCAGCTTGTTTTCTCACTTTCCTTCTCTCTCTGTCTCTCTCTGGTAAGTGCATGTACTCTACAGCAAATTAAAATAATAATAATAATAATAAATAAAAATTTTTAAATAATTATATTTTTTAAAAGATAGAGAAAAAGTAAATGGCTACACCTTAAATGTGATTCTAAAATAGAATATCACCTGCAATTTAGCTTTGGTATTTGCTGCTTTAATCTATCTGAACTTTCTTTTATTTCACTGTTTTCTTTAATGAGTTAGCTCTGTATTACTACATGATTGTTTTACAAAAAGTGGAATATCTTACCAAGTCAATTTTGTCTCAGATTTTGGCCCTACTTCTATCCCAGCTTCTAACTCCAATAAATTATTTGAAATCATGTGATTTCACCTTCTCTACTTCTCAGACAAAGATTATACAGGCTGAGTATTCTTCATCTGAAATCCTTATAACCAGAGGTGTTTCAGAATTCAGAAACACCAGCAGCTTGAAAAACACTGGACATGAGTGTATGCATGTCCAAGAAGATTTCAAGAAGAGGATGAAGGAGGGATTGCGACATGGCCATTTCCCTCTGGGATTCGTCTTCTTACTTTCCTTCGTTTTTTTTTTTTTTTTTTTTTTGAGAGGTTTTTTTTTTTTGCTATGTGTTCACCAGACAGACAGAGACAGACAGAGAGACAGAAAACGAAAAATCATCCCTCAGGGGGGATGGCCACGCTGCAATCCCTTCTCCTCCATTCTCCTCTTGGGATCTTGGGCATGCACGCACACGCGCCTGGCGTGAGTTTCAGCCACCGAGTCTGGGACTTGAACCACGGTCGACTACATGGGAGTCCAGCAACATAGCCATTATGCTAACGGCTGGGCCCCTTACTTTCCTTCTTTCTGCCTCTCTCTGGCAAGCACAGGAGCCCCCTAGAAAAAAAAATAAGTTCATTTTTATCCAGCATGTTTTTTCAAGTACAGTATAAAATACAAGAACTGCTTAGCCTGCCTTTTGAAATTGTTATCGCTATGCGTTTGCATACTCTTACTTTCTATATATTATAAACTTATAAATCATAGATCTGGAAGGAATTTGAGAGCATATCTGGTTTGATTCAAGTAGAATAAAATGATTTTATCTAGAACCATCCAAAAAGTGGCAAAAGTATCTGTATAAAAGTCAAGTCTTCGGGCAGCAGGTGGCTTGGCAGTTAAGGACGCTGGATTCCCACATGGCTGACCACAGTTCAAGTCCTGGACCTCGTGACTTGCTTTTTCACTTTTCTCTCTCTCTCTCTGGTCAAATTAAAAAATAAATAAATAAATAAAGTTAAATAAAAAAGAAATTAAAAAAGAAAGTCAAGTCTTCCTTTTAATGCTGCTTCATGAGTCATGGAATCTGTTCAGTCTGTGATTTACCCATTCACTGAATAGATATTTTTTAAGTGTAACTGTGTCCTAGGGTTTGGGCCAGGGTCTGGTAATACCCCTGTGATAAGAAAACAGTTCTTGCTATCCAAGAAGTATCAGTAGATAGGTGAGAAGTGGAGAGGAAAGTAGACCAATAAGTAGGGAATTCTTTAATAAAGGTATGCACAGGGTTGGCCTCATGGCCTGGTGGCTAAGGGAGCTGGATCCCTAGGGATAAGCAGGTGGCATGGTGGTTATGGCACTGGACTCCCACACAGCTAACTGAGGTTCAAGCCCAGGACCCAGCAGCTTGAAAATCACCCTGGGTGGGGGCAGGCAGATGACATAGTGATTGGGGCAGCTGGACTCCCACATGGCTGACCACGGTTTGAGTCCTAGACATGGTGGCTTTCTTTCTCACTTTCCCTCTCTCTCTCTGGTCAACTTAAATAAAATAAAATAAATAAAATAAATGAATAAAATTAAATAAAATAGTTATTTAAAAAGAAAATCATGCTGGATGCGTGTCCGAGTGTGCCCAAAGTCCCGAGTGGAGGCTGGAGGAGAAGAGATTGTGGAGTGGCCATTCCCCCTGAAGGGTGATATCTCACTTTCTGTCTCTCTTTGTCACTGTCTCATGACTTTGGTATGGGAAGTTACTTTGTTTCTCTGAGCCTCAGTTTTGTTTTTTATCTATAAAATAGAAATGGTAATGCCTACATCATCAATTTGTGAAAATTAACTGAAATATTTATGTAGTAAATCAAGTTACAGTGTTTGGCATATGGGAAAGTTTAACAGGTGGCAGGTGTTACTCTCAATAGCTAGGGAAAACAACTGATTGATGGTTTTTAGGAAGGTCCTTATCCTGCGCTGGCCCCTTGTAGCCCAGTGGTTAAGTGTTGTGCATTAAGGGACCTGCAGTTGGCATAATAGCTATGTTGCTGGACTCTCATGTAGTCGACCGCGGTTCGAGACCCAGAGCAAGTGGCTTAAACTCACGCTGGGCGCGTGTGCGTGCGTGCCCAAGATCCTGAGAGGAGAATGGAGGAGAAGGGATTGCAGCGTGGCCATCCCCCTTGGGGGTGGTTTCTCACTCTCTCTCTTTTTCTCTCTCTCTGTCTTTCTGGCGAGTGCACGTGCCCTATAGCAAAAACCTCTCAAAAAAAAAAAAAGTGTTGTGCATCAGGAGCCAAATCCTTCATGGCTGACCATGGTTCAAAGCCTCATCCCCTTGTAAAACATGTTGGACATGTGCATGTGCATGTCCGAACTCATGAGGGAAGGAAAGAATGGAAGGAAAAGGATTATGGCATGATTATGCCCTGTTAAGTGCTGCTTGCTTTCTCTCTGTCTCGCTTTGCTGAGCTCACATGCTCTCTGACAATAAAGTCTTTTTTTCAAATGTCCCTGTCTCTAAATCTAACCAAGAAGTGAATGCTAAATAAAGGTATAATACAGATAAGTTTTATTTTTGTAGTATTAATCATAACAATAAAAAAGTGAAAACATTCTAAATGCCCAACACATATAAGGTGTATGAAAAGCAATGTTTTGGAGCCAGCAGGTGGCATGGTGGTTGGGGCATTGGGATGGTAGATTCCCACATGGGATTGTGGTTAGAGTCTTACACTTGGTAGCTTGTTTTCTCATTTTCCTTTTCTCTCTCTCTCTCTGGTAAGCACATATGCCCTATAGCAAAATAAAAAATAATAACAATAATTAAAAATGAAATAAATAGGGGCCAGCAGGTGGAGTGCTGGACTCCCATGTGCCTGACTGTGGTTCAAGTTCTGGACCCGGCAGCTTGAAACTCACGCTAGGCACATGCATGCCCAAAATCTCAATAGGAGAGTGGAAGAGAAGGAATTGCAGTGTGGCCATCTTCCCTGGGGAGTAATTTCTTGCTTTCTGTGTCTCTATCTTTCTCTGTCTCTCTGGTGAGTGTGCACACCCTAAAGGAAAGAAAAAAAAAAACTCTCTAAAAAGTTAATTCTAAAAACACCAAGCAATGTATTATGGCATATTGTTTGGAGTTAAGAGTGCCTCTATAATACTACCACTCCTATTTATTTGCATTCTGACAGCAGCCTCTCAAGTAGAAAAGAGTAGAATTACAGTACGAGTTACGGATTACACATAGAAGTATATATCTCAAAGAAATGTCCTCTCGCCACTCTTAAGAAAAATTTGAGACCGTTAGCTGGTTATCATTTTATTACCTCTGGCCTCCTTATCAACTCTTACAGACTGCTCTGTAAAACTGGATCTATGAACGCTGTTAGTAGAGAATGACAATATGGTGAGACATGGCAGGAGGAGCCTTTTCTTCCTGGCCCATGTACCTGTGCTCCCTGCACAGGCCCTGCAGCACTCACAGGTTCTCGCATCAATGGCTTCTGCAGTGCACAGCACCCAGCGGCTCCAGCAGTCATCAGCTTCCCCATCACCCCCTGAGGGTGGACTGTCTCTGGTGATCAGTTTTCCCAGCATTCTAGAGCAGTGGTCCCCACCCTTTCCAACACCAGGGACTGCCTCATGGATGATAATCCCTTCATGGATGTGAGTGGAGATGGTCCAGGGATGACCCAAGTGCATCACATCCGCCATGCACCCTGTTTCCACCACTACCAAATTGCAATATACAACGAAACAATCACACAACGATAGGGTTCACGTGCCATGAGAATCCAACATCGCTGTTGACCAGACGGGGGCAGAGCTTAGGCAGCAACCTGAGCAATGGGGAACAGCTGCAAACACAGACCAGGCCTGACTCACGTGCCTGCTGCCCAGCCACCCACCACCACTGTGGAGCCTGGACCCCCAACAGGCCACAGGTCAGCACCAATCTATGGCCTGGGGGGTTGGAGACCCCTGCCTTAAAGGATGAATTTCTGGCAAGTTCCAGTGTCAAGTTTCCAGCACGTTCCACTCCACCAGTAAAACACCACAGAGACTTACCTGCCTTTAATGAGCAACAACTCTGTCTTTCCAGGAAGACCAAGATCTTAGCCCTGTGAGATGGGGATGGGGCTCTTCCGGGTATGCTCTCTCAGCCCTAGCAGTTATCTTGTGTCTATATGCATCAGCTCCATAAGGAGGAAACTGGAAAAGAGGCTAAAGACAGAGTAGTCTGAAAACTTGACTTTTTGGGAGGCAAAAGAGAGCATTTTGTCTAGGCAATATTGCTTAAGGGTAGGAAAAAAAAAATCACTTGATTTTATTATGCCAGTGTCTGAACTCAAACTGAATTCAGTTATTCAAGTATCCCTACTTGTCTGGATTGCTTAGATATATATGGTTTCAGTCATTTATTTGATGTTTTTGACTTATCTTTGTAGCTTGCGTTGTGGGTAAGTGCATCAAAAGAATTCCTCTTTGCTTAGGCTAGCTCCTTGTAAAAACCCTCTATAATAGAATGTTAAAGATAATATGTCTAGTATTGTTGCAAAGAAAAAGGATAACACACACAGAGTTCTTACCATCTACAAACTGCTCTTTAGTGCTTTGCAGAACAGCCCCGATTCTACTTGCCAGCACAAAAGAATTGTTTTTATTTTCATTCTTTAATTCTAATTTTATTTGTGTTGTTGTTGATGGGTAGATTTTATTACAGGATGATATGAAGGCACTGAGAGACTAAAGAATCTTCCCTGCTTCATGCCTAAAAAGGCTGCAGAGAAAAAAATTCTACATATAAATTCAAGACAGCAAGGAAAATGTGAAAAGAATATCCTGATAACAAATAGCATGATCTAAATTAAATCAATTTATATTATTTTTCAGTAGAGTTATGGGTCACAAATTGATATAGGTGGTTTTCATTTATTTGAGCTAACATGAAATTCTCTAAACCCAATGAACCTTGGCAAACATGCATCAGAAAAATAATAGAAACATATCTGGATTCTTTTCATAAATCTGTTATCCAGCCACAAAATACTCCACGCCTTTGCCAATGATGAATTGAAATAAGCAGAGATGGCCAAGCATGGTAAAAATAGTATCATCAGAAAGATACCTATGAAGAGAAAAAAAGCAGATACCTTATGTTGACTCACCGACAATTCCATACATGAAACATTAACTTTAAAAATGAGGGGCTGACAGGTGGCGTAGTGGTTAAGGGCGCTGGACTCCCACATGGCTGACCAAGGTTCAAGTCCCAGACCTGGCAGCTTGCTTTTCTCTTTCTCTCTCTCTCTCCCTCTCTCTCTCTCTTTCTCTCTCTCTATATTTCCCTTCTCTCTAGTCAAATGAAAAATAAATAAATAAATACATTTCAAAGAAAATCACTCTTTCAAACAAAAAAGAGGACACAAAGTCTTCAAAAGTATGATGCCTGATTTATTATTTCTCAGCATTCCTCATCATGCCTGACTTAAAGAAGAACCTTATGAGTAGTGAAGTTTTTCTCTAGGACAATCAACAGAGTAAGCTAAACTGGAAACAATCACTTTCATTTTGGTTGTCAACATTCTTTCTCTTGAATTCCAAAAAAAATGATTGAGTGGCCAGACTTTAAGGCAAGTAATGTGTATTTTTTTTTTGTTTTTTTGTGTTTTTTTTTTTGATAGGTTTTCGCTATAGGGCGCGTGCTCTTGCCAGACAGAGAGAGACATAGAGACAGAAAGTGAGAAATCACCCCCCAGGGGGATGGTCACGCCGCAATCCTTTCTCCTCCATTCTCCTCTCGGGATCACGCACGCACGCACACGTGCCTGGTGTGAGTTTTAACCCACCAGGTCCGGGACGCGAACCACGGTCGACTACATGGGAGTCCAGCGACATAGCCATTATACTAACTGCTGGTTCCCATGGCAAGTAATGTTTTATCAGAGAAGTGTATTTTGTAGTTAATTCTTTTTTTAAGTTTAGTGTTCTCTCTTTAAAAAGATAAGTTTTCATGACAGCAGAAGTACATTTGTAGCTATCCAGAGTTACTTCTACTGCTACTAGTACCAGTTCCTGTGTGTTAATGACCAGGCATTGTAGCCGCTCGGTTCTTTGGGATGTTATCCTTTATCTCTGCAACGATATTACACATATGATCTCCAGGGTACCAAGGAAGAAACAAGATTATCTGAGGTGTGATGGCTTAACCGAGACCACATATTCAGGAGTCAAAATTCAGGTCTGATGTAAGTCTATTTTCCAATGAGTTTTACATGTTTCATTACTTAGTTGTTTGGGCAATCTTTACTTAATTTGAGGGGCAAACAACTAGCACCCCTTTCCTCATCTGATTTCTGAATCAATGAGAAAACAAGACATTTGGTTCAGATAATCTGCAAGGCAGATGAGAGTGAGAAGAAATCACGCCTATTACAGATAAAGGTTAGGTTGCAGGGCTGATGCGTGAGCTTCCTAACACTGCATCCAGAATTATTCAGAATTATGCAGCTCCACGCAGTGCTGGAATTGGACGGACCCCTCCCTCACCTCCTGCACAGGGAGTGGAACAAGTGCAGTGTTGGCAGAAGATCAGGAGCACGACACAGCACTAATACAGACACTAATGGGCTTCTGTCAGCTGGAAGAAACATCAGGAGCAGAGAGCAGTAGCTTCACTAGCACTAATAGCAGACTCACAGGTTCAATACATCTATTTGTCTATCTAGAAGGTCCCGATTGATTGATTTATAGCTCTCTCTAATATTCTTGATAAAAATTTATTTTTTCCATTGCTTTATAAAGTTCGAGAAATTACCCTGACTAGACTCAGAGTTTTAATAGTATCATCATTTTATCATTACAAAGCAATTATACTAAGCACCTACCTGTGTGTAACCTTGGGCTGGAAATTTTAATCTGCCATTGTACCCCTGCTATGATTTCAAGCGAGGACATTTATTTTAATATATTATGAAACATGAGAGTATAGATGAGTTCAATGCTAATAAAAGCTCCCAAAGGCCTTTATCCATCTTATTCAGCACTGTTCCTGAGCTTAGTGCCTGGCACATACGGGGTCTTCATAAACATTTGTTGGATACATGAATAAATTAATCTACTTTCCCCAAATCTCACATTTATTTTGGTGGTCCATATCTAAGTTAGTGTTTACAGGAGAGTCTTATTATTTGTAAAGGAATATGTTCTGGAAGACTTGTAAAATGAGAAAAATCCTCAGTACTCAATTGATGACTTAGAGAAAAACCAAGGAGAGAAAAACCATTTAAAAGAATAAGTACGGCGACCAGCAGATGGCACAATGGTTGTATCACTGGACTCCCACAGGGTCGACTGCAGTTCAAGTCCCAGAACCAGCTGCTTAAAACTCACACTGGGCACGTGTGCATGTGTGCCCAAGATCCCGAGGGGAGAATGGAGGAGAAGGGACTGTAGCATGGCCATTCCCTCTAGAAGGTGATTTCTCACTTTCTCTCTGTCTCTCAGGGGAGCACATGCTCCCTATAGCAAAAATCTCTCTCTAAACATAATAATAAATAAAATAAAAAATTTAAAAAAAGAGTTAAGTATGTGGGGCCAGTGGGTGGCATGGCATGGTAATTGAGACACTGGATGCCCAAGTGGCCGAACCCATTTGGGGTCTTGGACCCGGCAGCTTGAAACCCATGCTGGGTGTGTGTGTGCATGTCCAAAACCCTGAGAGGAGAATGGAGGAGAAGGGATTGCAGCATGGCCATACCCCTTGGGGACTGATTTCTTGATTTCTGTTTCTCTGTGTCTCCGGTGAGTGCATATGCCCTACAGAAGGGAAAAAAAAAAAGCTCTTAAAAGAAAAAAAAAAAAAAGAATAAGTATACCACTCCTTTTCTGAATGACTATTTGCACATATTCTCTTCCCAGTATTTTCTCTTTCTTATACAAGTCTCTCCTCCTCTTTCTTCCTTTCTTCTTGTTTTCCTCTCTCTTTTCCCTCTCTTCTCTTTCTTTTCCTCCTCATCCAAAGAAGGATAGTTGTTACACAGGAAACAGCCAAATCAGTTTAGAGAGCCCTATCTGTATTAGAGGAGCTCAGGGTTCCCTGGCCTGGGGAGCTTGAGCAGACAGAAGACTGACGTTCACAGCTTTCGAAACCACTGTGGTGTCAGTATTTCTCAGCATACACCTTGCTTACTAAACATGGATGAGAGGTAATTTTTAGTCTGCAGATCCTACAAGGACCACAGGCAAAGTGACAAAGGCAAAATTGGTGACTCTCATTTATCATCATATCTGAGACTTTGCCCCTTATCCTCCAAGAATTCCGGGCCTTCATGTTACTGCCCTTCTGTCCCAAGTCCCCCATCCCTCATCTCGTTGCCCCCAAAGCATCGTGGATAAAATACTCCCTTCTTCTCTACTTCCATGTTAGTCAATGGTATTAGATAGAAAGTGTAGGAATATGTCCTAGTTAGTTTAAGCAGGAAAGGCATTTATTAAAGGACATAAAGCCCATTTACAAAATCTCCTAGAAGGTGAAAGAACTAGGCTTGGAAGATAATGCCCAGATCACATGACTGACAGAATATCCTAACCCACTCCACCAGGGAACCGTCACTGCCTTTCCCACAGACTCTAATGTAGGGCACAGACCCTTCCAGAAGAACCTCTACTACTGCCTGGGAATCTGGACATACTGTCTTGTTCTTGACAGACTGGATACTGCCTGCTTCTTTATCTATTTAGCCTCCGTTTCAAAGTCTGCTGCAAAGTATCTTATTGGAGAAACCTAACTGCAAGAGATATTTGAGAAAGTAAGGTTTTGTTTCTACTCTAAAGGGTAGAGAAATCATCAAATATATGGACCAGCAGATGGCATAATGGTTATGTTGCTGAACTCCCACATAGTTAGCCGCGGTTCCAGTCCCAGATGGCTACTTAAAACTTGGGCCAGACATGTGCTTGCATGCATGCCCAAGATCCCAAGAGGAAAATGGAGGAGAAGGGACTGCAGTGTGGCCGACCCCCTGCACCCTATAGCAAAAATCTCTCTTAAAAAAAAAAAAAAGATAAATATATACACACACACACACACACACACACACATATTTATATAAAGTATTCAAAGGTGGTGAGCAGTCAAGAAGAATAGAAGAAGTGTAATATCCTACTCCAGTTAACCTTTCAATGCCGACTGATCTGAGGCTGGTAGTCAGCAGATTGAAGTAATTTCAGCTCCTCTTTAAGAGTTGAACCTTTAAAAAAAAGAATGATTTATTTAATTTATTTTTATTATATATTTTAAAATTTGACCAGAGAGAGAGAGATAGAAAAAGAGAAAGTAAGCCACCAGGTCCAGGCCTCGAACCATGGTCAGCCACATGGGAGTCCAGTGCCTTAGCCATCACACTCACATCATCTGCTGTTATAAGGGCTGACTCTTTAAAAGAGGAGCTTATTAACCCAAGTAAAATCCAAGTTTTTATAATATTTATATGGAAGAAAATACTTTTAAAACAAGGAACTTCTCTTGTAGATACTTCTCGATTTATGATGGGATTGGGTCTAAATAAACCCATTGTAAATTGAAAACATTTTAAGTCAAAAATGCATTTTAGGGACCAGCAGTTAGCATAATGGCTATGTCACTGGACTCCTATGTAGTCGACCACGGTTTGCGTCCCAGACCCGGTGGCTTAAAACTCATGCCGGGTATGTGTGCATGCGAGCCCAAGATCCTGAGAGGAGAATGGAGGAGAAGGAATTGCGGCGTGGCCATCCCCCCTGGGGGTGGTTTCTCACTTTCTGTCTCTCTGTGTCTCTCTGTCTTTCTGGCAAGCGCACGCGCCCTATAGCAAAGAAACTTCTAAAAAATAATGCATTTTATACACCTAACCTACCAAACATCATAGCTTAGCCTAGCCTATCATAAATGTGCTCAGAATACTTACATTAGCCTATAGCTGGGCAAAATCATTTAAAGCAAAACCTATTTTATAAAAAAGTATTGAATATCTTATATAATTTATTGACTACTGTACTGAAAATAAAAAACAGAATGGCTATATAGGTACTCTAAGTATGGTGTCTACTGAGTGGGTATCACTTTCCCACCATCATAAAGTTGAAAAATCATAAATTAAACCATACTAAATTGAGGACAACCTATAGTTCTTTTATTTCTTTATTGTTTTTATTGTGTATGATAGTTTCTCTCTTTCTTTTTTTCCTCTCTCTCTCTTTCTTTCTTTGAAAAAAGAAAAAAAAAAAAAACCACATATTGGGACTAGCAAATGGCCTAACAGTTACATTGCTGGACTCCCATGTAGTTGACCACAGTTCGAGTCCCGGGACCTGGAGGCTTAAAATTCATGCCAGGTATGTGTGTGTGTATGCCCAAAAACCTGAGAGGAGAATGGAGAAGGAATTGTGGCATGGCCATCCCCTCAGGGGTGATTTCTCACTTTCTCTCTCTGGCAAGCACATATGCCCTATAGCAAAAATCTCTCCAAAAAATAAATAAATAAGTAAATAACCTATTAAAGTATGATAGCATCCAAAACTATATAATCAGTGTACACAACTTGATGAACCTTTTATTTATTTATTCAATACACATTTTCTTTAGCTTACAATGTGTCATACAATAGTCTGGCAATTAAGGAGACCTGGTCCATGCCCTTATAATGTGATCATCTTTTCGAGGGTAAAGAAAAGTTAATAGATATAAAACAATTCAGTAAATACAGAAAGGATGTATTTATAGGGTATAATAGGATGTCTATATAGAGTATTATGTATATGTATATGTATGTACATAATATATTTCTATAATATGTACATTTTAGAGATGTACATTCCCAAGTATATATACCCCCTATGTGGAGTGTAAATAAAATAAATACATACATATATATTTTTCTTTTCTTTTTTTTTTTCTTTTTTTTTGCCAGAGGGGCATGTGTGCAAGAGAGAGAGAAAAAGAGAGGGAGGGAAAGTACTCCTCAATGGAATGTGGACTCACACAATCCTTTTTTTTTTCTTTTTTGAGAGGTTTTTGCTATAGGGTGCATGCGCTCACCAGAAAGAGAGAGAGACAAAGAGACAGAAAGTGAGAAATCACCCCCCAGGGGGGATGGCCACACCACAATCCCTTCTCCTCCATTCTCCTCTCGGGATCTTGGGCATGCACTCACACATGCTTGGCGTGAGTTTAAGCCACCAGGTCCAGGACTCGAACCACGGTCAGCTACATGGGAGTCCAGCAACATAGCCACTGAGCCAACTGCTGGTCCCCACATAATTCTTTTTCTTTCATCCATCCTTCCCATCAGGAGTTTGGGCATGCATGTGCATGGTATGTGAGGATTTCTCTATTTTTGAGGGGAGGCAGTTAGGAATGTTTCTTGAAAGACAGCTTAAGCAAAGACATAAAAAAGAAATAATTTGGTAATAAAGGGGTAGACGAAATGTATACTGGAGGGAGCCTCTTGCAATTTAGTCTCACTAGAGAGAAAAATAGCAGGCAAGAAAGGGCGAAAGATGAAACGACAGAGACATAGAAGATAAAAAGTCACCTTTATACCCTTTCTTAATTAGCTTAGATTCTCCTCTGTAGTGGATAAGGAAGCTTTAAGAATTCAAGTAGAGGGACTAGCAGATGGCATAATGATTACGTCACTGGACTCCCACATAATCTACTACCGTTCAAGTCCAACACCTGGTGGCTTAAAACTCACGCTGGGGATGGGGAGGGACCAGCAGGTGGCATGGTGGTTAACGCACTGGACACTCCCACATGGCCACCAGCCATGGTTCGAGTCCCGAACCTGGTGGCTTGCTTTCTCACTTTCCCTCTCTCTCTCTGGTCTAATTAAAATAATTGAATGAATAAATAAAATTAAATAATTCTAAAAAAAAAAAAAAAAAACTCATGCTGGGCACGTGTGCATGCACACTCAAGATCCTGAGAAGAGAATAGAGGAGAAGGGATTGCGCGTGGCCATCCCCTAAGGGGATGATTTCTTGCTTTCTGTCTCTCTCTCTCTCTCTGGTAAGCGCATGTGCCCCATAGCAAAAATCTCTCTAAAACAGAAAAAGAATTATGGGGCCAGCAGGTGACCTGATTGTTAAGGCAGCTGGATTCCCACATGACTGACTGTGGTTTGAGTCCTGAACCTGGCAGTTTGCTTTTTCACTTTCCTCTCTCTCTCTGCCTCTCTGGTCAACTTCGATAAAATTTTAAAAATAATGGTAATGAATAAAATTAAATAAAATAATTCTTAAAAAATTAAAGTAGAAAATGAAAGTGACCAAATTTGTGTTTTATATAAATTGCTTTGGCTGGTGGGTAGAAGATAGATTTGAAGAAGCTCCACACTGGAAATCTGGAAAACGTAGGTTGATGGCAACTGTTCAGCCAAGAATTTTGAGGGTGTGGAGTTTGGTAATGATGTTAGGAATAAAGAGGGCAGGACTTGGATAATATGTGATATTACCTGGGTCTTGAAGAATGACTAGGACTCAACAGAGAAGAGAAGCGAAAGAAAGCCTTTCCCAGGCAGATGTCGAGGCAGGAAGATGTGGACAAGCAAGGGATGTTTCTGAGAAGTGGAGAATTATTCAGTGTGGTTGGAACACAGGGTCACCTCAGGGGAGAAAGCAGAAGGAAAAGCAGTTTGGTAGTCAATATCCAATTCATAAAGGGTTTTCTATATTATGTTTAGGACTCCTTGTAGCTATCCTCACCCACATTTTCCTTTTCTCAAATAATTATTTATTTAATTCTATTTATTTATTTATTTTTTTTTTTTACAAATTTGCTATAGGGCACATACGTCCACCAGAGAGAGTGAGAAAGCATGCTGCTAGGACTGGGAATCCAGCCACGGTTGGCTACGTGGAAGTCCAGCGCCTCTACCACCACACCACCACTGGCTGGCTCCCATATTTTTATCTTTGTAAGAAACAGACTCTAAACTCCAAGGGGTACAATAAAATAAAGGACACAGCCCCTTCAGAAATACTCAGACCGTAATCAGGAATCCTTGGACTGGGAGAGCCTGTAGTTCCTTTCTCAATGTTTCAATTCTGCAAACTTCATAGCCTAAATGACCACAAAGTGTTATCTACCCTTGAAGTCCCTAATTTTGTTGCTTGACTGAGGCTTTAGTGAGTCTATTATTGGAAGAGGAAGCATTTGTGCTTCAAGTACAGGAAATCACCAAACAATTAACTTCCATGGACTCGTGGGGCCTGGGTCAAATGCCTCCGTGTGATTGCCTTTGTTCCATGTCAGGCTGTGGAGGAAATGTTTTGCAGACTGAAACCTGGGCTTTACTGCATTGTGTAGTCAGTGCAGTCAGAGTCAGCGGTGAGACCTTAAATAGTGAGGACCATCTACAGCAGTCAGTGAATATAGCAGGCGGGGCTCTACCACAAGAAAGGGAGGTTTCCAGTACCTAGTCATTTGGGATATTCAGAGATGGGAAAGCTCACTTGCAGACCAGAAAGAAAGCAGCATGGGAAGACAGGGAAAGGGAAATAGTTATTATATCTGTGGCCGGGGCAGACTAACCTTTTGGAGGCAGAGAAGGTGGTGTGTGTTAGACACAAGACCAGCCTTATGGGGAGGCAGTGGCAATTGTGGAACCTTAGAAGGACATCCTTGTCTCAGAATGTGCCTCAGAGAGAAGTTTCAGAGAAGGTCCCCCAGAAGGAAAAAGAGGAAAGCAGAAAATGAAGTGAGATGATGGCGAAGATGAGTTTCCCAATGTCACAGTAGTCTCTAAGAGACCATTGTAGCTGGATCATTTTGCTAATGGAAGAAAACTTGCCTTCATACTCTGGGGTAATGTGATATACCAAGAAAGGGGCTGCAGGTTATTATTATTATCACTATTATTGTGATTTTTTTTACGAGAAAGAGCACAGGAGAGAGAAGAAGAGGGGGAGAGATGTTTTTCACAGGGTATGGCCACAGGTCTATCCTCCTTCTCACCCCAGCCTCCTAGTTAGCTAGGCCCACAGTGCACAGCTCTGCACCTGGCCTGTTTTAAGTTGGGCCTGGGAACCAAACCCAGGTCTACCTTGCAAGATTAGCTATCACACAGTGGTACCCTCCCGCTTGCATCATCATGGTTGGGCCTATTATTATTATTTTCAAATAAAGAAAGCAGGTGACAATGGAGGTTAAGGCAGCTGAATTCCACATGGTGAACTCCATAGTTTGAGTCTCCGCCAGCCAGCTTGAAAATCACGTGAGGTGCGCGTGCATCCGTGGCTAGACTCTCAGGAAGAGAATGGAGAAGGAATTAAGAGAATGGAGAAGGAATCGGGCTGTGGTCGGTCCCCCTTAGGTGTGATTTCTCACTCTCTCTCTTTCTCTCTGGTGAGTGTACATGTCCTGTAGAAAAAAAAAATAGACATAGGCTGAAGGTCATAGGGTTGAGATTAGTCAGGGCTTGGTACAAATCCTGATTCTATCACATACTAACTGTGTCACTTTGGACAAGTGACTTATCTTGTCTGGTATCATTGTCCTCATCTGAAATATTTGCTGAGCAACTACTACATGAACAGGACAAATAAGACCTCTAATTTCAAGAAATTTGCATGCTAGTGAGGAGTGTGGCGGGAAAAGAAAGATAATAAATAAATTAATTAATTAATTAATTAAACAAAAATGACTTTCAATTATGAGAAATAGTCTAAGTGTATGAACTTGGAATTAGACTACCCAGGTTCAAATCTTGGTTCTGCTGTTTACAAGCTGTGTGATGTTTGAAAGTTACTCAATCTTGGGTCAGTAGGTGGCATAGTGGTTAAGGCACTGGATACTCCCACATGGCCAACCATGGCTCAAGTCCTGGACCTGGTGGCTTGCTTTCTCACTCTCTCTCTCTCTAACTCTCTCTCAGTGTGCGTGTGTGTGTGTCTAGTTGAATTAAAAATAAATGAATGAATAAATAAAAATAAATAAATAAAAGAAAGTTACTCAGTCTCTGTGCTTCCATTTCCTGATGTGTAAATGGAGATAATAATAATAATAATAATAATAGCATCCACTTTATAATCTCATGGGGTGTTTGCAAGAATTAATGAATCCAATGTAAAGTGCTTAGAACTGTGTATGCCACATGGTATGCAATAATAAGAGTATCTTCTAAAATAAAGAAAAAAATAGGAGATATGACAATGAATTGAGAAGGTGCTACTTAAGATAGGGTAGTCAGTGAAGGATTCCCTGAGGCTATATGACATCTAAACTGTCATCCAAAGGATGAGAAGGAGCAAGTCATGATTTGAAAATTTCAGGAAGAAGGAAATTTAAATGCAAATATGGTAAGGCAAGAAGATGCTTGGCACAAGAAAAATAACACTTGTAGGGGAGCCACCAAGTGTCATGGAGGTTAAATTGCTGGATCACACATGGTCAGCTGCATGGTTCAAGTCCTAGATGTGGTGGCTTGAAAGTCATGCTGATACGTGCATCCAAAATGCCAAGAGGAGACTGGAGGAGAAGGGATTGGAAGAGAAGGTATTACAGCATGGCCATCTCCTCTGGGAGGTGATTTCTCACTTTCTCTCTCTCTCTCTTTCTCTGGTGAACATATGAGCCCTATAGCAAAAACTTAAAAAAAAAGAAAAGAAAAAAAACCTCTATGGTAAAACATAATGTGAGCAAGAGAGACAGAGAGAGTTGCATTAAATTTATTTTCTACTGTTGCATAACAAATCACAACAAATTTAAAAGAACACCACTCATTAGCTCACAGTTCTGTAGGTCAGAAGTCTAGGTGAGGTTGGCTGTGTTACCTGCTAGGGTGTCATGAAGCTGAAATCAAGGCGGTGGCCAGGTTGAGATCTTAAATAAAGGCTTCAGAGGAGAATCCACTTCCTTGCTCATTCAGATTACTGGCAGAAGTTAGCTCCTTGCTGTTGTAGGACTTGAGTTCTCATGACTTTACTGGATGTCGACTGGGGTTGTTCTCAGCTTCTAGAGGCTACTTGCATTGATTGAGGCTTGGTCCTCTTCCTCCATCTTCAAAGCTATCAAGGGTAGGTCAAATATGTCTTATGTTTTTAATTTCTTTGACTTTCCCTTCTGCTTCTACGTTTATGGGATCAAATCATCTCCATTTTGCCGTATAATATAACTTGGGGGATAATTCCCGGAGGTGGATTCTGCCTACCATACGCATGAAATGAATTTCAGGTATCGTCTTGGACCAGATCATGTAAGGCTTTATAGGACTGATGAGGAGTCAAAATTATACTAAATAATAAAGGAACTCTTTCCTTTGGCAAGATGGCGGAGTTCTACATCTTGGCTACTCGCATCGCTCACTTTTTGGACCATCATCTTGTCTTTCTGCTCCTTGAGCTTCTCTCTGTAAAGGAGCATGTTGGCAGATAAGCTAAGCATGACTCCAGAAGAAGCTGAAAGGTGGATTGTGAATTTGATTAGAAATGCAAGATTGGGTGCCAAGATTAATTCCGAATTAGGTCATGTGGCTATGGGTAATAATGCAGTCTCACCCCGTCAGCAAGTGATTGAAAAGGCCAGAAGCCTTTCATTTAGAAGTCAGATATAGCCTATGAATATTGAGAAGAAACTTAATCAAAATAGTAGGTCAGAGGCTTCTAATTGGCAACTCAAGACTCTACTGAAGAACCGTAAAGAAAGGATGAAAAAACTATAAAAGAATATAAAATAATAAGATCATTATATAAATGGTGGCAAATGTTTAGAAGCAATATATGGAGTATGAATTTTTGGAAAATTTGAATAAAATTAGCTATGTTTTTTTTTTTCTTACTGTGAAAAAAAAAATAATAAAGGAAGCTCCTAAGGTTTGAGCTAGTAGTGTTATGACCTGATTTATATTTTTAAGAGAAAATATTAATTACGGTTCCATGTGGAGACTGGATTGTAGAAGTTGGAATTAGAGTCAGGATATCATGGTGCAGATGTGAGGTGAAAGTATCTTGGATGAACAGAGTGGCTGTGAAGGTAGACAGAGAGGATGGATTTTCACATTCTTTAGATAAAGTCAAAGGGATGTTACTGATCCAGGATGAGAAAGAGATGAGAGAGAAAGTAAACAACTGGAGGATGGTGGTGACATAACTGAGACGAGAATGAGGGGTGGTGGGTTAGGGATAGAGGAAGGGCTTGGAAACCAACGTTGTGTTTCACATGCTTAGTAGGCGCCCACATCTTCTCATTAGCTTCCAAGCTTCCATTTTTGCCCAATTCCTCCTCCCACCCCCAATCTCCATAGCAACCAATGTGACTTTCTTAAGACTTAAGCTCTTTTATCTCTCTTTCTCGCTGTCAAACAACAAATGGCCTTGGTGCACAGTCAGAATAAAAGAGCTTTTACTGTAGGCTACAGAACCCTGTGCGATCTCTCCCCTGGCCACCTCTCCCACCTCATTTCCCACCATTTTTCTTCTTGCTCACTGTTCTTCAGGAACCCTAACCTCCCTGTTTCCTACTCTTTACAAACCTATTCTCATTCCTGAGCTTTTTTTCCTTAACGTGTCTAGGCTTTTGCCATAGAGCATGTGCTCTCGCTAGAGAGAGACAAAGAGAAAAAAAGTGAAAAACCACCCCCTGGAGGGGCTGGTTACACTACAATCCCTTCTCCTCCATTCTCCTTTTAGGATTTTGGGTGCAAATACATATGCGCCTGGCATGTTTCAAAGCCACCAGGTTTGGGACTTGAACCATGGTTGGCCATGTGGGAGTCCAGCGCCTTAACCACCATGCCACCGGCTGACCCCCATGTGTGAGTTTTCACACTTAAAATTTGGGGGGAAAACTTTTTCTTTAAATATTCTAAACCACTCTCTGGGTTTCTGCACACGTTTCTTCCTCAGAAAGGCCATCTTGTCCGTGCTGTATAAAAACAGTAACACCGTCATTTGAGCTCTTGGTCCTACTTTAATTTTACCTAAAAGCATGTGAGCTCACCAGAAAGAGAGATGGAAAGTGAGAAATCACCCCCCGAGGGGATGGTCACATTACAACCTCTTCTCTTCTCTTCTCCTGTCGGGATTTTGGGTATGCATGCACACATGCCCAATATGATTTTCTTTTTTACAATGTTAACATTATTTATTTATTTTAATTTGACCGGGGGGGTGGGGGGGAGAAAGAGAGAGAGAAAGAAAGGTTCGGGACTCGAACTGTGGTCAGCCACATGGGAGTCCAGGGCACCCTTAACTACCACACCACCTGCCAGTCCACCAATGTGATTTTCAACCTATCAGGTCTGAGAATTGAACCACATTCGGTCATGTGGGTGTCCAGTTCCTTAACCACTATGCTACCTGACAGCCTCCTTGTATCAGTCATTTTTAATTTACATTTCTCTTACTATGAGTAAAGTTTAAAATTACAAAAAAGTTTATTAATTTACTTATCTGTTTATTTTATATGCTGGAGGGCATGTGTACTCACTGGAGAGATACAGAGAGAGGGAGCGAGAGAAGGCACATGTGCCCCATCCCCATGGGGAATGGACACACCACAATTCTTTCTCCTCCATTTTTGTCTCCTTTCAGGAATTTTAGGTATATACACACAGGTACCCAGCATGTTTTTCAAGTCATCAGATCTGGGACTTGAATCATATAGTTGACCATGTGGGACTTTAGCTCCTGTAATCACCAAGGCACAGTCTTCAGCAGTTTTTATTACTGCTTAATGAAAATTTTTGTAAATATTACATATTGCATATCTTCCCCTTTTAATGAAATGATTACTTTTAGATTAAGGATGCTAAATAATATTTATTTCTACCCATCTTTGCCCACAAAAGATTAAAGAAAGACTTAAAAAGGCATGCGTATTAAAACAGTAAATTAGGGATCAGCAGGTGGCGTGGTGGTTAAAGCGTTGGACACTCCCATGTGGTCGACCACGGTTAGAGTCCCGGACCTGGTGACTTGCTTTCTCACTTTCCCTCCGTCTCTTTCTCTTTATGTCTCAATCTGGTCGAATTAAAATAAATGAGTGAATAAATAAAATTAAATAAATAATTCTTTAAAAAATAAATAAAACAGTAAATCATAAATAAAAGAAATAAACAAAGATAAAGAAAAAAAAAGGGGGGGGTTGGTCAGCCAGTGTCACGGTGGTTTAGGTGGCTGGATCCCACCTGGCTGACAACAGGTTCAAGTCCCAGAACAATACCTTGAAACACATACTAGACATGTGTGCACGTGTGCCCAAAATCCCAAACGGAAAAAGAAATGGAGGAGTAGGGATCACAGCAAAATTATCATCCAGAGGGTTCCTTCTCACTTTCTTACTTTCTCTCTTTCCAGCAAGCTCAGACACACTCCAGCAAAATTTTTCAAAAAGAAAAAAAGAGCTGGGGAACCAGCAGTTAGCATAATGGCTATGTCGCTGGACTCCCATGTAGTCGACCACGGTTCGAGTCCTGGACCTGGTGACTTAAACTTAGGCCAGGTGCGTGTGCATGCATGCCCAAGATCCTGAGAGTAGAATAGAAGAGAAGGGATTGTGGTGTGGCCATCCCCCCTGGTGGTTGATTTCTCGCTTTCTGTCTTTCTGTCTGTCTGGCAAGCACACGTGCCCTATAGCAAAAACCTCTCCAAAAAAAAAGAGGAGCTGGCAGGCGGCATGGTAATTAAGGGCATTGAACTCCCACATGGCTGAACGCAGTTCAAATCCTGAACCTGGTGGCTTGCATTCTCACTTTCTCTCTCCCTCTCTCTTTCTCTCTCTCTCTCTCTCTCTCTCTCTCTCTCTCACACACACACACACACACACACACACACACATTGTCCTCTCTGGTCAAATTAGAATAAATAAATAAATGAATAAATAAAGTTAAATGATTCTTTTAAAAAAAGAAAAAAAAATACTGATTGAGAATAAATGTAAATTATCATATTAAATCATAAAGTTTTCCATGAACTTCTTAGTGTTAACAAGTATAAAATTGTTCTATAACTTATGTTATACATGCAAAGATGGCTCCAAATTATCCTCACTTCCCATTATTTATATCCTGTGAAAGCCCCTCTCCTGGAGGGTGGGTAAGAACTGTGACTTCTTTTTTTTTTTAGAATTTTTAAATTTAACTTTATTTATTTATTTATTTATTTATTTATTTATTTTAATTTGACCAGAGGAGACAGAGAGAGAGAGAGAGAGAGTTAGGGAAAGTGAGAAAGCAAGTCTCCAGGTCCAGGACCTGCACTGCAGTTGGCCATGTGGGAGTCCAGTGCCCTTAACTACCACCCCACCTGCCAGCCCCGAGAACTGTGACTTACTTCTTTTTTTTTTTGAATACTTATTTTATTTAACTTAATTAATTAATTAATTAATTTTTATTTGACCAGAGATGGAGAGAGTGAGCAAATGAGAAAGAGAAGGAAAGTGAGAAAGCAAGTCACCAGGTCTGGGAGTCGAACTACAGTTGGCCATGTGGGAGTCCATCATCCTTAACCACCATGCCACCTGCCAGCCCCAAACTGAAACTTATTTCTAACCAACAGGGTATGGCAAAGGTGATGAGCATACTGGCTAAGGTAGGGTTGTAACTTTGATCTTGTTTGCAGACTCTACTGACTATCTCACTTGATGGCTTGGATGAAGCAAGTCACCATCTGGAAAAGCCTATGTGGCAAGGAATCGAGGGCAGCCTCAACTCCACCATGGAGGAACTGAACCCTCAGTCCAACAACCTACAAGAAAGTGAATACGGCCAACAATCACATATGCTTAGAAGTACATCCTTCCCCAGTCAAATCTCAGATGAGACTCCACCCTGGGATGACACCTGATCGCTGCCTTGTGAGAGACCTAGGAACAGAGGACTGAGTGAAGCATTCCCAAATTTAGGACTCAGAGAAACTATGAGGTAATGAAAGAATATTTTAAGCTTTTAATAAATGATACTTTCGGGACCAGCAGTTGGCATAATGGCTATGTTGCCAATGGCTACTCCCATGTAGTCAACTGTGGTTAGAATCCTGGACCCGGTGGCTTAAACTCACACCGAACACGTGTGTGTGCGTGCCCAAGATCCCAAGAGGAGAATAGAGAAGGGATTGTGGCGTGGCCATCTTCCCTTGGGGGTGATTTCTCACTTCCTGTCTCTCTGTCTTTCGGGCTAGCGCACGTGCCCTATAGCAAACATCTCTCTGAAAAAAAAAATGATGCTTTCTGTCAATAATGCTTTGTGGCAATAATGCTTGTTTTTAGGTTTGTGCTATAGGGCACTTGGCGCTCAATGGAGAGACAGAAAGAGGGAAAGTGAGAAATCACCCTCCCACCAGAGGGATAGTCACCTTGCAATCCCTTCTCTTCCACTCTCCTCCTGGGATTTTGGGCATGCGCATACACATGCTGAGCGTGATTTTTCAAGCTGCCAGACCTGGGACTCCAACGGTAATGGGCCATGTGGGAGTCCAGCCCCTTAATCACCATGCCACATGCTGGTCCCAGCAATGTTGTTATATAGCAGTAGATAACCAATACAAGTATAGGAAATATCACTTTTCTTTTTTTTTTTTTTTGAGAGGTTTTCACTATAGGATGCATGCACTCACCAGACAGACAGAGAGAGACATAGAGACAGAAAGCGAGAAATCGCCGCCAGGGGGGATGGTCACGCCGCAATCCCTTCTCCTCCATTCTCCTCTCGGGATCTTGGGCACACATGCACACGCACCTGGCGTGAGTTTTAAGCCACCGGGTCCGGGACGCGAACCGCGGTCGACTACGTGAGAGTCCAGTGACATAGCCATTACGCTAACTGCTGGTTCCCGAAATATCACATTTTATTGTTTTTCTAGATGAAAGCCTTTGAGCCTATTAGGATTGACGATTTAATCACAACTATTTTTGTTTTTATTACTTGAGGGTGCACGCACTTACCAGGAGAGAGAGGGCACTCGATGGAGTATAGTCACACTGCAATCCAATTTCTTCCATTTCTCTGACCTATCAGGATTTTAGACATACACACACATGTACCTGGCATGTTTTTCAAGCCACTGGGGTACGTGGGATCTGGCTCCCTGTGCACAGCACTTAACTGCTACACTACGGGCTGACCCAATCACAGCTATTTTTAGAAGGTCCTATTTCATCCTTCATAAAATAACTTTAATGCTTACATGATTCAGGAAAACTGATGTAGGAGACAAGTATGTAGAGATTCCTGTATTCATCGATTTTCTGATGAAATGAACAAATCTCTATAATCTATTCTAAGGTGACTGACACTTCTGAAGAGGACATATATTCCCTCTGTGTCAAATAAATTTGGCAACTTGAATTCTCACTCCAGAGGGAACACTACAGCTTAGTTTTTCCTACAAAAAGTACCTGCTCAGTCCCCAGGTACACGCAAACCAGGCCTATCAAAATTTCTGCCACTTCCTGGCCACTGTGAGGAGGTAGAGTACAGATCGCCACTGGTAGGGGACCTACAACCGTTCCTTTTTATATTTATTTTATTTTATTGGTTTTCTACAGGGCATGTGTCTCTTTCTTGCTGGAAAGAGACAGGGAAAGTGAGAAAGCACCCTGAATCCCTTCTCCTCTTGGGATTTTGGGCACACATGCCCAGTGTGTTTTGTCAGGCTACTGGGTCCAGGACTTGAACCTCACAGTCAGCCTGATGGGATCCAGTGGCCTAAATCACACCACCAGCTGGCCCCAATTTCACTAGCCCCACCTTCCGAAGTTCTGTCTAATTTGGAAATCCTTCTCTGCTCCAGCCCTTTCTCTTAAACCTGGAAGCTTACCCCGCCTCAGATCAATCCAGCAAGTTATCCTAGACTCTAGATTCCAAAACAACATTGTCTTAAGTAGGGTGAAGGGAGCTTAGATCTTACTAAACAGAGCACAAAGTCCTGACTATCCTGTTGAACAAAAAGAGGAAAAATGATCTTTCATTTTTTTGGTAAAGATTCCATAACAACCAGAGTGATTTAATTTATCATTTAGGTTACTAGTCACAGTTAACCAGGGCAAGAAAAAAACACAGACTCAATCATGAAATTTCAATTATTGTAAAAGCTTGTATTTCCTCAAGAAAGACAGGACTCTCTAGCTCTAAATTCTTTTTTTTTAAGAATTATTTTATTTAACCTTATTTATTTATTTACTTTGACGAGACAGAGAGAGAGAGACAGAGACAGAGACAGAGAGAAAGCAAGCCGCCAGGTCTGGGACTCAACTGCATTCAGCCATGTGGGAGTCCAGCACTGCACCCTTAACCACCATGCCACCTGCCAGCCTCTCTAGCCCCAAATTCTACAGGGAGCTTCTTTTTTTAAGAAATAGAAGGGTGGGACCAGAAGATTACGTTGCTGGACTCTCACATAGTCAACTGCGGTTCGAGATCCAGACCCGGCAGCTTGAAACACATGCCAGGTGCATGTGCTTGGGTGCCCAAGATCCCAAGAGGAAAATAGAGGAGGAATTATGACACGGCTATCCCCCAGTGATTTCTTGCTTTCTGTCTTGCTGTTTTTCCTGCTAGCACATGTGCCCTATAGCAAAAATCTCTCTTAAAAAAAGAGAAAGAAATAGAAGAGCATCAGGACTAACATTTATAAGTTCTGATCTACTTATAGTCTGAATGCAGATGAAAGCTTCATGCCAGTGATTGAGCCCAAACTCAGTGAGAGTGGAGGGTAGAGTACCCAAATAAGTTGGTGGTCAAGTGAGAATTTGACACATGTTAAAAACCATACTGTGGAGGGACTTGGAGACACCATTAAAGAGATGTATTAAAACTTATTCAGGCCAACAGGTGGTGTGGTAGTTGAGGTGCTGTACTCCCACAGGGTCAACCACAGTTTGAAACCTGAACTTGGCAGCTTGCTATCTCGCTTTCTCTCTTTCTGTTTCTGTTTCTCTCTGGTGAGCACATGTGCCCTATAGCAAATTTTAAAATAATCATAATAAATACAAGTAAATAAATAATTTTTTTTAAAAAAAAAAAATCTGAACCAAATGAGACATTGGGAGACCAGGGTTTGGTTCCTGGGCCTACTCAAACACACTGGTTGCAGTTGCAGATGTCTGTAGTCCTAGATAATTGGGAGCTGAGTCAGGAAGATCATGATTCAGTGACACCCTGTCAAAAATGCCTATCTTGGGAACCAGCAGTTAGCGTAATGGCTATGTCGCTGGACTCCCACGTAGTCGACCGTGGTTCGCGTCCCGGACCCGGTGGCTTAAAACTCACGCCGGGTGCGTGTGCGTACGTGCCCAAGATCCCGAGAGGAGAATGGAGGAGAAGGGATTGTGGCGTGACCATCCCCCCGGGGGGTGATTTCTCGCTTTCTATCTCTATGTCTCTCTCTGTCTGTCTGGCGAGCGCACACGCCCTATAAGCGAAAAAACTCTCAAAAAAAAAAAAAAAAAGCCTATCTTTGTTTCCCTCCTTTCCGTTCTCTGTCCTGTCTCTCTTCTCTCTCATAAAAAATAAATTAAAAAATAAAAAAGAGAAAAAACTTAAACTCTTACCACTACAGTCTTGGCTGTTACGATTTCCGATGCCACCCCCCCCCCCCCCTCAACCTTTGAAATGGATTAGAAGAAATCTACTAAACCAAATCTGGGTTCTTTCACAGAGACAGGAATTTAGTTTTACAATAGTTACCCCAAAATCCACACCCCTTTCTTTCTTTTGCCATTTTCTCTGATAATGCTGTATTATTCCTCCCACTCTAAAACTAAGAAAGACAACCCATCTACTTCCTCCCCCAACAAATTTACAGGAAAGAATAGAAACAATTCTATCAACTCCAGCTGGGGCAGCACAAACGCCAGGAAGCTTTTCTTAGATTTTTGAATCCTACATGACTCTCTCTGTAGGTGCTTTCCAACAATTTGGTTTTATTTTTCTTGAATTCTGTTCTTGCTTCAGAAACCCTCACTTGTCTAACACTGATGGCATTTAGTAATCCTTGCCAAGTTTAATTCCAACGCAGTCACTTGGAAAATCTCAGTGACCCTGGAAGGTTTTGTAAGCCTCTTTGTTTTGTGCAATAGGAATTTGCTCAGGCAGTATGAGTCAGGCTCCTTCCCTATCTCTCTGCAAAATAGATCAATTTATTTCCTTTTATTTTAGAGTGGAAACTGAGGACAAAGCCAACAAATAAAACCACTACACTTGCCCCTACCCCAGTGTCAGTAAAACATACAGTATTCCAAGAAGCAACATTAGTCTTAGGAAGTATATGTATCTCTGATAGCACTCAAGGTCATTTTAGGTGATAAGAAGACACATTGTTGTTCTTTGCAATTATGCATTCATTTTAATATATATTAGGACAATATAATAATATGTCAATTCATAATTTCATGGATGGTCTTGCTTAAGATCAGGCTAAATCATGAGACAGAAAAAGTCCCAGAAAAATACAAAGTAAATGGTATGATTGGCATGCAGGCATGGCCAAATCCTACAAGTGGTAAATTAACAATGGTGTATGAATAGATGACATTTAAGAAACATTGTAGTTAAGTTTCTGTACAGCAAAGGACACAGTAATTAGTGTAAATCGATAACCCTCGGAATGGGAAAATATTTTTGTAAACTATGCCTCAGATAAGGGACTGATAACCAGAATACACAGGAGACTCAAGTGGCTTACCCCACAAAAAGTGAACCCAATTAAAAGATGGGAAAATGAGCTGAACAAAAAAATCTCTAAGGAAGACATACAAACAGACAAAAAGTATATGAGGAAATGTAGATTAAAACCACAATGAGATACCACCTAACCCTTGTCAGAATGACTACAATTAACAATACAAAAAATGATAAATATTGATGGATTGTGGTGAAAGCGGAACTCTCTTGCATTGTTGGCTGGACTGTAGATTGGTCCAGTCTCTGCGGAAAACAATATGAAGGGTCCTCAAAGACCTACAAATAGAACTATCATATGATCCAGCAATCCCACTCCTGGGTATTTACCCAAATGACAGGAGAATGCTCAGTCGGAAAAACGCTTGCACATCAATGTTTATTGCGCCATTATTCACGATTGCTAAGTCATGGAACCAACCCAAATATCCATGAATAGATGAATTAATTGAAAAAGTGTGGCATACACTATGGAATACTACTCAGCCATAAAAACAAGATCCCTTGGGACCAGCAGTTGGCATAATGGCTATGTTGCTGAACTTCCATGTAGTTGACTGTGGTTTGAGTCCCAGACCTGGTGGCTTAAACTCATGTTGGTGTGTGTGCGTGCATGCCCAAGATCCTGAGAGGAGAATGGAGGAGGAGGGATTGTGGTGTGGCCATCACCCCAGGGAGTGATTTCTTGCTTTCTGTCTCTCTGTCTCCCTCTGTCTTTCTGGTGAACACACAAGCCCTACAGAAAAAAAAAAAAAAAAAAAAAAAAAAAAAACCTCCAAAAACAAAAACAAACAAGACCCTAGCATTTGATAGAAAGTTGTTGAATATGGAAGATTTATTGCTGAGTGAAGCAAGCCAAGCTATGAAAGAGAGATATTATATGTCTCCACTTAATATATACCGACTGCCTACACTCTATGGTATAGATTGAAAGATTAGAGGACATAAGAGCAGTGAAAATAGTTATGGACACTGGAGACGGTGTGGAAGGAAGGTGGAAGAGGGGAAGAGTATAGGGAAGGAAATTAGGGAGAAAAAATAGAGAGGCAAGACATTTGTGGGACAGAGAAATGGTTTACTACCTGTTGATAATAACGTGTATAGTATTTTTCCAGGTGGTAGTTAGCTCAGTTGGTTAGAATGTGGTGCTGATAATAACATGTATAGTATTTTCAACTGGGCTGGTGTGAAGCATATTTCATGTTGGGTAAATTCTCTTTACAAGCCAAATGATGTACAGCAATTCAATGCTTCAATAATAATAATAATAATAAAATAAATTTTTAAAAATGCCTTTTGGGCAATAATCTCCATGGTCAACCAAGGCCTCATCTATAACACTCATAGACTATTAAAATGATCTGTTCTGAAAAAGAAAAAAGCATTGCAACTAAAAATATACTGAGATTTGGGGTCAGCAGGTAGAGTGGTAGTTAATGTGCTGAACTCCCACATGGCCAACCACAGTATAAACCCCACACCAGTGGCTTGAAAATCATGCTGGGTACACGTGCATGCATGCCCAAAATCCCGAGAGGAGAATGGAGGAGAAGGATTGCCGTATGGCCATACCTCCTGGTGGGTGATTTCTCACTTTCATCTCTCTGTCTCTCTCTGGTGAGTGCACACTCCCTATGGCAAAAACCTACACACACACACACACACACACACACACACACACACACATACATATATACACACACACACACATATATAAAAGTATATATATATACTGGAATTTGTTTTATGACAACTTTTTTGAGTCCCAGTATTGCTGTTGAGTAGCTATATGCTTTAGGCACATTCAAAAACCTCTCTAAACTATAGTATCCTCATTTGTAACATAGGAACATTTCCTACTTTATGGAGTTACTGAGCAAAATTAAACTACTGGATTTCAATTTGGGTTTTATTATTTTTATTATTTTTCAAGAGAGATATTTGCTCTAGAGTGCATGCATTCACTGGAGAGACAGAGACAGAATGCAAGAAATCAACCCTCAGGGGAGATGGCCACGCCACAGTCCTTTCTCCTCCATTCTCCTCTTGGGATTTTGGGCACACATGCACATGCCCCTGGCATGAGTTTTAAACTGCCAAGTTTGGGACTTGAACCATGGTTGACTACATGGGAGTCCAGTGACATAACCATTATGCCATCTGCTGGTCTTGAAATTTGGATTTTATTATGAATATAGTATATTTTATTCATAATAAAATATAGTGTTTTATTATGAATATAGTATGGGCATATTAAATGGCAAAGATTATCTGATTCTTTTTTATCAGATTCTTCCTGTCTATTGTCATTTATCTTAAGTAAAAATCTTGTAGCCATAAAGTTACTTACCAGTTCTCCTGTCCAACATTAGTATCAGGAAATGCTGGTGCCCCTGAGAAATAGAAAATCTAGTGAATAAGGTACTGTTTTAGGAAGTAGGATATCTGGCTCTCTCCCTCAACTTACTGCAACAAGTGACTTAGCTGACAAAGCCATCATGAAAACAAGCTTGTGACTGTCTGCCTGTGCCTGAAAAAATAAACGATCTCACTCTTTTTCTTGATTTGTGCTTGATTGTCATAGAATTGTTTTCAGAAGTGGAGGCTATGACTCAAGTTCAGCTCAGGTCAGCAAACTTTTTCTTCAGTACTGATCTGTCTCAGGCACTTGCTTGTTCTTGGGTATAAAAATGAAAGCACACTCCTTGAGGTTTCATTCACTAGTTCAATAACTATGAAATGCAAACTGTGTGAATCTTCGGGAATCAACAGAAACAACTGCTGCCCTTATGGAATTTATAGTATAGACAAGGTTACAGACAGTGCTGCATTACGTGTTTAACAACCAGCTCTCCTAAAAAAATATATCCCAAGAGCATATATACAAAGGTACTTCAAAAAGCTAATAGAAAAAATGAAATTAAAGTGCAAGATTATTTTGGTACAAAAGTTTTTTGAAATCCATGCACAGACTTTTCACAGTATGCATTTTCCATGAACTTTTCAAGATCCCGTGTGTATGTGTATTAAATTTTACTCATTTTGAGGATGTGTAGCACTTCATAATTTATTCAGTACTCTGGTGCAAAGACATTGTGGCCAATTGATCCTCTCAGAGTGATTTCAAATTTATATCATGGTCAATCTGCAGTTGTACATGCAAAATTACTATTCTGAGCTGAATGTTGGTTGATATCTTCATTTAAGAGTAAGAAGAAAGGGGCTGGCAGGTGGTGTGATGGTTAAGGTGCTGGACTCCCACATGGCCGACTGTGGTTTGAGTCCTGGACCTGGCAGCTAGCTTTCTCACTTTCCCTTTCCCTTTCTCTCTCTGTCTTTGGTAAAATTAAAACATAAATAATAATAACAAATTAAACAAGTAAATCTTTTTTAAAAAAGAGTAAGATGAAAGTGAAAAAAGAAATAGATATATCAGAATTTCACTGCTTTGCCAATGTTGAGTGCTTTCTTCACTGAATGTAATAATAGATTTTTAATACTGGGAGAATATTTCCTTAATTTTTCGTGTTATTCACAAACTAACTGCTATAGACACACTTTTAAGTTGAATTTGCATTAACACTTTTATCCATAATTTTCTTAAGTCTAGACAATGAAAAGAACAATCAGTTCTTTATTTGTAGCGTTTTCTGATTTCCATGATGTAAGTACTCCCTCTATGACCACTTTTTTTTTTCCTCAACACATATTTATTTATCCACTTATTTGTTGTTATTTTCAAGTCTAAAATAATTTGCAAGTGATGAGCTTTGCGTATGTACTACCTTTTAAAAATAATATAATTTATTTTGGAACCAGCAGATGGTGTAATGGTTATGTTGCTGGACTCCCACATAGTAAAACCATCTATTTGTAAGCCATCTATTCTTGTAAACCAGTATGGAACTGGCTTTAGCCTTTTGGAAATATTATTAGATAATATCTTGAAATATTAACATTTGTGCTTTTTCTTTTCTGTACTATATGTACTTATTTTTTGCCTGTAACTCAGAGGTGCTCATTGCTACCTTGAGAAGAATGCCTGTTTGCATGGAAATGAAAATAGCCAGAAACAGGGGACCAGCAGATGGCATAATGGTTACATCACTGGACTCCCATGTAGTCGACCGCAGTTTGAGTCCCGGACCTGTTGGCCTAAAACTCATTCTGGGTGCATGTGTGTGTGTGTGCCCAAAATCCTGAGAGGAGAATGAAAGAGAAGGGATTTTGACATGGCCATCCCCCCTGGAGGGGGATTTTTTGTTTTCTGTCTCTCTGGCAAGTGCATGTACCCTATAGCTAGAAACACACACACACACACACACACACACACACACGCATAAAGCAAGAAGGACCAAGAGAATGGGAGAGGAGACAACATTAAAAAAATTGAAACATAGAAGCAGATGAATAAATGAGAATAATATTCAGTCTAGAGAAAACTCAGATCTACACTTACAGAGGAAGAAAGTAAAAATAAGTTGATTCATACTGAAAAATCCCCTCGAAAGCTCAGGAATTGGAGGAATTAGAAAATAAAATTGGAAGAATTCTGAGAAAATAAAGCCAAATAATAAAAATGGCATATGTAATAGAAAAGATAAGAAAATTAAAGACTTATTTAGTATCTAAATAATCAGTTTCAGAAGGAACAAATAGAGAAAAAATAGGGGAGGTAATTCATCAAACTCAGAAAATTTTCTTGCAACTGAAAAATACGACATTCTAGAGTGAGAGAGCCCACTAACTGCTCACCATTATAGAGTTTTAAAAACTTGCACCAAGGTGGGAACCAGCAGTTAGCATAATGGCTATGTCGCTGGACTCCCACGTAGTCGACCACGGTTCGCGTCCCGGACCCAGTGGCTTAAAACTCACGCCGGGCGCGTGTGTGTGCGTGCCCAAGATCCCGAGAGGAGAATGGAGGAGAAGGGATTGCGGCGTGGCCATCCCCCCTGGGGGGTGATTTCTCGCTTTCTGTCTCTCTGTGTCTCTCTGTCTGTCTGGCGAGCGCACGCGCCCTATAGCGAAAACCTCTCCAAAAACACACAGACACACACACACACACACACACACACACACACACACACACAAACTTGCACCAAGGCATTTCATGGGAAATTTTATACACTAGGGACAAAAGAAGTTCCTAAACATTTTCAAACAGGAAAAAAAGAGGCCAAAACAAAGAGCTAGTATTAGAAAGAAAATTAAATTTTAAATTTTAAATGATTTATTTTGGTCAGAGGGCATGTGCACTTGCCAGAAAGAAACAGTTAGACAGAGAGAGGGAGAGAGACAAAGTACCTCCCCATAAAGCATGGTCATGCTACAATCCCTTCTCCTCCATTTCTCCATCTTTACAGGCTTTTGGTCATCCACACACATACGTCAGGTATATTTTCAAGCCACTGAAGTCTGGGATTCAAACGACATGGTCGGCCATGTGAGAACCAGCTCCCTTAATTATCGTACCATGAGGGCTGGACCTAGAAAAAAATGACTCTTCAAAAGAAGTGCTTCATTTAGGAAGGTGATGGAGAAATGTCTTTATAATTTTTAAAAAAATGGTTTCAACCTAGAATTCTTTATTTGGCCAAACTCCATTCAAGACGTTATCAGATATTTGTATTCTTTTTTTTTTAAGAATTATTTATTTAATTTTATTTATCATTATTATCATTTTGTGAGAGATTTTTGCTATGGGACGTGTGTGCTTGCCAGAGAGTCAGGGAGACAGAAAGTAAGAAATCACCCCATGGTGGGGGGGTGGTCATGCTGCAATGCTTTCTCTTCCATTCTCCTCTCAGGATTTTGGGCACACACACACATGTGGGCCTGGCATGAGTTTCAAGTCACTGGGTCCAGGACCTGAACTGTGGTTGGCGTGTGGGAATCCAGTGACATAACTGATAAGCCATCTGCTGGCCTCAATCATTATTTTTATCCTTTAGTTTGCTACAGGGCTTGTGCACTCACCAGAGACAGAGACAGAGAGAGGGAGAGGCCAGAGCAAGCTGCTGGCCCCAATATTAGTGTGTGTGTGTGTGTGTGTGTGTGTGTTTGTGTGTTTTAGAGAGATTTTTGCTATATGGCATGTGTGCTCACCAGGGAGACAAAGAGAGACAAAGGACCAGAAAGCAAAATCACCCCTCAGGGGGGATGACTACACTGTAATTTCTTCTCCTCCATTCTCCTCTCAGGATTTTGGGGACTGCACACACACACACCCAATGTGAGTTTCAAGCCTCCAGGTCTGGGACTTAAACCACAGTTGACCATGTGAAAGTCCAGCAACATAACCACTTCACCATCTGCTGGTTCCCTACTTGTGTCTTTTATTATTTTAGGAAAGAATTTTGCTATAGGGCACATGTGCTTGCCAGAGAGACAAAGAGAAACAGAGAGACAAAAAATAAGAAATCACCCCCAGGGGGATGGCCACACTGCAATCCCTTCCCCTCCATTCTCCTCTTGAGATTTTGGGCACACACACACATGTGCGCCCGGCATGAGTTTTAAGTCAGGTCTGGGACTCGAACCGTGGTCAACTACTTGAGAGTCAGCCATGTTAACTATTGTACCATCTGCTGATCCCCTTCTTTGTGTCTTTAATATTATGCTGAACATTTTCCCAGGATCTTGAGCATGCATGTACATATACTTAGCATGATTTTGAAGCCACCTGGGGATGATTTCTCACTTTCTCTCTCACTGTGTCTGTCTCCCTTTCTGGCAAGCACACACACCCTAAGGCAAACATCTCTTAAACAAATGATTATGCTGAACATGCTCTCTAATGAATTACTGGGAAATGAGCTCAACAAAGCAAGGGAGCAAAACAAGAAAGAAAAACAGAGGATCCAGAAGATAGGGGCTCCAACACGGGGAGGAGTAGCAAATCTCCAGGATGCACAGAAGGGGACCCCACAGCAACACCTGTACAATGTTTCTAGAAAGCAGCCTGTTCATGTTGGGGCAGGGGTCCAGAGGGCTCCAAGAGGGATGTTGCCACAAAAAAAGTATAAAAAATAAAAAACAACCTGTTGGGGCCATTAGGGCATGATGGTTAACAGGCTGGACTTATACATGTCTGACTGCGGTTTGAGTCCTGGATCTGGTAGCTTGAAAATCACATCAGGCACATGTGCGTGTGTGCCCAAAATCCCAGGAGGAGAATAGAGGAGATAGGATTGCAGCATGGCCATCCTCCCTTGTCTCTCTTCAGTGAGCACATGTGCCCTATGGCTAAACTTTAAAAAAAAAAAAAAAAAAAGAAAGAGAGAAAGAAAGAAAGAAAGAAGCAGAAACAACTTGTATTTTAACATTATGAGAGGAAATTTATAATTCTGGAGGAACGTTTAGGGATTAATTAGTTATAGGTACATAGAAAACAAAGCAAGCAATAAAGAGTCCATTATTAATTCCAGGAAAAACTAAAGCTTGTACAAGACAGTCCATGCCATCACTGCATCACTACACTGCCTGGTCCTGTCAGGTGAACAAAAGTCATAGAATAATGTACTCCTATAGGGAGAAACAGAGGAGTGTGGAGTAGAGAAAATTGTCAGTGAATTTAATCTTCATCTTCAACAGTAGGGAGCCAGAAGATAGAAACCAATCAGTTTTCAAACAGCAGCACTTACAAGAATGTGGTTCAGGAAGACGGAGGCAAACATCAGAAGAAACAGCTAATAGAATGGAAAAAATATATTGTTTTGGGGTCCAACAGGTGACATGGAAGCTGCTGTACTCTTTTTTATTTTTTTGTGCTGCTGGACTCTTACATGGCCAACCATGGTTTGAGTGCTGGACCTGTTTGCTTGCTTTCTCATTTTCCTTCACTCTTTCTCTAACAGTCTTTCCTTCACTCTTTCTCTGTCTTCCTCTAGAGAGTGCATGAGCCCTATAGCAAGTTAAAAAAAAAAAACCAACAACAAAAACCAATAATAATAAAATAAAATAAGTAATTCTTTTTTTAAATGTCTTTGTGTAGTGGGAGTTGGGGTAGGAAAGGAGAAACAGTGTTACTACTTCTTTCATTAGGAGCCTTATAGAATTATTTGACTTCTAAAACTCTGCAAAATAAGCTGCTGTTTTAAATAAAGGAGCAAAAACCACCCCATGTTCCAGTTTTGTTTCCTAACAATTTTTTGAAAAGAAAGGAATGCTGTGAGGAAACTGATGGTGTACAAAGGACCACCTCGGCCCTAATCGTTACGCAGGGCTGGAGAGTAGTAATTGCCATCCCTGTTACAAAAATAGTTAGGCCTGTTCAGTGTTATATAAGAAAATTACAGGGAATTGTGAACACACATAATAGGGAAACTGAATCTCCTCTGTGGTCTGTGGAGGGTTTCCAGACAGAAACTTACAGTTTAGGGGCTGGCTCTCTGGCCTGGTGGTTAAGGTAACTGGATTCCACTTGGCCGATGGTGCAGTTCAAGTCCCAGGCTAGGTGGCTTGAGAAACACTCTGGGCACATGTGCGAACCTGCGTGCCCAAGATCCCAAGGAGAGGGAGAAATGAAGAAGGGACTGTGATGGAACCATTCCCTGTGGGGAGAGCTTTCTCTTCTTCCTCTCTCTCAGTCTCTCACTTGTGAGTACATGTGCCTTCTAGAAAAAAATTGAAAAGAAATGTACAGTTTAGCCAGAGAGAAGCTATAAGGAGAAAATACCAAAACAAAGGTAGAAAGTGGAAATGATAGCCAAGGGTGCTGAGAAAACATAGACGGGACACTTCACCCAGCCTTGATGGCTCGGCAAGGACTTCCTAGAGTCAAGCATGAGTAAAGATGTGGAAGGGGTTAGGGAGGCACCTAGAATGACAACCAGATGTTGCAGGTTTTGAACCATTGTGTGAATAGGTTGAAAGTTTCTAAACAAATATTTTCAGCCCAACATTCAGAATTATATCTGGTTTTAATATTTTAATATCTCAGGGCCAGTAGGTGGTATGGGGTTAGGGTGCTGGATACAAACATGGCCTACTGCAGTTTGAGTCTCAGACATGGTAGCTTCCTTTCTCACTTTTCTTCTTGTTCTGTCTCTCTCTGGTGAGCACTCGTGCCCTATAACAAATGAAAAATAATAATATTAAATAAAATTATAGAAATAATTTTAAATATTTTAATACATCTATATAGTTTTGTTAAAAAGATTTTTAAAATGGACCAGATAATGTTTTCAGATCACTGGTATAGAAAAACATTATTTATTTGGGCCTTAGCATGGTTTTTGCAAGTCATATTTCTTGCCTTGCTCTGGAGTTACAGAGACTTCAAAAAATTTATGGAGGGGCTAGTGGGTGGCTTGATGGTTAAGGCACTGAACTCCCACATTGTTGACCATGGTTCAAGCCCTGGACCTATAGGCTTGCTTTCTTGCTTTCCTTTTTCTCTCTCTGTTTCCTCATTCAAATTAAAAACCAATACTAATGGGACCAGCAAATGGTGTAATGGTTACGTCACTGGACTCCCATGTAGTTGATCACGGTTCAAGTTCTGGACCCGGTGGCTTGAAACTCACGCTGGGTGTGTGTGTGTGCATGCCCAAAATCCCAAAAGGAGAATGGAGGAAAAGGGTTTGTGGCGTGGCCATCCACCCATGGGGGTGATTTCTCACTTTCTGTCTCCCTGTCTCTCTCTGTCTCTCTGGCGAGCTCATATGCCCTGTAACAGAAATCTCTCTAAAAATAATCATCATCATCATGATAATGAGGTTGGCAGGTGGCATGGTGGTTAAGGCTTTGGACTCCCATATGGCCAACCATATGGTAGTTCAAGTCCCAGACCTGGGACTTTCTCTTTCTGGTTAAATTAAAATAATAATAATAATAATAAATAAAACTAAATAATTATTTTAGAAAAAATGGAATTAGATTACAAGTTTATTTTGCTGCCAAAAGACTTTTTAAAAAAATTTGTCAGAGGTGCATGCACTCACTAGAGACAGAGAGAAAAAGTGAGAAAGTGCCCCTAAGGTAGACAGTGATGCCATAATCCCTTCTCCTCCATGTCTCCGTTCTTTCAGGATTTTAGGCACATATACATATACACCCGATGTGTTTGTCAAGCTGCTGGGTCCAGGACTCAAACCATGTAGTCAGTCATGCAGGATCTAGCCACTTTAACCACTATGCCAATGGCTGGCCTAGATTTTTATTTAAAAACATTTTTTTTCTTCATTGATAGAATGCAAGAAAGTACATGAGAGATTTAGAGGTGAAGAGAGAGAGACAGAGAGAAAGCACTTTCCAAAGGGGTCTTCACACCACAGTCCTTCCGCCATTTCTCCATCCTGTCAGGATCCTGGACAAGTACAAATGCATTTAGTGTGCTGCCTCTAGGGTGTGATTCAAACTCCAGTCAGCCCTGTGGTGTCCAGCTTTCTCTGTGCAGTGCTTAACTGCTGTGCTACAGCACCAGCCTTCAAAGGATTGGAAAATCCATGCATGTTTTTTTTCATAATATGCATTTTCCATGAACATTTTGGAGAAAGTCGGAGAATCCAGTGGATATCAAGAAATCCTTATTTTTAATTTTTTTAACTTTAAAGCATTTATTTCCCCTTTACTCACTATTTAATTATGTGTATGGCAGTGAGATTATATATTATTTACCATAAATGGTTGATGTCTTAACTCGACAATTGTCATATTTGTAGAAACTTGAAAATTGTATTAATAAACATTTTAAACATATAAAAAATTCCTTCTTTTGCCCTTACAGATCAAAATATATTCAAAATAAACATTTTTAAAGAACCCCAACTTTTTAAAAAGAATTATTTTATTTAACTTTATTTATTTATATATTTTTAATTTTACCAGAGAGGGACAGAGCGAGAGAGAGAGAAAGAAAGCAAGCTGCCAGGTCTGGGACTCGAACCGAAGCCAACCCTGTAGGAGTCCAGCGCCCCCAACCACCACGCCACCTGCCAGCCCCAAGAATTTAAACTTTTAACAAAAAATTTAGAACAGTGACTCTTCTAAAAAATTATTTTAAAAATAATTATTTAATTATATTTATTATTATTTTTAAATTTGTTATAGGGCATGTGTGCTAACCAGTGAGAGATAGACAGAAAGAGAGGAAAAGTGAGAAAGCAACCCCTCAGGTCTGGGACTCAAATCACAGTTGACCATAATGGGAGTCCAGTGCCTTAACCACTACACTACCTACTGGCCCCTAGAATAGTGACTCTTAAGTGATCACATTTTAAGTTAATTGTCTTAATAACCCTGACTCTTTAAACTACTGTAATTAAACCAAGCGTCTATAGCTGCTGGTTAGTAAAAAGCAAGCTGAAGAGACTCTAGACCAGTTTCTAGCTATCATCCAGGACTCACTCTCTCTCTCCCTTTTCTTTTAAAGAATTATTTTAGTAGGGGGCCGGCAAGTGGCATGGTGGTGAAGGGCACTGCACTCCCACATGCCGACTACAGTTCAAGTCCTGGACCTGGCAGCTTGCTCTCTCACTCTCTCTTCTCTTTCTGTCTGTCTCTGGTCAAAATTGAAAAATAATGATAATAAATAAATAATTCTTTTTTTAAAAAAAGAGAATTATTTTATTGAATTTATTTATTTATTTGATTTTTATTTGACAAGAAAGGATCAGAGAGAGAGAGGGAAAGTAAGAACGCAAGCCACCAGGTCTGAGATTTGAACTGCAGTTGGCCATGAGGAAGTCCAGTGCCCCCAACCACCAAGCCACCTGTCGGCCCCCATTCAGGGCTCTCTAGGTTTGTTCCAGTCTGGCTTCTCAATTAAATTCATTATTTAGCTGCTTCTAGTCTTTGTCTTCCTTTTTGGCCATGGGTTTCATCAGCTTGGAAACTTTTTTTTTTTAATTTCAATTTATTTATTTGCATTCATTCACTGTACATCATTACAGCTTTACAAAATGAGATTTTCCATCCAGAGTACACTGTATATTGTCTCAATCAAGCAGATCAACAAACATGTTATTGTCAGCAAATAATCTTCCATTTCTTGTTTTCTGTATGTCTTGCTTTTTTTTTCCCTCCATCCTGATTCCCCATCTCTTACCCTCTGCCATCTCCTACTCTCCTCCCACACTGTCTCTGGCATCTATGTTTGCTTTCTATACTGTTTTCCCCCCACATTTTATTGAATTACTAAAGACCTTAATTAATCTAAATATTTTCATAGCAAACACAGGTGATATATACATTTCCATGAACACAAGTCTAACTTTACGCATCCTATAAAGTAGCACCTAGCTGGGGCTATATATCTTACTGAAGTCATTGAATAGGTATATATTTTTTTTTCCTGAAACTGTTTTTTTGTAACTTAATTTACATTCTTTCCTTAAGCATCACCACAGCATACAAAGTGTGATTTCCCATCCAGTATATACTGCGTAGTGACTTAATCATGCGTATTATAAAAAATTTTCCATTTCTAGTTCCTAGAATTATTTTTACCCCTCTTTCTGACCCTCTGTCCTTTCCCACCCTCTTCTCACACTATCTTTGGCATCTACAATTGTCTTCCATTCCTTTCCCACCCACATTGTATTGATCACACAATTTCTTACATAATCTAACTACTTTCAATGGTGAGTTCACTTGTTACTATTAAGAAAATCAGTTTTAACTTAAATCAAAGAAATTCCAAGGAACTTTGCTTAAAGCCAGGAAACAGGTTAGGATTCTGTTCAATGGTAGGTGCATGAACCCACTAGTCTCATGTATTTTTATCTTCTGTTCTGGTTCAATTTTCCTGATTAAATTCTGGGATATAATATTCAACTCCAGACTTGTCCCTACGATTAAGTTGGCCACTTTCTTAGTTTTTGAACTCTTATTTCCGTGTGTCTGTATTTAATTTTCCTGACATAGCACACCTTTGAGAACTTCTTGGAGATCTGGTCTGGTGCTGGTAAATTCTTTCAGGTTTTGTTTATCTGAGAATGTTCTTGTCTTTTCTTCCCACCTGAAAGATAATCTTGCCGGGTACAGTATTCTTGGCTGAAATTGCTTCTCTCGTAACACTTTGAATATATTTTCCCATTCTCTCCTCGCTCGCATTGTTTCCGATGAGAGATCTGCTGTTAGCCTGGTGGGATGTCCTTTGTAGGTAACTTGATGTTTTTCTCTTGCCAATCTTAGTATCTTGTCTTTGTCTGCAGTTTTGGTCAACCTGGCTATAATGTGTCTTGGAGAAGATCTTCTTGGGTTGATTCTATTTGGGGTCCTTTGTATTTCTTGGGACTGGATCTTCAAATGCCTCTCTAGGTTTGGAAAGTTTTCTTGCAGGATTTCATGGAATAGATTATCAATGCCCTTATGGGTCTCTTCACCTTCTGGAATGCCAATTATCCGGATGTTTGGATGTTTGATGGTATCTAGTACTTCTCATATATTATTCTCAAATTTTTGGGCCATTTTCTCAGTCTTCGTGGTGGATTTTTCTAGGCCAGCCGTTTTCTTGTCTACATCTAAGATTCTATTTTCTGAATGATCTAGTCTGCTTTTAATACTTTCAAGGGAAATTTTGATTTCCTGTATCATAGACTTCATCTCTAACAGTTCCATTTGAGTCTTTTGTGAAGTGTGTAATTCCTCTTTTAGATCTTGCAAGAATTTCCTCATCTCCTGGAACTCGTCAACTTCTTTCTCCTTTCTCTTTAGCAGTTCATTATCTCTCTTCTCTTCTATCTCTGTTAGCTTCGACATTATGAATGCTCTAAATTCCTTATCAGACATTTCCATGATTTTCACCGAACTGCTTGTGGATGAAGAAGAGTTACTCTTTTCCCTTGGAGGAGAGGTATTTTCTTGTTTTCCCATATTTCTTGTGATCCGGCGGTGATTTCTTGTCATCTGATGGATGGTGAGTTTCTTTCAAATTCTTGAAGTTCAGTCTGAATGTTCAGGAGCAAGCAGACAGAGGTGATCTAGAATCTCTTTGCCGTTCTGTTGTGATCGCTGGTGCAGCAGATTCAGTAAATATTGAGGAATATTTTAACCCTATTAGTATTTGGATGTTTAGTTATAGTGCTCTTAAATCCGTCTAAAAACACATTAAATGGATATTAGAGAGTGGAGAGACAAGAAAAAGGAAAATGAAAAAGAGAGAGAGAAACAACAACAAAAAGAGAAAAAAAAGACAAAAAAAAAAAGAAAAAAATTGTAATTACTGTTTTTCTTTTTTTTTTTTTTGGAGAGGTTTTCACTATAGGGCGCATGCGCTTGCTAGACAGACAGAGAGAGACATAGAGACAGAAAGCGAGAAATCACCCCCCAGAGGGGATGGTCACGCTGCAATCCCTTCTCCTCCATTCTCCTCTCGGGATCTTGGGCACGCACGCACACGCACCCGGCGTGAATTTTAAGCCACCGGGTCCGGGACGCGAACCGTGGTTGACTATGTGGGAGTCCAGAGACATAGCCATTACGCTAACTGCTGGTTCCCTGTTTTTCTTTAAAAAAAAAAAAAAAATCCCAAAAAAGAAAACCGCTTGGCGCACTTGTGCACCGTGCGAAATACCTAGTTTGCTGGAGCCATGTGGAACTTTCTTCTGAAGGCTTGGCCTCTTCTGTCTGGGTAGGAGGACCAGAGCAATAATTAACAAGATAAAAGGTGGAGCTGAGAGCAAGAGAAAAACTTTGCCTTTAAAAAAAATGTAAAAAGGAAAAATTAAAAAAAAAAAGGGGAAGACAGAAGCAGGGAGAGACAGAAACAGAGATAGAAGGCTGGGGGGGTGGTGGGGGGAGGGCTCCCTACCGCTAGCTCATTTGTTGGAGGCTGAATTATCAGTAGAAAATCTTCATTCCCTGAAATACCTAGTTCGCTGAAGCCATGTGGAACCTTCTTCTGAAGGCCTGGCCTCTTCTGCCGCTAGCTCGTTTGCTGGAGGCTGAATTATCAGTAGAAAATCTTCATTCCCTGAAATACCTAGTTTACTGGAGCCATGTGCCAGCTTTGAAACTGTTTTCCCTTAAGATAATTTATTTATCCAGAGAGAGAGAGAGAGAGAGCGAGCTACAGCACCCCAACATGGTCCTAATCCATTCCCAGCCTTAGCCAGCCTGGGCCATGGGCACATGTATTAGGCATACTCAGGGAGGTCTCAGGACTTGAACCAGCAACTTTCCCATGTGGGTCTGCCTCACAAAGCACTGTGTTTTACTACTGTGCCATGGTCTAGCCCCTTGTCTTCCCAATTTGATAACTTTTTTCTTTTTCACTTTGACTCTTGTTCCAAAAATCTCACCTATTTGCCCCATGTAAATATGGGAAAGAGATTTCATTTGGCTTATCAAATTTGTTGGAAGACATTCTTTAAGGTCTGGAAAATTACAGTCCACTAACACTCCTCTATGTGATGGAATTGCTAATGACTTTTACTCCTTTTTTGTTATTGCTCTAATGTGTTCTCTAATAAACAGGAGAAGAAGCAAGAGTAACATGCTGAATTTGTATGAAGAACTTCTGCTTTTTACATTCTCTTCAATCAAAACAGTTTGGCTTTTCTGGTTTTTATTTTTTTACTCCCATAGCAAGATTTTACTTATTGTTTTGTTTTTGCCATAGGGCATGTGTGCTTGCTGGAGTGAGACAAAGAGAAGGAAAGTGAGAAATCTCCCCCCTTCCCATGAAGGGCTACATGGCTACACCATAATCCCTTCTCCTCCATTCTCCTCTAGGGATTTTTGGGCACCTGCATACATGAACCTGTTGTGATTTTCATGTTGCCGGGTCTGGGACTCAAACCATGCAGCTGACCATTTGGGATCCAGTGCCTTAAACATCATGCCACCTGCTGGCCACAGCAAGATTTTATTTTAACAAAGGACTCCTTGGTAAAAACAAACACGTGCTTTTCAAATCACTTAGACTTTCGGCATTTTATTTTTATTTATTTATTATTTATTTAGTTATTTTATTTATTTTGGCATTTTATTTACACCCCCCCCCAAACAACACAGTAAAGCTCTAAGATAATTTTTTAAGAATTATGTTATTTTATCTTTATTTATTTATTATTATTATCATTATTATTATTATTTACCAATTTGAGCAGAGAGAGAGAGAGTAAGAAAGGTATCCATCAGGTTCAGGACTTGAACCATGGTTGGCCATGTGGGAGTCCAGTGCCTTTAACCACCACACCACCTGCCGGCCCTGTAAGATCAGTTTTTAAAACTTATTTTTTAATTGTCAGAGGACACATGCACTCCCCAAATAGAGACAGAGCAAATGAGAGAAAGAGAGGGAGAAAATACTCCTAATGAAGTATGGTCACACCACAACCCAATCCTCCTCCATTCCACCTTCCTGTCAGGATTTTGGGTGCACATGCATAAGTGCCTGGCGTTCAGGCCAGAGTTCAGCCATGTGGGATCTGGCTCCCTTAACCACTAGGCTACAAGGTCGGCCCTCTAAGATTATTTTAAAAAGTTCCTCGAGAAATAAGAATATGAAGGCCACAAGATACTAACTTACTGAGCCTCATTTTGATACCAGTTAGGTCTATATAATGGGATTAGAACTTAAGATCAGAGGTCACTATGATGTAAATTGAGAATTCAAGCTGGTACTTTCTTCTAATTACCGAAGTGTGAGCCTTGATTAGATTTTTAATATCCACAACATTCATCTCTCTCTCTGATCCTACTATGGCTACCAATATCACAGTACCTGACCTGAGGATTGTTTCAACCCCGATGCTTTGGTGATCATCTTTTCTAAATTAAAAATTAGAATTTATAATCTAGCAAAAGATCTCTTATTCAAATACACGAGTCCATTTATAGGACAAATTTTCCAGAAGCATGAAAAATCAAAAGCCAATAAAGAAATGGCCTTTGTTATGGAAAAACAAACAAAGAAAGAAAGAAATCAGGTCTTTTTGGAAAATCTAGGACATTGAATTGTTAGACGTAATATGTGTTCCCCTAGGGACATAGGTCACTTTCAGTATTTGCCAAAGCATTAGATCAGCCAGACACTGGGACATACTTCTAAGCTTTAATAACTGAATGTTTCAGTGTGTTTTGGTAAAATGTAAAAACCTCTTTGGCCCCATTTTATTGAATATATACCTTTGACTATACAACATCACTCCCTTAGGGTATTAGTGAGAGAATAACTAACTACTTAGTGATTGCTACTGTGCCAATATTGCTGTACAGTGTGTACAGTCATCTCGCTTAGCAAAGTTATAATGATTAGAGATCTAGAAGACAATTCAGGGAGGAGTTTGTAATCTGAATAGGAAAATAATTAATTATTCAATTGACTAAAAGTGTGTCAATCTTTTCTGCTTCTCAAATAGACTAGAAACCAAAGGTAAAGTTTAGCTTACAAGGAGAAACTCAAAAACCAAAAAACAAAACAACAAGGAACTCAGAGTTCAACTAAGGAGACAGGCATTTAAAAAAAGGTGAAAAATTGTGTCATAGAATAATCAGAAAATAAAGATAAATTAAAAAAGAAGAAGAAGAAGAATGAGGAGGCCAGATGGTGGCCTAGATGGAGAGGTTCCAGATTAATGTCCAGAGACCTCTCAGAGCACATCATGCCCATGACCCAGGATGGCTGAAATAGGGTTGACTGCAGGGTCAAAAACTCATTGGGGGTGCTGACTCTTTGTCCTTGTCTCTTTCACATGTGAAAGCAAATAAGAGCTGGCAGGTGGCGTGGTTAAAAGCACTGGAATCCCACATGATTGACCTTGGTTTGAGTCCCAGACCTGGTGGTGTGCTTTCTCACTTTCCCTCCTCCCCGCCCCCCCCACTCTGGTAAACTTAAAATAAATAAAGTTAAATAAAATAATTCTTTAAGAAAAAGAAATAAGCAAATAAACTTGAGAAAAAGTCACCTGAAACTATCAACTAAACAGTATTATTATTAAAAATTTCCCAGACTTCACATATATACATACATATCTACAACAAAAAATTATATTTTCTGTTTTGAAACCTGGTTTCTAAAATTCATTGAGGTCAGCAGGTGGCATGGTGGTTGAGGCACTAGATTCCCACATGGCCAATTGTGGTTAGAGTCCTTGACCTGGTGGCATGAAAATCACACCGGGTATGTATGTGTGTGTGCCCAAAATCCCAAGAGGAGAATGGTGGAAAAGGGATTGTGTCATTGCCATCCCCTCGGGGTACAATTTCTAATTTTCCTTCTCTGTTTTTCTCTCTGGAAATCACATGTGCAGTATGGCAAATACTTAAAAACAAAACAAACAAAACAAAAAAACCAAAAAACAAAAACAAAATACCATGAACATATTTCTATGTCAATAATTAAGAAACCAAAATGTCATGTTAGTATTACATAGTATTTAATAGGTGAATTTATCTTAATTTGTGGAGATCTTTCTTTGCTTTATTCTGCATTTTGACATTTATAAACATTAAAATGACAAATGTTCTTTTTAAAAAATTACAGAATTGTCTGTGACACAATCCTCTTGCCTCAGCCTCCCAAGCTGTGAGGATTCCAGGGGTATGCCACTGTGTCTGGCCTTTAGATTAAATCAGGACTAGAACTCGGGCCTTCCATGTGGTCTGTGCCCGCAGGGCACAACTTAGAAATACCTGCCTCCTTGGCTGGGCTGATAAACATTCTTAGAACCAAAAATCTTTGGAATCCCTTATTAATCCCTGACAATAGACTCTGTAAGGTGTATTGGTTAAGATTCCTTAGTCACAAGGGACAGAAAACCAACAAGAATTAGCTTAAGGAAAGGAAGAAATTATATGCAGGGAGAGGCTAGGTCTGGGCAGAAAAACCTTTGAAGTATATAGTCTGCTGCTGCACTGCAGGGCAGTACAGATTGGAAAAAGCTGAGTGTCAGCTAGAGAAAACCGGGACAAGCTTGTTTAAAACCATGAGACACAAGATGCTCAACAGCTATAGCAATAATAGAAAGTCAACTTTTTTTTTTTTAAGAATTATTTTATTTAACTTTGTTTATTTATTTATTTAAATTTGACCAGAGGGGGACAGTGAGAGAGAGAGAGGAAAGTGAGAAAGCAAGCCGCCAGGTCTAGGACTCGAACTGCAGTTGGCCATGTGAGAGTCTAGTGCCCTTAACCATCATGCCACCTGCTGGCCTCTACTTTACCTTCCGTATAAGTACAGACCCTATAAAAGAATGAGCACATAATGGCGAGGGGCCTTGGCATTCTCCACATGGAGAAGCTGGGACTGCCGGGTCCTTGCTTTTTTCTGTTTATCTTGTCTCAAGTCGCTAGACCTGCTTCCCCTCAGGGTTCCAGGTCTTTTATAGATTTGCATTCATTCAATATTTCTTGAATTATCAAGCATTAATTCACTGGAAACGATAAGTATATACTTATTTTCCAAGTTAGAACACAAGTCTGCTCAAAGAAAACTATAGGCAATTTTGTTGTTTGGTCTTTTTTAAACCTCTCATCTCAGATAGCTCCTCTCACACACACCTTCATCAATACTAAGCTGAATAATAATGTGGCCCCTTGCAGATCTCTGGAGCATTTCCTCTAAGCAACGATCTCCTGTCTGGTGTGTTGCTCTGAGAATTCTAATTGCCATGGCCTCCCCAGACCCTCGGCTTCATTTCCTTAACTCAGAGATCATTAAGCATCAACTGGGGTGCCCCCTCTTTGCAATATAGTTTGGAAACCCTTTTCAGGTGATAAAGTGGGGACAATCCTAGGGTTCATGTTATCTGTTTCCTCTCTGTCTGGGATCTCTGTCCTGCACAACCTGATATTCAATGTCTGAAAAGCATGGTGTTAGATATTCTGTTTGACTTATTCACTGTTTCAGGTGGGAGAGTAAATCCTATCCCTGTTACTCCATCTCGGTCCAAAGTGAAGTCTCTTATCTTAACAATGATTTTTGAATAACCTATTTTATAGCAGCACTTGGGATTCCTGCTTTTGTGAAGCACATCATCAAACTGCAGAAAGGTCAGGAAATAGAACTAGCTGCAGGGACAGCTGGACCCAGGGCTATTAATGTTACTAGATTTCAAGATTTCTGTGTCTCTTACTCTCTCTCTACTTATTTTGTGTCTTTGTCTTTTTCTGCATGTTGATGTCAATCTTTCCTTCTATAAATAATATGCTGCATTCATGAAGAGTGAACCACCAAAGAAATTTTCAATTGCATTCTTTCAAGCTCAGTCATTTTCAAACTTAGTCATTTCAGAAGAAAGTGAATCTCTTTTTCTCAGTTTCAGTTTGAAGAATCTCTAGGAAGGGATCATAGGCCCACCCCTTGGGCTAGGGGACTAGACAATGTAAATTGACCCAGCTTCAATCACAGGCCTAATTTGTGGGCAGCGATCTGAAATGTCTTACCAGATAGAGCCCCAGGAGAATCATCAGCAGAGCAGCCATCCCAATTTGTGTCTACATTCTGGCATAAAAACTTTTTTTTTTGAAGAGGTTTTTTTTTTTTTTTTTTTTTTTTTTTTTTTGCTATAGGGCACGTGCGCTCACCAGACAGAGAGAGACAGAGAGACAGAAAGCGAGAAATCACCCCCCAGGGGGGATGGCCATGCCTCAATCCCTTCTCCTCCATTCTCCTCTCGGGATCTTGGGCACGCACGCACACACGCCCGGCATGAGTTTTAAGCCACTGAGTCTGGGACGCGAACCATGGTTGACTACATGGGAGTCCAGCGACATAGCCATTACACTAACTGCTGGTCCCATGGCATAAAAACTTTTGACACTTAAATTACTTTGAAATAATTTCCAAGCTTGGACACATTCATCAGTGGTCAGTATTAAAGGTCAGATGCTTGCTGAGTGTAGTGGATACAGGAGCTAAAGTAGAAATAACCTTAGTATTTAGATGAATACGGTTTGGACAAGCAGTACACTATATTATAGAAAGAAACATATGCAGTTCCAGCAGAACAAACGAGAACTCTAAAGGGTAAAGGCGTAATTTATGAGGTTAATTTAGAACACACCAAAAAGGAACCTATGGTAAGCTTTTCTCCTTCATGGACCCAGTGACAGAAAAGTCTTAAAATTTTAGGTTAACTTTAACAGCCTATGCAAGGTAACACTCGAATCTTGGAATCATCTTTGACTAGTGCCCCTACTTTTTACACTTCTCAGCTAGTTTGCAAGTCCTATTGTTACCAGTCAGACTAAGTTTGGCTGCTGGGGCTTGCAGTCAACAAAAGGAGAGGCTTAGGCTGGAGAAGGAGTTTATTCTGTATCTAGTTACAGAGGAACAGTCAGTAAGTACCATCAAACTGCCTCGGAAAGCTCCACACGCTCTTGGTATTTATAGATACAAGATACAAGCACGTGTGAATCATTCCTCACTGTAATCAACCACAGTCATTCATTTTCCCTTGAGTAATTACCCCAATTCCTTCAAGTACCCATTCCTGGTTTCTCGTCTGATCATTCCTCAGATAGATTTCCCTATGACTCAGCATTTGGTCAGATTGTTCTCATAAAAGGCCTTTTTAATTTCAAAATGGATGTAGTCCTGCTAAACTTTAAATTGGCTGGCAACACTATCCATTCTGCCTCTTAAACATCACTCGTATCTGTTTCTCTCAACCCTCACAGACTTTTGGTCCAGGCCGCTCTCATCTCTCACTTGTATCTCTACAAAATCTTCTAACCGGGTCTCTGACTCAGGTCTTGTTCTTTATAACTGATGCTTGTGTTTGCTGCCCAGCTTCTATTTCTGTTCTTTTTTGGTAGAGGTACCCAAATATTTTTTGGAAAACAATTCTCTTGCATTCTCAATCATATAATTTGAGTGGGATTTGACCTCACTCTTTTTTCCAAGAACGAGTTCCAGCTGGTTTAGCTACTTAGTGAATTCCTACTGAATTAGTTAGTTCATCTATTCCCTTGACCACATTGATTGTTTTAGGCCAATGAGACAAAATAAAATGTTCTTTATAGGTTTCTGGGAACAGAACAAAGAAATAAACATCAACAAAAAAATAGGAAAACTGCTGATAACCATCTTAAGATCATGTGAGAAGTAATACTTAAGATGAAGTAGAGAATGCAAAAGTTGGGACCAGCAGTTAACGTAATGGGTACGTCGCTGGACTCCCATGTTGTCAATCGCGGTTCGAGTCCCAGACCTGGTGGCTTAAACTCATGCCGGGTGCGTGTGTATACATGCCAGAGAGGAAAGTGGAGGAGAAGGGATTGAGGCGTGGCCATCCTCCCTGGGGGGTGATCTCTCGCTTTCTGTCTGTCTCTGTCTTTCTGCCTATAGCAAAAACCTATCCCCACCCCCCCAAAAAAAAGTCAACAAGAGAAATGACATAGTTCTAAACTTTTCAGTTACTTAAGCCAAAAAGTCATAAATTGTTTAAGCCATTGTATTTCTTTTCTTTTCTTTTTGGAGAGGATTTTGCTATAGGGCATGTGCGCTTGCCAGAAAGACAGAGAGAGACAGAGAGCAAGAAATCACCCCCCAGGGGGGCTGGCCACACTGAAATCCCTTCTCCTCCATTCTCCTCTTGGGATCTTGGGCACGCACACACATGGGCCTGGTGTGAGTTTAAGCCACCAGGTCTGGGACTTGAACCGCGGTCAACTTCATGGGAGTCCAGTGACATAGCCATTACACTAACTGCTGGTCCCAGCCATTATATTTATTTTTTAAAGAGGTTTTTGCCTTAGGGCGCATGCGCTCACTAGAGAGAAAGAGAGAGAGAGAGAGAGAGGGAAAGTGAGAAATCACCCCCCCCCCCCCCCCCCCCCCGAGCAGAAGGCCACCTTCTACTCCTGGGATTTTGGGCACACATGCACAGGTGACCAGTGTGCATTTCAAGCCACCAGGTCTGGGTGAGACTCAAACCATGGTCAGCCATGTGGGAGTCCAGCAACAACCGCTATGCCATCTGCTGTCTTGTGTTTAAGCTATTTTCAGTTAGGTTTTCTATAATTTATGACCTAAAGCACCCCAGCTGTGTTCTCCCTCAATCCATTTTCCATTTTGAATTCAAAACTGATCATGTCACTTCTCAGAGGGGAAGACAGTAAATTGTTGACTGGTCAAATGAAGATTCTAGAATACCTACTTCTAATGTTGGGGAGATAACAGCATGTGTAAAGTGCTTAAATCAGTACTTATCACAGTGAAATGTAAACAGAACAAGGCTCGGCCCTTAACAAACACTTGAGCAGCATTTTATTCTCAGCTTCAAACATTACAAAGACTTCCTTGTCCCCTTCAGATCAAGTCTAAATGGCTTAACATTGACTCCCTTCATGGTGACAAAACAGTACCAAGGGTTTCTAGGGCTCTTCCTAATACCTGGCATCTGCCCACCATTTCAGACTCTTGTCCTGCTATTTCTTTTAATTGCATTCTATTTTCTTTTGTCTTTATGGGCTAACTTCTGCTCTTCATTTGGTTCACTGTAGAGATGCCACTTTCACAGGAACAATTTCCCTAATCTCACAATTCAGTTTAGTTTCCCTTCCTACATATTCCCCTAATTACCATTTTTAGTACACATTGCATTTGTCCTTACTAGTTTTAAATCTGTCTTCTATTGTACATTCCCTGGGGGCTGAGCTGTTTATCATACTCACAGCTATATTCTCGGAGTCCAGTCCAGGCCCTGGACTGATGGAATAAATCAACAGACCAAGAATGAACATGAAACTCATAATCTTAGCAAACGTAGAAAGTATATTTAAAGAGAGAATGAGCCTCCCTACCTAATCTAGCTTTAATACCAACCTGACGCTACCTGATGTGAATAAATCTGAATACCTTGGTTTAAATTCCAATTTAGATAGAAATTAAGAGAAGAAATGTGAAATCTGAGAGCCCAAATATTACAACTTTAAGTAAACTTTTGACTACACTTGCCTTACTTGATGTGTTCTGTGAACTCGGCCATGTCTATGCCCGTGCATGATCTATCATTTCAGCATTTTAAAAATTAATTCAACAAATATTTATTCACTGTCTCCTTTATTTATACACTGCTATAGATGAAAGTGATAGGATAAAATTTGATCTTATAAAGAATTTAGAGTCCAGAGAGAAATGTGCAAACAATTTATGTTGTGTTAACATTGTGAGAAGTACTGGAAGTAGAAAATAGTGATTGTAGCTTTTTTCAAACATAAGGTATTGTTAATTAGGAATTCGGCAACAAGCAACAGAAACCTAGTTTCAGGACCAGTAGTTGGCATAATGGCTATGTCGCTGGACTCCTACGTAGTCAACCGCAGTTTCAGTCCCGGATCCAGTGGCTTAAACTAACACCGGGCGCGTGTGCGTGCGTGCCCAAGATCCTGAGAGGAGAATGGAAGAGAAGGGATTGCGGCATGGCCATCACCCCTGGGGGTGATTTCTCGCTTTCTGTCTCTCTGTCTCGCTCTGTCTTTCTGGCAAGCGTATGTGCCCTATAGCAAAAACCTCTCCAGAAAAAAAAAAAAAAAATGTACTAGGATTAGACTACATGGGGATCTAGTGACATAGCCATTATGCAAACTGCTGGTCACCATGTTTTAACAATTTTAGCAGAGACAAAAAATTGCTTTGTGCTTAAATTAGTCAACATTGGGGGACCAGCAGGAGGCATGGTTGTTAAGGCGCTGGACACTCCCACATGGCTGGCCATGGTTTGAGTCCTGGACCTGGTGGGTTGCTTCCTCACTCTGTCTCTCTCTCTCTCTCTGGTCAACTTAAAATAAATGGATAAATAAAATTAAATAAATAATTCTAAAAAATATATAAATAAACATTGACAAAATGGATAAATAAAATTAAATAAATAATTCTAAAAAATATATAAATAAACATTGACTGCAGAGGGCCCTCCCTAACTGAATTTACTAGCGTGAATGGTAAACCCTAATTGGAAGATAAACAAATGGATTAGAGAATTAGATAATTCATGGAGAGTCATGTCTGCCTCTTTTTCAAGAATTTTTGAAGGTGCGATTTGACATGTGAAAGCACCAAGCTGAATTGAAAACCAAACAGCAAATTAAGAGAGCCATCTACTGGCAGCTCATTGAAATTTATTTAAATCATTAGCTTTCCATGCGAAGTATTTTCCTGTAAATCATACTGGGAAAAACTCTCTCGATTCATTCAATCTGCCAAAATTTCACGTTATATTTTGTATAAGGAAGACTATCTTTAATATATGTAATAATTATAATTTGGAACACAGATATGTTTAAGAATTATTCCTCAACATTTAGCTAACTTGGCTGTTACACTAAGAATGATGATGAAAGGATATATGACGTTTAGTGAAGTGAACGTAAGAGAAGACAATATATACCCACCACCGGCACATGTAGTTTTATATTGTTTTTAAAAATCTTCACAACAGGGGCCGGCAGGTGGCATGGTGGTTAAAAGCACTGGACTCCCACATAGTTGACTATGGTTTGAGTCCCGGACCTGGTGGCTTGCTTTCTCACTTTCTCTCTCTCTCTCACTCTGTCTCTCTCTAGTCGAATTAAAAATAAATAAATACATAAATAAAGTTTAATAAAATAATTATTTTTTAAAATCTTCACAACAACCTTGTAAGGCAGGTACAATTATTTTTTAAAACAGAATTATTTGTTTTATTACATTATTGTTTAATTTGACTAGAAAGAGACAGAGAGAGAGAAAGAGAGGGAGAATGAGAAAGCAAGCCTCTAGGTCTGGAACTCAAGCTGTGGTCAACCACACAGGTGTCCACCACCTTAACCATCACAACATCTGCTGGCCCCAGGCAGGTACGATTATCATTCTCACTTTGCAGATGAGAACACTGAGCACAGAGAGGTTAGATAGTGTGCCTCAAATCAAACAGCTATCGATAATAAGCTTTCCTTGTAAGATTAGGAGCAAAACGTGAACACTATTCTTATTACTTTTACTCAATATTATACTAGAAGTTCTCTCAGAACAATTTTGTGAGAAAAATGAACAAGTAAAAGGCATCCAGATTGAAAAGGAAAAGGTAAAACTATTTTCACATGACATGATCATATACATAGAAAATAAATCCTAGAGAATCCACCAAAAGCTCTCAAGAGTTAACAAGGAAGTGTACTCAAAGTGGTCGGATGCAAGATTAATATACAGCCACAAATGGTCTTTCTATACACAAGCAATAAATAATGATATGATGCAATTAACATTAAAATTATAGCTGTTTTTTTCCTTGCAGAAATTGATAGGATTATCCTAAATTTTATCATGGAATTGGAAAGGTCCCTAAATAGTCAAAACAATCTTGGGAAATAGGAACAAAATCAGAGGACTCACATTTTCTAGTTTGAAAACCTACTGCAAAGCTATAGTAATTAAGACAGTGCAGTACTTACCTAAGGACAGACATCCACAGTACATGCCCTCTATCTGCGGGGCATATGTTCCAAGAATCCCAGTGGATACCTGAAACTAGAGATAGTACCAAACCCTACATATACTATGTTTTTTCCCTATACATACTGTTGCTTAATTAAGCTAAGCCAAGTTAGCTTAATCACCACCATGTTAGGAAATGCTGGGCCGAGTCAGCTTAATGGCTACCCTGTTAAGTCTTCAAGGACGGAGCCCACTTTGTTAGGGCCTCAAGGACGGAAACCAGGAGTCTGGGAACTCTCAGATAAGTGGAAAACAGGAGGGCCCAGCACCTCTGAGGCAAGGTCATCCAGACCCTTAGCTGAGAGCCCTTATCTAGACCTGAGCAGGTGGTGATAGCAGGACCCTCGCTTCTCATGCCCCCTCCTTTGTATGTGTTACATTCTATGAAAAATCCTGACCTATAAAAGATCCCTTTATCTTAGGCTCAGGGTCCTTTTTGATGCCTGCTGCACTGGGCAGAAACTTGGACCCCAGCTAGCTGGAAAGAATAAAAGCCTCTTTTGCAGTTGCATTGTCATTGTCTTTTCTGCATCTCCATCAGTTAGACTGATCTCTGGTCCCTTACAATACATACTTAAGATAAAGTTTATAAGTTAGGCAAAGTGAGAGATTAACAACAGTAACTAATAACAGGGTAATTATAAACAGATAGTATAATAAAATATGTGAATGTAGTTTCACTCTCTCGAAACATATTATACTGTTCTCAACTATCTTTGGACTGCAGTTGACAGCATGTATTCACAAACAGCAGGAAATAATGAAACCGGGATAAGGGAGCGACTACCATATATTAACAAGATAGAACTGTGAATTTAGAAATACACCCATAATTTATGGGAAATTGATTTTTAGCGACAGTCCTAACATGATTTAGCTGGGAAAGAATAGTCTTTTCAACAAATGGCGCTGGGGCTACTGGAAAACCACACATATGAAAGAATGAAGTCTTACTTCACACTGAATCCCAAAGGAACTCAAAATGGATCAATGACCTAAATATGGGAACTAACACAATGAGTTGCACCTTCCTACCTTGCCAAAAATATGTTTATAGTAACAGATTGAAAAGTACGTTTAAACTAAAAGTTTTGTGTGATCAAATGTCATTAAAATTTCAAAGATTATTGACAGTATTATTTTAAGTTTTTGCCATGTGCTCACCAGAGAGACAGAGAGAAACAGTGAGAGGGAAAGTGAGAAACACCCTTGGGGGGATGACCACACTGCAATTCCTTCTCCTCCATTCTTTTTTTTTTTTTAAAGAGAGTTTTGTGACAGGGTGTGTGTGCTCACCAAAGACAGAGAGACAGAGAGACAGAAAGTAAGAAATCACCCCCAGGGCGAAGGGCATACTGCCCTGCAGCAATCCCTCTCTTCTATTCTCCTCTCAGGATTTTGGGCATGCACGCACATGTGCCCAGTGTGTTTCAAGCTGCTGGGTTCGGGTCTCAAACTGTGGTCGACTATATGGAAGTCCGGTGATGTAACCATTATGTGATCTGCTGGTCCCTCTCCTCCACTCTCCTCTCGTGATTTTGGGCATGCATGCACACATGGCCAGTGTGAGTTTCAAGCCCCTGGGTCTGGGACTCGAACCATGGACAGCTATGTGGGAGTCTAGCACCCTAATCATCATGGCACCTGCTGGTTCCTGACATTAATTATTGTTGTGCATGGCCATGCATTCTACTGATGGCCTAGAAGTGTTCAAATCAGTAAGCAAAGAAAGACATACATAATTTATAATTATATGTAATATTAGTTAGCTAAGCCTCTCAAAGTGTGACAAACTGAGTGGTTTAAACAACATAAACATATTACCTCACAGTTCTGGAGACTGGAAGTTCATGATCAAGAAACTGGGGCTCCTACCCAAGGTGGTCTCTGGAGGAGGAGGGTGCTGGGAAATAAAACACCGTTATAATCTGAGATATACAACGAAGTTGAACTGCTCTTCAAATGAAGTTTACAAGGCAGTGTTGCTGGGTGAAATGAAGCAGAAGAGATTCAGAAGTAATCATGGAATATGAGGAAAAGAAATACCCAAGACAGCAGTACTATATTCTACCAAACTTTCTATTTGAAGATCAAAGGCAGGTATTTGGAAAGCTAAGGTTACACACTTAGAGAAAAGATGCTAAAGGGACCAACAGATGGAGTAATGGTTACGTCACTGAACTCCTGCATAGTTGACCACGTTCAAGTCCCAGACCCACCAGATTAAAACTCACGCTGGAGACTCCACTTCATCAGACATTTGCAGCCTCAGAAGTCAGAGACTGGAGTAGTTGGTTGAAAGACGTCTCCTCCAGCTGAGACTTTGGTGGGCTTGGTTAGTAAAGAAGATGCAGATTCTTCCTGGCCCCTGGGCTGGTGTATCACATTTATGGTGTCTCTGTTCTGGGATAACATTTGAACTCCCAATGATATTTTTTCCAAATGTGTTAGTGTCTTGGCCTTTCCTCTTATGGGTCAAGATGGCTTGTCTCCTCTCTCTCCCACAGGTTTCCTGGTGCCTTTCTACAGTATCATCATATTCGGAGACTTTTCTCAATGTGGAATAAATTATATCATCCCTCACAAACCTTTCTATCACGATGCCATGATATAACTGTTCCTGGGAAACAGCATTCTTTGTAGTTGACTCACTGGTTTTGGTTTTACTCTTCCAGTCTAAAAGAAATGAAAAAATACAAATACTCCATATTCACTGTGCTTTGAAAAATCGATTACCATGGTGGTTATAGACTAGAGACTTAGGCTGTAATACATACATCAGATTTTTATTATATAGATATGGGTGGGCTGGTTCTGAAGTAACGTGTTACTCAAGGAAAGCCAGATCCCACATGGTGATCACAGTTGGAATTCCCAGCCTGGTCAGCCTAAAACACACCAGGATCCAATGGATAGAGAACAGGAGGAAGGGAATCATGGTATGACCAGACCTTGTGAAAGGTACTCAGGTACTCATTTCTCTCACTCTCATATCTCCCCATCCCCCTACCCCCAGGGAGGATGCTTTCTAATTTCCCCTCTCTCTGTCTTTTTTGAGCACATGTGCCCTATAACCAAAAAAGAAAAAAACAAAAACCTATATATTTTTTAGGGATATATGTATGTAATAAATACATGAAGGCATATGAGAATGATAATATTTAAACTCAGAAGAGTGGTTATTTGAAAGATGAAAGAAAAACATCAGGACTTCAACTGTGCCTTTTTTTTTAAATTTCCTTTTCAGTTTGCCATATGGTGCAGGTGCTCATCAGAGAGAGAAAAACTGAGAAAACATGCGCCATGGGACATGGTCATGCTGCAATTCCATCTCCATTTCTCCCTCCTTTTTTAATTATTTATTTATTTACTTTTTTTAAAGAATTATTTTTATTTAACTTTATTTATTATTATTATCATTATTACTTTCCAGTTTGATCCGAGAGAGACAGAGAGAGAGAGAGGAAGTGAGCAAGCAAGCCACCAGGTCCGAGACTTGAACCATGGTCGGCCATGTGGGAGTCCAGCGCCTTTAACCACCATACCACTTGCCGGCCCCCATTTCTCCCTCCTTTTTAGGAATTTGGGTACATACATACATTCACTCGGCATGCCTCCCATGCTGCTGGGTCCGGGATTTGAACCATGCAGTCAGCCATGTAGGATCCAGCTGTAGGGTATATGCACTCACTGGAGAAAGAAAGGCAGAGAGAGACAGGTGAGAAAGCACCCCTCAGGGTGGATGGCCATGCCTCAATCCCCTCTTCTTGGGATTTTGGGCATGTATACACATACCTGGTGTGTTTTTCAAGCCACCAGGTCCAGACTCAAACTGCACTATTACCATGTGGGATTCAGCTGCCCAAACACCACACCACTGGCTCGTCTTGTTTTAGTTCTTAATCTAGGTATAAACTATGCAGAAATTTATTATAATATTCTCTATGCCTTTCTGAATGTCTAAATTATTGCATAATAAAAGCAAAGTTTAAGGAGACTGCTAAAGACCACTGGATGTGGTGAAGAGGAATCTTGTAATTTCTCTTGCAAGGGTTTTCATGAAGTAACTGTTATAAAAACTAAGAAACATGAGATAAAGAAAAAACGAAAACGGATGCTGGAATTATAAAAGTTGGCAAAAAGTGGAAATAGTGCAAGAGAGAAAATTAAAGATTTATATAATAAAAAAAAAAAAAGTAATTGGCAGGGCCACGATTTCTCTAAAGGAGCTAGAAAAGGATCTGTCCCAGGCTTCTTGCTAAGCCACTGGTATTTTCTTGGCTGGTGGTATCATAATTCCAGTTGCCACATGGGGCTCTCCCTGTGTGCATGTCTGTGTCTAAAGTTCTCCTTCGTGTAAGGACAGCAGTCAGATTGGATTAGCAGCCTCCGTGCTCTGTATGACCTCACCTTCTTCTAACTAACTACATCTATAATTGCTCTATTTCCAAATAAGACCACAATTTGAGGTACTGGGGGTTAGGATTTCAACATGTGATTTTACAGAGGAACACAATTCAACCTAGAATACATGTTTACTCCATAGGATTAATTTTCTTGACTTCACTTCAGCAAAATTTTCACAAAAATTGTATTTTATTACACAATGGTCTCAATGAAAACTAGGAGTTTACAAAATCTGAGTAAATTTTATAAAAATATCACATTAAAATAAATGTAAAATTAAAAAATTAAAAATTTTAGTATCTTTTATGTTATTTTTCTTCTAAAATTTTTCATTTATTGAAATGCAAAGGTAAAATATATTTTTAATTAATGAAAGTAAAAATTATTCAAGTAAAACTGAACTTAGCATTATGAAAACTTTTTTTTTTTTTTAAGTTTTATTTTGGGACCAGCAGATGGCATAATGACTACGTCACTGAACTCCAATGTAGCTGACTGCAGTTCGAGTCCTGGACCTGGCGGCTTAAAACTCATACCAGGTGTGTGTGTGTACCCAAAATCCCAAGAGGAGAATGGAGAAGAACGCAGCATGGCCATATTCCCTGGCGGGGGGGAGATTTCTCACTTTCTGTCTCTCTCTGTCTCTCTGGTAAACACACACGCCCTATAGCCAAAAATCTTTTTTAAAAAAGTTCAATTTTTCCCATGAGGAAGAGAGGGAAAGGGAGAGAGAGAGAGAGAGAGAGAGAGAGAGAGAAGGAGAGAGAGAGAGAGAGAGAGAGAGAGAGAGAGAGAACCCTGACAGGATTGTCACACTGGAATCCACTCCCCTCTCAGCCTCATGTGCTTGGTGAGCTCAAGGAGGTACCAGTCTGTGAACACAGGACCTTTCCCAAGTGGGTTCAGTTGAGTTAACTACTGCAGCAGCACCTGAACTCAGTATTTTGAATATTTAATTCAGGGCTAGCCCTGCATGGCAGCAGTTAAGTGCTGTCTGTAGGGAATTGGATCCCACATGGCTGGCCCCAGTGGTTTGAAAAACATGGCTGGCACACGTGCATGTATGACCAAAATTCTGATGGGATGGAGAAATGGGAAAAAAAGGATTGTGGCATGACTATGTCCCATGGAGGGAAGGTGCTTTCTCTCTCTGTCTCTCTCTCATGAGTGCATGTGCCTTCTGGAAATACAACAAAGAAAATTTAAACTTAAAAATATTTTTACATAGACAAAACTATTTGCAGTATTAATGATCAATACCCATCCAGTTGCCAACATAGAGTTGGTATCAGCAATGTGTACTGTTTAATACTGCAAAATGTTTCTAAGCCAAAGTATTAGTTAAGTATTCTGCATAACAAATCGTCCAAACTACTAGTGGTTTCAAAGAACATTTGTTATCTCAACTTTTGTGGGTTAGGGATCTAGGCATGGCTTAGGTGGGTCCTCTGCTTCCTTGTCTCTGACAGGCTATAATTAAGGTGTTGGCCAAGGTCTTTGGTCTTATCCGAAGGCGTGATTTGGGAAGAACATGCTTTCAAGTTTACTCAGTAGTTGATAACAAGACTCAGTTCTAAGGCATGGTGGTGCCAGTTCTATGTGAGTTGTCACAGGCCACCCTCAGTTCTTTGCCACATGGGCTGTTCCAACAATAGCTGCTTGTTTCATCAAAGCATGTGAGCCAAGACAGCAAGGGAGAGTTTGCCAGCAAGATGGAAGCCATAGTCTTGTAAAACTTTATTATAGGGGCCACCTGGCAGCATGGAGATGCAAATGGCTGGATCTAGGGGCCAGCAGGTGGTGAGGTGGTTAAGGCACTGAAATTCCCACATGGCTGACTGCGGTTCCATTCCTGGACCTGGTGGCTTTCTCTCTCTCTCTGGTAAAACTCACGTGAATAAAAGGAAAAAAAAAACTTAAAAAAAATTTTTTTTAAAAGAAAGTGGCTGGATCCCACATGGCCTACTATGTGGAACGAGTTCCAGACTCAGCAGTTTAAAAACACACTGAGTGCATGTGTGTGGATGCCCAATATCCCAAGAAGAAAATGGAGAAGGGATTGCAGTTAGGTCATCCTCCTAGGGGGTGCTTTCTCACTTTCTCTCTCCTCTCTCTCTCCCCAACACATGTGCCCTCTGGCAAATTCAAAACACACACACACACACACACACACACACAGCCTATATAATTTAAGAGAAAGCTCAAATCTTTCCCTTAAGTTCTGTGTCTAACCATCTGTTTTCTGGGGATAGCCATCAGACAACTCTTAAGCATTTCTAACTCAACATGTGGAAAATTGAAAAGTCAGAAATTTGGGAGTCTTCCTTGATTCCTTCACTCAATTCTAGTACCTTTTCTTTTTAAGAGAGATTTTTGTTATAGGGAGTGTGCACTTGCTGGAGAGACAGAAAGCAAGAAATTATCCCCAGGGGAGGACGGCCACATCACAATCCCCTCTCTTCTACTCTCCTCTTGGGATTTTGGAAACCCACACACGTGTCTAGCATGGATTTTAAGCTGCCGCGTCCGGGACTCGAACTGCAGTTGTCTATCTAAGAGTCCAGCAACATAATTATTATGCCATCTGCTGGTCCCTCAATTGTATTATCTATTTTTAAAAAAGAATTATTTTAACTTTATTTACTTATTTATTTTAATTTTATCAGAGTGGGATAGGATGAGAGAGAGAGAGAGAGAAAGTGAGAAAGTAATCCACCAGGTCCAGGACTCGAACTGTGGTTGGACACGTAGGAATCCAGTGCCCTTAACTATCTGTCACCTGCTGGTCCTGATTCTATTAACTTAATACCGCTGACCAATATCTTACTCTTCCCTAATCACCACTATATTTCAGATCTCCCCCTCCCCCCCCCTTTTTTTTAGAAGTTTTTGCCTTAGGGAACATGCGCTTGACAGGGAGAGAGAGAGACAGTGAGAAAGTTAGACATCACCCCCCAGGGGGGATGGCCATGCTGCAATCCCTTCTCCTCCATTCTCCTCCTGGGAAGTTTGGGATGGATGCACACACACTCAGTGTGATTTTGAAGCCACCAGACTTGGGACTCAAACTGTGGTTTGCCACATGGAAGTCCAGTGACAAAACCACTACGCCATCTGCTGGCCACCAGATCTCCCATCATTTATTTATTTATTTATTTGAGATTTTTGCTATAGGGCACGTGCACTTGCCAAAGAGACAGGGAGACAAAAAGTGAGAAATCACCCCCCAGGGGGATGGCCACACTGCAATCCCTTCTCCTCCATTCTCCCTTCTGGATCTTGGGCACACACGCACATACACATGCACCACTGTGAATTTTAAGCCACCAGGTCCAGGACTCAAACTGCAGTTGACTATGTGGGGAGTCCAGTGATGTAACCATTATGCCATCTGCTGGCCCCTAGATCTTCCATTTTTAAAAACTGAATCATAAAAGCAATGTCCTAATTGGTCTTGTCAGTCCACTACGTTCTTTGTTCTGTAACCAGCAGCCTAAAACACAATCTGTTATTCCCTAAATGGTTCCCTTCATATCCAGGCTAAAGTCCAAGACAGTTAACTTAATATATATAAGGCCATTTTATAAAACAGTGCCAGTCTTTGTTTCCAGACTATTACTACCACCATCCCACCCCCACTTTCATGTTCTGGATACAATGGATTTATGGGTTGTCCAAACTGATTGATTCTCTCTTCTGAAGCTAGTTAATTCTTCTTTTTGTCATTTATCTCAAAGACTTCCTCCTCTAGGATTCCTGAAATTGAGAGTAACCAATCCTCGTTATTCTCCTGAAACCTTGTTCATACTTGTGTATGACCCTTACCACAGTGTATTATGGGATAAGCTCCTTAGCAAAATTCTCTTTATAGTTCCAGGATCTAGCATAGCTGTGGGTGTTTAGGAAATGTTAGTTGCTGTGAAAAGATCCTAGGCTGCATTTCAAGGCTAAAGTTTACTTTGTAGTAAACTTGCTGAAGTATGGCAGGAAAAGAAATGAGAGGTAAAATAATATTGCATTGAGGAGGAAATCTGGGTTAACTGATGGTGCTTTCAAAATTCTGGAGATGTTATGCATGTTTGTAGGCTGAGATAATGGAGGCAGGAGACAGAGCAAGTGAGTGCGAGGAATTGAGCATGTAGGCGAGGGGATAAACATAAGGTCACTTGGAAAAAAAGGAAAATTTTCACAAAGTATTTTTTTAGCCTTTAGAAGTCTACAACGTAGGGACTGGCAGGTGGCGTGGTGGTTAGAGGTGCCGGATTTCCACATGGCCGACCGCGGTTAGAGTCTCAGACCTGGTGGCTTGCTTTCTTCCTTTCCCTTTCTCTTTCTGTCTCTCTTTGGTCAAATTAAAAATAACAACAAATGGAATTAAATAAATAAGTATTAAAAAAAAGAAGCATACAACATAGTCATCTGATCAAGGCTGAGTTCAACTTATCTTAATATAATATTCCTAATGAGGCATTCATGGTCTATATTTACATATTAAACAGAACCTTCTTTCCCTGGGTCAAGGTGATGGTTTAAAAAATACACTTGGGGGGCTGGTAGGTGGCGTGGTGGTTGGGGGTACTGGACTCCCACACGGCCGACCATGGTTCAAGTCCCAGACCTGGAGGCTTGCCTTCTCATTTTCCCTCTCTCTCTTGCTCTGTCCCTCTCTGGTCAAATTGGAAAATGGATAAATAAATTTAAAAAATAATTCTAAAAAAATAAATTTTATAAAAAATACAGTTGGTAGAAGCTAAGAATGAATAGTTTACTAACAAAAATCTGGCGCTATATCAAAATCAATGCTACTAGTATGGCTAGTATACTTTCAAAGAATGTGTCTGGGATATGACATTTTAGAAAGGGCTCAAAATGTTATTTTATATATAAAATGTTACTTTATATATAAAATGCTATTTTACACACATAAACTAAGAAGTAAATTGCTCTCTCACGATTATTGAACATAGCTTTCTAACTAATTAAGACGGTCTGGTTTTACTAATTATTTTATTATGTAATCTAAACCACTAATGAACAAAATAAAGCACAGGTATTAGAATTAGCTTGCATTGAAACTACACAGCAGGAATGAGAGGGACAATCAGGGCCTCAGTCATCACTGGCAACACCCGCACACACTAGAGAGCCAGTCACCCTGTACAAAGTACTTCTGTGAGCTGACAGGGACACGTGTTGGGTGTTTAATATGCAGCTCTTACCTTTTAGAAAGTGTATTATTAGGTTGTCGGAAAAGTCACGATGCATTTTTGCATAGAAGAACAGGAAAAAAGTCATGACTTTTCTGACAACCCAATAGCTATTTTAGAGTTTCCATGAACCAAATACATGAGATTATTCAAAGACAATGTTAGACATGTTTTACTTTTTGTTTTCTATTCTGATAAAGTTTGATCTATTTTTCAGTTCCTTTAAAGTCTTTCCTAATTATCAGAAGGATTTGTGCCTTTAAACAGCTGATAGTGCCCTGCCTAGTGCTTTGCTTCTAAGTAGCACTCATTTATTTGAGTGAAAATTAACAGCTTGTCTAGTTTTTGTTGTTGTTGTTGTTACATTTTGTCAGAGGATGTATGTATCTGCCAGAGAGAGACAAAGACAGGAGGACAGGGAGAAAGCACTTCCCACAGGGAATAGTCATGCCAGAATTCCTTCTCCCTCCTTTTGGGATTTTGGGGATGGTGTACACACATCTTTTATTTATTTATTTATTTATTGGAGAGGTTTTTGCTATAGGGAGCGTGCACTCGCCAGACAGAGAGAGACAGAGAGACAGAAAGCGAGAAATCACCCCTGGGGGGGATGGCCACGCTGCAGTCCCTTCTCCTTCATTCTCCTCTCAGGATCTTGGGCACACACGCACATGCACACGCGCCCGGTGTGAGTTTAAGCCACCGGGTCCGGGACTCGAACCATGGTCGACTACATGGGAGTCCAGCAACATAGCCATTAGGCTAACTGCTGGTCCCTGTACACACATCTTCATCTTTCTCAAGTCACTAGGTCCAGGACTCAAACTGTATGGTTGGTCACGTGGAATCCAGGTACCAGGTATCTTAAGCACAAGGCCATGGAGTGGCTCAGTTTGTTCAGTTTCAACTCTCTCGTGGTTGGCAATCGGCTGAATTGGGACGTCAAAAACACAGTTAGAGGACAGATTGTCGCTAAATGCTGCAGCTCTAAGAATCTCTTTGAAAACATAAAGCCGTTTCATAAATTATGTACTCTTTAAACTATCTTTCATATTCATTTACACAAATGATCATTGAAACTGCTTTAGAAATATGTGCATCAAATATTTAGCATATTTTTTAAAGCTTCCTTAATAATATCACTAATAAGTGGCTACAATTATGTGTTTATTTACTACAAACACTTATGACTATCAGATAACCTCATTATAGTTTATCAACATTATCTTTAAATCATTCCAGTGGAAATATTCTTTCTCACTACATTCATACTGCTTTGGTTCATGAGTATGGGAAGTAGCAGATTGTGTTCCATGATCATAGATTTTAAATATTTACTTGCTTGTCTTGCATAATTTAGCACACTGGAGTTAGAAAGTGGTTCGTATGGTAGCTGATGCAATGCCAATATGACAAGAATGTAATTTCCCTCTGTGACTTCTTTGTGATTATATGAAAGGTATTCTACTCCTTTGCCTAACCAATTACAATTTGTTTTGCTGTTAGTTGATCTAAAAACCAGTTAAATTAAATTAATATACAATTTAATTTTAATGATCATATGGTTATTTTGAGAATCCAAGTTTCTTTTTTTAATAATTATTTCATTTTTTATTTATTAATTCATTTATTTTAACTTGACCAGAGAGACACACAGAGAGACAGAGAGAGTGAGAAAGCAAGCCGACAGATCTGGTACTCCACCCATGGTTGGCCATGTGGGAGTGTCCAGCACCTTACCACCACGCCACCTGCTGGTCCCCCCAAGCAGTTTCTAGTGTTTTTGTTTGTTTGTTTGTTTGTTTTTTGTTTTGTTTTTTGAGAGAGATTTTTGCTATAGGGTGTGTGCACTCTTCAGAGAGACAGAAAGTGAGAACTCATCCCCTGGGGGGATGGCCACCCAGCAATCCCTTCTCCATTCTCCCCTCAAGATTTTGGGCTTGCACCCACATGTGCCTGGTGTGTTTTAAGAGTCTGGGACCAGAACCACAGTCAACTATGTTGGAATATAGCGACGTAACTATTATGCCACCTGCAGGTCCCTCTAGTTAATGTACAATAGTAATAATAAAACACATTCATTCTTGTAATCCAAGTCTTTATGTAAGTTACAAAAAGGTATAGTAGATGCATGTTAGACATATAGTATGTTAGACGCACGTCTTCCCTCCTAAAAAATCAGAGCAGAGTTCTGTATTCAAAATATGGAGCCCCAGTCTATCTAATCAGGCAAGAAAATAGTTATTTGGTAAGTCTAATAAATGTCCCATATGTGATCTTGTTAAACTGTTGCTTATTTGCCCCACCATAAAAACATAAAATTGTCTCTTATCTGTTTTTGTGATAATAATGATTAAACTCATTATAAAATTGTAAAACATCTTTCAAGTTTGTCTTTGAATATTTCAATGTTACATTCTGGAAGGTTTTCCACTCTCATGATTTCATAGTCTGGTAGTATAGAAAAATTACTAACTTTCAGTAATTCCCTGTGTAAATCAAGAGTGTATCTGGCAGCCATTACTCCAACACAATCTGCGCTACTGCAAAACGACAAAGAATTGTATTTTGTAATAATTTACTATTTCTGTTGAACTCTCCTAGCATCAAGGATACACATTTCTGTCTCATAAAAAGCCTCTTCACCCTGTTTCAATGTTTGAAAATAACGTGAATGTGGAACACGGGTGCACATATCCTTCGAGGTTTATGATCTAGCCTACGGTCCCAGGGATAGCATGGCTTCAAGTATCTTCCCAAAGGGATAGGAGGGAATACAGGTGTTCTCAGCCGTGCGAGTCTTGCCTGGTTGGCGGTCTACACTGGCCAGCTAAGCGAGAGCAGAGCGGCGCGGTGCATGATGGGTCTTGCAGTCCCTGCGCCCGGGGTGAGGCACGACTGCATGGCACGCTGGGCCTTGAAGTCCAGTGTCCCGCAGGAACTCACGGCCGCCGCGATGCGCCGTGTCCATCCGAGTCCCTTACAGAAGGCTGTGCGTGCTCGGTGGCGCCCTGGTCGCGCTGGCAGTTAGGGGCTCAGGTGGCGAGCAGGTGGATAAGGGACGCCAGCGCTGCAAAGCCCGTGCGCGGCGGCCGCAGCGACAGCCCACCGAAAGGCGGCGGTGCCCCGGAAGTGGCTGAAGCTCACGGGTTCGAAGCGGAGGCCGCTCCTCTGACTACGGTGGCCGGGGAGCGCGGGGTACCTGTGGCCGTGGCGCTGGAGCCGGAGCGGCCGGCGTGGGCGGGTTGCTTCTGCTGCGGCCGCTGCGGCCACTGCGGCGGCATTTCCCGCGTGGGAGGCTCCTGCACGTTATTGCCGCGCTCTCTAGTCCTTCTGTTCCGGTGAGGATCGACTTGAGGCTGGTGGAGTCGAGAAGGTTGGCCCTTAGCGTCTCTGGCCCCCGAGTGACCGAGTTCTTAGGGGCCTGCCTGCGGTGGAGACCCGGTGGCCAGCCATCTGGGTTCTCCGCGGAGTGCGGCGCCTTCCTCTTCTCTCCTTTCTGGTGTCATTTGTTTTCTGACTTCTCCCCGCCTTGTCCTGGGCACGGAGGTAACACACCATAGACCTTTCTGTGGGCAGCTCTTCTCGCTTCCCTTGTGGTTTTCGCAAGTGGTCCAGGCACGACGTTCTTCTGATCCTCTGAACTGTCACATTCATTTGACCCGCTTCTCCATGGCAGGACTCTCTAGGTCTTGTTTCTGTCCATTAAAACAAAAAACAAACCCGCAAAATAATCCAGATGCCCCAGATTTCGAACTTCTTCCTAGTTCCTTGACTCCCCTTTTTGGTCTTTGCTACTGCTTCAAACCATAACGCGGTGGCTTAGATTAATTAACGGCTTTCCATCCCATTAGCAATAGCATTCATTAACTTTTGTTGGTTCTTGCTCACCCTCAACTCTCCCAGCCCTACCCGCGTTTCAGGGGTTTTGAATCTGTAGCTTCAGGATACATGCTTGTCTACGAAGACTGTGGATATGAGAGACCTCAGAGGTCCCCTTACCAGGACGCTTCTCTACTGAGTGTACATTTCTTCCGATTTCTTTGGCTTACGTTTTTGTTTTGTGTTATTTTCCCACCTGGGATTCACTGCTATGGTGTAGTTAGAGGAGAATACCTCGTCCTACAGTTTATAGCTGAATTACTTAGATAGAAATTTTACTTTGTTTTCCAACTGGACCATATGACCGCCCCCCGTGAAATTTTTGCAGTGATTTTGTGCCAGTTGATAGTGGATAGCCACAAGGGAGTGGACCAACTTCCTTTCTTACTTTCTTGTGATTTATTATTAGAATATGAGTCATTGCAAGTGCCCAGAGGTACTGGAAAGGTTTTAGAAAATAAAGTGTGTGTACTTTTTGAGTTTCAAATTGATTTTCTTCTTTGAACAGTGAGAGTTTCTGATTAGCTCAATAATCTGATGCTATAATGAATTATCATGCAATTTGCTATAAAATTTTGAGAACTTTCTAAAGTTAAAAAGGAATTGTGTAATTTAACAAAATGCTTAAAAGCCATTTAATTGATGTTTTCCTGTAAACTAGAGAGCACAAATATTGTAAATTGTCTTTGGGATAATTAGTTACAAAATATTTTTGAATATTTTTCCTTATAGTTGTCAGAGGCTGTGTGCTATGGCTAAAGGCAGAGAGAGAAAGGGAGAGGGAGAAAGCATTCCCCAATGGAACTTGGTTACATTGCAGTCCCTTCACGGATTTTCCATCCTGTCCTGATTTGGGGCACAAACACACATGTGCCTCTCCCCCCGTTTTTTTGCAATGGGGTGGGTGTGCACTCCAGAGAGAGAAAGAGAGAGAGAGACAGAGAGAGAGAGAGAGGCAAAGTGAGAAATCATCCCCCAGGGGGCATGGCCACGTTGCAGTCCCTTTTTCTTCATTCTTCTTGAGAAATTTTGGGCACACACGCACATGCATTGAGATTTTCAAGCTTCCAGGTCTGGGACTTGAACTATGCAGTCGGCCAATGGGATCTAACATCTTAACCTTCACACCGCCTGCTGGCCCAGACCCCATGTGTTTTTCAAGCTTCTATGACCAAGATCCAGTTGTGCATGTGGGGTCTGCCTCCCTTAGTCATTAGCCTACAAGTTTGGCCCAGTATTTCTAGGTATTTTGATATGTCTGGTAAATAGCATTGTATATTATGCACTAATATTTTGTGGACAGAAATTTTATACTTTGTGACTTTCTGGGGATCATGTAACACAAGTGAGTTTGTACTGTAGAGATTCTAATACTAAGATTTTCATTCTTTAAGTAATCAAATATAATCTATACTTGTTAGTAAAATAGAAATATTGATATTTGTGGGTTGTATCAAATTGGGATTATTCCCAGTTAATCTGAAATGAATACTTTCAGCCATTCTTAAAATTCAGAGCTCAATGTATACTATTTAAGAATTAAATCACTCTTGGGACCAGCAGTTAGCGTAATGGCTATGTCATTGGACTTCCACGTAGTCGACCGCGGTTCGCATCCTGGACCTGGTGGCTTAAAACTCAAGCCGGGCCGTGCGTGCCCAAGATCCCTAGAAGAGAATGGAGGAGAAGGGATTGTGGCGTGGCCATCCCCCTGGGGGGTGATTTCTCGCTTTCTGTCTCTCTGTCTTTCTGGCGAGCGCACGCGCCCTATAACAAAAAAACCTCTCCAAAAAAAAAAAAAAAAAAGAATTAAATCACTCTTGTAATTCCATATTGGAAAAATGATAAGCTAGACATTACTCAAACTTTTAATATTTTTTCTGAGACTTTGTTCATTTAGTAGGCATTTATCGACTATTTCTTACTTTTTAATTATTGTCACAAAATCATTATAACGCTTATTGATAAAAGTGTCCTCCCGGCCCAGCCATGGTGGGTTAGGCGGTAGGCTGCTGCTGTGCAATGCTGGAGCCACAGGGAGGCCGGTGCTTGGCCGGGTTGACCTGAACACACCGGGATGCTTGCATTTGCCTGTGATCCTAGCTGACTGGGAGGCTGAGGGGAGGACTGCAGGGTGGTGAGACCCTGTCACTGGTACTTGTCTCTCTTTCATGAAATAAATACATTAAAAAAAAAAAAAGAGTATCCTTTTGTCTTTACTTCTGTACTAGATCCTTGTAAGGATTACCTCTTTTTTTTCTTTTTAAGAATTATTTATTTAATTTTATTTATTCGTTCATTTACTTTTTAAATTTTACCAGAGGGAGACACACAGAAAGAGGGGGAAAGTGAGAAAGCAAGCCACCAGATCTGGGACTCGAACTGTGGTTGGCCATGTGGGAGTGTCCAGCACCTTAATCACCATGACACCTGCTAGTCCCCCAAAGGTTTTTTTTTTTAATGGTAGAGCACATGTGTGTGTGAGAGTGAGAGAGAGAAAAAGTGAGACAGACAAATAGAAAAGGACCCTTGACAGGGTTTCTTATCACTCTGCGGTCACCTTTCCCTAGCCCTCTAGCTTGTTAAGTCATAAGCCTATCTAAGTTAATTAAAACAGTTCACTGACATATTGAAATATTGAATTTTTTTTTTTCTTTTTGGAGAGGTTTTCGCTATAGGGCACGTGTGCTCACCAGACAGACAGAGAGAGACATAGAGACAGAAAGTGAGAAATCACCCCCCAGGGGGGATGGTCACGCCACAATCCCTTCTCCTCCATTCTCCTCTCGGGATCCTGAGCACGCATGCACACGCGCCCGGCATGAGTTTAAAGCCACCGGGTCCGGGACGCAAACCGCGGTCGACTACATGGGAGTCCAGCGACATAGCCATTACGCTAACTGCTGATTCCCTTGAATATTATTTATACTTAGCATTGAAGACACTGAAGCTCAAAGACTAAGTCATTTAGTCCATTTTTAAAAAAAGATTTATTTAATTTTATTTATCATTACTGTTATCCTTTTTCAATTTGCTCCAGGATATGTGCACTCACTAGAGAGAGAAAGAGAGAGAGAGAGCATGCTGCCAGGTCTGGGACTCAAACCGCAGTTGGTCATGTGGGAGTCCAGTGCCTTAACCAACATAACCACTTGCTGGCTCCTGTCTATTTGCTTTGGACTTTTTTTCACTTTCCCACTTGTTCTCTGTCCTGAAATATATAAAGAGCATTAATTCAACAAATACTTGCTGAACAGCTATTATGTTACAGATATTCTTCCAGATGCTGAGGATGTAACAGTGAACAAGAGAAACAACAGAATCTCCTATTTCTAGGGAGGTTATAGTCCTGCAGGATGTATGAGGTGTAAGCTATGACTTCAAGAAGCAGAAATGAAGCCAATATGCATTAGATTTTGTGTGAGTGTTCTAGAATATTAAAACCGAAAGGAAAAATTAACCGGAAAAGTTTCATGAATGTGATGATATTTAATCTGTAAATTAAATGGTTAAAGATTTGGTAGTTAGAAGTGGGAGGAAAATAATTCTGGATTGAGACATAAAATGAACAAAATTCCTAAGGCTGAATTATAGAGAAGAGAGATTAGTTGAAGGGGAGACAGGTAACTGGACTGTTTGTATCTTCAGTTTTTTGCATATAGTAGGTACATGTTATTGATTGAATTTGGAAAATGTTTAAATAAAGTTATGTAAGAGCTCAGATGTGAGGTAATAAGGAATTATATCTAGCATGATTACATTAGGAATGGAGTAAAGGAATGGATTTGGGAGTTGTTGGTGAAAGGACCAGGAGGATCTGCTAATTGTTGAATGTTAGCAGTAGAGTGATGGTCAAGGGAAAAGGGAGACTAGTTTACTGAGTTTGAACTGAGCAGACCAGGTGAATTATAAATTCATCTATTATATCAAGTCATGAGATTAAAAAAAAAAATACTTATGGGGACAGCAGATAGCATGGTGGTTAAGGCACTGGATTCCCACATGGCTGACCATGGTTCAAGTCCCGGACTCTGCGACTGAAAATCATGCCAGGTGTGTGTGCATGCATGCTCAATATCCTGAGAGAAGGGACCAGCAGTTAGCATAATGGCTATGTCGCTGGACTCCCATGTATTCGACCGCGGTTTGCATCCCGGACCCGGTGGCTTAAACTCAGGCCGGGCGCGTGTGCGTCCGTTCCCAAGATCCCGAGAGGAGAATGGAGGAGAAGGGATTGTGGCGCGGCCATCCCCCCTGGGGGGTGACTTTTCCCTTTCTATCTCTCTGTCTCTGTCTGTCTGGTGAGCGCACGCGCCCTATAGCAAAAACCAAAAAAAAAAAAAAAAATCCTGAGAGAAGAATGGAGGAGAAGGAATTGCGGTGGCTACCTCTGCTGGGGGGAGGGGGGGTGATTTCTCACTTTCCATCCCTCTGTTTCTGTTGAGTGCACTTGCCTTATGGCAAAAACCTAAAAAAGTAAAATAAAATAAAAAATTGAAAATTCTAAGATGCACCATTATTTTATGAATCAGTAAGAGAAAAATATTTTGAGTTAAACAGGTTAAGATTGTCAACTATAAGATGCGTTTCAATTTCAGAATTAAAAATGTAAAAATCTGTGATTTAGAATTGATGACATGAAACACTATTTATAGTGATTGGTGAGCCTTATAACCACTTTATTTTTGTTTTTAGGAACATTCTTAAATAAATTCGTTATCATTGACACAGTCAATGATTTAGCATTTATTTATTGAGTAGGCACTGTTCTATGCCATAATGATAGAGAACTGAGTAAAATATGGTTGTTCTCATAAACTTTACTGTATAACAGGGGAGGCAGCCACAAATTGATATCCAAAGAAAATGAAAGTTACAACTGTGGTAAGTCCTATTAAAAAAAGGCCTTGGGAACCAGCAGTTAGCATAATGGCTATGTCGCTGGACTCCCACGTAGTCGACCGCGGTTCGCGTCTTGGACCCGGCGGCTTACAACTCACGCCGGGCACGTGTGCGTGCATGCCCAAGATCCCGAGAGGAGAATGGAGGAAAAGGGATTGCGGCGTGACCATCCCCCCTGGGGGGTGATTTCTCGCTTTCTGTCTCTATGTCTCTCTCTGTCTGTCTGGCGAGCGCACGCACTCTATAGCGAAAAACTTCTCCAAAAAAAAAAAAAAAAAAAAAAAAAAAAAAGCCTTGATGTTATATAGAAAAGAACTGATTACGGAAGGGGATGAGAATTTGTATGGAGAGAGGCCAGTTAGGAGATTATAGGAGTAGTCCAGATAAGATACATTGTCTTGGATAAGGAGGTAGTCAAGATATTTAAAAGAGATGGTTAAATGGGGAATTGGATAATGGATTAGATATGGGGAGAGGGCACAAAGAGGAAAATGTCAGTAGCTTATCCCAGGCTTTTGGCTCATGTAATGGTATGGGTTATGGAGTAGACGACCAGGTTTTGGAGTGGGTGGGACATACTTTATTAATATTTTTTTTATTGTGGCAGCATCGTTCAAGGTTTATTTATTATTTATTTTTCTCTTCTGTGTCTTTTTTTCAGATTAATAGACTTGAATAATAATATACCTGAATAAGTTTTTGGTATTCTTTTTCCTTGAATGAGGAAGGATGAAGTTCTAGATGAAAGCATCTGGAAATTTACTGGTATCTGTTTTGAATGTATATGTACCTATTAAGCCATATATGTGAGTAGGTAACAAATAATATAATATCATCTTTCTTGGAGTAAATTGGGCATCTGGTGAAATCTGCTTTCATTCATTAGGTGTGTATGTAAATAAGTGTCAGAAGAGAGACATAATTTTGACTTCTCATTGAAATGTTTCATTTGTGGAATTTCTGATAGTAAATCAATACACTCAATGTATTGTTTAAATTTTACATTTTTTTTTTTTGAGAGGTTTTCGCTATAGGGCGCGTGTGCTCGCCAGACAGACAGAGAGACATAGAGTCAGAAAGTGAGAAATCACCCCCCAGGGGGGATGGTCACGCCGCAATCCCTTCTCCTCCATTCTCCTCTCGGGATCTTGGGCACGCATGCACACGCGCCCAGCGTGAGTTTTAAGCCACCGGGTCTGGGACGCGAACCGTGGTCAACTACGTGGGAGTCCAGCGACATAGCCATTACGCTAACTGCTGGTTCCCTAAATTTTACATTTCATAGTGATAAAAATAGTAAGGAGGTGGAGTGTGAAGCATAGACCATGGGCATCGGAGGCAGATTCTGCCTAAATTCAAGGGCTCTTTTGCTGTATGATCTTGCAGAAGTTACGTTGTCTTTCTAAAAAATTTTATAAGATGAGAGTAACTATGGTACTGGCCTTATAGAGGTGTTGTGAGGATTAAATGAGATGATCTATGTACTTAGGTTAAGAAAGTTCTGGGTATAGAATTTAAGTGTTTCTTATGATAATGGTCATACTGGGTTTGTGATCATCTGGACTTTTTTTTTTTTCAGAGTTATTTAACTTTATTTATTGACTTACTTATTTTAATTTGACCAGAGAGGGACAGAACAAGGGGGGGGGGGGAGTGAGAAAGCAAGCCACCAGGTCCAGGACTAGAACTGTGGTTGACCACGTGGGAGTCCAGCGCCCCCAACCATTGAGCCACCTGCCGGCCCCAGATCATCTGGACTTCTATAACAGCATTTTAATCTTAGGATTATTTGAATCTCATAATCCAGTTTGAGAAAAAAAAATATTTGGTAGTCATATGTGGTTTTGGAGAAAATATTCTATAAGATAGCTTTGCTTATTCACTATTGTCCTGTATAAATCAACACATTTAATCTTTCGTAGAATTATCATTAGAGGTTATGTTTAGTCTAGGCTGTATTAGAACAATGATGGTGGATTGGGGTGGCTCTCTAGTGGTTAAGGGAACTGGGTCCCATCTGGCTGACCGCTGTTCTTGTCTTGGTCCTGGCAACTTGAGAAACATGCCAGGTGTGTGTGTGTGTGTGCATGCCCCAAGGGACTGTGGCATGACCATGCCCCATTGGAGGGTGCTTTCTCCCTCTGTCTCTCAGACTCTTTCTGGTGAGCAAGCACTCTCTGGCGGTAGTTAAAAAAAAAAAAAAGATGGATTAGTTTGTGATTACTTGTTTTAAAAAAAGAATTATTTTTTATTTAACTTTATTTATTTTCATTTGACCAGAGAGGGACAGAGCAAGAGTGAGAGAGTGAGAAGGAAAGTGAGAAAACAAGCTGCCAGGTCTGGGAGTCAAGCCGTGATTGGCCATGTGGGAGTCCAGCACCCTTAACCACCATGCCACCTGCCAGCCCCTGTAATTACTTACTACTTGTTAGGATTATTACCTGCATTTTTAGCCAAGCCTTTTTTTTTTTTTTTTTTTTTTTTTTTTTTTCTTTTTTAAAGTTTATTTCTTCCATTAGAGAGGGACAGACACAGACAGAAAGACAAGCATTTTCCAACAGAGTCCTCATATTGTGATCCACCCCCAGCCTCAGCCATTCCAGAGCATGGGCATGTGTGTATCTGGTGTGCACAGGGAGGTCCTGGGATATGAACCCAGAATCTTCTCATGTGGATCCTGCATTGCTGTCGTGCCAATACCTGACCCCTAGCCAAACCTTTTCAAACTTTGTACTCACTCACAGATCTTCAGCATAAAGTGAAGAAGTTAGACTTTATAAGTCCGAACAGCTGTTCTAAAGTCAGTTTCCATTCTATTTTTGTTTTCTCCAAATGGCTTTCTTTTGAAAGTTTCAAACCTGTGAAAAAGTTTCAAGAGTAGGGACTAGCTCCTGGTCCAGTGGTAATGCACTGCTCAAGAGAAGCTGGATCCCACGTGGTGATTGTGGTTTGAATCCGTGTCCTGATCATCTTGAAGCTTGCTTGTTGGCCATGTACATGAGTGCCAAAGGTCTGATGGGCTGGAAAATTGGAGGAAGAAGATTGTGTAAACCAGTCTCTGTGGAGGGTGCTGCCCTACTCTCTTTTGTGCGTGCATAACTAGACTCTGTGGAGGGTGCTTCTCTCTCTTTCTCATAAATAATAATTTTAAAAAATGGAAAGAATGTTACAACACATACCTGTGTATCCTTCATTTGGATTCACTACTTGTTAACATTATTCCTTATTGAGGGCCAGCTGGTGGCTTAATGGTTAAGGTGCTAGATTTCGACATGACTGACCATGGTTCGAGTCCCAGACCTGGCAGTTTGAAACTTGTGCTGGGTGTGTGTGCATGTGTGCCTAAAATCCCAAGAGGAGAATGGGGGAAAAGGGATTGCAGCATGGCCATCCCCCTAGGGTGGTGGTTTTTCACTTTTTCTCTCTGTATCTTTCAAGCAAGCACTCATGTCCTATAGCAAAATCTGTTTCTAAAAAAATTATGCTGCATTTGCACTTTTGCTTACAGTAATGCGAGTATATTGTGCATACACATGCTTTTCCCTTGTTGAATGATGTGAAAGTAAGGAGGACACATCATCAAACTACACACCTAAATATTTCATCCTGTATCTCCTAGAAACTAGAACATTGGTGTAACTATAGTGCCATTAACATATCCAAATAATTTAACCATGACTTATTATATAATGTACAGTCCATATAAAAATTAAATCCTCAAAATCACAGTAATATTTTAACATTAAAAGAAACACTGACTCTGGGACCAGCAGATGGTGTAATGGTTACGTCACTGGACTCCCAAGTCATTGACTGTGGTTTGACCCAGTGGCTTAAACCTCATGGCGGGTGTGTGTGCGTGCCCAAGATCCCAAGAGGAGAATGGAGGAGAAGGGATTGTGGCATGGCCATCCCCTGGGGGGAGGGGAATAATTTCTCTCTTTCTGTCTCTCCAACTCTCTCTGTCTCTCCGGTGAATGCATGCACCCTATAACAGAAATCTCTCTAAAAAAATGATACTGACTCTAATCAGAAATCATGGATTATATTTAGTTGTCATGTCTTTCTGTTTTTTTTTTTGAGAGGCCTTTCGCTATAGGGCGCGTGCGCTTGCTAAACAGACAGAGAGAGACATAGAGACAGAAAGCGAGAAATCACCCCCCAGGGGGGATGGTCACGCCGCAATCCCTTCTCCTCCATTCTCTTCTCGGGATCTTGGGCACGCACGCACATGCGCCCGGCGTGAGTTTTAAGCCACCGGGTCCGGGATGCGAACCGCGGTCGACTACGTGGGAGTTCAGCGACATAGCCATTATGCTAACTGCTGGTTCCCTTTCTGTTTTCTTTTGTCTAGAACAGTCTTCAACTTTCCTTTCCTTCCTTTCTCTTCTCTTCCCTGACCTGACCTGACTTTGTCATTTTTAAAGAGTCTAGGCCAACCAGTCATTTCATAGAATGTGATACAAAATTGACTTGTCTGGTAGTTTCCTTGCAATTAATTTCAGGTTATTTATTTATTTAATTTTATTATTATTACATAAGTGATGAATCACATTAGGAATAATATAATGATAGTTTGTCCCTTTATTGAGGATGTTAAATTGATCAACTAAGCTAGACTTCTACATTCTTATAGTACCTTTTCCCTTTTATATTTATAATTAATCTGTGGGGGTGAAACTTTGGGATCATATTGATATTCTTTTTTCAGGCTGTCTTTTTTTATTTTCTAGTCAGTGGTTTTGGTAACCTTTGATAACCCTTGCTTGAATCAATCATTGTATTGGTAGTTGCCAAATTGTGATTTCTCAATCTATCAATCATACATACATAAATTTGCTGGCAGTTGTCTTTAAAGAAGAACTGTTCCTTCTCTCTCTTTTTATTTTAGCATCACTATATACTCAGGAATTATTTTTTTGAAATTTATGTAGTGTAGGGGCCAGCAGATGGCATAGTGGTTACTTTGCTGGACTCCCACATGGCTGACTGCATTTGGAGTCCTGGACCTGGTGGCTTGAAACTCACGCTGGGCACGTGTGAATGTGTGCCCAAGGTCCTGGGAGTAGAATGGAAGAGAAAGGATTGTGGCATGGCTATTCCCCCTGGGGGGTGATTTCTCACTTTCCTTCTCATTGTCTCTGTCTGTCTCTCTCCAGGAGCGCACACACCCTAAGGCAAAAACCTCTACAGTGTTTTATCATCTGTTCCTTTCATCTTTTGATGATAAATGATCTTAAATTAGGTCAGTGGCAGTTTCTTCAAGCTGGTTCTTAATAACCTTTGGATATATCCACGTTGGTATTTAAGCACTTTCTTATTCTTTTGCACAATATGGTTTTTGGCCTACCTTGAATAGTCCCTCTTGGGACATGAATTCTGCTATTTACCATAGAGTCTTGGTTTATTTTAGAGGGAAATGATACTAAGAAACCAGCATCTGGCATTGATTCTGCTCATGTTAGGGTTTTATTACTTCTCCCACCTACACCCTGCTTTTTTTTTGCGGGGGGGGGGGGGGGGGGGAGATGGTATATGTGCTTACCAGAAACAGAGTAATTGAGCACTCCAGTGGGTCATGGTCACTCTGCAGTCCTTTTTCCTCCATTCCCTCCATTTCTGTATCCTGTCTGTATTCTGGGCACGTATGCACTTGTGTCTGGTATATTTTTCAAGCCACTGGGGCTTGGATTTGAACTATGTAGGATTTGGCACTCTATGCACAAGACTTAACCACTATGCTATGGGGCTAGCTCCAACTTCTATACTCTTTAATGGATACACACAGGCTTTTTAAGAAATCACGAGTTCATAGGATACCTTTGAATTAAATACTTGAAGTAGAGTTCACTTCCTCCCAATTCATATTTGTATCTCCCTTTTCCTATAGGGAAAATTCTGATTCTTTTTTTTTAGAGAGATTTTTGCGATAGGGCTTGTGAGCTCGCCTGAGAGACAGAGAAAGACAGAGAGACAGAAAGCAAGAAATCACCTCCCAGAGGGATGGCCACGCTGTAATCCCTTCTCCATTCTCCTCTCGGGATCTTGGGCACACATGCACACATACCCGGCATGAGTTTTGAGCCGCCATGTCCGGGACTCGACCTGCAGTCAACCATGTGGGAGTCCAATGATGTAACCATTATGCCAGGAAATACTGGCCCTGGGAAAATTCTGATTCTTAACCATGTCAGTATATTTGCTCAGCTAGTCTATTCTACAACACACAAAGTAGTTTTGGAATCACTAGACAAATACTGCTTCAAAAAAACAAGTCTACTAGGTAAAGATTTCTTTGCCATTTTATATCCTTAGACATAAAAGACGTACCATTAAAGATACATAGTCAAAGTAGATATTCAAAGTTATTTGAATTATTTTTCTCTGTGTGATTATGTTATCGGTTTAAAATATAGTTAGGTTTCTGCTAAACTACTTTTTAATAGACTCTGTAAAAATCAGCTATCTGTAAAACTACAAAAGTGGACATAATAATTTAAAACTTTATCATAATATATAGTTACAGGGAACTCTAGAATAGTTATATTAGCTGGAGAATATTCAGTTTTTAACTTTGTAAGGCTATAATTTTGTACCTCTTTTCTGACTGATATTTAAAATTAGGAATAACAAGAAAAGTGACATCAAATGATTTCATTTGTAAGTCAAAACAATTGTGCTTGTGAACATTTTATGAACAATGCTCTTTTCACTGATTACAATTCGAGCATTAATCTTTAACAATAGATATAATTGTTGAGGATATTTTAACTCATTCCTAAGTAACATGCGTAGTGCTTTCCTGTATTTATTCCCAGAATAGAAAGATTTATGTTATTTGTATTTTGTTGTTCTTTGTATTTGAAGAATGCTAATTGCAAATGTGTTTTACTCGTGTGTTATTCATGTGTGAGTATTCTCACTGAAAGGGGGAAATATTTCTCTTCATAGTTATATTTTACATCTTTAATATGAGATGTAACCATATTCATCTCTCTATTGGGGTTAGTTGTATCTTTCTTATTAGAGTATAAGGTTAACAGGGGAGTAACTGGGTCTCATGGCCCATTGCATTGTGCTTAGTGCCTTGCAGGAGTAACCACTCAAATACTTGATGAAAACAGGTGATTATTTTGTGTTTAAATGATACGAAGTTTCTAGCCCCAGTAGTATGAATACACCTTTTCGTTGGCAAGAGTTACTAAGGAGGGACCAGCAGATGGCGTAATGGTTATGTCACTGGACTCCCCTGTAGTAAACCATGGTTCAAGTCCCAGACCTGGCGGTTTAAAACTCAGGCTGGGCATGTGTGCATGTGTGCCCAAAATCCTGAGAGGAAAATGGAGAAGGGATTGTTGCGTGGCTGTTCCCTGGGCAGGGTGATTTCTTGCTTTCTGTCCATGTCTCTTTGACAAGCACACACACTCTATACCAAAAATCTCTCAAAAAAAAAGAAAAAAGAAAGAAAGAAGGAAAAAGAATAAGTAAGGGGAATGGGGCTAGGGAAAGATCTTATCCATATCTTCTTATTATAGACCTCAACATCACTATGTCTCAAAATGAATCTCCACTCTAGCCTTCATTTGGGTTCCCTGTTTCCATGAATGGAACTGTAATCTTCCTAGATATCAGACCTAAAATCTCAGAGTTACTTCTGTCGTCTTTCTTGTATGTGGGCATGTACACATTCATATATATACATATATATACATATATATATATATGTATATATATGTATGTGTGTAGTTCTACAATTTCAACTCGTTTGTCTCTCATTTTTTAAAAAATAACTATTTTATTTAACTTCATCTATTCATTTATTTATTTTAATTTGACCAGAGAGGGGCAGAGCAAGAGCAAGAGCAAGAGGGAGAGAGAGAAAGTGAGAAAGCAAGCCGCCACATCCTGGAGTTGAACCATGGTTGGCCATGTTGGAGTCCAGCACCCTTAATTTTCATAGCACCTGACGGCCCCTTGTCTCTCATTTTTAATCCCTTTCCCAGTACCTTATTGAGGTCCTCATTATCATTTATATATAGTCTGCTGACCAACAGAAGGAATTGGGTATATTTAATGTAGAAAAGAGAAGCTTGATGAGGAGGAGGGTTAGGGGCTATTTTTTTTTTTTTTTTTTTTTTTTTTTTTTTTTTTTTTTTGGAGAGGTTTTCGCTATAGGGCGCGTACGCTCGCCAGACAGACAGACATGGAGACGGAAAGTGAGAAATCACCCCCCAGGGGGGATGATCACGCCGTAATCCCTTCTCCTCCATTCTCCTCTCAGGATCTTGGGCATGCACGCACACGCGCCCGGCGTGAGTTTAAAGCCACCGGGTCTGGGATGCGAACTGCGGTCGACTACGTGGGAGTCCAGTGACATAGCCATTATGCTAACTGCATGTTTTTAATGACCAGATGGACAGTCAGATAGAAAGATTAGTTTTATAGTACGCAACTGGGATTAGTTAGTGAAAATAACAGAGACAGAATTTTGGTTCCATGTATCTTTCCAGCAAGTATAGTTTAAAATTGGAGGGTATCGGGCCAGTAGGTGGCCTGCTGGTTGAGGCGCCACACTCCCACTTGGCTCACCACAGTTCAAGTCCCAGACATGGTGGCTTGCTTTCTCATTCTTCTTCTCTTTCTTTCTTTCGTTGGTCAAATTGAGGAATAATAATAAACAAAATTAAATAAATCTTTAAAAATATATTGGACGGTTCCATGTAGTTATTGTGGATACTCTAGAACAGTATTATTGGTAGAGAATAAATAGTTTAAAACATTATCAAGCTTTAAACTTATAGATGTATTTCCAGCTTAATACAATATTCATTAAGTACTGAGCTCTCTGTGTTACAAGTGTTCAGTAAGAGACTGAGGAACTCAGTCAGCAGAACTGTTGTGAAGATCTTGTTACCATGTGGGTGGTTGAACCAAAGTAGAGATCAGTGATTAGTGACTCTGAACCAGAGAACAGATTAGATTCTTTAAGATGGGAGTGATTTTTTTTTCTATCTTTTACATTTACATTTGTTTCACTTATTTTTTTTTCCACCCAAGTACTGTTGATTAGATGAAATTACTGATAGACTAGCGAGTATTGTATGGTATAATAGTCAAGAACTACTGTCAATATTATTACTTAAGTATGGGGCTGGCAGGTGGCATGGTGGTTGTGGTGCTTGACTCCCACATGACTGACTTTGGTTTGAGTCCTGGACCTGGTGGGTTGCTTTCTTGTTTCCCTCTCCAGCCTCTGGTCAAAAATAAATAAATGAATAAATAAAAATAAGTAAAGGTAATAACAAAATTAAATAAAATAATATTTAAAATATGAATATTTCATAGTTAATAGATGCCTAGTGTCTTAGTCTGCTATGATACTGCTAACAGAAATACATATTTGGAAAAAAATAGAGGGTTATTTGGCTAATGATTCTGGTGGGTATAAAGTCCAAAGGCATGGGGCTGGCCAGGTGCTATGTTAGAAGCAGAGAGGATGGTGGTGTGTACAGAAAGAGAGCCTGGAGACAGCCATCTTGTTTTTATAATGATGAGAGCTAGAACTCACTCTATCTTGTAAAACAGCATTAATTCATTCATAAGGGTGATGCCCTCATGATCCAAACATCACCCACTAGGCTTTATTTTTTAAAGATCATGTCAATTCTCAATGCCATTGTACTGGGGACAGAATCCAAATATACGAATCTTTGGGGATGAACCATTATCTATAGCATTGCACTTAGTAAGTTCCCTTTCAATCTTGAGATTCTGAAATTCTTTAATTCTTAGAGGAGTTAGTTATATTTTGTTGATTAAGTGGTTTGACCTCCTGCATTAGTTGTATGATGGACTTCAAAAAATTCATAGAAAATGGAATTAAAGTAAAAGTTTATTTTGGTAAAAAAAATTGGAATCCAATCATAGTTTTTTATAGTACATGTTTTCTCAGAACTTTAAAAACATATTTATTTATGTCTTCGATGAGTGAGAGAGACAGAGACAGAGATACAAAGAGAGAGAGAGACAATACCCTGACAGGGTCTTAATGCCATGATCTACTGCCAACTTCAGCCAGCCCGACTATGGACACGTGTGCCCAGTGTACTCAGGAGGTCTCTGGACTTGAACTAGCAACTTTTTCATGTGGGTCTGCCTCATAGAATACTGTTTCATCACTGTGCCACTGTATAGCCCCTCTGTGAACTTTTTGAAGATTCCTGTAAACCATGTATTTTAACAGTTTATAACATTGCGTTTTGAAGAATGGAGGCTCTAAACATTTGTAGTCACCTTGGACTCATCAAAGGTTACTAAGTACCCGACATAATGAAAATGTATTTATCAAACTTTAGCAAATATTATGTTCTTAGAGATAAGATCAAGGCTTAAGACAAGACAGCCTAGATATCATTAATAATTCTTATTGTGGTCTTCAAGTAAATGATTGAGGTCATTTAAACTCCTTATACCCCATTTCGGTTGGTTATGATGATGACTTTGCACAGTCCTGTGAACATGCAATATGCAGTGCTGCGCAAGTGCTTTGCGCCATGAGTCGTGTGAAGAATTGGGTAGAAGTCATGAGGACAGTAAATGTGTGTCTGCTCAATACTTAGTTTCTTCCATTTCTATTTTACTTCTTAAAGGATTTAAGAAAAAATGCAAGTATTATGTTTTGTCTAAAACATCATTATAAAATAATTGTGCATTGATTCAGTATTTTTAACTATAGCGTCTGATTCTGAGGAGTCCTAAGAAAGTTCATAAGATGTATTCTTGAGACAAAACTGTCTTTTTGTTTATTTGTTTTCTTTGCTAGAGGGAAAGAGAGAGAAAAGACCTCCCCAAAGAGTGCAGTAACCCTTTTCCCTTCATTTCTTCATCCTGTCAGGACTTTGGGCACACACACACACATACCTTTCTAGCTTGATGTTGTTCAAGCCACCGGGCAAGAATAGAACCATGGTGGAATGTTTGTGATCTGTCTCACTATGCACAGGGCTTAACCGCTGTGCTATGTGGCCAACCTCACCTTTATTCCTCTTTTTAAAGCCAGGTTCTGAAAATTCATATCCTGCCCCCGTTGTATTGCCATTCCTCTTGTCTCTCACCATTACCTTGCCTAACCATTAGCTCTGAAAGGGGCAGTCCACATCAGTATTACCATTGCTTTCCCTTCATATTGCCACTTTATTTTTTTTTTTCTGCTAAGCATTTTGGTTCCTTAGACATTCCTAAGGCTTTACAGACTGAAATTTTCTTTTTCTTTTTTTTTTGTAATTTGCTGTAGGGCACGTGCAGTCACTGGTGAGACAGAGAATGAGAGAAAGTGAGAAAGTACCCACCGTGGGGGATGGCCACCCTTCAGTCTCTTCTCTTCTTGGGATTTTGGGCACACATGCACATGTGCCTGGTATACTTTCAAGCTGCCAGGTCTAGGACTTGAACTGTAGTCAGCCATGTGGATTCAGCTGTCCTAACCACCACTCCACTTACTACCTCACACTGAACATTTTTTACAGTACAAGTTCAGTGCATGAAGGTAGAAGATAGGCAGGTCTAGTTAAAGAGAGGGACTAGAAATGGATACAAAAATTGAGGTTTCTGTAAATAAAGACCCGAGATAGAAGAAATAAGGGAGCAGACATTATAGCCCAATGTATTGAGAGACCTTCAAGATCAGATGAGGGATTGATATTTGTTACTAAAAATGCAAGCAGATAAAAAAGATTGCTGTAGATGAAAAACGTAGAGCAGACCTCACAGTTCATTTTATTTAATGGTATATCTAAAAGTACATCAAAATTATAAATCAATATCCATATTTCATCTTGTTGCTGAATACCATTTGAGGAAGACATCCAAGCTTACGCAGATCTTGGAAGTCTGCGGTGTTTTAGCCATTGAGCTATGTGACTGAGATGTGTTCTGTAGAATCAGTTCCTGAAATTCTGCCAGGAGCTTTTCCTTGACTTTAAATCCTCAGTGGATAAAATTGTCTATCTATTGCCAGGTGGGACAGTTGATTACCTCTACCTGCCCTTCAAGGGCATTGATTTGAGTATTCTTTCCATTTATCAATTTATATCTTATTGACTACTTTAACGCATGGTTATGGTTAGAAAACTGACTCTCTGAAAATGACATCTGGGTCTCAATCGATAATTTTTATATCAAATGTAGCTCTGCAGCCAGAAGAATTCTGCTTAGTCTTCACTATGCTTTTCATATCATTAACAGTGATGTTTTGAAATAAACCTCATCAGGTAGCTGTATCTTCATTTATTGAGATAGAATAAAATAGAATTTTATCCATTCTAGTACAATTATCTTCTAATAAAAAATGTCAGAATGTAAACAATGAACAGAAATACGGAGATGGTGGATGATGAGATTTATTGTAGTATGCATTAGTGGAGAATGTTTACCTGAGGGAGCCAGTCGGTGGTGTGGTGGTTGGGGTGCTGGACTCCCACATGACCAACTTCAGTTCAAGTCCTGGACCTGGTGGCTACTTTCTCATTCTCTCTCTCTGTAGTGAGCACATGTGCCCTGTAGCAAATTAAAAAATAATAATAACGATATTTACAATTAAGTAATTATTTAAAAAAAAGAATATTTACTTTGAAGTTTTAAGAAATTAGCTATAAGTGGCTTATAAAAAGTAATTTTGGAATTATAGGGATTGTTATTTTGATGCTTTTCCAGACTGAGGCTCTGGTGATACTACATGGAGTAAACAAGAATTTTTGCATATCAGTTTGATTGCTAGGGTGGTCAAACAGTATTTTAGGACTAGACAGATTTATACTGGATAGGCTATGTCATCACTTCAGTTTATGCTTTGTAGGCAGAATAATTTTAATAATCTTTAATTATTTTAAAAGCTGGGGAGACTCGGAAGGAGAATGTGGTGACAATAGTTCAGAATTTTGTAGTGAGATTCTTCTTTTTTTATAATTATTTTTATTTAACTTTATTTATTTGTTTATTTAGAGTGACAGAGAGAGAGAGAGAGGAAGAGAGAGAGAGAGAGAAAGCAGGCCACCAGTTCTGGGACTCAAACCACAGGCGGCCGTGTGGGAGTCCAGTGCCTTTAACCACCACGCCACCTGCCAGCTCCGTGAGATTATTCTTCTTAAAGTTCATTGTAGTTTCCTCATCTCTGTTTTTTGCCCATTTGCAGTTAAACTGTAAGAAATGCTTGTCTTTCTTTCGCTCATCTTATACAAATATAGAGAAAATATTTTAACAGGCTGAGTGGACCGAGTGTGAATTAATTAATTTATTTTTTTCACTTCCAAATCTCACCATACTTTGGAGAATCAAAAATTATGAATTAGTAAAAAATATCTTCTAAGTCACTTTATTTAGCTAAAACTGCCCTGGGGAATTAAGTTGAGGAAGTTAAGCTTCCACATAACTAAGCAGCCTAATCTAATGTCTTTAAGACAAGAATAGAATTCTTTATCTCTTTTTTTTTTTTTTTTGTGGAGAGATTTTCACTATAAGGCACGTGCGCTCGCCAGACAGAGAGATACATAGACGCAGAAAGCGAGAAATCACCCCCCGGGGGGATGGTCACGCCGCAATCCCTTCTCCTCCATTCTCCTCTCGGGATCTTGGGCACGCACGCACATGCACCCGGCGTGAGTTTTAAGCCACCGGGTCCGGGACGCGAACCACGGTCGACTACGTGGGAGTCCAGCGACATAGCCATTACACTAACTGCTGGTTCCCAGAATTCTTTATCTTAAAAAGAAAAAAAAAACAACTCGGCATTTTTATTTTATCTATCAGCTGTTTAGGTATTTTGTATTAGAATGTCTGCTCTGTAGATTTCTTAGTGAAATGTTTTCAGTTTTATTGTTGGAATTTAATATAACCAGGATATAGTTGTAATTTTGTGCGTTAAATTATTCATTTGAGCATTTTTCTTTTGATTAATTTTGCTATTATTTTAAACAAGGCCCAATATGAAACATTTGTTAATAAATAATAAGGAGAAAAAAAATTAAGTAAAAATAATAGAGGTTTTATTTCTTGCATTTTTCTACTTTTAACATTATGGGCTTGTAGACATTGTTTTATGCATACATGTATGTGTGTGGACATGTGTATAGACCCATAAATTATACTCATGCTGTTCCCTCCTCCCTCCAACTCTATGTCCTGGATATTTTTTCATAATGATAAATATATCAGTATCTCTGTCATGAGAACTGTATGCCATAATTTAGTCATCAACAGATACTTTTCTGTCTGTCATGTGCTGGTTGTGTTGGGGGCGAGAATTTATTAGTGAATAGTACATACTCTTGGTCCTCAAGGAACTTACTTTTTGAGCACTAATTGTATAAAATGGTTATTTCCTCAGGCATGCGAATTTTCTCTGTTCTGATATAAAAGATGAAATTCCCTTAATATGCATTTGATCTAGTAAGACTAAAAATATTTTCATATGTTTATCGGCCTTTTTTCAGTTGCCTGTCTTTTTTCCATTTGGGTTTCTTTTTCTTCATTGATTTACAAGAATGTTTTATTTATTAGGGACATTAGTCCTTTGTGTGATTTTAAATTCTTTTTCTAATTGATGGATTGTAACTCATTCTCGCCCATGGTTTTTTTTTTTTCCTTATTTCATTTTTATGTGATTACATTTCCCTTTTTGATTTCAGGTCTTTTCTCCTGTGGGATTGTTTAAGATATTTTAATCTATGTTTACTTCAAGTATGTGCACTTGTGTCACGTGTTTACATTTGCATTTAAATCTTTGAATTTATAATATGCAAGATAGTCATTCAACTTTATTTAAAAAACTGGCTAACTTACTGTTCTAGCACTATTTATTATACTAGCCATCTTTTTTCACTGAGGCAAAATATTTCTAATACCAGGTATTACATTCTCAAATATGCTTGGATTTATTTCTGTACTCCCTGTTATGTTTTATTCAGTGTCATCCTGCCCTAATAAGAAAAATAAATTTAAGTAGTACTAAATGTAATTACTGTAGTTTTATAGCATGTTTTAATATTCAGTAAGGGAACTCTCCTCATTAGGAAATTTTGGTTGTTCCTTTATAAAGTGTCTCAGTTTATACTTTCTGACATTGTCCAAGGGGATCACCTTTCAAGGTAACCTCTGATTGCTCTAAAGTTAAGTTTTTAGAAACAGCCATTTAAATTTTTGTTATACAGATAAAGTAGGTTACAATCTTTATGGAAGAATGGAATTCAGTTTTAATCATGTGGGAAGTTAACTATACTGAATTAAACTAGCAACAGTTCATCTTTGGTTTGACCTTATGATGATAATTTTATTGTTCTCACCTACTCTATGTAACAATAACAATAAAACAATTCTTTTTTTTTTTTTTTGAGAGGTTTTTGCTATAAGGCCTGTGCTCTCGCCAGACAGACCGAGAGAGACAGAAAGCGAGAAATCACCCCCCAGGGGATATGGCCATGCTGCAATCCCTTCTCCATTCTCCTCTTGGGATCTTGGGCACACACGCACACGCGCCTGGTGTGAGTTTAAGCCACCGGGTCTGGGACTCGAACCGCGGTTGACTACATGGGAGTCCAACGACATAGCCATTACGCTAACTGCTGGTCCCCAATAAAATTATTCTTATAGAATAATTAAGGCTATATTGGGAAAGCATTTCAAATATTATTGTAATAGTTGCAGTAGCAGAGTTATTACTAACAATAAAGGAATAACTCTTAAGTTCTTTGGGATCAGAAATAATTTTTTTCTTTCTTTGGATAATCTAGTTGTCAGTTATCATTGATTTCTATATCTACCATAGCATCTTCTGTTACTTATTTATTCATTTAGGAGTTGTTATCTAAGATACTTACTTTTCCCATGGGAAAAGATGAATTGCTCATGATCTTCATTTTTGCCTTCATTTACTTCAGAATTTTTCTTCCTGGTGGCTGGTGTTAGGATTTGTCGAAATCAAGGACTTCCCTGTGGCCTGTTTTCTTTTTGACTTAGAAAAAAATACGTGCATGTATCTCTTATTTAAAATTTTTGAATTTAGAAGATTCAAGATTGGTGATTTAGAAGATTCAAGGTTGGTGGCTTTAAAAAAAAACTTTTTAAATTCTAAAAATATATATGTTATTTGTATAAGATTTGAAAAATGTGGGTAATTTTGGTAAAAATATTACCACACATAGAGAAACTATAGTTAGCATTTTAATGTACTTCTTTCAAACCCCCTTTCTATCTCTTGAGTTCCCCCTCATGTCATATGGTAAATAAAGTCTCAGATTCTGGAAAGTGGTTCCCCATTTTTGCAAACTCTGAGAGACATTTTTAATGGATACATAATCCATCATGTGGATGTACTATATGTAATTCACACGTCGTATGAGTTCTTCCTTCTTGCTTTTCCAGATTCCTCTAAATTATGTATGCAATTTTCTTGTGGAATTTCTTTTTCCCATTCCTATGTTCTAGTTGTCAGTTTAAAAAATTCTGGTAAGAATGCTGGTAGTGATATACCTATATTTCGTTAATTTCTTAGTTCACTGATTCATTTGATAAATGTTTTTGAGAACCAATTGCATGCCAGGCAGACTCTAAGGACACTCAATTTACTGTCTGTTGCTGGTGACAGGTAGGAAACAAGTTATTACAGTTCAGTGCGGTAAGTGTTACTGTAGAGAAAGACATAGGATCCTGTGAGAACTATGAAGAGGACACTTGTTTAATTTGAGGCTTGGGAAGAGAAGTCAGGAACATCTTACCAATCTTACTAGAGGAGATGGCACTTAAACTGGGTCTTGGGGACCATGGTAGTAAGGTGGTCACGCAGGGAGGATGAGCAGGAAGGCATCTGAGGCAGAAGAAACAACATATGACAAGGCATGGACGTATCAGATCAAGTTCAGAAAGATTTAATGTTAATATTAAAAATGGTTTCAGCATATGGTGAATGTAGGGAGGTAACACGAGAAGAAACTGAGTAAGGGGGCAAAGGTTATTTCATGATTTCACGAACGGTCTTAAGTATCATCCTGAAGTACCAGACATTGTGCCAAGTGCTGGAGGTATAAACAAGCAAAGCATAGTTCTTGATGAATATGTTATCACTTACATATTGACAGTCTTAAATTAATATTGCTAGCCTAGAAACCTCTCCTTTGAGCTCCAGATTTATGTACCCAACTGTCTACTTGCCATCTCTAGAACATACCTAGCATATAAGCTCCAGAAAGCAGGTATTTTATCACTTTTTTTCCTCTGCTGTATCTACAGTGCTTACTGTCTTGACAGTAAGTTATCATCTTCAAACAAGGAATTACAACTGTTGAGATGATGGATATGCTAATTACCTTCATTTAATCATTACACATTGTATTCTTGTACTGATAAATCACATTGTACCCCCACAAATAAGTGCAACTGTTATATTTTTAAAAAGATTTGTTTAATTCCATTTGTTATTATTATTTTTTAATGTGACCAGAGAGAGAGAGAGAGAGAGAGAGAGAGAGAGGAAGGGAAAGTAAGTAAACAAGTTTCCAGGTCCAGGACTTGAACCATGGTTGGCCATGTGGGAATCCAGCACCTTTAACCGCCATGCCACGTGCCAGCCCCCCCCAATCATTTTATGTTAATAAAATATTGAAAGAATAATTTATCAAATGGTTAAATAAATGAAAGAGGATCTTTAATTTATTGTGCCTTTCAGAGACATCCCAAATGGCACATCCCTCAAATCAAATTCGTGATCTTCTCCCTCTAACCTGTCCTTTTCCTAACGTTTCTATTTCAGTGATTGACATCATCTGTTTAGTTTCACAAGCTAGAAGCCTGTTCCCCACTTTGTACATCTATAGTTTTATCAAGACTTATTGAATTTTTGACACGATTCCTCATATGTCCATTCCTCTCCATCTCTGTTGTCCCAGTCCAAAGTATTATCATGCCTCTCCAATTTTGTGTAACAGTGGTAAACACTCACCATCTGCCTTTATTTCTTCTCAGTCTATTCACCATGCTGCTCTTAGAGTGAAATAAAGACCAACCTATAGAATTTAATTCTGATGTTTCTGTTTGAAACCTATTGGTCTTTTTTTTCAAGATTTATTTATTTAAATTTATTTATTATTGTTACTGTTAAATTTACTGTAGGGCACATGCATTCAACAGAGAGAGAGAGAGGAAGTGGGAAAGCAAGCTGCCTGGTCTGGGACTTGAACCGCAGTCGGCCATGTGGGAGTCCAGTGCCCCAACTACCAAACCACCTGCTGGCCCCAACTACATTTTATTCTTATTTATTTATTGATTTTTCTTTTCTTTCCCTTTTTTTTGAGAAGTTTTTTTGCTAAAGGGTGTGTGCGCTTGCCAGAAAGACTTTGGGAGACAGTGAGAGATCACCTCCCAGGGGGGATGGCCACGCCACAATGCCTTTTCCTCCATTCTCCTCTTGGGCATGTACACACACACACACTTGTAGTGAGTTTAAACTACTGGGTCTGGGACTCAAACCGTGATCAACTACATGGGAGTCCATTGACATAGCCATTATGCCATTTCCTGGTCCCCATTTTATTCTTATTTTAAAGTAAGAAAACATTTTCTTTTAGGATTTTAAGCCATTCTGTTTTTTTTTAAATGCTGCAGTATTAAGATAGGAAGAATAGGTAGGAATTGCCCTAATTTAGAAATTAAAATAAGAGTATGAAAGTAGTGATTTAGTATCAGTGGAAACCTCCATTCTAAAGATAAGCAACTTTTTAAATTAAATTTTAAATCATGTTTTCTAATACAAACAAAACAAACCTTGCATATTTTCACAAGCACCAAAGATGAAGCCTGTTCTTAAATTGATTTATGGTATTCAGTTGTGAGCAATTGGGGAAGATTATTGCTTGATTTTGTATGATAATTTTATTATTATATATTTGATATTAAATGTTTTTTGTAAATAAAGTATTTATAGAAATGTTATTTTCTTCTTTTTTTTTTTTTTTTTTTTTGAGAGGTTTTTCACTATAGGGCGCTTGCCAGAAAGATAGAGAGAGACAGAGATAAAAAGCGAGAAATCACCCCCCGGGGGGATGGCCATGCCGCAATCCCTTCTCCTCCATTTTCCTCCCAGGATCTTGGGCACACACGCACACACGCCCGGCGTGAGTTTAAGCCACCGGGTCCGGGACGCGAACTGCGATCGACTATGTGGGAGTCCAGCAACATAGCCATTACGCTAACTGCTGGTCCCTAGAAACGTTATTTTCTAAGATTTCTGTCTGGGGGTCAGCAGGTGGCGTGGTGCTTAAGGCACTGGACTCCCCCATGGCAATCTGTGGTCTGAGTCCTGAACCTGGCAGCTTGCTTTCTCACTTTTCCTTTCTCTCTCTCTGTCACTCTCTGGTCAAATTAAAAAATAATAATAACAGTGGCTTGCAGGTGGCATGGTGGTTAAGGGCACTGGACTGCCACATGGCCAAATGGGGTTCCAGTCCTGGACCTGGAGGTTTGCTTTTTCACTCTCTTTCTTTCACACATTCTATTCCTCTCTGGTAAAATAAAAATAAATAAATAAACAAATAAATAAAGTTAAATTTTAGAAACTCTTTAAACACATAGTAAAATTAAATAATTAAAAAAAACAGATTTGGGACCAGCAGTTAGTGTAATGGCTATGTCGCTGGACTCCCATGTAGCCGACCACAGTTCGAGTCCCGGACGCAGTGGCTTAAACTCATGGTGGGCACATGTGCTTGCATGCCCAAGATCCTGAGAGGAGAATGGAGGAGAAGGGATTACGGCGTGGCCATCCCCCCTAGGGGGTGATTTCTCACTTGCTGTCTCTCTGTCTCTCTCTGTCTTTCTGACGAGCATACGCGCCCTATAGCAAAAACCTCTCCAAAAAAAAAAACAAAACAGATTTCTGTCTGTAAGTAAAATAAGTATTTGTTTTATCGTCTATATATTTCTGTAAAATGAAAAATTTTTTGCTCATTTCCAGTTCAAATTGTATTTAGTTAAGTAACTTTAGTAAGCATGGCACCATGTTAAGTACTGATTACTTATTTTTTCTTGTTTTTTTTTTTCAAGTCAGTACAAAAGATTAAACTCTACAGAAGAATGCAATCAAGTGATGGCTTTTTCTTTAGAATTTGAATATGGAGGCCACAGGAACAGATGAAGTTGATAAGCTAAAAACTAAATTTGTTTCTGCTTGGAACAACATGAAATATAGTAAGTATAATTAAAAAATCATGAATATTAATACTCCTTTTTAAGTCACTAACAATTACTTGAGAAATGAAATACTTTTCTTTGATTGAAATAGTTAAAGAATGTCGTTGGGGGGAGTTAGCAGGTGGCATGGTGGTTGTGGTGCTGGACTCCCATATGACCAACTGTGGGTTGAGTCCCAGACCTGGTGGCTTGCTTTCTCACTTTCTCTCTCTTTACTTCTCTCTGGTGAGTGCATGTACCCTATGGCAAATTTAAAAATATTAATAATAAGAAAAATAAAATTAAATAAAAATAATTATTCACCAAAAAAAAAAAATAGGATGTGGTCAGGAATATCTCCTGGCCAGCTGCAGTGGTGCAGTGGTAATACAACACTCCGCAGTGCTTAGGCCACATGGAAAGGTCCTAATTTATGTCCTGAGGTCTCCCTTAACACTTGGGATGCTTGTAGATTATGTAATGAAGGATTCATTTGTAAGGTCTAAAAATGGCTGTATGGGTACTGAATAACACATTTCAATAGTATTCTATGAATTGTTATTTAACTTACTATATACATATATATAGCTTTCTGTATCTAGATATTTAAATAAGTATAGTAAAATTATGGTAATCTCAAGTTGCTGAAGAACAGATTATTCAGGCTGAATAAATATTATAGATAGCCTCCAGTTATGGAATAGTATTTTAATTTTTTATTGATGTAAATCCTTCTGAAATGTTTTGTGTGTTTTCCTTCCTTCTAGCTAGTACTTGGTATACAGGAGACAGTCAATAAATACTAATTTCTCAGTAGAGTTAAGAGAATCAGAGCTAGGTGGAAATGGAAAAAAATGGCTGAGAAGAGCATGTTTTTTTTTTTTTTTTTTTTTTTTGAGAGGTTTTTGCTATAGGGCGCGTGCGCTCGCCAGACAGACAGAAAGCGAGAAATCACCCCCCAGGGGGGATGGCCACGCCGCAATCCCTTTTCCTGCATTCTCCTCTCGGGATCTTGGGCATGCACGCACACGCGCCTGGCGTGAGTTTTTTAAGCCACCAGGTCCGGGACTTGAACCGCAGTCGACTATGTGGGAGTCCAGCAACATAGCCATTACTCTAACTGCTGGTCCTGAGAAGAGCATGTTTAAGCTAGAAGAAGGGGTAGATTGCGATGAACTGATATTGGGAAGGACAGCAGGAGATGGTGTGAGCCAAGTAGTGGGGCCTACTTTGAGTATAGGTGAAGGGCAGTGGGAGATATGGCTTTAAAAGCAATTGATATGATATTTTGGAAGGGCCTTAGTACAACTGAGAAGTTCACAGTAAACAGTTATGTAAGAAGTAATTGAGAATTTTTTAAGCCAAAGAGTTACCTAATCACAGCTGAGCCACAAGAAGATTAAATTCGCAGTGATATGTAGTGTTTGTTAGATGGGGAAACACCACAGAAATGCCAAAGTTGCAGTAATGCAATAAGTAATGCTTAATATATTGGCATATTTGACTTTCTATTCTTATTTATCACCAAATTCAAAGACTTGCATTACGTTTATTATAAATACATGTTTCTATTTATATAGTATGTTAGGGAGCGTTTTCATTAAAAACATCCCTTTTAAACTTTGTAACAACTCTGTTAAATATAAAGGGCAGATAGTCTATGCCAGACTAGATCCAAGTCTGTGGATCCTAATTTCAGATTCCTTCTGTTTAGGCATTCTTGTATTTTAGGAGATACTTTTAAACCTAGCAGTCAGGAATTTTTTATAGTTGGGTATATTCAGGAAAAAACAGATCAATGTTTTTCTTAGGAAATTAAGAACTACTAACAGATCATGAAAAGCCAGAAAGAAGACACTACCTTTTTTTTTTTTTTGAGAGGTTTTTGCTATAGGGCGCGTGCGCTCGCCAGACAGACAGAGACAGAGAGACAGAAAGCGAGAAATCACCCCCCAGGGGGGATGGTCACACCGCAATCCCTTCTCCATTCTCCTCTCAGCATCTTGGGCACGCACGCACACGCGCCCGGCGTGAATTTTAAGCCACCGGGTCCGGGACACGAACTGCGGTTGACTACGTGGGAGTCCAGTGACATAGCCATTACGCTAACTGCTGGTTCCCGAGACACTACTTTTTAGAAACTGACAGTTTAGTGGGAGGAAAATTGGAAGTAATAGAATTTGAACTAAAATTGGGGGTAAAAATTAGGATAAGGATGTCTGAAATCTTCATATCATACTTTCAAGCATCCTTTGGCCCAAACGAGGGATTACAAGAGAGTTCTTGGGAAACTTCAGATAACTACTTGTATCATGAGTAGTAATGTACTGTGCGATCTTTTCCTTATAATTACTTCACTGGAATATTCAAGTAGTTTAAACCTTTCACAATGTAAAATGGAAGGAAACAGGGTGAGACGATGACATGGGGTAATGCAACTGGACCCACATGGGAAAGGTCCTGGGTTTGTGTCTGGGAACCTTCCTGACCATGCTTGATGAGTGTGTGTGTGCCTGTCCAGGGGGCTGACAGTGGGTGGATAGAAGTGTGAAGATTCTGGTGAAGATCCTTGTCTCTCATGGAAATAAATAAACAAATTAAAAATAAATTTAAAAATAAAATGAAAGGAAATGAAATTGATAATTGTTGTTATTTTTTAAAATCTTTTTTTATTTTTAATTTGACCGGAGAGGGAGAGAGAGAGAGAGAGAGAGAGAGAGAGAGAGAAAGAGAAAGTGAGAAAGCAAGACTTCAGGTCCAGGACTTGAACCACAGTCAACCATGTGGGAGTCCAGCACCCTTAACCACTATGCCACCTGCCGATCCCAATAATTGTTGTCAGGTTTGTGTCAGGGAATTTGGAATAGAACTTGTACCATAAGAACATTGTGACTTGCCTGAAGAAAGATTAACATTAATTTTTCTCATAGTCTTTAAGTGAAAAATATATGGTTAAAATACTTAACTTTCTTTAAAAGTAGCATAAATGGCCTGTATTTTCAGGTGTTTGCCCAAAATTTTGCAGCCCTTGCAAAAATGCACAGATATAAGTGATAACTAATGACTTGAAATTAAATAAAAGAAAATACTTGTTAGGCGTTTAGTGTGAAATCTCTTAATTGTAAAACTCCTTTTTTTCATTTAGGTTGGGTGTTGAAAACAAAGACCTATTTTAGTAGAAATTCCCCTGTATTATTACTTGGAAAATGTTACCATTTTAAATATGAAGGTAAGTGCTAAATTTGTAAACCATTTAAAAATTCTAGTAGTAATTCATTACACAGTGTATTTATTATTTTATTTCTAGGTTAATTTATTTTTGATTTGTTTCTGTTATATACCTTTAATTTATATAATACACAATATATTAGTATGTGGTTTGCGTTTCTTGTGAACTACTCTAGGATAAGGATCATTTTGTCTTTTGTTATCTTTCTCATAATTTTGGAGTTGTAGTATGAGGACTAATAAATATTATTTGAATTAATATGTTCATATGCTTTACTAAGTTCTCTAATAATAGTTGAAAGTATCACCTTAGTTAACCTAAAAATGATAATTTTTTAAATTCTTAAGAATGCTTTAATATTTGGGGAACAGCAGATGGCGCAATGGTTATATTGCTGATTTTCCACATAGTCAACTGTGGTATGAGTCTTGAACCTGGCAGCTCACTCGGGTGTGTAACATGCGTGCCCATGATCCCAAGAGGAGAATGGAGGAGAAGGGATTGTGGTGGCCATACCCTCTGGGGTGATTTCTCGCTTTCTTCCTGTCTGTCTCTATCTCTATCTCTCCGGCGAGTACATGTACCCTATAGCAAAAATCTCCCTCTAAAAAAAAAAAAAAAAAAAAGAAAAGCTTTAATATATTTTTTTAAATTTTGCTGTAGGGCCTATGTGCTTACTAGAGAAAGAGAGAGAGGGGGGTAAAAAGAGAGAAAGTGAGAAAGAACCCTTCAGGGGAGATGGCCACATAGCAATCCTTTCTCCACCATTCTCCTCTTGAGAATTTGGGCACCCACACACACATGCCTGGTGTGTTTTTCAAGGTGCCTGGTCTGGGACTTGAACTGCACAGTTCATATGCACATGCGCCTGTTGTGATTTTTAAGCTGCCAGGTCTGGGATTCCAGAGACGTAACCATTACACCATCTGCTGGTCCCTAGTCCCTTTACTTTTTAGTTATTACTTTAGGCAGTTTATTTGATCTCTCCAATTATAAATGGTACTTACTTTGTAAATGCTTAATAATGTGTCTGTTACATATAAGTATTCTAAATGCTATTATTTATGATATAAGGAATTAGAAAAACGTTAACATTACAGTGACAGATTTGACAGAATCCAGTGGGAGGACATTTTCTTCTTTATATTATATATTATACTTTTATTAATTTAATAATTTTAAATTCTAAATCTTTTGAAATGATAAACTATTCATACATAGAAGAGAATATAAAAACATATTTAAACTTTCAAGACTAGTAAGACTACACTTAAGAAATATTATGAGTAATCCTTGAATTTCTTAAATTTCTGTGTCTATCCAGTTTTCCCTTCCCTATGCCAAAAAAGAAAACAAAAAACAACTCCATTGTCCTGAAGTGTTCTTGATTGTTATTTCCCTCCTTTAACATTTTTTTTTTTCTTTTTGGAGAGGTTTTTGCTATGGTGCGTGTGCGCTTGCCAGACAGACAGAAAGAGACAGAGAGACAGAAAGCGAGAAATCACTCCCCAGGGGGGATGGTCACGCCGCAATCCCTTCTCCTCCATTCTCCTCTCGGGATCTTGGGCACGCACGCACACGCGCCCAGCGTGAGTTTTAAGCCACCGGGTCCGGGACGCGAACCGCGCTCGACTACGTGGGAGTCCAGCGACATAGCCATTATGCTAACTGCTGGTCCCTCCTTTAACATTTTTATAAATGGACTCAAGCTTCATTTTTTTTGTGTGACTTGCATGCCTTTCATAATTGTATTTTTGAAGTTTCTCCATGTTGTGTGTAGTACTAGTTTATTTTTACTGCTGCCTAGTATTCCATTGTAGAAATTCCCACAAGTGACTCATTCTACCATTCACAGCTGGTTGGATTGCTTTTAGTTTCTTGCTGTTATAAGCAATGTATGTAGTACTTTTTTATGTTTATTTTATTCACAATGGAGAGCTCATGCATGTGCATGAGAGAGAGACAAAGAAAGGGGAGCAAGCATCCTCGATGGGGTCTCATCACGTTGCAGCCTCTTTTCTTTAGCTCGCCAGTGCTCAGCATTTTGGGCAAGGGTAGATAACTCCAGTGAGTATTCAGGCCCACCCAGGGAGCCAAACCTGCAGAGGACCATACGACTTACAGCACTGTAAGTTCGTTTTGCTACCGACACTGCCACCAGGCGGGGCCAGATTTCTCTTCTTATCATTCATTTATGGATTCTGCTTTTCTAATGAGTATAACTCCAAACTACTCTCTTAAATTTTTCCAGAAATTGTTTTGATGTCTATAGGGAAGGAGACAATTGTACTTAAAAACACACAAATTTAAGTGAGTAAATGTAATTTTGGAAACAGGAGAAGTAACTGTAAATGAGGTCAAATGTACATTTGAAAAGTGATTCAGAGGGACCAGTAGGTGGCTTGGTGGTTAAGGTGCTGGACATTCCCACATGGCCGACCATGGTTCAAGTCCTGGACCTGGTGGCTTGCTTTCTCTCTTTCTCTGTGTCTCTCTCTGGTTAAAATAAAATAAGTAAATGAATAAACAAAATTAAAAAAAAAGAAAAGTGATTTAGATATGCATTTTAAAATAAAGAGAACACAGCAAAAAAAAAATGGTGCAGTATAAAACAAGTAGAATCTCTAGATACAGTCAAGGAGAGTCACATAGACAAGGGAAGTTTAAAGGGACTTGGAATATTTGTTCAGAGGAACAGAATATGATATTGAAGAAATAACATGAAGGATATTCTCTGTTAGTGAAGTTTTAAAACTTTAAGTATATATGACATTATGGATCAGCAGGTGGTGTAATAGTTATGTCACTGGACTCCCAAGTAAATGACTGTGGTTTGAGTCACATTGGGCGTGTGAGTGTATGTGCCCAAAATCTCAAGGGGAGAATGGAGAAGAAAGGATTGGGGTGTGGCCACTCCCTGGAGGTGATTTCTCACTTTCTGTCTCGGGCAAGTGAACACACCCTGTAGCAAAAATCTCTCTTTAAAAAAAAAAAAGGGACCAGCAGTTAACGTAATGGCTATGTCGTTGTACTCCCACGTAGTTGACCATGGTTTGAGTCCTGGACCTGGTGGCTTAAACTCACACCGGGCGCATGTGTGTATATGCACAAGATCCCGAGAGGAGAATGGAGGAGAAGGGATTGTGGCATGGCCATCCTGCCCGGGGGGGTGATTTCTCGCTTTCTGTCTCTCTGTCTCTCTCTGTCATTCTGGAGAGCACATGCGCCCTATAGCAAAAAAAAAAAAAAACAAAAAACAAAAAAAAACAAAAAAAAAAACCTCTCCAAAAAAAGAAAAGAAAAATACCAAAAATCAAAGCAAAACAAAACAAAATAATTTATGATGTTAAGGTCTTGAAGTTTTAAAACTTTAAGAATATGTGACAATAAGGTCTGTTGATTGTGGAGAGGAATGCTAATTTCCCTGTTCTGTGAGTATGCAAACCCAGGGTATACAGATTTATGAATTTTGTAATTGATATTATCTTAGTAGACTTCTAACTTATAACCCATAAACTGAAGTTATTGCCCTGCCTTCTCAAACCTTTCTTTATACGTCAGCAGAATTATAACATTCTGTTTACCTTGAATTTTGTTTTCTTTTTAGAATTTTGCCATGGATGCACGCGCTTGCTGCAGAGAGATAGATGGAGAGAGGGAAAGTAAGAAGTCACCCACCAGGGGGATGGTCACACCACAATTCCTTCTCTTCTATTCTCCTCTTGGGATTTTGGGCATGCAGGTTCAAGTGCCCAGCATGTTTTTCAAGCTACTGGGTCCAGGACTGGAACTGTGGAGTTGGCCATGTAGGATCCAGTACCTTAACCACCATGCCACCTACTGACCCTATTTTAAGATATTTTAATGTCAGGCCCAGAAGGTGGCAAGGTGGTTAAAGTGCTGGACACTCCCACATAGCTGACCACAGTTTGAGTCCTGGACCTGGTTGCTTGCTTTTTCACTTTCTCTCTCTCTCTCTCTCTCTCTCTCTCTCTCTCTCTCTCTCTCTCTCTGTGTGTGTGTGTGTGTGTGTGTGTGTCCCTCTGGTCAAATTAAAATGAATGAATGAATAAATAAAATTAAATAAATAATTCTTACAATGTCAGCCAGTAATCTTTTGATGTTCAGATCATACTGGCTTTGCCTGTGGATAGTCCTTTGAGATTGGTTTTGTATCTTTCAAGAAAATGCTAATTAATCTTTAAAACTTGCCTTTTTCCATGAATAACTGTGTGGTCAGGCCTACTTTGTACTTTTAAGGCTCAAGTGTGAAATTAGCCATTTCCTAATGAGCCGGGGGTTCTTTAGGAGGAAAGTAGTATTAGAGACCACAGTCTGAGCACAGATGTACTTCGGGGGATGACACTGACCCTTGGCCATTTCCGTGACTAGAGCAAGAACAGATCAGTAAATGTTTTGAGTGATTTTCTTATAAAGGCATGAGTTCATATTAATATGTCTAATCTAGTCCTAACTGGATCATATTACTACTCAAACTCTTGATTCTTTAATATCTCTTTTTCTGTTATATAGACATTTTCTAGTCCTTTTTTTTCTAAGTATTGTAGTGAAATTACTTTAGCTGGACTCACTCCTCTCTCATTCTCTGTGCTGTGATCTGCAGGACAGTTTTGTCCATTTGTTTCGGTTCCCTTCCTGTTTGAAGGCATTGGCATTCTGGTAGCTCACAGGTTTAAGTGCTAAGGTGGTGGCTTTCAGCCACAATGGTTTTATTTCACCACTTACACATCATCTACGATGAATTAATTCATAATGATAAGTAGGTATAAAAGTCTTAAAATTGATTCTGTCTCTTTTATTTAATTTCTGGTATTATTAGGGCACATTTGCAGAAACTAGATTATTTTAACAATGCTAAATCTGTCCTAATCTCCCAAGCTTTTAAATTGATCTTGCCACATTTTCTGAGCTCTAAGTTTCTCTCCTTATATTACGCAGTTTTCCCTTTATCAATATAACATCCCGGTTGTGCACTATTCTGTCAGGGTTTATAGTATATAAATCCAAATCATCCTTCCAGTAAGTATTATCTTGACCAATTACTAACATTAACAAAAAAATTACAGGGTACATATGAGTTGTGAGGGAGACAAAGATTTTAATCTTTTTTTTTTTTTTTTTTTTTTTTTTTTTTCCAGAGGGACAGAGAGAGAGGGAGAGGCAGAAAGTAGTCCCCAACGGGGCATAGGGGCATAGTCACACTGCTGTCTCCTTTCCATTTCTCTACCTTTTTGCGATTTGAGGCATGTATGCACACATGCATGGTGTGTTTCTCCAGCTGGGGCCTGGATTAGAACTGTGTGCTTGACCATGTAGGATCCAGTTCCCTTAACTCCCAGGCCACAGGGCTGACCCTTATTTTTAAGCCTCATCTTTTCTTAAGGTGCCATTCCCTCATGTGGATAGAATTTTTCTGGGTTTTCTCTTAGGTGATTCAAGACATGATGGATCTGGAAGTCTATATAAGGAAAAACTTAATTTGGGGAATTACTTCTGGTATACTAGTTGTATCTCAGGGATCAAAATAATTTATTATCTTTCATCATGGATATGTCTGTTTCTCTCTATACTTCTACCAGTTTTGCTTCATTTATTTTGGAACTTTGTTATTAGGTACATAGACATTTAAAATTGTTATGGGTTCTTAATGTGTTGACTTCTTTACAATTATTAAATGGCCTTCTTTATTCCTGATGATATTCTTTGCTCAGAAATCTACTTTGAATCTAATATAGCCAATTCAGCTTTCTTTTGCTGAGGGTTGCATGGTATATCTTTTTTCATTCTTTACACTTAACCTATTTGTTATCTTTATATTTAAAATGTGTTTCTTATATGAAGTAAATAATGTGTCTTGCTTTTTGTTTTTTTTTTGTTTTTGGAGAGGTTTTTCGCTATAGGGCGCGTGCGCTTGCCAGACAGACAGAGAGAGACAGAGAGACAGAAAGCGAGAAATCACCCCCCAGGGGTCATGGTCACGCTGCAATCCCTTCTCTTCCATTCTCCTCTTGGGATCTTGGGCACGGACGCACACGCGCTCGGCGTGAGTTTTAAGCCACCGGGTCTGGGACGCGAACCGCGGTTGACTATGTGGGAATCCAGCGACATAGCCATTACACTAACTGCTGGTCCCTGTCTTGCTTTTTTATTTAATCTGGCAATTTCTGCCTTTTAATTAAGATAAGCTATTTACATTTAATATGATTATTGATAAAGTTAGGTTTAAGTGTATCATCTGATTATTTACTTTCTATTTGTTTAAATGTGTTTTTTATTCCCTTTCCCTATTTTTCTAGTTCTTTTAGACTGTTTTTTATTATTTTATTTTACCTTTGTCAACTTATTAGATGTAACTTTTATTGAGTTGTTTTAATGTTTGCTTTAAGGTTTATAGTATACATCTTTACTTGTCAGAGACTATCTTCAGGTGATACCATGGCTATTTACGTACAATAAAAAATCTGACAGTAATATCCTTTGTTTCTTCAACCCTGCCTTTTATGCTACGGTCGTTATACATTTTACTTACAACTTCATAGTGCATTGTTATCTTTTTTTGTTTAAACACTCAAATATCCTTTAAAAGGGATTTATATAATAATAAATGTTATATATTTATAGTTAACAAATATATTTGCATACCAAACGTTGGTTACATATAACCAATGTTATGTAGTCACCATTTTTAGTTTCTTTCATCCCTATGCAAAAATTCTTTTTCCCATCTGGTATTACTTTCCTTCTACTTGAAGGACTTCCTTTAAGATTTCTTATAATGCATATCTGTTGCTGATTTATCTTTCCAGGTTTTGTGTACTTGAAAAACTATTTTGCTTTCATTTTGAAAGGTATTTTTACTGGATGTAGAATTCTGGGTTGATAATTTTTTTTCCTCCAGGCTTGTTTTTATTTTAAAGAATTACTTATTTAATTTTATTCATTCATTCATTTATTTTAATTTTATCAGAGAGAGACACAGTGAAAGAGAAAGTAGGAAAGCAAGCCACCAGATCCAGGACTCGAACCGTGGTCAGCCATGTGGGAGTGTCCAAGGCCTTATCTACCACACTACCTTCTGGTCCTCTCCCCCAGTCTTTCATTTTTTATTTTTATTTTTATTTTTTATTTATTTATTTTTTCTTTTTCTTTTTTTGGAGAGGTTTTTGCTATAGGGCGCTTGCGCTCGCCAGACAGACAGAGAGAGACATAGAGACAGAAAGCGAGAAATCACCCCCCAGGGGGGATGGCCACGCCGCAATCCCTTCTCCTCCATTCTCCTCTCGGGATCTTGGGCACGCACGCACACGCGCCTGGAGTGAGTTTAAGCTGCCGGGTCCGGAACTTGAACCGTGGTCGACTACGTGGGAGTCCAGAGACATAGCCATTAGGCTAACTGCTGGTCCCTCCCCCAGTCTTTTAAAGATGTTACTCTACAGGGTCTGGCAGGTGACGTGGATTCCCACATGGCTGACTGTGTTTCAAATCCTGGACCTGGCAGCTTGCTTTCTCACTTTCCCTCTCTCTCTCTGGTCAAATTAAAAATAATTATAATAATGATAAACACAATTAAAATAAAATTAAAAAAATATTACTCTACAATTTTCTTGCAAAAATTTGGTTTCCAGTGAGTAATCTATTGCCTATCTTTTTTGTACTTATCAATAGTATATATTTTTTTCTTAACTACTTCCAAGATTTTTCTTTGTATCACTTGCATGAACAATTTCTATTATTATGCGACTCATAGTTTTTTTTGTTTCCTTTTTTTATAGTTTTTTGGATCTGTAGGATCATAGTTTTCATTAAATAAAAAATTTTGGGGGCCATTTTGTCTCCAAATATTTTTTCTTCTTTTTAAAAATTTTATTACTTTCAAAAATTTGTTATAGAGCACATGCACTCACCAGAGAGATGAGGGAAAGATCAGAGAGAGAGAGAAAGCAAGCCGTCAGGTCTGGGACTTGAACCGTAGTCAGCCATGTGGGAATCCAGCACCTTAACCACCACACCACCTGCTGACCTCTTTTTTTTTTTTTCTTCTTTAATTACATATATACTAACTTGTATGAACTTTTGCCACAGTTCATTGGTACTCTTGTAATTAAAAAATGTTTTTTTCTTTGTGTTTTATTTAAGATGGTTCCTGTTCCTTTGTTTTCACCAAATTCCCCAATCTTCCTCAACAGCATCTAATCTGCTTATAAATTTCAGTATGTTTTTATTGTGAATATTGTATATTTCATGTCTAGAAGTTCTAGATTGAACTGTTAAGTATTTTTTTAATCTTTCATGTCTCTACTTTTTTGAACATATGGAATGCAATTGCAATAAATTTTAATATTCTAGTTTGATAATCTTAGATTTTATTAATGTTCTGGGTCAAATTTTTTATTTTTGCTAAAGGGCACATGTACTCATGTGAGAGAGAGAGAGAAAAAGAGAGAGAAATCAACCCCCCCCCCCCCCTCAAGGGAATGGCTATGCCACAATCCCTTCTCCTCTGTTCTCCTCTTGGGATTTAGGTTGGGATCTGGCTGCCTTATCCTCCATGCCACCTTCTGGCCTAGGGAGAGAGGTATCTTTGATAGGGTCTCACCGTTGCAATCCTGTGTTCCAGCCTCCCGGTTAGTTATGATTATAGGCATAAGTAACTGTACTGACCTTCTCAGGTCCAGGATGTGAACCCAGGGCTCCCATGTGGCCCAGAGAATATTTTATCTTTTTTTTTTTTTTTTTTAGAGAGGTTTTTGCTATAGGGCGCATGCACTCGCCACTGACAGAGAGAGACAGAGAGACAGAAAGCGAGAAATCACCCCCCAGGAGGGATGACCACGCCATAATCCCTTCTCCTCCATTCTCCTCTCAGGATTTTGGGCACGCACGCACACATGCCCGGTGTGAGTTTAAGCCACCAGGTCCAGGACTCAAACTGCGGTCGACTACGTGGGAGTCCAGCGACATAACGGTTACACTAACTGCTGGTCCCGAGAATATTTTATCTTAAGAAAAAAAAAAAAATTAAAAGTCACAGGGAGACACAGCGAGACAGAGCAAGAGAGAAATGGAGAGAAGGAGCCAGAGGGAGCCCTACCCACTAGAAATTATTCTGGAGAGGGAAATCTCAGCAGAAAATCTTCATTTTTTGGTCAAGGAAAGCAGTATTTCACAGCTCAAGTTCAGTATCCATCTCAGGATCGAATCTAACAATTTCAATAGCTGTACTCTTTGAGGTTTGTTTTGCATTTTTTTTTTCTGATGATTTCTCAAGTACCTTGTTTCATTGTGGATTTTTATTGTTCTTGTTGTTTGTTTGGGAAAATCAGCCTTGACTAAATCCTCAATTTTACTAGCAGTTTTATTCATTTTCTATGAACAACTTTCTTTCCCTTTCTTTCAAAAATTATTCATTCTTCTTAAAGCTCTAATCGCAAGCCTCTTCTATCATAAAAAAACAAAAGTAAAACAAAACAAACCCTACCTCCTTTGGTTTAATTTATCTTACATTCACCAAACAAATTTTTATTTTACATCTCATATGGGCTGAACTCTGCTTGGTGCTGAGAAATAAACATGTTCTTCCTCTTCCAGAGTATTTGAAATCTGGAAGGGAGGCTAATGTATATATTAAAAATGAGCATAGTTAAAAGACAAAGTCGTCAAAAAATAGAATCTTGGGGTCCGTATTAGAGCAGAAAGCCAATGGGACAATCAAGTTCTCTCAGTCCTAGAAGTTTCCCAATTATATTTAGCGAATATATTAAAAGGAGACTGTATCTTAAAAAATAAGGAATTGGGGCCAGCAGATGGTGTAGTAGTTAAGTCGCTGGACTCCCACATGGCCTACCGTGGTTCAAATCCCAGACCTAGCAGCTTGAAACTCACACTGGGCATATGTAAGTGCGTGCCCAAGATCCTAAGAAGAGAATGGAGGTGAAGGGATTGCGACGCAGCCATCTCTATGGGGGGGGGGGGGGGGGTGATTTCTTGCTTCCTGTCTCTCTGGTAAGTGCACATACCCTATATCAAAAATTTCTCTAAAAGAAGCCAAAAAAACAGAAAGATAAGTAATTAATAATTTCCTTAAGGTAGGAGATTATGAACTGGAAGGATGAGGTGTGAGAGTTATGCACTATTGTATCAAATTTCAAATAAATTTAAGTATCTAATGTAGAAAATGTGGACATATGTGACATGGTCAATTTTCAGGCACTGTTATTTTGATTGATTTCAAACTATTTATTTATTTTGTTTTTTTGTTTGTTCATTTGGTTGGTTTTGTTTTGCTTGAGAGAGATTTTTGCTATAGGGTATATGTACTCACCAGAGAAACAGGGAGAGACAGAGACAGAAAGCAAGAAATCACCCCCCAAGGTGTGCCACGATCCCTTCTCCTCCACTTTCCTCTTAGGATTTTGGGCACACACGCACATGCGCTTGGCATGCGTTTTAAGCCGCTGGGTCTGAGACTTGAACTAGGTCAACTATGTGGGAGTCCATTGATGTAACCATTATGCCATCTGCTGGTCCCAGTTTCAAACTTTATTTAATGGGCATTGACAGAAAGTCATTGATAATGGAGTCTGACATTCATATACTTATTATTGAAGCTGTTTGTGTCAACTTACCCACTAAGCTGAATATCGATGAAATTACAATGATTATAAGTTTTCAGAATGAACTTGAAGAGAGGTACGGGTACAGGAAGGATGAGAGATAAAAGCATGATGAAACTTCTTTAGCTTAAAATATCTTGCAGAAGAACATTGGAAATGGACTACCTTGGAATTGAGCGTTGTAGTTTGATTTATCAACTCTATCCCATCCATCCACCAAACTAACTAATATTTATTAGGATCTACTTAGGTTACCCATTGTACTGCATGCCGAGGTTGTAAAGATGACTAAGATTTTCTTGGAATAATCAAGGAATGATAGTTAATTCTGAGAATAGTGGCAGACAATGGCTATAGCTTTTCCATTGAAATAGTATTAGAGATAATTGATCTGGAAAAGCCTGTAATCATGATATATGTAGCTGACAACAGTTTGTGAAAGTTATATTTGAACATAAAATACTGATATTTTAAGGACTTTTAAATTCTTACTCTTTAGCTTGTTAACTTGATTTTATAATTTCAGTATAAATATACATAACAATACAGTGTCACATTTTATTTGATTTTAAAAACTAGTTTATGTGATTATATACATTTTTACATTTTGACAAATTTGAACATTTTATTTGCAAATCAGATTTCAGGGAGCTCTATTGTGTATATCCAAGCCAAATGAATAAAGAAAATATATTTTTATATCATCCCATCATCAAAGAGTTGATTATATGTAGAATATATGATATTGTTGACAGTGGTGTTACTAATAATGCCTTATATTAATTATCTCTGCTTTCTATAAAGCATTTCAGCATTCATTCTCATCTGATTTTCATAATAGCCTGATTAAGCAGAATAAAGTTTATATTCTAAAATCAGAAAAAAACAAGGATGTGAAGGATTATGCCATACTTTATATCTTAAGGCAATAATGTTAATATGTTACCATTATTGACATATCTTTGGTTATCTCTGGGCTATAGTTTATGCTTTTATTTTGTAGATGAAAATAAAACATTATCTGCAAGATCAGGATGCACAATAGAAGATCATGTAATTGCAGGAAATGTAGAAGAATTTCGTAAAGATTTCATTTCTAGAATATGGCTGACTTACAGGGAAGAATTTCCTCCAATAGAAGGCTCAGCTTTGACAACAGACTGTGGTTGGGGCTGTACATTGAGAACTGGACAGATGCTATTGGCTCAGGGGCTCATACTACATTTTCTTGGTAGAGGTAAATCAAATCTCTGTTGTTTGTTGTTGTTTTCAGTTTTAACTCCAGCTTGTAAATAGCATAAAATTCTCTGAGGTTAATTTCTTGCCTCTCTAATGTTTTCTAAAATTATGACTTATCTCAAATATTACAGTTTTATTGAACTGGACCAGACATGACTTACATGTAAATTTTCATGATCTCCCTTTCAAAAGCACAGACTAAATATACCTGTTATTCTTGGTTATCACTATGAATTAAGTTATTCATTTTTTTTTTTTTGAGAGATTTTTGCTGTAGGGCACGTGCGCTCGCCAGACAGAGAGAAACATTAGAGACAGAAAGCGAGAAATCACCCCCCAGGGGGGATAGTCATGCCGCAATCCCTTCTCCCCCATTCTCCTCTCGGGATCTTGGGCACGCACGCACACGCGCCCGGCGTGTTTTAAGACACCGGGTCCGGGACACGAACCGCAGTCGACTATGTGGGAGTCCAGCGACATAGCCATTACGCTAACTGCTGGTTCCCAAGTTATTCATTTTTTTTAATTGCCAGGGTATGTGTGCACACCAGAGAGAGAGAGAATGCATCCCACAGTGGGGCATGGTCATACTGTGGTACCTTTTTTATCCATTTCTCCATGCCATCAGGATTTTTGGCACTTATGCACTTGTACCTGGTATGTTTTCAAGCCACTGGGACTGAGATTTGAACTGTGGTTAGCCATGTGGAATCTTGCTCTTTATGCACAGCACTTAACCTTGTTCTATGGGCTGGCTGTAAGTTAGTACAATTTTTAGTAGACTTTGGATTTTTGTTGTTGTAATTATTTCTTTTCTTTTGGTTGAACTCTCTTTAGTATCTTCAGTTCAGTAAGTCCTGGCCAGGTCAATAATGGTGACTTCGGTGAGATTATAGACACACACACACATTTTCTCTCTTTCTCTCTCTCTCTCTCTCTCTCTCTCTCTCTCTCTATATATATATATATATATATATATACAGATATATATATATCTGCATATATCTGTGTGTGTATATATATATATATACACACACACACACACACACACACACACACACACATAGCCAGAGGGTACAGATATTTGCCAAAAAGAGGCAAAGGGAGAGAGAGAAGAAGAAAGAACCCTCTAGTGGGACATGGTCATGCTGCAGTTCCTTCTCCATTTCTCTATCTTGTTAAGATTTTGGGCACACATGCACACTTATCTATCATGTTTTTCAAGTCACTGGGGCTGGGATTCAGACTGTGGCTGGCCATGTGGGCTGCAGCTCCCTTAAATCAGTAGACTGTGGGGCCAGCCCAGGAAAAAATATTTTGAAATAAATATGAAGTATCTATAGTCAGATTTCTATCTTAACATATAATCAAAACAATATCCTCTTTCTGAAGACATCTTCTCCAATGCTATAAATGATAGTAAATACGTTTGTTGTGGATTTTTGTAGTCAAGACTGGATGTCTGATAATCAGTCTCGTATTGGAACACAAAAGTATTCCATCTCAGTACTGTCACAGAAAAGAAAGAGAGACCAGCAGATGGCATAATGGGTACATTGCTGGACTCCAACATAGTCGACTGCAGTTCAAGTCCTGGGCCTGGTGGCTTAAACTCATGCCAGGTGCGTGTGCATGCATACCCAGAATCTCAAGAGGAGAATGGAGGAGAAGGGATTGTGGCATGGCCATTCTCCCTGGGCTAGGGAGTGATTTATTGCTCTTTGTCTCTCTATCACTCTCTGTCTCTCCTACAAGTGCACACTCCCTATTGCAAAAATCTCTCTAAAAAAAATAAAAAGAAAGAAAAGCATATTATAGAATTGTGTCATTGTACTCATTTACTATATTTTTCTTTCTTTTGCCTTTTACTTTTGTAATATTTTTCCTTTGCTGTATGCAATATAATCCTATTTTAGAAATTTTGGAAACTACAGAAAAGTCTAGAGAATAACCTTATCACTCAAATATAAACATTGTTATGTTGATATATTTTCTTTGCTTATGCCTTTGTTTTTGTAAAGCAGCTGTATTGAGGTATAATCTATTAGATTGTTAAGAAAGTCATGACGTATTTTTCTATGCAAAAATGTGTTATGACTTCTGACAACCCAATATATGCCACAGATTCACTCATTCAAAGTGAATTATTTCATGGTTCTTAGTATATTTACAGAGTCCCACAACTAAAACCATAGTCTAATTTTAGAACAGTTTCATCATGCCCCTGAGAAATTTATACCCATTAGCAGCCATTTCCAATATGTCCCTAACAACAACTGTGAATCTGTTTTCTGTATTTGCTTGTTTCTGAGTTTGCTGTTTTAGTTTAGTAAGCAGTATGACTTTAAATGTTGCATACTGATTCAGTAGAATTGTGTAAAGTCTAACTATTTAAAAGCTCTGAACCCCTTGCTTTGGAACTACTGTAGCTTGGACCTGGCCTGATGCTTTGAATATTGAAAATTCAGACTCTGAATCATGGACCTCCCACACTGTAAAAAAATTTACTGCATCAGTTGAAGCATCACTTTCAGGGGAAAGAGAACTCAAAACCCCAACAATTTCTCTGAAGGAAAAAATTAAGAAGTATTCTGATGATCACGAAATACGAAATGAAATGTATCACAGGAAAATCATCTCTTGGTTTGGTGATTCTCCCTTGGCTCTCTTTGGTTTACATCAGCTAATAGAGTATGGAAAGAAATCTGGGAAAAAAGCCGGAGATTGGTATGGACCAGCTGTGGTTGCTCATATTTTGAGGTAAAATTGTTTTAACATCTTTTATTCTGTGACATGGGTCCTTAGGCACACACACAATGATTTTGTAATGTTTACATGTAATTACAACTTTTTAAAAAAGAATGATTTATTTAATTACTTTATTATTATTATTATTGTTGTTTTCACATGAGTTTGCCAGAGAACGGCAGAGAGGGAGAGTGAGAAAGCAAGCCACCAGGTCCAGGACTCAAACCACAGTCAGCCATGTGGGAATTCCAGTGCCTTAACCACCAGGCCACCTGCTAGCTCCTGTAATTGTGACTTTTCAAGTCTTTAACTGTATGCAAATGTTAGAAAAGCAGCTTTCATTTGCTAATAGGGAAAAAAACAAGACACATGGTGACTCTAGTCACATGTAATTTATCTAGTGACAATTTTTTCTTCCATTGCTCATAGGTGCAGATATCCAAGGTTTCTTTCTAACTAGGTTTTCATTAGACTACATTATTGAAAAGTTCTAAAAAGCTATCTCTTGTAGCCTTGGCACATGCATAACACTATATAGTTTTTTTTTTTTTTTTTTAAATAGTATAACCTGGGGGCTGTAATGTACTGATAGTGTAATGAAATGTCAAGAGCTAAAATTGATGTTTTCAGCATTTCTTTGCACAGATCAGATTCTTGTGAATTGTAAATGTATGGGACTATTAATATTATAATTATATCATAGTGCAAGTATAGGGTCTGTGACATTCAGTGTGGTTAGAAAGAAGCTGAAAGTCAAGTTTTACTCTACTTCAGTTTTTTATGTGTCATTTTTTTAGTTTTAAAAAATTAATTATTATGGGACCAGCAATTAGCGTAATGGCTATGTCGCTGGACTCCCACGTAGTCAACTGCGGTTCGCGTCCTGGACCTGGTGGCTTAAACTCATGCCGGGCGCGTGTGCTTGCGTGCCCGAGATCCTGAGAGGGGAATGGAGGAGTAGGGATTGCGGTGTGGCCATCCCCCCTGGGGGGTGATTTCTCGCTTTCTCTCTCTGTCTGTCTGGTGAGTGCACACGCCCTATAGCAAAAATCCTCTCCAAAAAAAAAAAAAAATTAATTATTATATGTTTCATTATTATTAAAAACCAAATCATTAACTGTGTCACCTGAGTAATATGTTTTAGTAAATTTACTCCATTTAGAATCATATATAAATGTAAAATTATTATAGGCTATTTTTGCATTTTATAGCCTAGATGCTTACTATTGAAAAAGCATATGTCTAAATGTTACTGTTCTTTAAGAATTTTCTTCTTTTTTATGAGAGAGGGAGAGATGATCAATGAGGAGGGAGAGAGACAAAGATAGGTTTTTTTTTTTTTTGATAGTTTTACTGTGTTATGATCCTTCTGTCCCAGACTCCCAGTAAGCAAGGAATACAGGTGTGCACAGCCATACCAGGTGTTTTCAGGTTGGCTTGGGAACCAAACCCAGGTCTTCTTGTGGCTTCCATCCTCCAAAGTGCTGGCAGTACCTGTGTGCCACTGCAGCTGGGCCTGCCTAATGTTATTAATTGAACTGTTTGTAATAATATCAATTCCGACTTAGTATGGCAGTTGTAAAAGCATGACCATGAAAGCATAGTTTGTACCTTTCAAGATGTTTTCTACCCCAGGGGTCAATAAACTTTTTTCTGTAAAGTGGCATATAGTACATTTCTTATGCTTTGCAGACCTTATAGGTTTCTGTTGCCCATTTTTCTTCTCTCTCTTTTCATCAGTCCTTTAAAACTCAAATTCATTGTTTAGCTTGCAGATGGAGCAAAAACAGGCCACAGGTTGTATTTGGCCTGTGGTCCATAGTTCATCAGTTTCTCTTCTATACTAACACACAGGGACAGAAATATTAGGACATTTTAAGTTAAAGAATTATAAAGGTTAAATAAGATTATTTGTATTTTCAAAATTTGTATAACTTCCTTTTAAAGATACTGGTATTGTGATGTTTTCACACTCAGAAATATTTATAGAAATTCAGACCTTGAATGAAATTAGGAAATTTATTTGTTCAGTTCATATAGGTTTTGAATGAAGGAAAAAAAGTCATGTTGTTTAAAGAAAACATTTTTTTAATAAGCATACTAGAGGACACACATAGTAATTCACCCCTCCTCTGTATTATGTTAATAGGAATCAAACCTGAAAACATACTAATACCACTACTTAGAAAACATTTATATAGCCAGGTAAGGGGCTGAGAGAAATCCTTTATGTAGAGGAGGGGGATACAGCTTTATATATACTAATTTTTTTTTTTTAGAGATTTTTTTCACTATAGGGCGCGTGCACTCGCCAGACAGACAGAGACAGAGAGACAGAAAGCGAGAAATCACCCCCCAGGGGGGATGGTCACGCCGCAATCCCTTCTCCTCCATTCTCCTCTCGGGATCTTGGGCACGCACGCACACGTGCCCAGCGTGAGTTTTAAGCCACCGGGTCCGGGATGCGAACTGCGGTCAACTACGTGGGAGTCCAGCGACATAGCCATTACGCTAACTGCTGGTTCCCGATATATACACTAATTTTTAAAAACATTTTAAACTTGTATTTTAATATTCTTTGAGTAATTTAGTATAATATTCAACTTTGAAAAATACTTGATTTCTGATATCATTCTGGTGATAGTTTTTGCTTACATTGTTTGTGTGATAGAGAGGCATGAGCACTCACGAGAGAGAAAAAGAGAGGAGAGGAGAAGCATACCACGGCAGGGTCTGGTCATGTCGTGATCCCCTTCCTGTCCGAGCCCCTGAGGATCCTAGGCACACAAACACACCTGGCCTGTTTCAGGTCAACCGGGCCAGAGAATCAAACCATGGTGGGCCACATGGCTTCCAGCACCACAGTCCAGCATGCAACTGATGTGCCAGAGGTTGAGCCCAGGGGATGATTTTTTTTTTTCTTTTTTTTAGATTTTTGCCATAGGGTACATGAGAGAGAGAGAGAGAGAGAGGGAAAAAAAAACAAAACAAAACAAAACAAAACACAAACAAACAAACAAAAAAAACCAAACAGTGAGAGACAGACAGAAGGAAAGTGAGAAATCTTCATCAGGGCAGATGGCTATGCTAGTCTCTTCTGCTCCATTTTCCTCTACTCCATTTTCCTCTAGGCATTTCGGGCACACATGCTCATGTGCCCAGTGTGATTTTCAAGCTGCTGGGTCTGGGACTCACTCTGCAATCAGCCATGTGGGAATCCCGCACCTTAACCATCATGCCACTTGCTGTCCCCAGGTGATGATTTTGGATAGCAGGCACTAAATGGTTTTGGATAGCAGGCACTATAGGTTAAAGAGGAAAGTCAAGAAAATTATGGCTTTTTTCCTCTCCAAATGAAATCTTTAGTTACCCACTGGGAATGTTAGTTAGTGTCTTAAAGAATGGTGTTTGTTATTTTCTTAGAAAAGCAGTTGAAGAAGCAAGACACCCTGATTTACAAGGAATAACCATTTATGTTGCACAAGATTGTACAGGTAAGGAATATGTGTATAATTCTTTTATTTTTTATCTATTTTATTTATATGTCTTCAGCTTATCTTCCCCGTTGTACCTTAAATGATCATGAAGGAAGGAATGAGAGCTTATAAATTTTTGTTCCTTAACAGCAAACATTTTAAGCACTTATGACATTTTTTAAAAATTAAAACATTCTATGAACTTTTAGTTGGAATATTAAAATAAATCCGCAAAGAAAATTTCAGCATTTCAAATGACTGCTTGAAAAGAGATAGAAAGGAAAATGTAACATATGTACATACTTGGGCTGCTTCTGTGCCAGGTGTTATCTAACTGATGGCTGTGCTTCAGGGAAAGAGATTTTTTAGTATGTTTTATGAGGAACTGAATATATTCATCACTAATGCTTTAGTATATCATCTAGTAATGATGCAGCTATTGTTCAGATTTTTGCTTTGTTTTGAGCCTTCTCTTTGATTACTGCTATTTTTAGCAATTTTAAAACTTTTTGGAGGATAAAACATTATGTTTTTTTAAAAAAATTATTTTTATTTAATTTTATTTATTATTGTTATTATTTTAATTTGACTGGAGAGAGAGAGAGACAAAAAGGGAAAGTGAGAAAGCAAGCTGCCAGGTCCAATACTTGAACCACCATTGGCCATGTAGGAGTCCAGTATCTTAACCACCATGCCCCCAGCTGGCCCCGAGACCTTAATTTAAAAAAAAAAAAAAAAAAAAAAAACCATTTTATTTAAATTTATTTATTTATTTATTTACTTACTTACTTACATACTTACAATTTGACCAGAAAGGGACAAAGAGAGAGAGAGAGAAAGTAAGATGCCAGGTCCGGGACTTGAACCAGAACCTTTTCCACCATGCCACCTACTGAGCCCCAAGACCTTAATTTTTTAATAAGATGGAAGGACCTTCACATAAGCCACCTCATACTGTTTATTTCTTTTACAGCAGTGCTCTTAAGATAAAATATGCTAATGTTTAGAAAAGTTAAATGTATTTCAATCATGTTTAGTATAGGGGTATCTACAAAATGCTTAAGGCTATCCTGATAACTACAGTTCGTATTTGTTGTATTACCAAATATAAATGCCTTTTTTCTTTTTCTTTCTTTCTTTCTTTTTTGTCTGTGTTAAGATTAATTTCTTTTTTCTTTTCATATTTTTCCTCTTTTGAGAGCAAGAGTGAGAGATTTTTTTTTTTAACATGATCTTTACCATTACAGTCCTCTGCCTCAGGTTCCCAGTTAGCTAGGATTACACACATAGGGGACAGTGCCTGTTTAGGTTAGGTGGGAAATCAAAACTGGGTCCCCCATGAGGTCTCAGCCTCAGTGTAGCAGCGTCCTAGCAGTACACACCACTGCAGCTGAGTCAGTTTCCTTTTGAAGAAAGACTGGTAACTGTAATTATAGCCATATGAACGTGAAAACTGATTTTCAGATGAGTATGTAGAGTTTGCAAATACTATGTTTTTCAGGTAGGAAGACTTGCAAATAAAATCTGTCATGTTAAGAGTTCTAATTAAGTCTAAGGATGTGTTTAAACAATTAATTATTAAATAAATATATGGACTTGCCTGTTTTTTTTTTTTTTACATGAAAATTTTTGAGTTTATTAATCCTCTTAGGAAAAATCCACACAATCACCACAGATGGTTACTGCTTCAACTTTTTGCCAGCACCAACATTGGCCCTCGCAGTCCCCCTGACTTTCTTCATTCTGTTCTCGCGTTCCTCTTGCTGTGTCCTTGCCGTCTTTTTCTTCTCATAAAGTCCATGCCCTGCAAGTCTGTCAGTTCATTTTTCTTCACATAATCCAAAGAATCGTAAATCATACCAAAGCCAGTTGTCTTGCCACCACCAAAGTGGGTTCTGAACCCTGACACAAAGATGACATCTGCTGTGGTCTTGTACATCTTCGCTGGTTTTTACAGAATTTTTCTGTCTTAGGTCCTGTTGCCTTCCTGGTGTGAAGGACATCAATGACCTTTTTTTTTTTTTTCCTGTGAAGTAGTCGGTTGGTCATGAATTGCCAGTTCGGATAGTTACTGTGTCATTCATGATGGCGGTATATCCTCAGGCAGCCAGGGAGGAAAAAGCTGCCTGTTGGTTTTTATTACTATCAGTCAACCTTGGCCTTTAATTGTTGCACATAGTTATTTAATTAACAGGACAAAGTTCATTATTATATAAATGGTTTTTTTTTTTTTTTTTTTTGGAGAGGTTTTTTTTTTGCTATAGGGCGCGTGCGCTCGCCAGACAGACAGAGAGAGACATAGAGACAGAAAACGAGAAATCACCCCCCAGGGGGGATGGTCACGCCGCAATCCCTTCTCCTCCATTCTCCTCTCGGGATCTTGGGCACGCACGCACACGCGCCCGGCATGAGTTTTAAGCCACTGGGTCCGAGACGCGAACCGCGGTCGACCACGTGGGAGTCCAGCGACATAGCCATTACGCTAACTGCTGGTTCCCATATATAAATGGTTTTTGAAATTCGAATTCGTTTTAAAAAAATTTTATCATTCATGTTTAAGAATCTTAAGAGGAGAATTTTTATTAGTATTATTTTAATAGACTTAGGATTAGGAATTCAGTGAAGCCAGAGTTTATCAATAATTTTTTCTCCTCTGTCTTTATTAATGTTTCTAAAAATTTCATTTTTCCATTTATTTTCTCTTTTCATTCTGTATTTTCTCCCACTATAATTGCTTCTATCTCCCTGGCTTTTAAATAGTTAGGACTATACACTATACCCTGGGACTTTTTTCTTTTTTTTTTTTTTTAATTTCCTGGAGGGTGCATGTGCTTGCTAGAGAGAAAGAGAGGGAAGGAGAGAAGACTATATTTGCTTCCACCATATCCTCCTGTTTTCCCTTGGACTGTTCCACTTAGGCTGTTAGACCCAGCACGCTACCCAAACTGTTCTTATCAATAATTTAATCTTTTTCAACCCAGTGATCACTTTCTCAGTCTTCACATCCAGCAGCATTTGCCACAGCTGACCATTTTTTCCTCTCTTTATTTTGTTTACTTAGTTTCCAAAGCACTACTGTAAGGGTTTTCTTTTTCCTTCCTTGTCCATTCCTTTATATCTGATCTTCCTTCTTTTTTTTGCTTTGCTTTGCTTTGCTTTGCTTTTCTTCGCTTATCTCCTTGACCTCTAGGTTTTGATTTTCAGCACTCAGCCTTTAGACTTTATCTCTTTCTCTGTCTTCACTGATTTGAATTCACCCAGTCTCATGGCTTCAGAGGGCCATCAGTATGTTGGCAGCTCCCACATTTATAGATGTATCTGGTCCTCCCCCTAAACTCCAGTCACATATGTCCCTAGCTATCTTGTAAGAGTTTTTTTCTTCCTGTCTCTTTCTTTCTTATATATTAATTTGCCAGAGGGTATGTGTACTCACTGGGGAGAGAAAAAAAAAAAAAAGAGAGAGCGAAGGCATCCCTATGGAGGATGCTCATGTTGCCCCCCCTCCTCTCCATTGCACCTTCCTTTTAGGATTTTGAGCATACATGCACACGTGTCCTGGGTGTTTTTCAAGCTGATGGAGCCAGGATTCAAACTGCACTTGGCCATGTGGCATTCAGCTCCTTTAACCACTAAGCCACAGGGCTGGCCTAAGGGTTTCTCGCATGTGTAACACTGTCTTAAATTTTCCTGTCTAAAACTGAATTCCCAGTTTTCCCCTTGTACGTTTTCCCTCCTTTAGTCTCTGAAGTCTTTGTAAACTGCAGCTTACCTTGTTTGCTTAGATCCAAACCCTTCAAATCATCTGTGCCTCATCTTTTATGCTCAGGCAGCCAGGGAGGAAAAAAGCTGTTGCTTTCTCTTAGTACCTTTTCTGATCACCTTATTTTAAATTGCCGCCCTCTGTCAGCATTTTTCCATCCACACTCTTTCTCTCTTCATTTTATTTAACAAAGTATCTATCACCATCTGATATGTCTTATATTTTACTTATGTGTTGTCATTTCCCCTTATTAGAGTGTAGCTCAATGAAGGCAGGAATTTGTTCCTGTTTTGCCCACAGCTGAAGTCCCAGTGCTACTAGGAGGTATTTACTATATATCTATCGAATACATAAATGAGGAAGGTACTTTCAACTTGTTCGGACCTTGATACTGATGTCAGAGATCAGATGACTGGTTGGGGGGGGTTAGGATGAAAATGTTTCTGAAAATCATTTTTAAAAATGTAACACATATTTATGTTTTTCTTAGTGTACAATTCTGATGTAATTGATAAACAAAGAACTGCTATGACAGCCGATAATGCAGATGATAAAGCTGTTATTATTCTAGTTCCTGTTAGACTTGGTGGAGAAAGAACCAACACTGACTACTTAGAGTTTGTAAAGGTATGAAATAACTGCTCAATTTTTGAGGCATTACTAGCTAATATGAATAATGCAGAAAATTTGTAGTCTTTTTTCCTCTATTAAATCAGTAGTGATGATTTTACAGTAGTACATTGTAAAGTTTGACATTAAAGATGTAAAATTTTAACATTACAAGATCAGATGTCAGTTGAAGAAGCAGTGTTCTATGACAAAATGATTAGCATTTTTAATCTTTGTAACTAATCAAGGTGCTACAGATGCAGCGACAACCGTAATTTGTAATAGGGCTATAGTTTCGTTGACTTTATGACTGGAAAAATTATGTACCTTTATTCATGAAACTAATATTAAACTAAATCGTAATAATTACTGAATAAAACTTTCCATTAGTGCTGTATTATCTCATAATTTGTTTTTCTGTGTCACTGTGAGATCAGCAAGAGGTTATTACTTCTCTAGACAGGAATAATGGAGATAGTATTGGGGTGAGGGGGTAGGTTCCAATTTTGTTTTCTTCATATTAACCAGTTCTATTTGAAGATACATAATTCTGTTTCTTGCTCCAAAAAACAAGTTTTGTTATGTTAGCATGTTTTGGGTGCCACAACATTCAGCTGTGATAAAGTAACTGTTGAAATACATTGACAGTTGGTCCTTCATATCCTCAGGTTCTATATCCATGGATTAAATCAACTGCAGATCAAAAATATTTGAAAACATAAACTGCACAAATGAAAATAAAGTAAAAATTACATAGTAATGTTCACTTTCCCCACTCTTATTTGACATAATATTAGGAGTCCTGGCTACAGCAATTATATAAGATAACGAAATTAAAGACATCTAATGGAAAAGAGGAAGTCAAATCGATGACATGACCATATATATATATAAACCTAAAGATTGCACCCAAAAACTCTTGGAATTGATAAATTAATTTTGTTATAGGGTACAAAATTAACATAAAAAATCTGCAGCATTCTTATATACCAGTGATGAATTAGCTAAAAAATAAATCAAGACAGCAACCCCATTGTCAATAATTACAAAACCAAAATCAAACCCTAGGAATAAAATTAACCAAAAAATGCAAAAGATCTCTACAATGAAAACTATAAAACACTGATGAACAAAATGGAAGACATGAAAAAAATTGAACAACTTTTCCTGTTCATGGATTAGAATATTTACTACTATTAAAATTACTACCCAAAGCAATTTACAGATTATCTGCAATTCCTATCAAAATACCAATAGCTTTCTTCACAGAAAGAGAATATCAAGTTCATAAGGAATCACAAAAGAACCATACTGTTTTGATTATTACATCTTTCTGGTATATTTTGAAGTCAGTCAGTGTGATGTCTCCAGCTTTGCTCTTCCTACATAGCATGGTCCTGGCATAAAAGCAGACACATATACTAATGGAACAGAATAGAGATCCAATAAATAAATCTATGCATATACAGCCTACTGATTATTGACAAAGATGCCAAGAACATCACGGAGGAAAGTATAGTTGCTTCAGTAAATAATCCTGGGAAAATTAGATCTCTATATGCAAAAGAATCATGCATATCCCTCACCATATACAGAAATTAATTCAATATGGTTTAAAGACTTAAACATTAGGCCTGAAACTAAAATGACTATAAATAGAAAAAAATGTAGGACAACCATTTCAAGACATTGATCTGGGCAAAGATTTACCAGATACATAAGACCTCAAAAACACAGGCAACAAGAGAAAAAATAAACAAATAGAATTCCATCAAACTAAAAGCTTCTGCATAGCAAAGGAAACAATCAACAGAGTGAAGAGACAACTTGCAGAGTTGGAGAAAATATTTGCAAGCTATGCTGCTGACAAAAGATTAATAACCAGAATATATAAAGAACTCAGCTTGGGACCAGCAGATAGCATAATGGTAGTCGGCCGCAGTTTGAGTCCTGGACCCAGTGGCTTAAAACTCACACTGGGCATGTGTGTGTGCCTGTGTGTGTGTGCCCAAAATCCTGAGATGAGAGGGGATTGCAACATGGCCATCCCCCTGGGGGGCGATTTCTCGCTTTCTGTCTCTGTCTCTCTGTGAGGATAAACATCTATAGCAAAAATCTCTCAAAAGAAAAAAAAAGGAACTCAGCTCCTCAGCTCACAGCAAAAAAACAATCTGATTTTAAAATAGCCAGTCTTTACAGACAGTTTTCAAAGACATACAAGTAGCCAACAAATATATGGAAAAAGTGGTCAACATCACTCTTCAGGGAAATGCAAATCAAAATCACAAGGAAGTGTCACTTCACCCCAGTTAGAATGGCCATTATAAAAGAAAGCAAAGAATAATAAGTGCTGGTGAGGATGTGGAAAAAGGAGGAATCTTACACACTGTTGGTAGAATGTAAATTAGAATAGCCATTATGGTATACAATATGATGGTTCCTCAAAAAACTAAAAATAAGATAGCCTTATCCAGTAATCCCACCAAAAGGAAGGAAACCAATATGTCAAAAAGATACTTGCACACTTGGATTTATTGCAGTACTGTACACAATAGCTAAGATATGAATGAATGAATGAATGAATGAATAAGAAAATGTGATATATATACAAAATGGTATATTATTCATCTATAAATTAGGATGAAATATTGTACCTTGAGGCAATGTGGGTGAGCCTGGAAGAAATTATGCTAAGAGAGATAATCCAGGCACTAAAAGATGATTACATATCTCACTCATTTATGGAAGTTAGAAGATATGATTGTGTAGAAGTTGAAACGGTGTTCTCACTCATTGGAAGCTAGAAGATTTGATTGCATTGAAGTGTAAAGTGGAGTGGTAGATACTAGAGGTTGGGGAAGAGAGGGTGAATTGGAAGATGGAGAGAACTTGGTTAACAGATACAAAATGAACTTGCACGTAGATAAGAGGACTGGATTCTACAGTACTGTAGCACAGTAGAGTAACTATAGTTAATAATGCTTCATTGTGTATTTCATAATATTGCATCATCAGAAAAGCTATGACAAATTTTTGCATAGAAAAACATGTCATGACTTTTCCAACAACCCAGAAGATATAAGAGAGGGATTTATGTGTTTACAACATGAAGCAATGGTAAATGTTTGAGATGATGGGTAAGTTTATTGCTCTGACTTGATCATTATGCATGTATTCATATATTTTAAAAATTGTACTATAGGGATCAGCAGATTGCATAGTGGTTATATCACTGGACTCCCACATGGTTGACCATGGTTCAAGTCCTGGACCTGGTGGCTTCAAACTCATGCCAGGCACATGTGTGTGTGTGCCCAAAATCCTGAGAGGAGACTGGAGGAGAAGGCATTGCATGGTGGATAAGGTGGCTGGATCCCACATGGCCATGCCCTCCTGCAAGGGGTGATTTCTCACTTTCTGTTTCTCTGTCTCTCTCTGTCTCTCTCTGTCTCTCTAGCAAGCACACACACCCTATAGCAAAAATCTCTCTTTTAAAAAAATTGTACTGTATTCTATAAATATTTACAACTCTACATCAATTAAAATGATAAAAATACACTTTAACAGCAATTTACCTAGCATTTATATTAGGAGTTATAAGAAATCTAGAGATGATTTAAAGTATACAGGAGGATGTGCATAGTATTTGTTATATGCAAATACTATGCTGTTTTATATAAGGGACTTGAGCATTCATAGATTTGAAAACTGAGGGAGTCCTAGAACAATCTCCTGGGGATACCAAGGGACAACTGTACTTACTTTCTGATTAAGATTATAGTCCTTACATTATTTTTCAGAGTTTTAATAAAATTTCTCATTTTTATAGTCTGTTTTTAAGGCCAGAGATGAAATTCTTCAAATGGGATATTATAGGATAGAGTGCTGTTGAAATAGTCTAGGTTTTTCTTTTGTGATTCAGTACCAATTTGTTCTTTATATAAAGCATTAATTCCCTATCATAGTCTCTCTGTATGTAGAAGCAACATACATCCTCAGGCTAAATTGTTCCCATTCTAAAAAAAATCTAGAGTGGTTGGTAACATAATATTGTGGAAGTCTTCTGGTTGGTATACTGGCTTTTCTTAATAGTTACCAAGATTTTGTAGGGACACTTGTTCTGATAACACTGTAATATATCAATAACATATGTGTCCCCAAAATAAAGATGTTTGACATGTGGGTTCCTTAGTTGAATTATTGCTGAAATATAAGAAGTTATGAACTGCTTCATCTAGAGAACCTGTTAAGTTTTTCAAACTTCTGGCATGTTCTCATCTGTAGATGGGTTCTAACCAAATCCAAATTGGATTTTCTCTGCCTTTGCTACCATGAGAGGATTAGGCACTGGTAGAATTTGGGAACTGACTACGTTAGCCAAAACTCCATTCCTGGTGTAACATGCTACAGATGGTGTTTTTTTTTTTTTTTTGCTATAGGGTGTGCATGCTTGCCAGAAAGACAGAGACAGACAGATAGATAGAAAGTGAGAAATCACCCCCTAGTGGGGACGGCCACGCCGCAATCCCTTCTCCTCCATTCTCCTCTCGGGATCTTGGGCACGCACACACACGTGCCCGGTGTGAGTTTAAGCCACCGGGTCTGGGACTCGAACCATGGTCGGCTACATGGGAGTTCAGCAACATAGCCATTACGCTAACTGCTGGTCCCTACAGATGGTGTTTGACATGTTTTATTTGGTTGAGATCTTTGCTCTTTGATGGTATTGGTAGTATTAACAATTGGTAGCACTGCCTAATGCTCTTATGTGAGTTATTGGAGCTGGAACTGTAGTGAAAAAAACTGAGTAAGCTGTTAAGGTGATCCTCAGTTCCTAGCAAAAGAAGTTATATAGTAAATATTTGTTGGGCTAGCTGGTGGCATGGTGGATAAAGTGGCTGGATCCCACATGGCCATTGCATGGTTTGAGTCCTGGATCTGCAACTTGAGGAACATGCCAGGCATGTGTGCATGTTTGACCATAATCCCAAGATGAAAATGAAGAAGTGATTGCAGTGTGGCACCCCCTGAGTGTTGATTTCTCACCCCCCCCCCCCGTGAGTGTACACGCCCTATAGTAAATAGATGTATAGATAGATAAATATTTGTTATCTTTCATTCATATAAAACTTTTCAGTGTAATTTTAACTCAGTTTGTTCTCACAATAGCTGGTTATGGATTGTCTTTATAAAATAGAAATGACATAAAGTTAAGTGATGTGTTCAAGTTCAAGTTCAGAGAGCAAGCTGGTAGAGACTGGAACTTCCTTGACTCTTACTCCATTGCTTATTATACTTCTCCCTAGAATGTGGACTTTTTAATATAGAGCATTTCCTTGAGCTTCTCTCACTTGATTTACACTGTAGCCCACTAAAATGAGAGACTAAAGACTATTGCAGCATTTTAATTTTTTCAATGATCAGATAAAAATGGCTGAAATGGTTGAGTGAATTAGGTTATATGGTAGATGTTGTGCTTGGCCAGAGGGGGCAGTTAGGTCAAAAGCCAGAGTGAGAGCATATAAAGAGGTACTCAGATGTGAAAAAGTAATGTGTTTAATAGCTCTAAAAAGAGAATAATTTTCTCATCCTCTCCCTCCTCCATCTTTTGTCAGCAGTTGCACTGTCAAATCAATATAAATTATCATCTAAAATTCACCATTTAGTTAGTTTGTTTGTTTATTTATTTATCTAGGTAGGTCTGTGTTCACCAAAAAGACAGAGAGAGAGAGAGAGAGAGAGAGAGAGAGAGAAATCACCCCCAGAGGAGATGGCCATGCCATAGTCCCTTCTATTCCATTCTCCTCCTGGGATTTTGGGGACACATGCACGTGAACCAAGCATGAGTTTCAAGCCACCAGGTTGAGAACTTGAACTGCAGTCAGCCATGTGAGAGTCCAGCACCTTAATCACCATGCCACCCTCTGGCCCCATAGTTCTGTTTTTGAAATTTGTTAATCAAGGTAATCACAGTATTTCAGAAATATCATAGCATCCCACTACATTTTATGAGGCGAAAGAATTTTAGGGGTGCTTCATCAGCCTTCACCATGGGAAGTTCGTTCGTTCGTTCATTCATTCATTCATTCATTCATTCAATTTATCTATCTGTCTACCTATCTATCTATCTGTCTATCTTTTAAGGACCTAGTTTGAGGAAAATACAGTATGTTCTTTTTCTTCAGCAAAACAAATGAGGACTTTCCTTTTTTTAAAAGAATTTTTTAAAATTTAACTTTATTTATTTATTCATCCATTTCAATTTGACCAGAGAGGGAGGGGGGGGGAGAGATAGAGAGAGAGAGAGAGAGAGAGAGAGGAAGGGAGAGAGGGAGAGGGAGAGGGAGAGAGAGAGAGAGAGAGGAGGGAAAGCGAGAAAGCAAGCGCCAGGTCCAGTACTTGAACCATGGTTGGCCATGTGGGAGTCCAGCACCCTTTGCCATCATGCCACCTGCTGGTCCCAAGGACTTTCCTTTTTGACTGATTACTTCAGTCCTATTTATTGCTTAATGGACCCAGGTCAATAAGAATAAAGAAGCTTTTTTAAGACCTGAAATGTGTTTCAACTCTCCAAAGACACTGCCTCTCATAAGTAATGCATTTAGCTCCTAATCTTCTAAGTGTTTATTACTAAATCTGCTCTAGTCTGTTGCAAAGGAAATATAGATATCAAGAACCAAAATCTTTCTTCCATTACTTAGAACCATCCTTTTTCTGAGAAGAATCAGTGCTGCTCCTTTGCTATGTATTTCTCTCTTCCTCCCTCCCTCCCTCCCTCCCTCTCTCCCTCCCCATCCATCTCTCTCTCTCTCTCTCTCTCTCTCTCTCTCTCTCTTTCTTTCTTTCTTTCTTTCTTTCTTTCTTTCTTTCTTTCTTTCTTTCTTTCTTTCTTCAGCTATAAGAGACTTAGAACTTGCTCTTCCTCATGATTCCCTATAGCATAAACATTGCATTTCAGCCAGTCAGGTTGCCTCAAGTTAAAGTAAGACAGTCTCCAGTTAAGGATTTTTATTTGGGTGGGGAAACAATCTATTACTATTCAGTGAATTTTTGGGATACAGTTTTATCTTAAATTATTTTTTAGTTAGCTCTAAGATTTTAAATTAACATGCCTTCTCTGCTTAACTTTTTCCAATTTTGTAGCTCTTATTTCCAAAAATTCTTTGTGATAGTTTAACAAGACTGAAAATATACAGGTTTTTTTTTTTGGAGGGTGTCTATTTTGTGCTGCTACAACATAATAGCTGAGACTGGGTAATTAATAAAGAACAGCAATTTATTCTCTTATAATTCTGGAGTCTGGGAAGACCAAGATCAGGGTGTTAGCATCTGTTGAGGGCCTTCTTACTGAATCCTCACATAGTGGAAGGCAGAGGGGCCAAAATGGGTACACTCTGTCCTCACATGACAGAAGAGCAGAAGAGAGAGAACTCAGTTCAGCAAGGCCCTCCCATCCCCCCTCTCTTTTTTTTTTTTTTTTTTTTTTTTAAGATTTTTCTACCATAAGGGGTGTTTGCCAGAGAGAGAGGGAAAGTGATAAATCACCTTCCTAGGGAGGTGATTGGCCATGCCACAATTCCTTCTTCACTCTTCTCTCAGGATTTTGGCCATGCATGCTCACATGCCTGGCATGATTTTCAAGCCAGCAGGTTTGGGACTCAAACAGCAGTTGGCCATGTAGGAGTTCGGTGCCTTGGTGACCAGGCCAAATACTGGCCCCTAGCAAGCACTTTATATAGTGACATGAATTTGTTTATGAGGACAGCGTCATGATGAATAAGCACCTCCAAAAGACCCACCTCTCAACACTGTTGCATTAGGTAGTCCAGTTTTCAGCACATGGATGGATTTTGGAGGAGAAACATTCAAACCACAGCAAAAGGTTATTTATAACAACCTGAAACAACTTGACATATGTATTTTCTTTGCATAGACTAGAGTAGATTTAGCAATTTAGGTGTTCATGTTAGGGGTTTTAAAGCACAATTTGTAATCTTCATAAAATAAAATATTTTGCAGTCATTAAATACTATAATGTAGATCTATACCAATATGAAAAGATATTTATGATATAATGAGTGGCAAGATCATGATTTCATATATTATGTGATGCCACATATATAAATCTGTATTTCTATCGTTGAGTGTGTGTGTTTTTCTTTTTTTTTTTTTTTTTTTTTTTTTTTTTTTTTGCTATTGGGCATGTGCACTTGCTGAAGAGACAGAGAGAAAGCAAGAAATCACCCCCTGAAGGGATGGTTACACTGCAGTCCTTTCTCCTCTATTCTCCTCTCAGGATTTTGGGCACACACTCACATGAACCCGGCATGAGTTTGAAGCCACTGGGTCTGGAACTCAACTGTGGTTAAACATATGGGAGTCCAGCAACTTAACCACTATGCCACCGGCTGGCACCTAAACTTGTATTTCTAAAAATGTATCCAATTATTATTATATAGATGGATGGAATACCTTCTTAGGTGTTCCCCCAAATGTTATTAATGATGAGCTCTGGGCATTGGTCTAGAGGAGATTTGTACTTTTTTCTGTATTTCCTGTTATGTGTATTTTTTTTTACAATGACTACATGTTATTTTTAGAAAGCAATTAAATTAAAAACAAAAACCATCTATGGTTTCATTACTTGTTAAAGGAAAAGGAGCATGTTTCCCTATGTTTGTTCATTTGTTCTTTCTTCCGTTCTTTCTTTTTAAAGTTTATTTCTTGAGACAGAAAGACAGAGACCCTGCACAGGGTTCTCACCATGCTATGATCCTTTCCCAGTCTCCTGGCCAGCCAGGATCACAGGTGCATAGTGACGTACGTGGGGTGCTCAGGTTGACCCAGGATCCAAAACTGGGGCTTCCTATATGGCTCCAGTGTTACACAGCAGTGCCCTACCACCAGCACCGCTGTGGCTAGGCCTCTTCTTTATTTTTCTATCTTCTAGATTTCAAGAATTCTCTCATTTATGAGAAGGAAATTTACCTATTATTCAATATTTTTTGCTTTATACATATACTTTATCATGATTAGTGTTTTTAAGATATGCCAGAATTAATTCAGGAACTATTGACATTGATCGATTCCACTGTGTGTTATAACAGACTTTACTATTTATAAACTAGGTATAAAGTGACTTGGTCCAACTTAAATAGAATTCTACTTAGAATAGATGCTGAGGGACATATAAAACAATTTATTGAGGTATCCTTGGTATTTTACATTACTAAAATAAATTGACTTCAGGTATAATAATAATTATTATTTTCCTTAGATTAAGTGGTTTTCATTATTCTTTTTATTTAAATAAACTAGCATAAGAAATTTGTCAAGTGAGTGCTATTAATTAGAGAAAGTTTTCAGTTTCAGGTTCTAATACTTGAGGTTCAATAAAAGCAGTAGTTAGGACTAAGAACTATTTTCAGCATTTCAAAAAGCCTGATAAAAATAGTACATCGATTGCAATATTGCTGCATCAGCTATCTGAAAGGGCCAGCGTTTTGGCTTTTGCAAAAATTTTATTGCTTAATGTGGTAACATGAATATTTCTTTGTCTGACGTATAGAGGTTGTTGCTGATCATAATATTTGCTTTATTCATGTTAATGTTGAATAATTGAAAGAAAAGAGAAGGCATTTTGGAAGATGAGGGTTTTAGAACATGGGGCAAATGTAATAAAAATAACTGGTGGTGAGAAGTTAGGGAACTACTGGGTTAGGGTTTAAAAAAAGAAAAAAACATAATAAAAGAAAAAGAAAAGTTAGGGAACTAATATTTGTAATACAAATTTAGCATTTGAATAATTATCATTCATCTCTTGATTCAGTTTCTATTAATTTCTTTTGATAGGGTATTTTAAGCCTTGAATATTGTGTTGGTATTATTGGTGGCAAGCCCAAGCAGTCATATTACTTTGCTGGATTTCAAGGTTAGTAATTTAGTAAAGTATATTTCTTCTTCTTCTTCTTCTTCTTCTTCTTTTTTTTTTTTTTTTTAAGTCAGAAAGTTAATATGAGATCACTTAGAAACAGGATAATTAACAGAGCAAAACAAGTACCTTACACATTCATTAGTCCTACCATAGCCACTCATTTGTCACTTGGTCCACAACATAATTGGATTCTGTAAAGTATATGTTTAATTTCTGTTATTGCATAAACAAGGCATAATTTATTGGTTTCACTAAACTTCAGAAGACATTGCTGCCACATTCTGGCAGTTGCTATTTACATATTTACTTTTTACCAGTTTTAGTGGTGCTAGTTGATGATAAAATGACAAGCAATATGTTCTTCCTGTCAGGATAAAGAAGTGCAATACATTTTTCATATGCAAACTGTAGAATATAATTGTGTGTTTGTGAAAGTAATTTTATCACCAAAAATTAAATGACAGTCTCATCACTTTATAAAAATTCTGCTTATACAAGCATATTTGATTATGCAAAAGTTAATCTATCCTGTGCAAACCTATGTTTCAGTCAATGAATATCAGTCTGGCAAGCTGTTACTCCCAGATTTTTTTCAGCTGTTCTACATAGAAATTGGATTGTAAGCAGTGTAATAATAAGGTGTTTTTTGAATTACTTGTCTTCTGTTTTGTCCTTGTAGATGACAGTTTGATTTACATGGATCCTCATTACTGCCAATCTTTTGTAGATGTCAGCATAAAGGATTTCCCTCTTGAGGTACTCTGGATAAAGAGCTGGTATTGTTTTCTTGCCTTATGAAGCAAACTAATTATTTAGAGATGTGCTAGGTAGCCATGCTTTTACAGTATTACAAGTTAATAATATTTTGCAGATTTATAAAACCATAATCAACACAGTGGTCAAAGGTTAAGCGCTTTGTTGCTGAATTTTAATTTATAATATACTTTCTTCTTCATTTGTCTTTGTCTCTAACTTGTTAGATACCCTAGCCCTACTAAAATAAATGATCAAGCCTGCAAGTAATTTTGTAGAAAGACAGCTAAACAGCACTGAAGAATTAAAAATGTTAGGCATGTTTTTAAAAAAAAAAAAAAGAGGAGAAAAAGAAAAAAATGACAGACTTGGGTTACAGTGACAAAGTGACTCAATGAGGTTACCTGCCAAATTATTTTGCTTTAAGTGTAATTAAATCTTGGCCTATAATTAAGAAGTTGTGGAGAGCTTAATTTGGCTTCTAATATTTGTTTTTAGCTTATATTTATTAGCCTCTTCTTTTCTTTTATATAGGTCATTTTGTGATCCAGTATTTTACATCAGAAAAATTTGAAAAACTTTTTGAGATGGGAGAAATGTAATTATTACATGGTTTTGGGTCTTGTTTTTTCAGCTGATGCTTTTATAGACTAAAATAATTTTGTATCAGTACAATAAAATAATTTAAATCATTTAGTGGCATGAATCACTAATTCTCAAGGGCTTAACAAGTGAGAAATATGGTCAAGTACTTTGTTTTAGTAATAGCTTACCAGCTGATCTAATACCTAGTAGTATTTAAGGCATAGATTATGAAAATAGAAAAACTGTAAGATTAAAATCTGGTCCACAAAGATACATTAGAGTACATCTTAGCATCTTTTGTGAGCTACCACTTCAGGTAAAGTGAAAATATATCGAACTCAGAGATCAAGTTGACTTTCTTCTTTCTTTCTTTCTTTCTAGTGTCTTGCATGTAAACCTTAATAAGTATTTGCTTGTTAACTGATTGATGCTGGGGAAGGCACTATGGAATTGTGCTGTATGAACCACATCCTAATTTTCTTCTTCAGCACGGTAGTCTTACAGGACTGGTTTTTATGAATAAGTACATTTTCAATGTGTCAGTGCCAAATTGATTATTAATAAATGGTAAATATATGAGATTCAGATGGAAAATTGTTCAGAGTATTTTAATTTTACCTAAAATTGGCAAATTAAAAGATTTTTGGTCTTCGTTATTTTGGCCAGTAGAAGGAGACTGTTCATCTGGTGTTTTGAGACTCTGTAAAGGGACCAGGTGGATGAATATCCTGGTTATATCTACATGATCAAGATTAAAAAGGTGACAACACATTAGTCTTTTGCATCACTCTAGGAGTGAGTCATTAAAATCTAAAAGGAGGATGGTGTTAGTGAAAATATAAAGGAAGACTTGACTTTGTAAATTTGGTGAAATTGTGTAACTTCTTAAATGCACAGAAGCATTTATTTCTTATACATTGGAACACAAATAAAATAGGCTTAGATATTATCATTTCGAGTTTCTGTTACAATAACTTACCTAGATAATTCCCATTAAAAGTTTTTCATTTTTCCTTAATGTAGAGATTTATCTTAGATTATCTAATTAGTATCATCATTTATTTTCCTATGAAAGTATAACATAAAATCATTACAGGGTTGTCTGCCTTTGTATAGGAATAAAATTTTACTTTTTGCTTTTGATCATACTTCAGGCTATAATGCTTTAAGTGGAGGTGTTTTAACTGCCCTGTATTATTAACCATCCTTGCTCTGCTCTATCGGTTGAGTATTTAAATGTTGAAATTTTGCAGTTGATTGATGTAATAAATTTTTTGTACATCCTAAAACCACCTTTACATTGTACTTCAGTTATTAAAATCATTTCTATAGGGAATTTTTTTTTTTTTTTTTTTTTTGGAGAGGTTTTTGCTATAGGGCGCGTGCGCTCGCCAGACAGACAGAGAGAGACAGAGAGACAGAAAGCAGGAAATCACCCCCCAGGGGGGATGGCCACGCCGCAATCCCTTCTCCTCCATTCTCCTCTCGGGATCCTGGGCACGCACGCACACGCGCCCGGCGTGAGTTCAAGCTGCCGGGTCCGGGACTCGAACCGCGGTCGACTACGTGGGAGTCCAGCGACATAGCCATTACGCTAACTGCTGGTCCCCCTATAGGGAACTTTTTTGATCCATACTTCTTTTTGATCAGTACCTCTTTTTGTTAAATAGATGGAAAAATGAAATCTTAGATCTTCTACCCAATCTCATGAAAATAATTGCTGATAGTCCTGATCTTTTAAGTAAATAGTGCCCGAACTCTAATAGGATTGAGGAATTGCTTTTTTAAAAATAATTATTTTATTTAACTTTATTTATTTGTTTATTCCTTCATTCATTCATTTAAGTATGACTAGAGAGGGACAGAGTGAGAGAGAGAGAGAGAAAGTGAGAAAGCACCCCACATGGAATTGGTCACACAGCAGTCCCTTTTCCATTTCTTCTTCCTTTTGGATTTTGGGCATGCATGCCCAGGCATCTGGGGTATTTTTTAAGCTGACAGGTCTGGAACTTATATAGTGCAGTTGGCTATGTGGAATCCAGTCACCTTAACTAACCATATCACCTGCTGGCTTGGGTTTTCTTTTTATTTCCCAATTTCCTAAAAGGTGCATGTATTTACCAGAGAGACAGAGACAGAGAGACAGAAAGTGAAAAAGCTCCCCTGGGGAGATGGCCATGCTACAGTTCGTTCTCCTCCATTCTCCCCTTGGGATTTTGGGCATGCATGTACATATGCCCAGCATATTTTTTAAGCCAACGGGTCTGGGACTCAACCCACGCAGCCAGCCGTGTGGGATTCAGCTGCCTTAACTACCATGCCACTGACTGGCCCATGGCTCAAATCTTTAACATTTTGAAACCAAGTATGACCAACTCATTTTTTTCTTTTTCAACTCTCATCTGTTGAGCTCTTTCTAGGTGCAAGGCACTTGGTGTAAGCTTTTTATTTTTATCTTTAATTTTTAAATTTTTTATTGATATAGTAATTGTACATATTTATGAGATATATTATGTTTTGACACATGTATACATTGAGTAATGAATGTGGGCAGTCGTGTGTGTGTGTGTATATGTATATATTATATATAATTTTATATATATTTATAAAAATAAGATTTTCTAAACCATAGACCATTCGTTTGTGGTCTTTATGATATGCTTTCAGAATTACAAGGTTTTTTAAAGAATTATTTTATTTAACTTTATTTTTTATTATTATTTCCCATTTGATGGGGGGGGGTGGGGTGAGAAAGCAAGCCAACAGGTCCAGGACTTGAACCATGGTCAGCCATGTGGGAGTCCAGCACTTTTTACCATGCTACCTGTCGGCCCCAGAATGACAACTGCTAACTCTTAAAAATACCAAATTCTAAGAGATATGAAAAACCTTAGTAAGAGACATCTTAGTCTGCTCTGATTCCTGGGTCCCTAAGTATCCAAGTTTTAGACTTTAGTTTCATACAGTAGTGACTGTTTTAATCTATCCTAGTAAATTCAGAAATAGTGGCATTAAAGCTACTAGAATTATGTGATATGTTCATCGAGGTAGATAGGGGAGTATGTTCATCTAGGTAGATAGGGGAGTGCATTTATTAGTGCAAGATAGACCCTTTATGAATTATATATGTGAATTGCAGTTAATGGAAAGTTTTAATAAAGATATTCCCTAATTAACTATCTTAGGAAATGTCATCTAAATTTCTAAAATAGCACAGCTAAACCTAAAAGTATTTGTTTCAGTGTTGTTTATGTATTTAGGTAATAGAGTCCACTATTCCAAATAATGAATCTGGAACAGTAACTGACATTTAGCAAGCGCCTAGTAATTGTTTGTTGAGATGATGAGTAAATAATGTTATACATAATGAAATAAATGAGAGTTGACTCTCCCTGGGCACTTTTTCAGAAGTATATTTCAGTGTCACTGAAGTATATCTTGTGAATACTCTTAAAAATGTATTTGTGAAGCAGATGCTTCTACCCCTATCAATTATCAGAATTTTTTAAATGAAAAAAGAAGGGCTGGCTGGTGGCCTGGTGGGTAAAGCAGGTGGGTCCCCTATGTCCACCTGTTCTTTTTTTAGTACTGGATTCAGTGGCTTGAGAAACATGCCAGGTGCATGTGCATACATGCCCCAAATCCTTTACTAAAGGAGGCAGAGGTGGAAGAGGATGGGGTTGCACCATGGCATTCCCTAGTACTGACGCAGTGACACTCAATGGCAGTTTCACTTTTGATTGATCTGAGATTTGTATCTGTGTTTTTGTAAGTTCTTTGGAGAAATCAAAACAACCATGAACACCAACTTTATTTATTTTTGTAGTTTGTGATAGGACATATGTGCTTGCTGGGGAGAGAGAGGGAGAGAGAGAAAGAAAGAAAGTGAGAAAGCGTCTTCTTTCCCTGGTGGGGGATGGCCACAGCACGGTCCCTTCTTCATTCTCCTCTCAGGATTTTGGGCATGTACACACACGTGCCCAGCATATTTTTTAAGCTGCTGGGTTCAGGACTCAAACCGCTCAGTTCTCAGTTGACTATGTGGGATCCAGCCGCCTTATCCACCTGCCAATAGCAGGCCTCATGCATAGCAGTTTAGTATTTGTCATTATTATCTCTGAAGACTGTGGCGATACAGTGAAATATCAGTAAGCCTCTTCTGGTCTAGTGTTACTGGTTCCACATGAAAATTTTAAAAAATGCTTTAGTATGATTTAGCACATCCTTGTCCATGAATTCAGAAATATATTATTGAATCTTATATAAATTTTGGCCTTCTGCCTTATCCCCACATAGGACAAAACAAAGAAGCATTCTGTGGCTTCGGAATAAATTGGGCAAATAAATGACTATTTTGAGACACCATGTATTTAGAATAGTTTCTTGTTAATGTGGCCTTAAACTGTGCCGTATATACTCTAACATACTTCTGCATATTATTTGTATATTATTAATTAACAAATTTACTCAGCTTTTCTGTGTCTTTCCAGATCTGTTGTTTTTTTTTTTTTTTTTTTTTTGAACACAAGTCTAACTTTATGCATCCTATAAAGTAGCACCTAGCTGGGGCTACATATCCTACTGCAGTCATTGAATATATATATATATATATATATATATATATATATATATATATATGTATTTTTTTTTTTTTGGTAACTCAATTTACATCCCTTACCTAAGCATCATCACAGCACACAAAATGCGATCTCCCATCCAGTACACACTGCATAGTGACTCAATCATGCATGTTACAAAAAATTTTCCATTTCTAGTTCCTAGAAATATTTCCACCCCTCTTTCTGACCCTCTGTCCCTTCCCACACTCCTCACACACCACCTCCAGTGTCCACAATTGTCCTTCATTCCCTTCCCACTCACATTGCATTGATCACACAATTTCCTACATAATCTAACTACTTTCAATGGTGAGTTCACTCATTACTACTAAGAAAACCAGTTTTAACTTAAATCAAAGAAATGCCAAGGAACTTTGCTTAAAGCCAGTAAACAGGTTAGGATTCTGTTCAAATGGTAGGTGCATGAACCTATCAGTCTCATGTACTTTTATCTTCTGTTCTGGTTCAATTTTCCTGGTTAAATTCTGGTATATAATATTCAACTCCAGACTTGTCCCTATGATTAAGTTGGCCACTTTCTTAGTTTTTGGACTCTTATTTCCATGTGTCTGTATTTAATTTTCCTGATACAGCACACCCTTGAGAACTTCTTGGAGATCTGGTCTGGTGCTGGAAAATTCTTTCAGGTTTTGTTTATCTGAGAATGTTCTTGTCTTTTCTTCCCACCTGAAAGATAATCTTGCCGGGTACAGTATTCTAGGCTGAAATTGCTTCTCTCGTAACACTTTGAATATATTTTCCCATTCTCTCCTCGCTCGCATTGTTTCCGATGAGAGATCTGCTGTTAGCCTGATGGGATGTCCTTTGTAGGTGACGTGATGTTTTTCTCTTGCCAATCTTAGTATCTTGTCTTTGTCTGCAGTTTTGGTCAACCTGGCTATAATGTGTCTTGGAGAAGATCTTCTTGGGTTGATTCTATTTGGGGTCCTTTGTATTTCCTGGGACTGGATCTTCGAATGCTTCTCTAGGTTTGGAAAGTTTTCTTGCAGGATTTCATGGAATAGATTATCAGTGCCCTTATGGGTCTCTTCACCTTCTGGAATGCCAATTATCCGGATATTTGGACGTTTGATGGTATCCAGTACTTCTCGCATATCATTCTCAAGTTTTTGGGCTCCAGATCGGTTTTTAATACCCCTTTGCAAATAAACAGGTGAAACTTGGTTAGAAAAAGTCAAATGAAGACAATACTTGTGATCACTGGCACCCTGGAGGTTTGAGATAGAGAGATTGGATTCACTGTGTAAATGAGCTTAGCATGTTTTTTTAGAAGTCATAGTTTTGAAAACTAATTTGTCTAGATTATTTACCGACGTGTTATTAAATTCAAATTAATATACAACTAAATTAATAAGGAAAAAAGGCAGCTTAAGTGTATTAAATGGATTTTGCATTTCTGGTGATAACATGGGACACCAGTTGGGTCACTAAGATATAGGATGAGGCAAAAGAAAGTCATTTTGTTTGACTCACACTATGGACATAACACATATGAAACTGTATTTTTCCACATTTTTATAGATAGTTTTAAGTTAAAATCCCTTAGTTTTAGTTACTGAATATAGGGAAGTTTTAAGTTTATGAGTTAAAATTTGGTCTAAATTATTTCTTAATCTTATTCTTTTAATTAAAAATACATTAGAGAATACATAATGAATTTCTCACACCTGTCTCCCATCTGCCTAGTTCTCTTCCTTTTTCCATACTTATTAATTTTTATGTATCTGTACATAGTTTACTTATTCAACTATAAACAAATATAAATATATAGTTTTATGTTCCTGTCTTTACACAAACTTCTTTTTTTATACAATATAGAAAAGGACTTTGGTAGTATCAATGATTTTTAGGAACAGGCTATCCAAACATTGAAGCATTAAAAAAAAAAAAACTGTAAAACATAGTACTAAGTATGTTGGTAAAGAACAAAACGATTGGAATGATTAGCTTTATATTTTGCTCTTTCCCTATTTTTATATTGCCTAAAGATGCCGAGCTGTACTAATACCACATTCCATTAGCAAGAGTTGGGAAACTAGGGCGACTTACCCAGCCCATTTATGATACTGTGACTGCTTGAGAAAAGGTAGCCAAGAGGATAAGAGGATTCATGAGAAGGAGGGCAAGGACCATTGTAGAACAGCGTTCACCTGCTCCACCCTGCACTCTCAACAAGAACTGAAAGCAAATAGGAAGAATACACAGTTACGTAGTTGTGTCAGTTGCTAAAACTCTTATGTTGACTTCTTTTCATATCATAACATTTACATGAATCTGTGTATTTGTTTAAAGTCTTGATATCACTATTCACTATTGAGAGGCTTATACACATTAAAAAAGCCTCTAACATGACAGGCTGAACTGCAGTTTCATAGAAATGGCTGACTTGATTCTAAGCCTTACTAGCCTGTGCATGCCTTTTTCCGTGGGACATTTTTCTTCCTTCAAGTGTTAAAAATACGTATCACTTTGGACATACTTTCTTCAACTGCAGAACGGCACTAATGTCAGGTAAGGTAGCGATTTGGTGTGTTGAATTACAGTGCAGGCTCTTGTATTTGCCAGCTTTAGAGAGTGGGCTGTACCATCTGCATAGGATGGACAAACATACCATTTGAGAAATATGTTCATAGTTTTGAGAAAAAGCTAGAGGGCAAATTTCAATAGTAAATCATATTCTTGTATATTTTTATGTCTATCAAATAAAGGTAAATTAACCCAAAGAATTTCAACAATTGCAGACATTCCACTGCCCTTCTCCTAAAAAGATGTCATTTCGAAAAATGGATCCTAGCTGTACAATAGGATTTTACTGTCGAAATATTCAGGACTTCAAACGAGCTTCTGAAGAAATCACTAAGGTAACTTTATTTGAAATATATTAATAGTATTTGTAAATGACCTAATTGCTTTTAGAGTTAGTCTGTCAGAAGACAAGAAGCTTTGAGTTATGATACTTTAGTAAAATTTCCCCTTAAATGTTAATATTAAGAGTCCTGTGAACCAGAAAACTATTGAGGAAATCAGCTTTTGAGACAAATGAAACCAACTAGTGACCAGTTGAAAGTATTGATTGTTCCACTAGGTGGCACTGTTGAAATAGAAATGCCGCTGCAAACTGTAGTCTTATGCAAGCAATTAGGTTATATTCTATTTGAAGATTTTAAAAGGGCAATCCCTTAGGGGTAGAAAAAAATTAATGAAGTATTTGATCAAGCCAAATTGTGCATTATTTCTTGTTAGTCCAAGTGCTTCTTTGATTTTTTTTAAAAAGAGAAATGGTATTTTTGGATTTCTTGGAACTGCTTTATCAAATGAGCTGTGTTGTTATCTTACAATAAGCTTGTCTAATCTTATCTATTCTACTTATAGGATCTTTTGAGTAGGCTTATTTAACTTCTTCTCATTACCCTTAAACTTCTACCTTTTTTCCTTTGGTTTTTGAGTACTGCTAAAACATTTATAGAATCTTTGTGTCTGTCTACATTTGATACTTTAGAAAATAAAGAAAATGGTTATTTATTTTTAAAGTAAGCATAATTGGATGGGTCTTTTTATTAGTGTTAATATTTATAGGCTATCTTTTTATGGTAAGTAAAAGCAGTATTAGAAGCATATTTTGGAATTCCCACCTTGAGCTCAAATATCATAGTAACTTTTTACTGCTTTATTTCCAATGAATTTTATTCAGGAAAATGAACATAATAGGTTGAAATATTGTCTTTATAATGTAAATATAGAATGCAAAAGTTTTATGTAAGCTAGGTTTAGTTTACTTGACCTGCCATGTGAAAAAGGACATTTAACATGAATATGTCAGAGAAATGAATGAGGAGAGGAGAAAATGAGATATGTGAGAACCTTTTCTTATTCTTCATTTTTCATAGTTGTCGTCTTTTCATTCTCCTTTTTCAACCTGGGAAGCGAGTGAGCAGAACAAGATATGTGTTCGCCATCTTTGCCCCTTTTTATTATTTGCAAATTAGCGTATACATTTGTATATTTTAGTTTGATTCCATTTTTGTCTTTATGAAGTATCATATGTATGTTAAAATATACAAATCCAGACAGTGATTGATAGCATTGATGTCAATGAACATTTCTATTAATGAAAGCTCACTTTTCTGTTTCTATTCATTTGTTCTTAATCTAGATTAAAATAAGTGTGTATAAAACAATAAAGCAATATATTCCAGGAGTAGAAACAAATCAAAACATTATTACCAAACTAAAAAAAAAACCAGATTCATAAATTAGTTACATGTTGATGTTTTCTGATTTAAAACAGAATAGTCATTAACAATTTTTACACTGGAAAAATACTGGTTCATTGGGAAAGTTATGATGCATTTTTGCATAGAAAAACATAGAAAAATACATCATGACTTTCCCCATGACCTAACACTTAGAAATGATTGCCGTTGGTACATCAAAATAATATACAATAATAAAAACAAAGAGAAACCGTATCAAAATATCTTTTGGAGGTACTGAGAAATTTGTCAGACTCAATTTTAACTAATTGCTTTAATGTTGTCTTTAAGTTAATAGTTGTTGTGGCAGTGTCAACTCAGTCAGTTAATAACTGCATCATTTACTTTTGCCCGGAAGATTGTAAGTTAAGCAGTTTTTCTTTAAAAAAAGTTAAACTTTTTTCTTTCAAAAAATTAAAAACTTAAAAATTATTTGTTTCTCTATAGGATACATTTTTAGTTAGTCATTTCAGAAATGACGGTAGGTAGTCTAGAATCTCATGTTTAATTTGTAATGCTTTATGAATGAATAAACTAATGTCTTATAATTTAGAAAAATTCATTGAAATTGTTAAATATATTCAGTGTTTAGCAGAGTTTAGTTCAGCAAGTGTCTGAGTGACTATTATATGCAAAGCATAAAATGAACAGGATAGGAAGGAACTTCCAAAAGCTTGTGGAATAATGAATTAAACTATGAGTTTGTTGCAGTGCAGAACAACTTTGAAATTCATAGCATTTTCAAAATACACATTTGTTCATGAACTTTTTGAAATCCCCTCATGTAATTCTACTTTGAACTAGTCAAGTAACATTTATACTTGAGGAAGGAGAATGAGACAAGTGGACATATATTACATTGACTGTGAAAAGCATCCATATGAAAATAACTTGATAGGGGAAGGGAGAGTATTGAAAGAGAGAGACGTCATATTGTAGTAAAAGTATTTTATCGTGGTAGCGATATTTAAGATGGGCCTTAAAATGTAGGCTTGGTTTCCATTGGCTTAGGAAGAGGGATGAGTACAGTACATTAAGCTGAGGAAATAACAAAAAGAAAGGTATAGAGGAGGAAGGCTAGGGTTTGTCTAGAGAGTGGTAAATAGTTTAAGTTGCCAAGGATATACATCAGACAGGATTTCTGTCTTCTGGCTGCCTGAATTAGAGGCCTAGGAGTCTCCATTTCTTTCTTTTTTTCCAAGGTCATATTCCCAGCTCCCCCCGCTTCCTAGGATCACAGGTATACGTGTGCCTGGTGCTTACAGGGTGACCAGGGAACGGAATCCTGATCTCCATATGGCTTCCAGCACTGTAGAGAGCTGTACTACTTACTGCTGCGCCACTGCTGCAGGACCTGGGGGCGGGTCTCCATTTCTATCAAGCCTCCCAAGCAATCTTACACATCAAATCTGAGAATCTCTGATCTAAGACAGTGTAATCCAATGTGTGACATTTGATGTTTTCAGGTGGTACTAGCACAAACATTTGAATATTTATTCATACTTATAATAGAAAAATATGACTGGTGTATCAAATATGTACTTTCCTATTCATAATTGATTTGTACAAGGCTACTTAAGTTAGCAATGATGAAAAATATTCATTAATCATAGTAGAGATGGTATACATAATAAAAATACTAAAAGAAGTTTATACATGTCCAAGATTTAGAAACACTGTTGTAGGAGACAGTGAAGGACAAGGCTAGAGAAATAGGCTGGAATAATATTGTAGAGAGTCTTAAAGCCAGGCTGAAGAAGTCATGCTTAATAATATGCTGATTTTATTAAGTGAATTGTTACATTTCAGGCTTAGATAAATACAGACAATAATATAGTAAATATCCATGTGTTACTGTTGAGCTTAAGAAAAAACATTACATATAACCGAAGTATGTTCCTTCCCATCCTATTTTTTTAAAGAGGTTTTTTTGCCATAGGGTGCTTGTGCTCACACCAGGAAGAGACTGACAGACAGAGACAGAAGGAAAGTGAGAAATCACCCCCAGAGGGGATGGCCATGTTAACATCTCTTTTCTTCCATTCTCCTCCCAGGATCTTGGGCGCATACGCGCCTGGCATGATTTTCAAGCCACCAGGTCTGGGACTTGAACCATGGTCAGCCATGCGAGAATCCAGCAATGTAACCGCTGTGTCATCTCTTGGCCCTGCAACTTTTTTTTTTTTTTTAATGATGTCGCCTGTGTTTGTGTATATGTGTGTGCTGTTTTAGATAGGGTTTTGCTGTGTCACTGTTCTACTGCTCCTGCCTCCTGAGTAGTTGGGATTAGAGGCAGGTGCTATTGTGCCTGGCTTTCTAGGGTGGGAATTGAACCCAGGCCTTCCGGGTGGCCTCAGCCTGGCAAGCAGTAGCGTCCTGCACATCATATTGCCGCTGGGCTTCTTTCCCCAGTCCCACCCTTCCTTTCTTCTCAGTGCTAACCACTATACTGAATTAGTTTATCATACCCATACTTTATATACCCTTAAACAACACACAGTGTTTTGCATGTCAGTGAACTTTTTATTAATTGTATCTTTGTGTAAAAAAGACATATGTCTTTCTGCAGCATTTTTGTTTAGCAGTGACTTTGAGATCATCTGTATCTAAACACGTTGGTCTAGCTTATTCATTTAAACTGCTGAATAGTATTCCATTCAACATGCTACTTTTCTTTCTTTCTGTCTTTCCTTCTTTCTTTCTTTGATGGTCACCTAGCTTGTTTTTGAGAATCTAAATCTGCTTGTTCCATTTTTTTTTTTTTTTTTGTCACAAATGTTTTTAAGAATATTCTTGTACATCTCTCTCTCTCTGCATGTGTGATAGTCTAAGATTACGTACTCACACTAGTGGATATGCTAGAGGGGGATTTCTGGGCTGTAGGGTCTACATGTTTGTAGATTTATTGGGTACTGTCAGTTGCTGTTCAGAGTGATCATGCTGAACAGCATATGAGAATTTCCAATGTTTCATGTCCTTGTCAACACTTGCTATTGTCAGAATTTAATATTTTTTAACCTATGTCATCAGTATGAAAGAATATCTACTTTTATAAGAATTATTTATTTATTTATTTATTTAAATTTGACCAGAAGGGGGGTAGAGAGAGAGAGAGAGAGAAAGAAAGACAAAGTGAGAAGGCAAGCTGTCAGGTCCAGAACTCGAACTATGGTCAGCCATGTGGGAGTCCAGCACCCTTAACTAGCATGCCACCTGCTGGCCCCGAAGCAGCATCTTTTTGTGGTTTGATTTGTATTTCCCTGATTGATAGTCAGATTATTTTATTAAGGTTTATTAACCCATCTGGTCCCAACTTTGTGTATTTTTGTTCCTTTTTCTTTCTTTCTTTTCTTTTTTAAAGAACTGTTTAATTTAATTTATTTATTTTAATTTGGCCAGAGAGGGATAGAGTGAGAGTTAGTGAGTGAGAGAGAGAGAGAAAGTGAGGAAGCAAGTAGCCAGGTCCAGGACTTGAACCGTGTTCGACCATGTGGAAATCCAGCACCTTTAACCTCCACACCACCTGCTGGCCCCCTTTTTTTCTTTTTTTTTATAAAGCTATTTTATTTTAAAGAAATCTTTAAACTTTTGCATACTGTCACTTTGTAGGTTTTATGTGTTACAAATATATCCTTTTAGGTTCCTATTTTCACTTGTTACTCATGCCTTTAATTTTAATATAGTTGGGGTCGGCAAGTGGCATGGTAGTTAAGGTGCTGGCTACCATATGACCGACTGTGGTTTGAGTCCTGGGCCCAGTGGCTTGAAATTCATGCCGGGCACATGTGCAGGTGTGCCCAAAATCCCAAGAGGAGACTGGAGGAGAAGGGATTGTGGTGGTGATTTTCCCCTGGGGGTTGATTTCTAACTTTCCCTCGCACTGTGTCTCTCTCTCTCTGGCAAGTGCATGTGCATGTGCCCTATGACAAAAACCAAAAAAAAAAAAAAAAAAAAAAAAGAAATCTATGTCCATATCTATCTATTTATATCTTTGTCCACAGACATGTCTGTTTTCTGTCTAGGTGACTAGGATTAAAAAAATGATTAGTCTATCAATATGGTCATTCATTTACTTAACAAGCGTTTGAATGCTCTTACCCTTACCACTCCTCCAAAACTTCTCTTTGTGGTTATTGTTGGCCCTAACATTTCTACATGGTCAAATCTCAGTCTTCATTCTAGTTGTCCTAGCAGATGTAGTTGACAGAGCTGAACACTCACTCCACTTCTGTAAACCTTCAGTTGGCTTCCAGGACATCAAACTTGCTCGTTTTTTCCTTATTCTTTTCTAGCACTCATAGGTAGATCTCCCTTGCTTGCTCTGCTGTTTAACCTCTTAATGCTGGGCTTAGTCTTTAGCTCTAATGTCTTCTTTACATTGGTGATCTCATTCATTTGCATTGTAAATCAGCTAAAACCTTTATCTTATTTTTAATCCAAGTTTCTTTCCTAATTTTAGATTACATTCAGCCAACAATCATTAACATTCCTTGTATGTTTGACGTGTATATCTCATATCAAATTCTTGATTATTTCTCCTCAATCTTGTACCACTCAATTTTCTTCACCTCATAACCAAGTTATGTTTCCTCAGGCCCAACGCTTTGGAGTTGTCCTTACCTCCTTTCTATCTCTGGCATCCTTCTGTGTTCATTTTGCTATTCTTTGAACAACCTTATTATTCCTTTTACTGCTATTTGCCAGTGATAAATTCTTTGCCTTTGTTTGAATACATCTTTATTTTGCCTTCCTTACAAAATTGAAATAATTGCGAATTTACAGTAAAGTTGCAAATAAAATAGGGATAATTTTTTTTTTCCTGAACCACTTGAAAGTAAACCATGCCCCATTACCCATGAATAATTGAGCTTGCAATTCTTCCAAACAAGGGCATTCTCCTACATCACCACAATATAACTATCAGAATTAGGAATGCAACGTTGTACAATATCACCATCTAATCCTCAGAAATTATGTGAGTTTCACCAATTGTTCTGGTAACATTCTGTGGCAAAAGGATCCAATTCAGAATAGTATGTCACATTAATGTATCTTGAATCTCCTTTAGTGTAGAACAGTTCCTCATCTCTTGACTTTCACATTTTGATCTTTTTGGGACCAGCAGTTGGCGTAATGGCTATGTCATTGGACTCCCACATAGTCGACTGCGGTTGGTGTCCTGGACGCAGTAGCTTAAACTCACGCCGGGTGCGTGTGTGCGTGCCCAAAATCCCGAGAGGAGAATGGAGGAGAAGGGATTGTGGCATGGCCTTCTCCTCCAATCTCGCTTTCTATCTCTCTGTCTCTCTCTGTCTTTCTGGCGAGCACACGCGCCCTATAGCAAAAACCTCTCTTAAAAAAAAAAAAAAGATAATAGGACACTTGCGGTTTTTGTTTTGTTTTGTTTTGTTTTGTTTTGTTTTTACAGGCCCTCTTGAGAATTGTATCAGTTGTTCCCTCAATTTGAGTTTGTCTGATGTTGAGTTCCAGATTATGCATCTTTGCAATGCTCTTTTCTCACTGCATCCTGCGTTACACGACTCCATTGTGTCCCTTTACTGGTGATGCTAACTTTGATCATGACTTGCTTAAAGTGACTCCGCCAGATTCCAATCTGACTTCAACATACCCAGGAGAGGCCAGAGTGACTTCTCCCATGCTGCCATGGATGCCTGCTTTGCCCAGCGCCATCTGCTAGCTTTAGAAATAAATCATTTGGGCAAGGGAAGGAAAGAGGAAGCCCTTACCTATATTGAAGGATATTTTCACTGGCTATAGAAATCCATGTTAGCAGTTGTTTTCTTTTTGTACCTTGAAGATACTTCCTCCATTGTCTTCTTTTCTTGAGGTACTTCACCTCTCTGGGGTTCTTTCTTCTCTAAACTTACTTGTCTTGATTTCTCTCAGATACTTCCAATGTTGTTTTATCCATTTCTAAGGGTTGTTCTTGGTAGGGTTCATTTGATATAAGCTACTCCATCATGGCCCTCCTTATAATTATATTTGTAAAATACATGTTTTAGGTATTTCTTTCAAGCTGTAAGATGTGACTATAAAATAAAAAGATCCATTTTTAAAATCGTAACATAAAAATTAGTTTTATTTCTGTATTTTATTGGAATTTTACCATGTGTACTATTTATAGAAAGAGACATAGGATTATAGTTTCTTCTCATACATCCAACCAAGGAAATTTTCCTACTAAGATAAATTATAAAATTAAAGTGAAATAAAACAAATGAAAAGAATTTGTTTACTGTGTAAATGGCAACTCCATTTTTCTGGGTGCTCAGCCTAAAAACTGGATTCCTTGTTCTATTTTTTATCCCATGTGTGATGTCTCAGCAAACCCCGTCATCTCTTTTTCAAAATGTACTTAGAATTTGAGGGACCAGCAGTTAGCGTAATGGCTATGTCGCTGGACTCCCACGTAGTCGACCGCGGTTCGAGTCCCGGACCCGGCGGCTTAAACTCACGCCGGGCGCGTGTGCGTGCGTGCCCAAGATCCCGAGAGGAGAATGGAGGAGAAGGGATTGCGGCGTGGCCATCCCCCCTGGGGGATGATTTCCTGCTTTCTATCTCTCTGTCTCTCTCTGTCTGGCGAGCGCACGCGCCCTATAGCAAAAACCTCTCCAAAAAAAAAAAAAAAAAAAAAAATGTACTTAGAATTTGAGACCTTCTCACCACTGTCATTATTATCCTGTCCTGTCATCTCATCTTCCTTGAGATGATTGTAGTGGCTTCCGAGCTGATCCTTTACTTTATCTGTAGTCTGTTATCAAGGCAGTGGCCAGAGTGAGTTTGTTTCAAATGTAGCTAAGATTATGTTAACTTTTTTTTTTTTTGGAGAGGTTTTTCGTTATAGGGCGCGTGTGCTTGCCAGACAGACAGAGAGAGACATAGAGACAGAAAGCGAGAAATCACCCCCCAGGGGGGATGGTCACGCCGCAATCCCTTCTCCTCCATTCTCCTCTCAGGATCTTGGGCACGCATGCACACGTGCCAGGCGTGAGTTTTAAGCTACCGGGTCCGGGACGCGAACCGCGATCGACTACATGGGAGTCCAGCGACATAGCCATTATGCTAACTGCTGGTTCCCCGAGATTATGTTAACTTTTATTCAGAATCCTACAGTAGCTGTTCAGCTCATTCAGAGTGAAAGCCCAAACCCTTAGAAACCCATAAAACCTTACATCAATGGAATCTCTGCTTCCAGCCCTGCCCCCACTACCTCTCCCTCTCTCCCCCCCAGCTCTCCCAAGTCCAGCCACACTAGTCCCCTTGAAAATGATAGGTGCTTCCCTGTTCCTAAGGTTTTGTTTGTTTCCTACGTCTGGAGTTCTCTTCCCACAGATCATCGTCATGTTCTGTCATTTCTTTCAGATCTTTACTTAAGCACACACACCCACAAACACATACATATATGTATATGTTCTATTAGACACACACATATATACATACATGTATGCATATGTTCTGCTAGACACACACACACACATTTCTTATTTACCATCTGTTTATTCCACTAGAGTGTATTCTAGACAAGTGTTTTCTTTATTGTACTGGAAGTGCCTAGATCTGCCTGTCACATTGTAGGAGTTTGGTTAATATTTGTGTAATGAAGGAACAAATTAAAGAGACTTCATTATTAAAGTTGTCTTTCAAGTTAGTAAGGACCTCAGTGACTAAATTATAGAAAATTTATGTGTTTTCAACTATTATATTATACTTTCCATAAATTACTGTGGCTTCATCTTAAACTTTATAATAATAGCCTATGGAATCCCGCATGGTCAGCTATGGCTCAAACCCTGGACATGGTGACTTGAAAATCATGCCAGGCACATGGGCGTGCATGCTCCAAATCCCAGGAGAATGGAGGAGAAGGGGTTGAGCATGGCCATCCCCCCTGGGAGGGTAACTTCTCACTTTCCTTCTCTCTTTCTGTCACTCTCTATAGGAAGCTCATGCGTCCTATAGCAAAAACCTAAAAAAAAAAAATTAGTTTTCATATTTATCAAGGTAATACACACATATTTCAAAAAATGAAATTGCAATAAAAGCCTTACACTGGTGGGGCTGGCAGATGGTGTCATGGTTGGGTCACTGGACTCCCACTTGGCTGGCTGTAGTTCGAGTCCTGGATGTGGCAGCTTACTTTCTTACTTTCCTCCTCTGGTCAAATTAAATAATAATAATAATAACAAGTAAAATTAAATAAATAATTCTTTTTTAAAAAAAAGGCCTATACGGAAATCAGGAGTCTCTTACCATGTTACTTCCTGCTACAAGGAATCCCTCCTCAGAGGTGGTCACTTTTAACTCTTTTAGCTACTTCCTCAGGATTTTACCTGTACATTTCAAGTAATGTGCTTATCCTACTTTTCTTGAGTAATCCTTTGTAGATGTCTGTTAGTTTCCTGTTAGAATACCTGAGGATTTAGCTCTCTTCTCATCGCCCGCCACGCCATTTCTCCTTCCCCAGCCATTCTCCCAGGACACTTAGAGCACAGATTTTAGTTAAATCACTACTCAGTGTTCACATTAGGCCTCTATAATATTGTCTACTAATTACTTAATGTACTACAAGTATATTTCCTTTTTTTTAATTTAGTACTACCTTCTTTGCCTTTTTCATTTCCTCAGTTTTCTTTGTACCTAGTTCTTTTTTCCCTAAATGTGTATCATATCTGTCGCTACCAAGGAGTAAATTTTCTGTAAGTACAGAACATAGGAAAATCTTTATTTCCTCTCCTCTTCTTCTTTTCTGGAGACTCATTTTTCTCTCTTTCCTGTTCACTCCAGTCTGACCTGTTCTCCAGGCCTGGTGCACAGTAGCCAGTTTGGACCTTCCTAATGCCTCCTTCCTGTATTGGATTTCCCTCCTTCTGAAGCTTCTAATTTATTTATTTTTATTTTGGTGGAATATGTTTTCTAGCATCTTCCTAAGAATAAGATGCACAGGTGGTAAATTTTTTGAATTCTTGCATGTCTCACCATCTTTACTCTGTTTATTAATTTATTAATAATCTAATTAGATACAGACTTCCAGAAGGAAAATAATCGTCCCCCTGAACATAAGAGACATGGTTCGTTTCCCTTCTGGTGTTTAGTGTTGCTCTTAAGTTTGATGTCTTTCTGAATTCTTTCTTTACGTGTGAAAATTTTTTTTCTTTTTCCTAAAGTGTATGGTTTGAATCCCAGCTCTACTCCTAATTGCCGTGTATCCTTGGACATATTGCTTAACTTCTCTGTGTGTCAGTTTTCACATGGAATGAAAAATAAGAATAGTTATCTCTCTGTAATATCATTGTGAGGATTAAAGATTTAATAGTTCAGTGCATGGTTTATAATGGCACTAAAGAAAGTGTTAACTTCTGCTTTTTATTCTAGTATTCTGAAACTTCATTCTGTATCTTGTTTCTTTACATTGATGGTCATATTTCATTCTGGAAAATTTTCTTGAAATTATAAAAAACAAAACATTATTTCTTTTTTTTTTCCTTTGTACTTTCTTTCTAGAACTCTTACTAACAGTTGTTTGAACCTTCTGAAGTTCTCTTCTGATTTTCCTTTCATTTTTTCCAATGCATTTATATTTTTGTATTGGGACATTTCCTCTACTTTATCTTCTAACTTCTCTCTTATTTTAAAATTTTAATTATGATAATTTAAATTCCTAGATGTTATTTATAATTTAAAAAATTATTCCTTTTTCATAGTATTCTCTGTTTTGTAGCTATATTTTCACTTTTCTTTGAGAAAATTAATTATAATAGTGTTGAACTTTTTTTTCTGTTTCTTTTGTTATTTATGTTTCCTTTTTTTCATCTTTTTGTGTTTTCTTTTAATCATCTGGTGTTCCATTGGATACTCTTCCATTGGTTGGTCTTTTCTATTTATGTTTAAGAGAGGTACTAGAAAACTGAGTAGAAGCTCCGTATTTGAGCATGTTTTTTTAATTGGTGACTTTCATACTAGGGTGATCATACAATGAGATTGTCTTTTGCTGAGTGACCCCCAAATTTTAATTAGGGTCTTTTCTCTAGAATTGTTTTGCTTTTTCACAGAAAAGTTCTGCTGCCATCTCCTGCCTGTAGAATATATCATCTGAGTGCTCTAGAAGCATGAAGTAAAAGATGCTGTGGCCCCTACATTTTAGTATTTTAGACCATCACTTAATCCACAGCTTCTGAGGTCCTCACTGTGCCTGGTGCCCTATAGTTCATACTTTCACCTACTCAGTTTTTACAAAGAATCAGTCTTTGTTTTTCTATATGGGTGAGCTGGAGGGAGATGAGGAAGCATATTGGTTGTAAGGAGGTAACTGGAGATTGAGTCTGTACAGGCTTTCAGTTTTCTTGTTTTCAGTTTTGTGTCTCACCTTTTCTTCCCGTGATGTCTTTTACCTTTATGTACATACCATTCTTCCCCAAGTTCCGCAAAATGTTCTTGCTCTTTTTATAGGTATCCTGCAACACAGCTCTTTCCAGACTTGTGAATTTAGGTGTTACCTCCTCTGCTCTGCTGTCTTATAAATGGCCTGATACAGATTATTTTTATTTTATCTCATATTCCCCTTTTCCCTCAACATTTTTTTTTCTTTTTTGGAGAGGTTTTTGCTATAGGGCGCGTGCACTCGCCAGACAGACAGAGATAGAGAGACAGAAAGCGAGAAATCACCCCCCGGGGGGATGGCTACACTGCAATCCCTTCTCCTCCATTCTCCTCTCGGGATCTTGGGCACGTACGCACACGTGCCCAGCGTGAGTTTTAAGCCACTGGGTCCAGGACGTGAACCACGGTTGACTATGTGGGAGTCCAGCGACATAGCCATTACGCTAACTGCTGGTCCCCCCTCAACTTTTCATTTGTTCCCAAACTAGTGATTATTATCAAATAAGATATTCTTGTTCAGTGAGAACCTCTTTACCTCATAGTACTGGTGTTTAAGGCCAAAAAAAAAAATCACAAATACAAATGCAAGTATTAGGAAATTAATCACTTGATGATGGAATGGATGGCAACACAGGAAAATATATTTACATATGGCCAATTGTCCTTTAACTACAGGACAAAATCTCCACAACAGCCATTGAACCCTAGAGATCTGAGAGGTTATTCAATCCATTTGTTGAGTCCTCACCATGCCAGGTACTATACTGAGTACTGTATGTACATTATCTCATTTAATCTGCATAAACCTTCTGAGGTAGGTACTGTCATCTCCATTTCACAGATGAGGAATCTTACATTTAGAAAGGTTCAGTAACTTTGACAAAGGTCACAACTAATAAATGGTAGTGCTGAAATTCAAACCTGAGACAGTTAGTCAAGAATATGTGCTCAGGAGCACTATACCATACAGTCTTCTATATATACATCAGTCCATGTTCCAGACAGTTGACTATCTAATCTTTATTTCAGGTGATAGTGAACTAATGATTTTCCTCAGAAGTGTTTTCAATTTCCGAGAGACACTTATTGTTACAGAGGCTTTTAGCATATTCACTTGGAGTCAGCCTCCATGTACCTTCTACTCCTTAGTCTCATAGACTTAAGAGAATAAGTTTGCCCTGTCTTTCTTCTATGGTAAGCATTCCCATTTTCTCCAGTGCTACACCATTTCACCTACCCATCACTATTTCGATAGGTGTCTTTCTGAAGTCACTTTAGTGTTTCAGGCTTATTATGTTCATGATTATATTTCCTAGAGGTCCTCATAGAGGTCCTTCTTTTAGTTCTGTGTTCCCCACATGAAATTTGAGGGATAGTTTCCTTTCCTAGATCTTTTTTACTTCTGCAATAGAGTGATAGGAACGCTGACTTTTTAGAAACTCTTCAGTGGCTTAGAGTTTAGTTGGGAAGACATGCAGTGGACATTAAAGATTAATGACTGTACAAGAATATATTTAATAAATGCCAGAGACTATTATTATGATAATAATGGCAATAATAATGATAAAGCCAACACATTAGGTGTCAGGCAGTCTTTTACGTACTTTACATATATTGACTGATTTAATTGCACAACAACTCAGGAAGATAGATACTATCATTACTGACATCTTATAGTTACAGAGAATGAGACAGTCTGGTTAAATAACTTGTCCAGGGTCACACAGTTAATAAGTATCAACCAGGTTTTGAACTGAGACTGTCTAGTTCCATAGTCCATGTTTGTGATCCTTATACTCTGCAGGACAAATCTCTGGGAGTTTTGAGAGGGGAGTAGTTACTTTGAACTGAGGTACTTGTCCCCGGGACTTAGAGGGATCTTTAAGGCCTGGTAGCATTTGCACAAGCAGAAAGGAAGTATGGAGGATGACTGGATGATAGGAACATCAGGAGCAGAAACACTAAGAGTGCTCTGGGACATTTATGGTAGAATGTTTAAGGGAACTACGAAAGCTGAATGACTTGTTAATTTGACTCATAAGGGGCTTGTGTGATCTTGCCCTCGTGTATTATTTTATTCTTTTCCTTTACTTTCAAGCCACATTGGCTTTTTTTCTGTTCTTTAAACATGCGACACGTGCTAGCATCCTAGAGCCTTCGTGCCAGCGGACACCTCTGTCGAGAGCGCTCCTATCTCAGAACCGTCGTGCCTGGCTCCTCATTGTCTTAAGGTCTCACCTTTTCTGACCACATGCACAGCCTCCATGAGCTTCCAGTCTTTTCTGAGCACATGCCCATTTATTTTTTATCATGGTTCTCACCCGGAATGGTATACAAACACTACTGGTTACCTATTAAATACCCATTTCTCTTTTTTGCTAAGATAATCCTGATTTTGTTTGGGGTGACAACGTACCCATCCAAATACTCATTTATTTTAGTCTCCCATTTATTTAGATACAGTTTGGTCAGTTAAATATTAAGTAGATGTGTGCTGAGAGTTTCTGAGCAAGCTCATGCTCTTCTGATGAAACGAGTCATGGATGCAATACTATCCCTGGTCTTCCATCCACCTGACTCTGCCTTGAATGCAAACTAAACACCTGGGATTTCAGCAAACCAATTGCAATTATGATGGAAAGGCCAAGAAGACTGAAGAAACTGTTTATCTGACATCAGTTAACCAAAGCTAGTAATGTCAGACTTTTTGTTTTATGAAAACAGTTCCTGTTATTTAAAACCATTGTTAATTGTTGGTTTGTGTGTGTTTATAGCTTGCATTAAAACCAATTCTACTTGATATGAATGGTATTCATAGAAATAGAGAAGTCTAGAATGGAGCTAATTTTGGGAGGAAAGAATAATAGTTTTATTTTGGTATGTGTGATCAATTTGAGATAACATTTTAATGTGCTTCTACTTATTGTTGGAGGCAGTATAGTGTAGTGGTTATACTAGAATAAGACAATTTCTCCTTAAATCTTGGCTTTGCCAATTAATATCTTTGTGACCTTTACCTAAGTCACCTAACCCCTCAGTATTTCAGTTCCATCATTTGTAGAAAACGTGGATGATAATAAAGCCCACCAGTGGGCCAGGCCTATATCTTAGTGGCAGAGAAATGATTGAAAACAAGAATAGATCATATCTTTAAGGGGAAGAATATAGAATGAATTGACACATAGAGAAGATAAAGGATCAATAATTGATTTTTTTAAAAAAAATTTTGATGCTGGAAAGGCATGCATGAGAGAGAGGCAGGGAGAGAGAGAACTCTCCAGCAGGGGCCCTGGTCACACTGCAGTCCATTTTCCTCCAATTCTCTACCCTGTCAGGATCCTGGATACACGTATGCTGCCTGGCTGGACATGTTTTTTAAGCTGATGAGATCAGGACTCGAACCCTGGTTGACCATGTGAGATCTGGCTTCCTATGTGCAGTGCTTAACACTGTGCTCCAAGGCCAGTCCCAATAAATGATTTATATCTACATTTTGAGATGTGAAAATAAGTGGAGTCAATGAAGGAGGAGATGGAAAAGAAATTATTCAAAAAACAAAAGGAGTAAAAGAAAAGTATTGCAGAAATTAAAGGAAGTGGTATTTTAAGAAAGAATGGCTCAGCCATGTTGATTACTGTAGAAGTAAGAGAATAGGAACTAATAAAAGGCCTTTTTATTTAGAAGAAGTATTTTCAATATAGTTAGTGGTAGAAATTGGATTATAGGGGACTGGCAGGTGACGTAATGGTTAAGGCACTGGATTCCCAAATGGTTGACGACGGTTCAAGTGCTGGACTTGGTGGCTTGCTTTCTCACTTTCCCTCTCTTTCTCTCTCTGTTGCTCTGTGGTCACATTGAAAAAATAATAATGATAATGAATAAAATTTTTAAAATAATTCTTTAAAAAATTGGATTACAGGGATTTAAGTTTGAGTAGTGAGGAGAGAATGAAATTAACATCATGAACATTTAGTTCATTTCAACTATTTGAGCTCTTGTAGTTAAAAAAACAGTAAGATGTTTTCTGTGTATACTCATTATTGTGATATATTACTATGTGATATACAATATATTACTATTGATCGTGCATTTATACATGTTACTGAGTAGTGTCGTATACCCAATATCATGTATACTACCCGTTAAACAATTTAAAGGCCTTTCAAAGGTGATTTTGGCTCTATTTGACTTTTACATATGGGCTGACTTTAGAACCTAACTCCTATATTAGATGTAGCTCCAGTGTAGTAAATCTAGTCTACATAGGTTTAACCCATTCTGAATTTAGTATAATTTTACATATATGGTGGCAGAGACTGGTGAGAGGGTTTTGTCTTAGAGAGAAGAGGTTACACTCCTGGTTCTATTTCTGTTCTCACTATCAACTACTCGCTTTATAATGGAGTAAATTACTTAACTTCTGTCCTCTAGCGTTTTCCTTTGTAAATTCTGAAGCCTGTCTACTCAGTACATAGGAAAAAGTGTGGTAAAATATCTGGCCTCCTGAAAATAAATCTATGGTTTGCCTTTTAGATAATAATGCAGCTCCAGTATATCGTTAACTGTGTTATTAAAATAGAACCATTTAGATGTGTCTGTTCTAAAGTTGTTGTTGAGTAAACCACTCAACATTTGTGGTGTGTGTGCTTGTTAGAGAGACAGAGAGACAGAAAGTAAGAAATCGCTAGCCAGTGGGGATGGCCATGCCGCAGTCCCTTCTCCATTCTCCTCTCAGGATTCTGGGCACGCAAGCACATGTGCCTGGAATGAGTTTCAAACCTTGGGATCTGGGACTCAAACTGTGGTCAGCTATGTGAGAGTAGCGATGTAACCATTTCGCCGTCTACAGGTCCCAGTAAGTATAGTTCTCTTCAGTTAAAAAATAAAAATGGTTTTCTCCTTACTAGAAGAAATACATCAGAAGGACCAGCAGTTGACGTAATGGCTATGTCACTGAACTCCCATGTAGTCGGCCATGGTTGAGTCCCGGATCTAGTGGCTTAAACTCACGCTTGGTGCGTGTGTGCCCAAGATTCTGAGAGGAGAATGGAGAAGGGATTGCGGTGTGGCTGTCCCTCCTGGGGACTGATTTCTCACTTTCTATCTCTCTGTCTCTCTCTGTCTCTCTGGCAAGCACATGCACCCTATAGCAAAAACCTCTCCAAAAAAAAAAAAAAAAAAAAATTGCCAGAGGGCACATGTGCTCACCAGAGAGAGGGAGACAGAGGAAGAAAGCAGCACCTCCCCAGTGGAGCATGGTAACACCGCAACCCCTTCTCCATTTTCTATCATGTAGGTATTTTGTGTAGGAATTTGGGGGTATGCACGCACACATATGTGCACCCAACATGCTTTTCAAGTTGCCAGGGTTGGGATTTGAAATGTAGTTGGCCTTGTGGGATCTGGCTCCTTAAATCATTAGGCCACAGAGCCAGTCCTGAAAAGATGTTCTCATTGTGGTGTTAAGAGCTATGCAAAGTGTCTGAAAGACATGTTGATAAGTCATTGAGGTCTTATATTATAATAATTCATTATTAGTTTATTCCATTTTGCAATTGCTGCTGCTCTTGTTATCTTAAGAAAGTCATTTAAATCTTTTGGATCTGAATTTTCCCATGAAAAATTTTCCCATAGAAAATGAGAGTGAGTGAGATAATTTCTACTCTTATTTGGCATTTACATTTTTATTTGTCTTAAAATTATTTACTCCTTATCATGTCATGTTCATGTGCTACGAGGTTATCACTTTTACCTATTACTCTACTAAGCTATCCTTTAATAAATTTTATTTTTAGAGCAGTTTTGGGTTCAGAGCGGAATCAAGTGGAAAGTACAGAATTTCTATCAATAGTAGTCCCTCTCTATATCAATATCGTGCTCCAGAGTGGTACATTTTTTTTAAAGAATTATTTATTTATTTATTTATTTATTTTTTCACATGAGTTTTGCCAGAGAAAGATAGAGAGAGAGAAGAGTAAGAAAGCAAGCCACCCGTACCGTACTCAAACTGCAGTTGACCATATGAGAATTCCAGCGCCTTAACCACCACGCCACCTGCTGGCCTCAGAGTGGTACATTTGTTACAGTTGATGAACCAGCATTGACCCATCATCATCCAAAGTCCATAGTTTACAGTTAGGGTTCCTTCTGTGTGCTGTATATTCCGTGGGGTTAGACAGATATGTAATGACATGTGTCCACTGTTAACCTATCACATGAAATAGTCTCATTTCTCTCTGCTCCACCTGTTCATTGCTCCCTCATCTCCAGCCACAGACCTTCTTACTATGAGCATAGTTTTAGCTTTTTCAGAATGTCATATAGTTGGAATCATACAGTATATAGCCTTTTCAGATTGGCTTCTTTCCCTTAGTAATAATAAGCATGTAAAGTTCCTCCTTGTCTTTTGATGGCTCCATTGTTTGGATGTACCATATTTAACAATTTACCTACTAGAGGACATCTTGTTTGTTTCCAAGTTTTGGTAATTTATGAATAAAGCTGCTATGACATCCATGTGCAGGTTTTTGTGTAACATGTTGTCAACTCATTTGGTCAAACTTAATATATCTTTCATTTGTCAGTCTTTAAAATAGTTTAAATGAACTCAGAGAAATTAGAAAATGGTTATTCTCCAAACTGGAATCAATAAATATTTTGTGTAAGGAGGCTTGACCTTTAAGAAGGTTTTACAAAAAGTAGGTGCATTTTCTAATTAAAGGGTGGAAGGTTCCTTTTTTACATTTTTTTCCTGAGATACAGGTTTAAGTTTTACTATGATAAACTCAGTCCTATACTGATAAACTCAAGTAACTTTCTTGATCTTGAAAGAAAGGATGAAGAGGCGATGATGATAAGCTCATCTGTGTAGATCAGAAAATGATGTAATGTGGATACCTGCCTGTTAAATACTAGACTTTTACAAGGGTCATTAAATGAATATAAAATGATAACAGTTTTGGATTATATTCTAGCTATTGGCTGGAGGTGAAAAATGGTTCATCAGATGCTAGCCATCTTTGCCTCTTATTTTTCTTTTCTTTTTTTTTTTTTTGCATTTTTGCCTTTTTTTCCCTTTTTAGAAGAATATGAATAAAGTGAATCTGAGCAACGTATAAATGAGAGGCACAGTATGAATTATAGGACTGATTTTTATCATGTTTAGTTTTTTAATGCATGATTGTTTTTAAGTGGTTCATTTTTATTCAGTTAAAAATGGAATTCATATTAATTGTCTTAATGAAATTTTTTTGTTAAAGAATTATTTTGTTTAACTTTATTTATTTATTTTAATTTGACCAGAGAGAAAGAGAGAGAAGGAAAGTGAGAAAGCAAGCCACCAAGTCTGAGACTCGAATGGTGGTCAGCCATGTTGGAGTCTAGCACCCTTAACCACGCCACCTGCTGACCCTCATTGAAATATTTAAATTTAACATTATATCCATTCACCAGGCCTACCTATTTATTTTAGCTATGTTTCAGGAGAATCTATAAATGTGTAAAAATTTGATGCTCCTTCAGTTTAATGCTGACATTTGGGACAATTTAGTTTTACCCCTGAACTTCTCTTTTCAAAACAAATCATATTAAATTGACCATGAATGACAATGTATATAAGTATGGTTGATATCTTTTTCCGTATTCTCCGTAACTCATATAAGCTTTACAGAATCTTTATGTGGTCCTTATTGCCATTAGGAGAAGCATGTATTTACGTATAAGCAAACTATGTATTGCCAATCAGTTTTGTCTCTCAGCCAGAACAGTGAAAGCAGTATCACTGGATGAATGTAGAGAGAGAAGCCAGGAAAGGTTCAGCATTAAAAAACGGGATTTTTGTCATGTGTCCAAGTGCACCATTGCACCCAGTAAGGGATTCTTCTGCACTTTCTGTTACAGATGCTGGCAATTTCTTCTAAGGAGAAATATCCCTTATTTACTTTTGTAAATGGTCATTCCAGAGACTATGATTTTACATCTACTACAACCAATGAAGAAGACCTTTTCTCAGAGGATGAAAAGAAAAGATTGAAAAGATTTAGCACAGAAGAGTTTGTCTTGCTGTAAGGATTAGCACATTTGCGCTTGATAAGAACAATTCCTTTGAAAGAAGAAAATGAAGAGAAACAAGTACACTTGAAACTGTTTTATTTCATAAATGCATTAGTTTTATATGTTCTTTTTAAAAAAAAAAAGAACATTTGAAAATACACAAGTTTATCTGTAAAGTATCGTTATTTTTCTGAAAGAGAAACAATTTAATGTCTTACTTTCTAATAAACATTGAGTAATTTTGGTTGCATTCCTATTTCTCTAAAATCTGCCAGTGATAACTCTTCCCTTTAACTATAAGCCTTCCAGTCTTCAAAGTCTTCCACCTAAGCACTTTGGTCTCCTGACAGACGTGCTACAGGCACCCCCCCCCCCCCCCCCCCCCCCCGAGATTGGGGTCATCAGAAGCTTCAGTTTGTACTAATGATCAGAGAATGAATCTTCAGTGCTGCCTAGCTTCCTGCTGGTAATGCAACCAAATATACTTTTGGATGTATCTTGATAATTAAATAGTATTAGCTGTGCTATGCATACAGTTATAAATCGTGAATTAAAATAATACTTAACAATATGATTTTATAATGGCTCCTCATTTTTCTTGCTGTTGGTTTTCTGTGAGGAGTGAATATAAAGAATTGATTTTCCCCACAAATTTATAGGTTATGTTATTAATAGTAACTGTACCCAATCAAATCAGATCAAGGCAATTATAAAATAGTAATTGTGTTTGTTTCTATTTCAAAAGTGAAATTTTGTAGAAACTCAACTTATTAGTTTTAAATCTAAAGATAAGTACCAAGAAAGATGTCAGTAGGTACTTCTCTGTGTGATTTTAGCTTTTTGTATAAAGAGATATATTTGTGTTTAGAAGCAGGGGCTGTCTGTAAGGTAATTCTGCCTTAAGTGTATTATGTGTTACTTTTAAGTCAAGAATGTGATATAAAAGTCCAAGAGTTTTTATTGAGTCAGGATTATAAAGTAAATGCTTTAATAAAGATGTGGGAACATAAAATGCCTTTGTTTTGGTTTTAATGTTGGGATTATTTTAATCCTTTTATTTAAAAAGACATTGTCTCGGAAACCAGCAGTTAGCGTAATGGCTATGTCGCTGGACTCCCATGTAGTCGATCGCGGTTTGCGTCCCAGACCCGGTGGCTTAAAAGTCACGCCGGGCGCGTGTGCGTGCGTGCCCAAGATCCCGAGAGGAGAATGGAGGAGAAGGGATTGCGGCGTGACCATCCTCTCTGGGGGGGTGATTTCTCACTTTCTGTCTCTATGTCTCTCTCTGTCTGTCTGGCGAGCGCACGCACCCTATAGCGAAAACCTCTCCAAAAAAAAAAAATAAAAGACATTGTCTCAAATGTATTCTGTTTGTAATGGTGGCAAATAACATTATTGCTATGAAAGCAAAATATTAATTTATTTTATGGAGGTTTCATGTTTTAGTGTGGAAGGTGACTTATTATAAAGACATAAAATTGTGTATTATCTAAGTCATTGATCTCTTCCATCAGAAAGCTTATTTGCTTAGAGTTGCATGTAAAACTGAAACAGAGGGTGGGCAGATTGGTTTAGTATGCCTGATGAGAGAAATCAGGTTTGACATTTCCCATTGAAGGTGGTTTATTTAATTGAAATACATAGTCTGAAATCTAAAAATTTCCTATACCCTAGATAAAACCTGAACAAATTAAGCCCAGCACTAATTTCCAAGAATGCCAAAGCAGTGCAGGAATAAGTAGCTAGATTTTATACGCTGCAGTCTTCTCCTCTAAGCAGTTGGAATTCACTGTGCCTACACAGTTTCAGTATTCATAGCATTCCACAATAAACACATCCTAATGAGAGCACCCATACCTTCAAATGGATCAGAGCTGATCATAAGTGTTCTCTTACAGTTATAGGATACCATTGTTATTTTTCCAGCATATTTAGGGGTCCTTTTAAGCAAAATTTGAAAATGAGGCAACATTATTCCTGGGTAGTATGAAGGTGAGAGAGGGCAGAAACTTTATTTTGAATTGTGTTGAAAATAATCAGAATGTTGTATATACAAATCTTACAATGCAGTCATCCTCATGACTGGGAATACATGTTTAGAATCAGAAATTATTAGTACAATAATATACATTTAAAAATATTTGATAATATGTATGTGTGGATGAAAATATGCATGTAAATTGAAAGGGGCTGGTGAATTTATCTGGCTTGCTAATTTAACTTCGGCTGAAGACCAGCTAAAATTATGCTAAACTCTTCTTGGTAGCAGCAAAACTATTTTAAATTTAGCATAGAGGTGTATACATCCTAATTTCAGGCTTTGTTTTGAGCATAGATTTCATTTCAAGATTTGAAAGCCAGTGAACTCCGTTCATAAAGCTTATGGATGATCTCTTTCAGCTTGGAATAAAAAAAAGTCAAAAAGGACAAGATTCTAAGATGGGTGTTCTGTTAGAATTATGATGGTAGAATCCTCCATTTGGACATTAATATTAAGATACTGGATTTTACCATTAACATTTCAGAAATGAATTTTTAAAATTCTGGATGTGACTTTTTCATGGCGAAGGTTTCTTTCTCTCTTCTTCATAAGATTTGACACTTTGAGTCCCTCTCTTTGTCAATGTGTTAACCACCAGCAGGCAATTTTGAGAGTCATCATGTACTGAATGAGTGAATGAAAAGATCCTTTATAGTTTAAGTATATCCAAAAAAACTTCCCTAAGGTATTCATTCTTCTGTTTTTACATTAAACCAACTCCATTAAATCTGTATTAGTGAGAAGACAACTTTAGAGGATTAAAAATTTAGGTCACTTTTGTGTCCTGGTACTCTTGGGATTTTACTTTGCCCCAAAGGTAAACATATGTAAATGTCTATATTCATTCTATCTTCTTTTGAGAAGAATTAAAGAAAAAAAAATGACTTATCTGTATAATATAGCCTGTATTAGGTCAGAAATCTCTTCTTTTTAGAAATCTATACTTATGTTCTATTATCCCACAAGAAAGAAGTTTATTCCAGGTCTGATCACACTAATTCATTTTTTTTCCTTCTTTTTCTCTATTTTTTTCTCATTTCAGCTTCTCTAGGAAGTTGTGGCATTTCATGACTTATTACAGACCACCTTAAATAACTAGCATTTTACATCTGAGTCTTTTTGACTATGTATTCATATGCAACTATAATAAAATTATAGTGGATTTTCCAAAAACTGGAAATAAGAGGAAAGGCAGATAATGAAAAGACAATTTAACATTTTTAAATCACTATTGAATTGTTATTGAAACAGACATAAGATGAAGAAGAAACCATGAATTTAAAATAATGGTGAAGCAGAAGCAGGATATTCAAAACATATGACAGAGTCCATTTCTTGAACAGGATAAGGGGTTATTATTTCTATAAAAATAAAAACAAATGTCTTCCAAAAAATTTCAGGAGAATAAATATTTATCACATGATATTTATTATAGCCTCAGTATTTGTCAGTCAACCATAATGGAATAGTTATTCACTTGAGCATTTATATTGACTTCTCTTAGATAACTGATTTGAAAAGGTGAAACATCAGACCAGGAACAATTGGAAACATCCTATTGATTCTAAAATACAAATTTTATATATCATTTTACAGTTTGAAACTTAAGTCAGTTTAAAAATCTTAAGCATTTTTGTGTGTGGCTTTCATGGTTATTTAAAGACTTTCTCCTTGCCTATAAACTTTGAAAAATATTATATTTAGAGTTGGTATTGCAGACACATTTTTGAGTTAGCATTTTCCTCTTTCTTTTTTACGGTCCTTCTTGACATTATTGGTAGCAAGCAATGGCCCAAAACATTCACAACTACAGTTATAAAATCTCACTTATTCTCTCACAATGATAAGAAAAATATGTTAAATGTGGAGAATACATGTTTGTTATTAGGTAGAAGAATTATTTTTCCTGTACTACCCTCTAACCAAGTCCTCCAGAAATTTAGAAACTTCATCCTTCCAAGATTATCATAAGAATCATAAGAAAATATTCTATGGAGAATGATCTTTCATTTAAATTATAAAAAATTATATATGTTAATATTTATACTAAGACAGTATAAGCTGAAAAAAACTGGAATAAATGATTTTTAAAAGAGGTCTTATAAGCAAGAAAGGTAAATGAAGGGAAGTTGGATATTTAATAGAAGTCTAATAATGAAAGGATGAGAGAATTACAAGTTTTCAGTGTGTCAGTAAACTGATACAGATAAAAATACATGAATTAAAAGAGGCTTGCAGGCTGGGATAACTAAAATCAGAGTAGGCAGGCCATCAGGTGGTGTAGTGGTTAAGGTGTTGTACTCCCACATGGCCGCTGTGGTTCAAGTCCTGGACCTAGCAGTTTGAGAATCAAGTAGAGCGCGTGTGTGTGCGTGTCCAAAGTCCTGAGAAGAGAATGAAGGAGAAGGAATAGAGGCATGGCCATCCCCTCTGGGAGGGGGATGTGATTCCTCACTTTCCATTTCTCTGTTTCTTTCTGCTCTCTCCTGTGAGCCCGTGTGCTATATGGCAAGAACTTTAAAAAAAAAAAAAAAAAGAAAAGTTGGCACTGGTCAAAAGTAACAACTGATAAACTGAAGTGAATATGGGGCTGCCATGTTGCAAACTCCAGGGGGCACTATTTTTAGTATATGCTAAGGGACTGGTATTCCCTGGAGTTGTGCAATGTGGCCTCCCTGGTGCTAATACTTACGTGCTACTTACTAACACAGAGCACTTTTCTACTTAGTTCATTTGCAGCTAATGAATCTAAGATGGAGAATGGAGCTAATGAGTGCTGGGACTTGGGTGATCTCAAGATGGTACAGGTCAGGAAAGTCCCTAGTCAAAAGTCTAGTGAGAACAGAGAGTGTTAATGAAGAGATGCAGGGAACCAGCAGTTAGCGTAATGGCTATGTCGCTGGACTCCCACGTAGTCGACCGCGGTTCGTGTCCTGGACCCGGTGGCTTAAAACTCACGCCGGGCGCGTGTGCGTGCGTGCCCAAGATCCCGAGAGGAGAATGGAGGAGAAGGGATTGCGGCGTGACCATCCCCCCTGGGGGGTGATTTCTCGCTTTCTGTCTCTATGTCTCTCTCTGTCTGGTGAGCTCACGCGCCCTATAGTGAAAACCTCTCAAAAAAAAAAAAAAAAAAAAAAGATGCACAAAATACTTAAAATAGATACAGGCAAAAAAAAGAAAAAAAAATCCACGCATAGTTCTGTTCTTGGTACATGTTCCTTTTATTTTTCTAAATTTATATTTAAGGTTCATATTCATATTACTCTTTAAGCACATTCACTAGGTTGAATTTTGATTCTTGTTTGTTTAGTGTAACTATTCTATTTGATGAAGAGGGCTACCATTTACTATATTAGGTTTTATATATGACATTGTTTTATGTATCTGACTTTCATGGTCGTCCTTCCTATGACTTGGAACTGGTTCCTAGACCTGACCGTGTGCTTGGCTAGTTTTGTGGCTGCCACACTATGTCCATAGTTAGAAAGGTTTTTTTTGTTTGTTTTTGTTTTTGTTTTTGCTAGAAAGAGACAGAGAAGGAGAAGTAGAAAGCACTTCTTAATGTGGCATGGTCCTGGCACAATCCCCTTTTGTCCATTTTTCCATCCTGTTGGAGTCTGGGACACGCACACACACAAGCTTGGCATGATTTTCAAACTGCCAGGGCCAGGACTCAAATTGCATGATTGGCCACATGGTATCCAGCTCCCTTAACCACCAGTCCAAAGGGCCAGCTCTAGCAGATTTCTTTTTAAAGAATTATTTTATTAATTTTGTTATTACTATGTTTTAATTTGACTAGAGAGAGAAAGAGGGAGGGAAAGTGAGAAAGCAAACCGCCAGATCTGGGACTTCAACTGTGGTCGGCCAAATGAGAATCCAGCTGCCCCAACCACTGTGCCACCTGCTGGCCCCTCCAGTAGATGTTTTAAAACAATGTTTTAAGAGTCTAAGCCAGAGAGTTAGAATATTATAAAAATATTAGCATTATAAGATTATTTTTAATCATATAGACTTGACATGATCTTGATGATATAGTCCAAGCACTTTGTTAATGTTCTTTATTTTTGTTCTTTTATAGTAAAACACACAGTTGACTAACTTATAGTTGACTTATAGTAGAATATACAGTTGACTGAGCATTTCATTGAGGCTAATGACTATTTCTATCTTCATGTTAATTAAACTTAAGAGACCTTCATTCCTTACCGCTGGTTTTTGCGCTTTCATTTTTCTGTTTTTCTCAACAAGTTTACAAAATAAGGGGAAATAAAATATAAAAGCCAATAATTGTATAACCTATATAAAGATTGTGCTGTTAGCTGGCAGGCAGCATAAGCTCAGCGCTCAAACTGCATCTTTGTTAGGTCATCTTTAAAAGTCAAATTTTTCTAATATTTAAGGTGGTTTAGAGGTGTCAGATTACATATTAGGCTATTGGGAAAGTCATGATGCATTTTTCTAAGTTTTTCTATGCAAAAATGCATCATGACTTTCCTGACAACCCAATATATCTAATGTCCACATCAGTCTAATGTCTGTTTTATTATAACCATCCTAGTGGTTGTGAAATAGTATCTTGTAGTTTTCTTTCTAAAATAATAGACAGTTCACTATTTTAAAGTATATATATTTGGGTCAGCAGGTGGCATAGTGGTTAAGTCACTGGACCTCAACATGGCCAACTGTGGTTCAAGTCCCAGACCTGGCAGCTTGCTTTCTCTCTCTCTCTGTCTATCTCTCTATGACTATCTCTTTCTGTCACTCCTTAGTCTCTACCCCTTAGTCTCTTCTCCTTAGTATCTACCCCTCTACTTACCACCCTTGGCCATAGCAACCACTAGTCTACTTTCTATCTGTATGGATAATATTCACATAATGTGGACATTTCCTTCTAAGTGGAATCTTATACCTTGTGGCTTTTTGTGTCTGACTTATTTAGTATAATATTTTCAATGTTCATCCATAGTGTAGCAGTATCAGCACTTCATTTCTTTGTGATTGAATAATGTTCTTTCTATTTAATGGCTATACTATATTTGCCTTATTCATCAATTGATGGACATTTGGGTTTTTCTACTGTGGCTATAATTAATGATGCTGCTGTGAACATTCATATACATTTGTGTCGGCATGTTTTTATTTCTCTTGGGTGTATGCCTAGGAGTGGAATTATGGTCATGTGGTAACTCCACGTCCAACCTTTTAAGGAATTACCAAACTGTTTTCCAAGGTGGCTTTACCACTTTACAATCCTGCTGGCAGTTTATGAAGATACCAATTTTTCTACTTCCTCATGAACCACTGTTATTGTTTACCTTTTTTATTTTGGTCATCCTAATGTGTGTGAAGTGCTGACCTTATTTTGGTTTGTTTTTCATTTTTCTAATGACTAATGATGTTGAGCATCTTTGCATCCATTTTGTTTTTGTTTACTTTTTTCCCCAGGTTTTTACTTTGCCATAGGGTATGTGTGCTTGCTGGAGAGAAACAGAGAGGCAGTGAGAGGGAAAATGAGAAATCTCTCTCCAAGGGGAATAGCCATGCCACAATCCTTTCTCCTCTATTCTCCTCCTGGGACTTTGAGCACATATGCACACACACCTGGTTGAATCTCAAACCACCAGGTCTGGGACTTGAACTGTGGTCAACCATGTGCCTTAACCACCACACCACCTGCTAGCCCCTGCATCTGTTTGTTTTGTTTTGTCATTTTTATATCTTTTGGGGAGGAAAGTGTATTCAAAGTCTTTGATCATTTTTATATTGGGTTATTTTTTCTTTATATTGTTGAGGTGTAAGAGTTCTTTGCATATTCTGGATGTAAATCTTTTATCAGATATATGACTTACAAACATTTTCTGCCATTCTGAAGGGTACCTTCTTGATAGTATCATTTAATAGTGTCTTTTGGCCTTTTGAACTAACTCTTTTCATTTAGCATAGTTTATAACAAAATGTTTTAATTTTGATAAAGTCAAATTTCTCAACTTTCTAATTTTGTTGTGACTGCTTTTACTTTTGGTGTCATATTTAAGAAACAATTGATTAAAACAAAGTCATAGAGATATATACCTCTACTTCCTCATTTAAAAAAAAAGTATGTTTATTTAATTTTTCCGAGAGAGAGGGAGAGTGAAATAAGCACCCCAACAGGGTCTTTATGCTATGACCCACCCCCAGTCTTAGCCAGTTTGGGTCATAGGTATGCATGTACACACCTGGTGTGATCAAGGACTCCCAAGACATGAACCCAGACCCTTTCCCATGTTGGTGCAGTTGAGTTACTGCTGTAACATGGCCTAGTCCTACACTTATACTTCTTAAAGTTTGGTTTTAGCTTTTGCATTTAGCAAAAGTTAATTGAGTTGATTTTTGTATATTTTGTGTGAGGTAGGCATCCATATTTATTCTTTTGCACATAGATACCTAGTTGTCTAAGCACCATTTGTTGAAAAGACCTTTTCCCCATTGAATGATGTGGTGCTGTTGTTGAAAATTAGTTGACTTTAGTGGCAAGGTTTATTTTTGGACTCTTCAGTTCTATTTCATTCATCTGTTTTTATGACAGTATCACATATCAGTGTTACTGTCTTGATTACTGTAGCTTTGTCGTAAATTTTGAAAGTGAGAAGTTTGAGTCCTCCAACTTTCTTTTTTTCAAGATTGCTTTGGGGGACCAGCAGTTAGTGTAATGGCTATGTTGCTGAACTCCCATGTAGTCAACCGCGGTTCGAGTCCCAGACCCGGTGGCTTAAACTCACTCCGGGCGCGTGTGAGTGCATGCCCACGATCCCGAGAGGAGAATGGAGGAGAAGGGATTGTGGCGTAGCCATCCCCCCTGGGGGGTTATTTCTCACTTCTGTCTCTCTGTCTCTCTGGTGAGCGCATGCACCCTGTAGCAAAAACCTCTCAAAAGAAAAAAAAAAAGATTGCTTTGGAAATTCTTGATTCCTTATTTTTTCGTATGAATTTTTGAGTCAGTTTGTCTATTTCTGCAAAATTTTTTCTTATATTTTTCAGTTTTTGTTTTTAAAATATTTGTTGTTGAACTTCAGCATAGTACAGAATTGACCCAAAACATTAAACATACATGTTTAGAAAATAAAACACTCAGAAATAGCTCTTAAAACTATGGTAGTCTTGTATAAGAACATATAAAATTATAATAGATTACATTCTACCATAGAATCAGCCAGACCATGTGCTTCAAAGGAGAGTTTTAGATATTCACTAGTATATTTGGAAACAACTACGTATCCTTACATTTAGGGAAAAACAAATATTTGATTTCTTTGTCAAACTCCAGTATCACACACAGGAGATGGCATGAATTGGTTTACCTGTAATGTCAGCCTGGCTCAGCCCCAATTCTGACTTTAGCCCTTACTAACAATAAGCTATTTAGCAAGTTACGTAACATCTATAAATGATGGTAGCTATCATAGTAGAGCAGAAGCATGGGATTGTTACAGGGATTAAGCGAGGAAATATTTTATAAAATGTCTATTATTTAATTTAATCTTCACAAAAACCCTGGGAAGTATTGGATCATCAGAAAAGTCATGACACGTTTTTGCATAGAAAAATAGGACTTTTCTGATGACCCCGTAGCCATTTTTACCATCTCCATTTTACAGATGAAGAACTTGAGGGTCAGCTACATTAAGCTAACTTGTCAAATTAGCACAGTTAGTTATTTACCAAGCAGAGTTAAACCTCTGAGGCCAAAGCCGCTCTAGTTTTCTCTACATTACATTAGATTAGATGCTCCAAAGGACCCGGAGGAAGAGGCCGGAGGAAGGAATGGGGGGGAAAGAGGGAGACTGAGGTGGATAGGAGTGCAAGCAGAGACTATGGAAGGCAAGTCTTTGACCTGATTCTGGAAAGAATTTTGGAAAATGATTTAAAGACATAGGCAACCTGGTTAGTAGAGTAGGCTGGAGAGGATGAGAAGAGATGACCCAGCCCTTGAAAAGATTTGCTTCTATTTTATGGCATTGCAAATCAGGTCCCTATTGTTCAGAAACTGCTAGATAGAAGGGAAGTTTGTGTAGGATGTTCCTTTTCTCTCTTCCCTTTCCATGGCACATCCTTCCCAACCTGCGGTGAGAAGCCTTATAAGGCGACATTTTGAGCCTTCTCTTCTTTGCCTGGCCTTCAGACCCCAATTTTCCAGAGACTGCAGTTGAGAAAGACCTTTTGTTACTATACAATGGGGGGAAACTCCCAGTGGTATAAAACAGACTGAGGACTTTGCAAAATATAGCAAGTTCATGTCTGCTAATATGTTAAGTTATTTGGCCTCCCAAGTTTGAGTAGTGATTTGTTGTTTTCATGCTAATACAAATTCTTGTATTAATAGGAGCATGGCCCTGGGTTTCTTCATCCGCCTGGGAAAAAATTACTTGTTTGATGGTAAACAAAGAAGAGAAGAATTGGTTCACTGTCCTCATTTTAAAAAAAGATGGTATGAAGCAATAGTGGAATAATTTTAATTGTAACCATCTAACACTTGCAATCAGTAAGATCATTTGTGTTCTGTTTTTAGGAAATGGAGTATTAAATAGTACATAGGGCATTAGAAATGCAAAACATGACCACATGTTCTCAGGATTTTGTCAGTGTTACATGAAAGAACACTTGTGTTGGGATGCTCAGCTCTGAGGGTATTCTCTGTTCACTGTGTATTTACAGAGATGTATGAATATTTGATTAATGAGTCATGGTCTCTGGAGAAATTTAATAACTGTATTGCTGTACAAAGCCAGGCCCTTAACTGTTAACACAGCTGCCAATAGTGTCATTGACACTGCGGCCCTTTCTGAATCTAATGTATTCTGTGGAGTGAATTCCTTGGTTAAAAAGGGATCTGTGAGAGACATTCAGTTATCTGTTTTGAACTTCACTCAATTGACAGGCTCTGATTTGTAAAGATTTTTCCAATGAAAACAAGCTGTGATTGGGGAACTTAAAAATAACCTTTTTTTTTTTAAAGAAGATTATTTCTCCCAGAGCTTAGTTGGAAATCATTGATAAATAAAAAAGCAGTTGATTATTCTTTTCAAGATGATCCGTTGGAGATTCAGTCATAATTTCTGTCTTGCTTATCATCTAAGAACCACCTACAAGAAGTAGAAATGTAAGATATCTTTGTGGTTTAAATATGTAAATTTTACATCTAATAGAATGCCATAATCTAAATTCATTATTAAACATAATTTAATGCTTTTTCAGCAGTAATTGAAGACTAATTTATCTTTTCTTCATTTTTTTGGGGGGGTTGTTTTTAATATCTATGGAGAAATCAATTCTAACTTTCAAAGTTAGGTAGGTATTTTAGTAATATTACCTCGGCTTAACTGCTTGAGTAACAGGGAGAAATGTCAAAAAAAGATAAATTTAGTACAGGAGCTTTCGCTGGAAGCTGTAACTGCAGGTTAGAATTATCCATGCTATGCAGAATTTCCTGCAACACTTCTCCTTAGGGCCACAATGCATTACAGCAGACGTATAATGAAGCTGCTATAAAATCTCTGGTAATTAAGGGGGATTTGACAGTAATTGCAACAGTGAATCAACTTAATTATTACCTGCTTCGAAGAGAGCTAACCTGATGTTATAATCTAACCTTTTCTACTTTTAAAATGGGAGATTAAACAAGTATATGTAGCATTTAAGAATTAAATCTGTTGAGATAGAATTGTATTAATATACTGCTAATATACATTTTGGGTGTACATGTACACATCTTCTCAAGAACTAGCATTCAGCTCTCTGTTGTGATCTATTAGTTATTTGATATGCTCTGAAAATTGAACCAAATCTGCATCATTTATTCAAGCCATCTTCTCAAGCCACAGACAGACTTTGATGGTGGTTAGCCTGCCTTCCACCAAGTAAAAGATACTTTCTTAATGACTATCAGTATGTAAAGAAGAGAAACACCAAAATTATTATCATTGTTTACATTCAGAAATACTGTCTTTTTAGAATCTTGAAATCTCATCAAAACCTACAAGTGAACTGATACTAAGGTGAAGATTCAGAATCATCTGAGTGCTCTTCCACAGTTTGGTATATTAAACCCTGGGTACAAACAGTAAGACATCCAAGTTTCAGCTGGAGTCATGACTGTGGGAATGCTTCTAGTAAACTATCTCCTCCCATTTCCTATCACCCCTATCTTCCTTTTTTTTTTGGAGAGGTTTTTGCTACAGGGCTCGTGGGCTTGCCAGAGAGACAGAGATGGACAGACAGAAAGCGAGAAATCACCTCCCAGGGGGGATGGCCACACCGCAATCCCTTCTCCATTCTCCTCTCGGGATCTTGGGCACGCATGCACATGCGCCTGGCGTGAGTTTAAGCCACTGGATCTGGGACTCAAACCACGGTCGACTACATGGGAATTCAGCGACATAGCCATTACGCTAACTGCTGGTCCCCCACTATCTTCCTTTTTACGAGAATAGGAATGGAGAAACGTTGTCCATATCGTTTTGATATGAATTTATGTCATACCATGTATTATTAGTTACCTAGAAAATGTAATTAATACCAGGTTCCATATTTCTGATTTGGCTCCCTCTTTCACAGATTTCTTCAACTGTTTTTTAAGCTTTTTTTAAAGATTTTTTTTTTTTAAGTTTATTTATTTTTTCTTTCATGAGCAAGAAAGACAGAGAAGGGGAGTGGCATCTCCAAAAGAGTCCTCCCTGCAATCCATGCCCAGCCTCAGCCCACCCTGGGTCATGGTCATTAATGTTCAGAGAGGTCTCTGGATGTGAACCTGGGATCCTCCCATGTGGATCAGCCTTGCAGAGCATTGAGTTACTGCTGTGCCCTCACCCAACCCCTCCTTTCTGTTTTGTTTTTGTTTTTGAGAGGTTTTTGTTATAGGGCACATGCGCTCTCCAGAAAGACAGAGACAGACAGAAAGCAAGAAATCACCCCCCAGGGGGGATGGCCACACCACAATCCCTTCTCCTCTCAGGATCTTGGGCACGCACGCACATGCGCCGGGCATGAGTTTAAGCCACCTGGTCCGAGACTCGAACCACAGCCGATTACATGGGAGTCCAGCGACATAGGCAACTGCTGGTCCCACCCCTCTTCTGTTTTTAAGCCTTATCATGTCTTCATTGACTATACTAATAGCTGTATTAACTCTCTGTGGTTATAAGAAAACTGGTCCACAGTAGTTCCAGTTCAGAGTATAAACCTTTTTGTTTAGATTTGTGTTTGCTGTATGTAGAGACCCAATTAACTGACTCATTTCAAAGATCACTGATGAGGCAGAGGGTTAGTACACTTTGGATAAGTAGTAATCTCGTCCTCAACAGTTCACCAGGGATAAAAGCATGCTCATCTGAAATGGGGGCAGCAGCAGGTTAGCCACCCAGACCCCTGCGTATGCTTTGGCTATTGATCTTTAAGATACTTGATATTTTAAGAATTTTTTTCCTCTAGGGTGTTTCAAGTTCAGCCTGAATTCCTTGAGGGGAGACTGAGAGCACATGTTAAATACCTTGTTTTCTACTGTTGCTTCATGCCACTAACCAAACTTTCAATGTAGGAGACAAATAAGTATGGTCAGTAAATTGAATAATGAAGAGAAATTAAGCTATGTGAATTCTGATTTTGATTTGGTTACCCACTAACCTGGAGCAAATTGTCTAGACTCTCCTTCTGAATTCATTTTTTTTTCTACCAGACTGAATCACAACTACTCTACAGGGATCTCCTTTAGTCCCTTCTTTGTCTGTTAGGAAAATCAGCTAAGTTGGGGTCGGCAGGTGATATGGTGGTTGAGAGCACTGGACTCCCACATGGCCAACTGTGGTTCGAGTCCTGGACCTGGTGGCTTGCTTTCTCACTTTCCCTCTCTCTCACTCTGTCCTTCTCTGGTCAAATTAAAATAAATAAGTAAATAAAGTTAAAATTAAAAAAGAAAAATTAGCTAAGTAGAGGGTCACCAAAGTAGTGACCTTAACAAATTAATTCAACTTACAAGGGTTTCCATATTATGTTTAGGGATTCGCCTATTCCTTGTCAGCCATGGTTGTCTTTTTATTTCATTTTAGGTTTTTTGGCACCCACCCAGCATGGGTGCTAGGAGAGAGAGAGAAAGTAAGAAATTGCCACATGGGGGGATGGCCATACTGCAGCCTTCTCTTACATTCTCCTCTTGAGATCTTGGGCACACATGCACTCTTGCCTGGCGTGATTTTCAAGGGCTGGTTTCAGGGCTCAAACCATGGTCGGCCGTGTGGGAGTCCAGTGCCTTAACCACCACACTACCTGCTGGTCCCTAGCCATGGTTATCTTTAATTCATGCTCATAACTTTGATTTGCCAGGGACCAGTGGTCTATGGTTGTTACACCTCTGATTTTTTTGTTATGGTTCATCCCTTGTTAATAATAAATGCAAAAGGTTAAAGGTTATGAAACTCACACCAAGTGATTGCTATTTGATATTGTCACATGGGAAAAATGTGGATCTATTGGCCAGAGTAATAATATTTTACTTAGGCAATTTATTTGTGCAATTGAGAAAGAAAGGGGAACAAAACAGGCAAGGTTATAGTAGTAGTAGTACTATTCTAGGCATTTTTAACTGCATTGTCTCCTTTATGCCATAAACAGTGATCTGTGCTTTATAGAGAAGAGAATTTCTACTTAGGTTAAGCAAATTGCACAAGGATGCTCAGTTGGTAAATGCATATTTAGGATTCAACCCCACATCTGTTTGGTTCCATGAGTGGTTGAAACTGCTAACTTTTGGAATTGCCTATGGAATTAATGAACCAAATTGTTCTTTTCCTACATATCAAAGGTAAAAATATACGGGTGGGAATTTACAAGGCTTCACCAAAGATCCTCCAAAATACAAAGAATTTTCATTGTCAGCATTTTCAGCGTCAGACAGAAGAACGAGCGAGTTTTGAAGCAATTACCTTCTATGTTTAAGCTTTCTTTCTGTTCCTCTCAGGTTTTTTTCCACAGGCAAAACATGTAGTAACTTCTTATAAACTTTATGAAGAATGGGTATCCATTTTGAGACCTGCATAGTGAAGACAAATTGTTACACTTCTTTGTTCTTGTAAAATGATGGAGTAAAAAAATTAGGATTATGATTTTTGAGATGTAGTTAATTATACAACCATCTGTTATTCAGGGCTAGAATATTGGATTAAGGATATGTTCATTCCTGCCTTGAGCAATAGAGAAATACTTTTTAGTTGACACTAAGGTGATTACAATAAGAGAGAACTGGGACCACCAGAAAAAATGACATATGTGTTTAAAAGGTGACAAAGTTTTAAGGGACTCTAAAGATATAGCCCAGTATCTTCTTTTTACAAATAACCCAAATATAAAATTATTTGCCTGAGTTACGCAGCTACAGATGACTGAGGTTATTGGAATCTAATTTCTTTTAGCTGAGAGAAATTTTATATTAAAGAGTTCATTTATGTTTTACAACTTTAAACAGCAGAACATCTATTGATGTCTTTAAAAAATTCTACTCTTTTTTAAATAAATTGAGCCGTTCAGTTAATTTTCAATATTATAGTCCTGTAAAGGGATGAAGTTTTGGGTACAGGAATTAACTTTCCTTTAGTGCCCAGTTTGCACATCAATGTAGAATTGGGGATATAAAGTAAAGCTATAAAGAGAGAAAATAGTAAACTAATAGCAGAGTGAATCCAAGCATCTTTCTAAAAGTATTTATACTTCTTTCAACTCATATCTTCACTTTTTTAAAGAATTATTTTATTGAACTTTATTTTACTTATTTATTTATTTGCTTTAATTTGACCAGAGAGAGAGAAAGGGAGAAAGGGAGAAAGCAAGCCGCCAGGCCCAGGACTCGAACCACCGTTGGCCATGTGGGAGCCCAGTGCTCTTAACCACCATGCCACCTGCCAGCCCCCACTTTTTGTTTTGTTGTTCCTAAGTCATTTCAGTAAGAGGCATAGAATAGTAGGTGTTGATTGCCAGTTGTTACAACTTCAAAAGCAGAGTAGGATCCGTCATCTAGTGCCATGTAACAATCACCCTAAAACGTAATGTTTTTACCTAACAATGGTCTGTTGCTCCTAGGATTTTGTGGGGTGATTGAGCTCAGCTGTGAGGTTCTTCTGCTCCACACAGAGAAACTGCAATCACCCAGCTGTTTTCAGCTGGTCTGGAGTGCCAACATCCAAGATGGCTCTCATCTCTGAGGACCATTTTCCAAGTGACCTCTCGTCATTTGGTAGTATTAACCTGAAATATTCTACAGCATGTCAGCTGGCTCAGAAAAGTGCAAAAGCAGTAGCTTCCAGGCCTGTTTAGGCTTGGGCTAGTATCTGGCACAGTGTCACCCTGCTTTATTCTGTTGAGCACATAACTCATAAAGACAGGCCAGACTCAAGTGTAGGAGAAATAGGCTTCGTTATTGGTGAGAAGAAATTATTTTTTTTCCCCTGGGGGCCATCTGTAATCTATCACAATCTTAATTTTTAGGATCTCTGTTATAAGTTTATTTCTTTCTTCCTGGCAGAGAACGAAAGAGAGAGACCGGTACCAGCAAGAGGGAAACTTCATGCCATAATCTACCCCCAGCCGAAGCCAGCTGAAATAACGTGCACGTGTGTGCCCAGCATATACAGATATACCCAGGACCTTCCCGTGTGGCCTCAGCATTGTGGAGTGTTTTGTTGCCACTGCACCACTCTGGCTGGCCAGAATCTCAATTTTTGTTTCTTGACCAATTTTCTATTGTGCTTCTCAGCACGTCAGTATTAACATGAAGTATTGGACAAATACCAACATTTTTAAGCCCAAGCATTACCTTTTTTTCATCCTCAGTTTTCCCCTTATGACAAAGAAATGTACAGATACACACAGCTGAGAAAAAGATGGGTATTATGAAATCCTCTATTTCAAAAATTACGAAAAGATCCTTGATAATCTGTGTTAGAGCTGAGGTAGATTTTCCAGCCCCTTCTAGTTTGTAGGGGTATAAAAATGGCCTCAAGTCCTTAGGAAATTGAAATTTTGGAATAAAAAGAAATATGAACATGTGAGAGTGAGCCAAAGAGAAAATTTTGGCTGGAAATTTAGATGAATAATTCGGTTCAGCAAGAAGATCCTATCCATTTTCCCTTTGGCTGCTTAATTTCATTTCTCTAATAGAGTCTGAATTTAGAGAATTCTCTTCTCTGATCAGGCACTCCTCTGCCAGAACAACAGGAAGCGCCAAACTGCCTCAGCAGTGATGGCCAATTTGACATGGAGACATTGTAAAAAGAGGAATGAGGGATCAGCTTTGATTTTCCTAAACTTTATCTTTTTCATACTTACAAAGGATCAACACAGAGGCTCTCCTATCTGCTTTTGTGCTGAAATACAGTCGTAGCTCAGCCGACCTACCCCTCTTACTGAAGCATTCAGACAATGGTGGGAATGGGACTTGCGGAGTGGATTACACTGTAAAGGCAGCAGTGTGATTTCGAATCCCCTTTTCCCTGAAGGCACCAACAGAATCACCAAGAGCAGCCTATTCCCCCTCAAATGAGATACAGCAGTTTATCATGTCAGACAACGCCACAGAGGGTTAAGGCTATAGGGCTTCTGGCTGTCAGGAGCAAGCTTTCATCTTGGGGCCCCTCAGGCCATATGGAAGAAGCCTAAAAAGTTCATTCTTCTTTTTCTATTGTCTGGCATCTTGTCTCCATTCCCCGTCCCACTGTCCTCTTGACCAACCTGATAACCCAGATCCAGATCCTGTGTGTGAGGCAAATACCATGAGATTTTTCTCCTAACCATTAAAAAAACTCCTTCATTGTATCTAAAATAAGGTACTGACCAGAAATATGTAAGAATTGGTTTTTATTTTAATGTATAAATTTAATATGTTTCAGCAAACTTAGGAAGCCATCTTTTAACATCAGGACAATTCTGTGAAAAGAATTTGAAATTATTTCTGCTGAATAGGGAGTGTATGAAAGCAGGATCATGAGAGAAAAATACACATACGTAATTCTTTTGTGGAGCTACAATATTAAAATTCTGTCCATGGCCCCTGTTAGAGTTCATCACCACCTATTTCAGATTTTGCTTACAGTCATTGTTTCACTGTAAAAACCTTTTGTGTCTATTTTCTGAATTGCTATGTTGTCTATAAATATTTAGTGATAATTCATGATTGGGTTGTATTTACCCCTGTAGTTATGTATTACAAATGACAGCATCTGCTGAAATTAAAAGTGGCCACATTTTCACTGGAGCTTAATTAAATGCCAAAATTTATCTACATTAACAACAAAGTAGTGAAATTTATTGATCAATTCACATGATATAAGTTGACAAATGGCTTAAGCAATTTCCATAATTTTCTACACGTGTTAAAATTTGTAATGAAAAAGAACACTATATTAACATTAAATGAGAACTGAAAGGGAGGTTTTGTACTGGGGCCAGTGCCCTGGAGCAGTGTACTTTGTTTCCCGGGCCCTGTCCAGGCTTGCTGTTTGAGCTGTGTACAGATGGGTCTCTGACAGTCCTACAGCTGTTCTCCTAATTGTCCATTAAGTGTTCTATTGATTCTCTGATTCAAAGTACATGTCTTTCAGCTCAGGCTATCGTGTGAAGTGGCAGACACATTCCTTGTAGAATGACAGAGCTGCTTGAAACCTAAAAATGTGGTCTGCCAGTTTCAATTGAGCATCCTGCTTTCAAAGGAGAAGGCTTGGTTAAAGGCGCTTTGTAATAGCTGGTTAGGTTGTATTTTCTAAACTTTTAGCATCAATCAATTAAAGCAGCAGCAGCATAAAGAGTTTTAATTCCTGGTTAAGCATGTACAGATTGCACCTGGTTGATACAGGGCAAGGGGCTCAGGATTGGTAAGAGAAGGTCAGCCGTGTTTAGCTGTATGCAGATTTTTCCCCCCAGGTGCACCTGACATGCGCAAAGTCATTTTCATTTGACTTGCAAGTTCACTTCTAGCATTTTTTTTTTTTTTAAATTGAGATCATCTGCAATTCCAGATTATGCCAGTCAGGAGGCTGTTTAAAATCATCTCTCTTTAATCTGGAAGGTGAAAGATAAGATGCATATCTGTTGCGAGGACCATAAATCTTCGGAGAAACAAATAACCATAGATAAAACTGTAAAAGTTATTTAGTTCTCCACTGGAAGAGGTTTATTAATCTGAAATTTCCACACCATTGTGTCACGATTTGGTTAGCATTCCGTATCTCATTTCCTGCAATTGTACCTCAAGCTGATCTCTTCGGGGTTTGAACTTTATCAGTTGTGTAGTTCAGTTGTTGTCTTGGTTCATGAATTAAAACAAAAGCCGCTATCCAAAAAAAAAAAAAAAGTCCCAAACTATAGGTTGCCCCATATAGCATTTGCTTTCTTACTGAGATGACACATCCTCATGTTTTTACCATGTAGATTTAGCTCTTAATTACTCTGTGATAGAGTATTTCAATAGAAAACAGTCTTATTATCTAGTCATCTTTAGTCTGTAAATGAAATGAACAAATAATGTTCATTGCCTCCTGTGTATCGTTAATTTAATTAGGAGCAATTTCAATGGCCTTAATCACATTGGAGGTTTTCTGGTGTGATTTTAGATAGTAAATAAGTTTTAAGATTCAGCTAAATTTTCAAGAGGAAGAAGACAATCACACACACATTTAGATGTGTTTAATATACTAGAATACATATGTAAATGTATAAAAATGAGGTATAGAGGAGTATATTAGGGAAAAGCACTTGAAAGGAAGGATTCATTAAAAACTACTCAGTTTCCCACAATTAGCTGTCCCTTCCTTTTTTTAATGTCACCTTTGTGTCTTCTCACAATAGCCTCTTTTGAAGAATACTCCCTTTTCTTTCCTTCTTATTATTGTTGGGTAAAGGAGCATGGCCACTAAACTAGTGCTCTTTTTGTCAAAAGCAAGTGATTTGTATTCTGATCCTCTGTCTGAAATGTGACTCTTTACTCTGGCCCTCCCAGTCTATAAGCCTCTAAGCTGTAGCATCCTAGGGTAGGAAGTGAGTTGCCCTGTATGAGTTGATGAAACAGGGAGACAGATTGTGTGTACTCTTAAATTCTTAAATTTTTTTCAAGCATGTGTTTCGGATTTGGAAGAGTTAGGAGTTGTATAATCCATTCGGTTTAAAAAAATGTTTTTTAAATGATAAAATATAAAATATGTGAATGAATGAAATATGTGGTATGGATTACAGAATCTTGTCTGAATTTAGGGATTTATATATTTTTCAGAATGAGGAAACTTCAACCAAAATGTCCTCTTACCAAAGAATGATAAATCTTCATCTGCTTTTTCCTGGAAAATAAGTGAAAAATCTATTTCTAACATAGTAATATAGTATATATTGATACCTGCAAAACATTATGTGAATCTACTTAGACGCCAGCACTTTCAATTACACTGTTAGCCAGTTTTTTAAAAAGATTTTTAGAAGCTTTCAACTGTAGACTTTTGTCTTGTTGAATGAACTTCAGCTACACTAAATTTTAAGTAAATTTGTGATGACTGAGCAATATACATTGGCTGAGCTAGAATCCAATAACCCACAGGACAAATTAATTTTCAACAAAAAGGGCAGAAACCTCAAGTGCCATGAGTATATGGAGTCTCATTCTATCTCTCTGGAGCCATTTTTGCAAATCACTACAGCTATTCATAATCTAAATCAGTCTCCTTTAGCAGCAGAAAGATCTTTTTTCATGACAAAACAGAAGATGACATTCATTAGTGCCTAACTTGCATAAGCTACCTTAAATTTATTGGTGCTCTTCTACTTATCTGGGTAAGAATTCCTTTGTCTACAGCTATAGGAAAATTCCAGTTGTACTACTTAAAAATATAAATTGTCACTTTTATCAGAACTTTTGGCAGTTTACTTTATTTTAGAAGTAAAACTGGTGGTTAAGGTTTTAAGACTTCCAATGGGCGTTGTTTCAATCATATTTAATGGGTGCCTAGGATAGTAATAGGATTATGTATAAGCTTCTGTGCTGCACAAAAAACTCCCATTATCATCCATGTACTTGCTGGGGAGGTTGGTAGGGGAATCAAGCTTTGTCGTGGTTGATGTGGCTATTATCTGCCAGCCGTGGACAGACTTCAAACTATCCTGTCTGTTTGCTCATTAAATTCAGGGGCTACAAAGGGCCAAAACAGGGGGCAAAAGACATCATTTTGAAATATTCCATAAGCTGTAATGAGCCTTTTTACCAGTTGGTGGGAAACTTAGTCTATTAAGTTCACAATCTTCTGATTAGAATCCTTCTTTTGTGGGCCAGATTGTCTTTCCAGTTTATAAGAAGTGGCCTTGGATTTGTCGGGAAAAATTAAGTGGTTGCTACATCATTGGGATCATGTTTTTGGTTCCATTCCTACCCATTACGGTTAAAAAGAAATAAGGAAAAACTAAGTATTTATAAGAATTTTGTAATGATAATTTAGTGGTTTTTTTTTTGTTTTGTTTTGTCTTGTTTTTTTTTTTTTTTTTTTTTTTTTTTTTCCTGTCAATCAGTTGCTTGGCCTAGTGGGACAGTAAGGAGAATTACTCAGTAAGAGCTATTTGGGCAGGGCAAAATGGCAGTGTGATCCTGGGTCAGGGTTGAGAAGAACCTTAGATAGAAATTAATATATATTTTGAGGGCTTAAAACAAAATTTCTGAATATTAGGACCAATGCTATTGGAGGATAGCCAGTTACTAAAAGAATCTTTCACTAATGCATTTTTCTATGACTGCATAGCAGCTCTAATGCCTGAATTCGCATTTTCGTTTGTCACTAGTCATCATTTATCATAGATGGTGACACTGAGGCAAGCCTTGGCTATGACCTGGAGTGAAGGGAGAATTGAATAATACCACAAATAGTGTGACCCAGAAATTGGAAGGAGTCTTGTTTTTGTGTAACAAAAAATAAACAAATAGTTATTTTAACTGTAGAATTGTGGGAAATTTGGGATTTAAAAGAGTTGAGAAAAGAGCTAGGGATACTTTCTAATTACAGTCATGCATCACAACACTTCCATCAAGGATGGCCCACATATACAACGGGGATCTTATTAAGTGGGATAATGGAGCTCAAAAATTCCTATCTCCTAGTGAAGTGGTAGACATTGTGATGTCATAGCGCAACACATTACCCAGTGTTCCCGGTGATGATGGTGTATACAAGCCCACTGCACTGATAGTCATCTAAAAGTACAGCCCATACAGTTATAAGCAGTACATAGTACTGATAAGGGTGATGAAGGGTTATTTACTGTTTATGTATTTCCTATACTTTTTATCGTTATTTTAGAATGTACTCCTTATCTAAAAACAAGTTTACTGTAAAGCACTATGCCGTGTTATATCTGCAGCAACTGCATTCCTCTCATGTTTACCTCATCTCTTGATTGCCTCGTTTGCTCTTGGCTTGCCTTTGTCTTGTGTTGTATTGCTCATTGTAGGCCTTACAGTGGGACAAGATGTGCAGGTGGAAGACAGTGATGTTGATGAGACTGACCCAGCATAGGCCTAAGGTAATGTGTGTGTTTGCGTCTTAGTTTTTAATTGAAAAAAAAGAAAAACAAAACAAAACAGCTTTAAAAGGAAAAAAATTAATTTCAAAAATAGAAAAAAGCTTATAGAATAAGGATATAAAGAAGGAAAGTATTGTTGCTCAGCTGTATAATGCGTTTGTGTTTTAAACTAGGTGATGTTACAAATGAGTAAAAAAAGTTTAAAAAATATGAAAGTGGGGGGTAAGCAGGTGGTGTGGTGGCTAAGACATTGGAATTCCACATGGCCGGCCACGTTTCGAGTCCTGGGTTTGGCAGGTTGAAAATCGCACTGGGTGTGTGTGTGCATGTACCCAAAATCCCAGGAGGTGAATGGGGAAGAAGAAACTGTGGCATGGCTATCCCCCCAGGGGTTGATTTCTCACTTTGTCTCTCTTCAGCAAGTGCACATGTCTTATGGTAAAAACCTAAAACAAACAAGTAAAATGTGTAAATTAAATATATATATATATATATATACCCACACACACACATATATATATGTGTGTGGGTATATATATATATATATATATATATATACACACATACATGTAAATTTAATTTCAAAAATAGAAAAAACTTATAGAATAAGGATATAAAGAAGGAAAATATTGTTGCACAGCTGTACAATGTGTTTGTGTTATAAACTAGGTATATATATATATTATATATATACCATAAACTAGGGCTCATTTATTATTGAAGAAAGAAAAATATTTTCTATAAATTTAGTGTAGCCTGAGCGAACAGTGTTTATAAAGTCTACAGCAACATATAGTAATGTCTTTGGCCTTCACATTTATTCACCACTCACTCATTGATTTACCCAGAGCAACTTCTCCTGCAAGCTCCATTCATGGTAAGTATACCTGTATGGGTGTACTACCTTTATCTTTCATATTGTATTTTTACTATACCTTTCCTATGTTTAGATATGTTTAAATACACAAATACTTGCCATTGTGTTATAATTGCCTATAGTATTCAACACAGTAACATGCTGTGCAGGTTTGTAGCCTAGGAGCAATAGAATATGTCAAATAGCTTAGGCATGGAATGGGCTAAACCATGTAGGTTTGTGTAAGTGCACTCTGTGATAATCATACAACAATGAAATTGCCTAATGGTGCATTTCTCAGAAGGTATCCCAGTCGTTTAGTGACGCATAACTGTGCATAGTTATGTGAGGATTTCAGGTTACTGATCATCATCTCAGATATTACTAGGCTTAACAAAGATTGCCATGTTTGATTAAAACTCTTTATCCAAGTTAGTGAATCAATGTGTACAACAAAACTTAAAAGTGACCGAATGCAATTATATATCATTATTATTAAATTCTCATTACCTCCAAAAATATAGATATAGTAAACCCACATGAACAGAACTGAGTTTGGCCACTAGATTGAACAAACAAGGCAGACGTTAGGGCATGGTTAGCTGAGGAATGCATTTGCTGAGTGTGGTCTTGGAAGTTTAAATCATGATGGATACCTGGAAGTTTTTAACAACCAATATCAGCTATCCAAAGCCTTTTAGTTTTTATATTACTAACTAGGGGATACTCCCTCAACTGATAGAGTTGATTACCAAAATTAAACACTCAGTTAAAATTTCCTTTTCTGGAAGTATTCAAAGATATTCCTGAATAGTGAGATCCGATTCTTGCTAATTCTTTATTGAAGTTTGGTCCCAGAATATAGCCTATCTCATTTTTTGTAAAGATCAGCTCTTTACTCTTCAAAACATACGTATTAGTTTACAAATCTGAGGCATTGAGGACAGTGGGCACAGTGATCTATCCTTCTCCTCAGCACTAAAGAAGAAAATAGCATGTCTTTTTGAACATGAAGGAGGTACTGCTGCTACCTTGGTGATAGAACACCTCATTATTTTTCCAGGAGATGAACTACCACATTGAATCTGCATGCAAGATATCTGTCCAGGGCAAAAAAAAAAAAAAAAAAAAATGTAGTTCATGTCTGCAGGACAGAGTTGTTATATAACTCCCCCCCCCCCCCCCCCCCCCCCCCCCCCCCCGGTGGCTCATCTTAGGGAATGCATTTACATCGCTGCTGTCAGTCATTGGGATCTACCCAGTGGATCGAGCCAGGCCAGTCATATGTTACTAAACAGGCATCCAGAAAGTCTCCATAGAAATGGAATTTCAAAGTTAATACCTTTTTTCCTGTCTTGGAACAAAAAGATCTACAGCAGATTATGGCAAGGAGCAGAAATAGAATGTTGGCATCATCATAGATTAAAAGCACCATTTTAGGATCTTCTCTGCCATCAAGCCAATTTCTCATGAAAAGTCTCTCTCCTGTTTTTCCTATTTTCCCAGGCAGAGTGCTCTCTAGAATGACATTTCCTGGGTTCAAATACCAACTCTGCCATTCTCTTACTGTGTGACCTTGGGCAAGTTACTTAATCTTCCTGAGCCTCATTTTTCATCTCTGAAAAATAATGGTAGTACTTACCATAGCAGAGTTGTCGGGAGTCTAAATGAGTCAACACTATTGGTGCTAACATATTTGTCTTGTGTATATATAGTTAAATGCAATGACCAATTCTTCATTTTCTTTTTATTTGCCCATCAATGCTATTCAACACAGTTTATCGTTTTCTCTTTCTCAAAACACTTGTCATTCAGCTTGCAAAATACCCTGCTATTCTGGCTTTTCTTCTCCTTCATTGCTCCTCTTCATTTTCTCATCATCTCTCCAATCTGTAAATGTTGAAGTGGATCTCAAAGGTACTCAGGGCTAAGAGCAAAGGCTTAGCATGGGGGTGGGGGAAATTTTAACCCATAGAGCTTAGTCCTTTTGTTCTCTTCTGTATATATATTCCTTGCTGATTTCCTCTGGATTCATGACTGTGAATGTCATCTGTATGGTGGCTAGTCTCAGATTTGTGTGTAACTTCAGCGTGGATCTCTCTCCTTAAGTAGTTGCTTTACATCTCTAGGTGGATATAGGGTAGGCATCTCAAATGAACATAATCAAAACTAAACCCATGGGCTGCCCCAGTAACATAGTGATTAACTGCTATGCACATGGAGCTGGATTCCACAAGGCTGACTGCAGTTCAAATCCTGGCCCTGGAGGCTTGAAAAATATGCTGGGTACATATGCATGTGTGCCCAAAATCCTGATGGGTTGAAAGATGAAGAGAAAAGGATTGTGGGTGACCATGCCCCACTGGAGGATTCTTTCTCTCTCTGTCTGATAAACACTGTGCTCTCTGGCAAAAACAAACAAAAAACTAAACCCATGATTTCTCCTTCCCACCCCACTCCCCTAAAAAGCTGCCTCTTCCAAAGTCTTCTATCTCAATAAATGGCAGTTCTATGTATTCACTTGCTCAGGCTGAACACCCTGGATCCATTCTTAACTCTCCTCTCTCTCCTTTGCATTCTTGGTAACTCTCCCATCAATAAGGGGACAGCAGTGCTAATTTGCCAACACCATCCCATCTTCCACACATCTAGTACTTCCTATATCCATTCTATGGTTTACATTTCTCCATAGTACCTATCATAATCTGGAATTCTGTGTTTCATTTGTTTGCTTATTTATTATGTTTTCCCTATAAAAATGTAAACTCAGAGAGAGCAGGGATTTATTTATTTATGGAGATTTTTGTTATAGGGGGCGTGCACTCAACAGAGAGACAGAGAGATAGGAAGTGAGAGATGGAGAGATAGAAAGTGAAATATCATACCACCACCTCCAGGGGAGATGACCATGCCTCAATTCCTTCTCCTCCATTCTCCTCTTGAGATTTTGGGCATGCACACACACATGCCTAGTGAGAGTTTCAAGCTGCTAGGTCTGGGTCTCAAACCATGGTTGGCCATGAGGGAGTCCAGTGCCCCAACCACTATCCCATCTGCTGACCCCGAGAGCAGGGCTTTTTGTGTGTTTTGTTTACTGTTGAATCCCTGGCACTTAGAACAGTGTCTATAACATATTAGGCCTCAGTTAATATTTGTTGAATAAATAAATAAAATGCTTAGTTATTAGTGTATAATGAAAACTTAGTAAGTATAAACTATTATTCCAATTATAAAGTTATCATTGTGTATAACATAGAATAACTCTAAACAAAGAGGCTCTGTATACATATTAATAATCCTATAATTCCATAGAGTAGAACACTTATGTTATCTCATTATGGCCGCAAAATATCCCTTTTGAATAACTTCAGTTCCTACACCATGTTTGGTAAATGTTTTATGAATAAGTTGAGTAATTTAGTTTCTTACTTGAGAATTTCCTTTTTGGAAGACCAATGTTCTTCAGGACCAGCTTACTGATAAAAGCTTTTCAAGACCAAAGCTAAAACTATGGTAAGAATGTATAGGTTAAAATTTCTTCCTCTTCTATTCTAAGTCTTTGTTCTTAGATCTGGGTCTTTTTTAGCCTAAAATTACTGAGCAATTTTAGGAGTTTAACTTTGAGTGTAGAACTTGGTATTCACTTGTACCATAATACAAAGTTCAATATTACAGAAAATTATGGGTGTATTTGTGAGATCTCTGTGTTACATTAGTTCAAATACTTAACAGAAAACTACTGTGTGCTGAGTGCTAGGATTTTTTGGTTTCTACCTTTGAGGAATCCAAGAACAGTAGAGAAGGCAGAGATAGACATAATTGTGTTTCAGTGTAATAAATGCTATAATAGAATCAAATATAAAGGTAGAGAGGTAGCAAAAAGCAAGAACTTATTAACTTTGGGAGATGATCTGGGTGGGAGGAGGTTAAAAGAAGGCTTCACAAAAGGTTATGTTCAGAGACCAGAAAGTGGCATGGTGATTAAGGCACTGGACTTCCACATGGTCAACCATGGTTTGAGTCCTGGACTCGGTGGCTTGAAAATCATGCTGGGAGCATAGGCGTGCATGCCCCAAATCCCAAGAGGAGAATGGAGAGAAGGGATTGTGGTGTGGGTGTTTCCCCTAGGGAGTGATTTCCTACTTTCCCTCTCTGTGTCTCTCACTATCTCTCTGGCAAGCACACACATCCTATGGCAAAAATCTGAAAGAAAAAAAAGATGCCAAGCCAACCTAGTATGTATGAAAACATATAAATGGAGTTTTTCTGAAAAATAAAGTGAAGACTGGGGAGGATGAAGGCATTTCAAACAGAGGTAACAGTCTATGTAATGACACAAAGAGGTGGAACAGCATACAGTACAAAATTTATAAATAGTTTGATATTGTTGAAGCACAACGTTTGTGTGTGTGTGTGTGTGTGTGTGTGTGTGTGTGTAAGGCGCTGGGTGCTTGTGTGGAAAGCCACAGTACAAGAAGCTGTAGGGCTTTCCAGGCAGCATTAGATCTGGCACTAATGTATGTGGTCAGTGGGGAGCTATGGAAAAAAGGAACATAGGTCTATCACATTTGGGTTTTTGAAAATATCTACCTACTTTATAGAGCGTGAATTGAGGAAGATAAGAGTGGAAGGAGAAAATCCACTTGGGAGGCTCTTGAAGGAGTCTGTAGTTTAAGATGATGATGGCCTGAAAGATGGAGAAGAGTTTTTGATATGCAGGCAAAACTAATTTGATTGTATTTGGGGGCATGAGGAAGACAAACCCTATTAGCTTCATAAATGTTCATTTCCTATTCCCAGATTCTAAGTAAGTTGGAACTTCATCATTTGTTGAGAAGAGGACATTGATGAAGAAAAGCTATGACAGGAATGTAGGGCAAAAGGCCCATGCCAGGGCAGGGTATCTCTGGGGTTCCACCTCCAGAAAGGATGTTTGCTTTTCAGGGAAAAGAGTCTTAATCTGGTCTCTAAGAGCTTGAGAAAGTCTCCAAAGTTACTTAGTCCAAGTTTTCTTCTACATGGAGCTAATTCTGTAGTGTCTCGAACAGGTCATCTAGCTTCAGCGTGATACACTTCTAGTGAGAGAAAATTTCCCAGACCCTCCTACCTTTGAACAGTACTATTAGAATGTTCTGCTTTACGCTGAGCCAAAATTGGCCTTCTATCTTTCGTTCTGGTTACATCCCATAAGGCCATACAGATGTGATTTTTTTTTTTTCAAGAAGAAGTTGTACTTAGGAATTACAAATAGCTTTTGGATCTCCCTGAATTTTCTCAGTTCTAGTTGTTCATTGTGGGACATGATTTTTGGACCTATTATTATCTTGGTCATGCTCCTTGGAAAAAGTATGAAATATCAGTGTTCCTCTTAAGACACAGCCCAGCAATCCCTCGTAATACTGCACGTGTGTCCTGGCTGCAAAAATCCAATGGTCTTGAAATGTGTTTTCATGGGACCAGCAGTTAGTGTAATGGCTATGTTGCTGGACTCCCACGTAGTCGACCGCGGTTTGAGTCCTGGACCCAGTGGCTTAAAACTCATGCCGGGTGCTTGTGCGTGCATGCCCAGGATCTCGAGAGGAGAACGGAGGAGAAGGGATTGCAGCGTGACCATCCCCCCGGGGGGTGATTTCTTGCTTTCTGTCTCTCTGTCTCTCTCTCTCTGTTTGGCGAGCACACACACCCTATAGCAAAAACCTCTCCAAAAAAAAAAAAGTGTTTTCATCAGTGCAGCCTGAGGTTCTTATGTTTTTTAGCAGCCAAATATTGACACCAACTGAATCCTCTGGTCACCAAAACACCAAGCCGAGTCTTTCTAATCCTGTCAGTACTATCCAGGTCAACTGCATTTTAAAATCTGTGTGGCTTTCCATATGTCCCTGTTAAATTTATCTTACTGGTTTGTGGACCCAGATTTTGTCCATTAAGAAAGGTTACTGATCCAAGACTCAGAATGATCATAATAATCATGCCTTTAGTTTTGTGTCATTTGCAAATATGATAAGCTTTCCTTTTTGGTTACCTCTAATTGAATTTTTTCTTTCCCATCTTTTCTTTTCTTTTTCTTTTTGTAAATTTTGCCAGAGGGTGCATATGCTCACCAGAGACAGAGAGAGAGGGAAAACAAAAAAGCACCCCGCCCAGTGTAGCATGGTCATGCTGTAATCCCTTCTCTTCCATCTCTCCTTCCTTTTGGGATTTTGGGCACAGACACACTTGGTGTGTTTTTCAAGCTGCTGGATCTGAGACTTGAACTGTACAGGTGACCATGTGGGGTCCAGCTTCTTAACCACCTGGGCATAGGCTGGCCACTGCATACTTTCTTAATTTTCATCTTTATATTTCTTTCTTGTCTCAACCTTTTCCAAATCCCCAGAGTAACTGAGTTACCCCAGAGTAACTGGGCAACTTCAGTTCATGGTTTTCCCACTGATACGGCCCACACGCTATGACCCCTTGGCCTCGGTCATCCTGCTCTCATGCCTGCCCTGACTCAGAGGTGGACTAACTTGGTTATGGCGTTGGGCTTGCCACTTCTCCACTCATCCCCATGCTATTGCTGATGTGGTTATCATTCCTGTTAGCTTGTAGCCATCGGGTCATCTGCTACTCTGCTCCAACAGGCCCTACACTCAGAAGGGAAATCCTCTACCCCTAAGAATTTCAGTTCTTTAATTATATGTCACATAGGCCTTACCTTGTGTGTGTGTTTTAAAGCACTGTCAGTGTTACATTTATTTCACCTTCACTTTAGTTTTTTCCCAGGCTCCCTAACACTTTCCAGGATTCCATTAAGTCTGGGCCAAAAGACAATATAAGTTATAAGCAACAGCCATAACCCTCCTGAGGGCCTGGCACTTGATAGAGTCAGTACTCGATGCCCAGAGTGTAACACCCCAACTGGTCACTTCTCACCAGCCTGCCCTCAGTGTTTCTGGCCTGAACTGGCCACCTTTCACCACCTTATGGTGAATCCTCCTTTCTTTCTTAGTTTTCTTTTTTCCAGGCATGAGGATTTGAAGACCACCCTCATCTCCTGTTTTTGACCAAGAGTCTTTGTCCCAGAAGTGAGCATCAGCTCCAGCTGGACTATTGCCCCTTGACACAAACAGAATTCTCACTGGTGGCTCTGCTACCAGAATGCTCTCGGGTCCCATCTGCAATACTCTTTACATCTCCCTTCTAAAATATGTGTGCTTCATTCATCCTAAGAGACTTGCACTTGTTGTTTTTCCCTCCTCATATCTGGCTATGGAACCCTTTTTCTTTTTAATAGTACTGACTTAGTCTCCCTTAACGCAGCTTCCCTTCTCTATAAAATGAGAAGCTTACTACTTTCTTCTTCCTTAAAGGATTTTGTTAAAGAGCCAATGAAATACTATATGTAAAATCATTTTACAAATTCTAAGGAACTGGACAGGTATTATTATTATTTACTAGAATGGTCCATGTTCCATCTTAGCTCTAAGAGTCTGATTCAGGCTGCTGATAATATGTGACCAATGTCAGAATGAAGGTTAGTCCCTTGGGGGCTACAAGACTGTCACAGGGTCAGAATCACCCAATTTTAGAGCAGGATGGGGCCTAGGAGATCACTTGGTCCAACCCCCCTCATTTTGCCAATGAAAAATCAGGCCAGAGAGGAGCAGGGCTTGCCTTATTCATCACTTGAGATTTGCTTGGGTCAGAGGATCTGCACAGAAGCAGCAATTCCAAAGCTGGAGTGGGAGAGGGGCCAGCCAACGGTCAGACAGCGGTCTTGCTTCTCCCTAGGTCAGGGAAACCATCAGCCTTCTACACGGAAGATTATTTTTTTAACCTCTTTTCCTTGTCTTAAGAGAAATGTCAGGCTTCTTCTGACTCACAGGTGCCTCAAAGACCCACCTGTTTCCTGTTACCGATTAGGATTTCCCAAGCAAACAGAACCATGTTGTTGTTTGTCTCTCCGTGGATGTGCTGTGCAGGGAACGAGGGCTCCACTCTTGATCAGCCCAGGGACGCCAGTGCCAGGCCTCTGATATATAGTGCGGGGACTGCAGGGCATCCGAGTTGTAACAAGAACAAGATGAGCTTGTGGCCTCGGGCTCCTAACCTGCTCCTCAACCCACACTTCAAAGAAAGTTATTACACGAGAGTTGGACTAAATCAAAGCCCACTGCAATGTTTGCGTACCGTGGCCCATTTCAGATCTCGCTGTATCTCACCGCTAGTCCCTCGGAAACCCGGTGGGGAGCAGCACAAAACGACCCAATGATAATTTAGTTGTAGGTCTTTAAAAACGAGCCCAACTGATTTATTTTGAAATTTCAGTTAAGCACAATGTCAAGAAAATCTCTCTGGCTATTTATCATCTTTTTTCCTTTGTGTAGTCTGAGTGGGCAGAATAAAATTAGAAACCGGCTGGTCATAGACGGCTCTGCTTTCGTTGAAGGCTGATAGTGTTACTAGAATGTCAGAATGTTCCAATGTTTTGATGATCATTTTCTGCCCAAACAGCTTATGTCATAGGAAGCAAAGCGTTTATGGTGCCATTCACTTTATTCATTGGCAATGTCACAAGTCCCATAGGAAGAATCCACCTTGTGACCTAAACATGCAGTTTTCAGGACCAGCAGATGGTGTAATGGTTATGTCTCTGGACTCCCATGTAGTCAACCTAAGTTCAAGTCCTGTACCTGGCGGCTTAAAACTCATGCTGGGTGTGTGTGCATGCATGCCCAAAATTCCGAGAGGAGAATGGAGAAGGGATTGCATTCCTGCCTGGGGGGGGGGGGGGGGTGATTTCCTGCTTTCTCTCTAGTGAGAGAAAGGTGCTATGCACCCTATAGCAAAAATCTCTCTCTCTCTCAAAATAAATAAATAAAATAAAATTTAAAAAAGATGCAGTTTCACTTTGGTTAGACCAACCACTCCTATTTTTCCAAAACATCACAACCCAAAAGCATGAAAATTTGGATTTTCCTTTTGTAGCTTTAAACAGTGGATACAAAGCCCATGAAGTTTTTGAATTCTGAAAGAAATAAAGCTTATATTAGTTGTTGCATAGTATTGTTTTGTAGGATTGTTTAGAAAGCTTTGTATGGTAAATGTGACAGTTCTTATTTAATCTAGCAATGAAACCAGTAAAACCCATCCCTTCCAGCCATTCTACATACATTTATTATGGATGGCAGGGAAGCTTCCAGAAAGTTCTGTAGCTTCAACCCCAGGCCATTGCAATATCTCAAGATCATACAGGTTAAGACAGGGAGAGATTGCTAAGTATTGAGAAGAAGAACACTGAGCTCAAGGACAGGTGACCTTACCCCAGGTCACAAAGCCAGATACTTGATGCCATGGTTAGCATTCAGCTTGGGGTTCTTTCTGTTTTCACTCCATGTGTGACTACTTTTTTGTGAGAGTGAGGATGACAGACAGGATGACCAAAATCAAAGAATTTTGTATGAGCAGAGACAATAGTTTTATCATAAACAATTAAATGGAAGTATAGTCAAACCAAGCAACCCACACCTTAAGGGAGGAATAAGAGGCTGCAAAACCCAGGGAAGAGTTATGGATCTGGGTCTGAAGAAAAGAGGAGAGGGGGCTCTTTTAGTTTCTGGGGACTGTACACATCTATGGCACAGAGACAGAGTATTTCCATGATTAGTTTTTCATATTTCTACTCACTGCTCTGATTTGCTTTCTTCCTAGGCATCAGAATGTAGCTTGGAGTTGCTGTGCATTGGAAAAAGCAAAGGCTGCTAGTTTCTTACCTCTGCAGTGGTTAGCATCCTACCTTCTTCTGCGGAGGTGCCCCCACTTCTCACCTCCTGAGTTAGAGGCTCATCAGTCTGTCAGCTAGTCTTTACTAACCCCCTCTACATCCTCAGCCCCGGAAGACACAAAGAACAAAGAGCATTACACAGTCCCTGCGCTCAAGGAGATTGCAATCTTGTGTCAGGCATTTCAAGGGATATTAGCATCTTGAAATTATTTACTAATTTTTACTTAACTTTGAGGAGTCACATTAATATCAGATTATTAGAGGAGTCCTTGATTCAAACGAGGTTAAGATTAATTGACCTAGCAGGAGAGAACACGGCTAATTTACAGAATACACAAAATAAAGCAGTCATATATAATACAGGTATAAGATTAAGGTGGGTCTGTGTGCTCAGAGACACCTTCCAGGATGAGGTAGGATATTTAGGTGTGTCTTGAAGGGTAGAAGATATCTGGGTAGGTAGAGAGGAGAGAGTGAGTGTGCCTGCCTGGGAGACTATGGTGGACTGGAAATTAAACATGACTCAGCAGAATACACTGTGCGTACATTACACATACCCCATTCAATCTTTGCAGTAAGACAGTGAAGGGGGAACTAACATCTCCCTGGGGAGGCTATGTGACTCGTACACAGTTAGGAAATTGGGAGAGCCAGGTTTAGAACCCAGGGGGTTTGACCTCAAAACCTTCATTGTTTGCCCCCCACTGCTCTGTGGTAGCTGTAGCAAAAATAAATTAGCAACAGAGGATTGAGCATGGCGCATAAAGATGAAAGGGAATATGCTTGACAGAAGTGAAGGGTTCTTGCTGAGGGGCCAGGCTTGCAGGTCACAGGGCTAGAGTCTATCAGACTAGGCTTTATGGAGCACTTACTGTGTACCTGCCACTATGCTGGGCTCCTTATCTCATTTAATTCTAAAAATAACTTTATGAGGGAGTAGGTACTGTTGGCAACCTCACTTTATACTGTGGGAACTTGATGTTGAACGTGATCTGTCTAGGCTCATTTTGATAACGGGTTGAACTGGAATGAGCTGAAATTTAAATCTATCCTGTTTGACTCCAGAGAATGCACTCTTTTTTTTTTTTTTTTTGGAGAGGTTTTTGCTATAGGGTACGTTTGCTTGCCAGAAAGACAGAGAGAGACAGAGAGACAGAAGCGAGAAATCACCTCCTCACCCCAGGGAGGATGGCCACACCGCAATCCCTTCTCCTCCATTCTCCTCTTAAGATCTTGGGCATGCATGCACATGTGCCCAGCATGAATTTAAGCCATTGGGTCCGGGACTCAAATTGCGGTCAGCTGCATGGGAGTCCAGCGTCATAGCCATTATGCCAACTGCTGGTCCTGAGAGTGCACTCTTGAATCATACTAGAACATGAACACTTTTCACATGTTTACAGTGCGCCAGGCACCCTACTGACCCTTTATACATGCCATCTTATTTGCCCCTCACAGAAACTTTGTGAAGGATACAACTGTTGTTTCGTCTGTATTGTAGAAGACGAGCAAAGTCACAGGTGAGCTGAAGCTCAGGAAGGTTTAGTCACTAGTCCGAGGTTGCAGCGTTGGGCCAGACTGGAATGAAAGAATGTAACCTAGGTCCTCTGGCTCTGGAACCCAGACTCAGAACTCCTGTGGTACCGTTTGCCCAAACAAGGGAATCTAAGGTGGAAAGACTCTTAAGTGCTCCCTCTCCTCTTATCTGCTCCTTCTTGGTTATGTTTTCATGCTGTTCAGTGGCTCCCCTATTACTTCATATCCTCATCTACATAGGACCCAAATCACCTTAAAAGAAAGCCTGCAGTTGGGACCAGCAGTTAGCGTAATGGTTATGTCACTGCACTCCCATGTAATTGACCGTGGTTTGAGTCCGGGACCCAGTGACTTAAATTCACGCCAGGTGCGTGTGCGTGCGTGCCCAAGATCCCAAGAGGAGAATGGAGGAGAAGGGATTGTGGCATGGCCGTTCCCCTGGGGGGTGATTTCTTGCTTTCTGTCTCTCTGTCTCTCTCTGTCTTTGTGGCGAGCACATGCGCCCTATAGCAAAAAGATCTCCAGAAAAAAAAAAAAAGAAAGCCTGCAGTGAATGTTTTTATTGCGTTATGAATGAAGGCAATGTGATTAAGATCTTCATTCATCCAACATTAATTGAGCCCCTACTTAGGAACATTGAAATGCATGTGATAAGAGTTGTGACTGAGGATGGTACAGAGTAATATCAGACCATAGAGAAGGGGCACCTAATGCAGAATGAGCACTAGGATATTGGTGAGAGCTGGGGACGATGTCGCAAAGAAAGTGATACTTCACTTAACTGTTTGAGCTCAGATTTTATTATATGTTTTCTATATGCAATAAACTATGACATTTTGGAGCTATTAGTTCAAGATGGCCAATACCATGTCCGTCTGTCTCTCTTTCTCTTATACACACAATAGTCGTGCCACAATTTCTTCTTCTGTTTTCGGGTACACGTGCACACACAACCAGCATGTTTTTCTAGCAGCTGGGTCCAGGACTTGAACCTCACAGTTGACCATGTGTAATCCAGCCTCCTTAACCTCTACGCCATCTACTGGCCCTCTCACATTGCATATGCTCCCTTGTACAACTGCATTCTCTTTCTTTTGTTCTTTCTTCCTTTCATTCTTTTTTTCCCCCACAACTACTTTCCAAAACTTAAAAAGTCAACATAAAGACAATGATTTGTAAAGATAATGTTTGGGGGCCAGTAGGTGGCATGGTGGTTAAGGGCACTGGACTCCTACATGGCCGATTATGGTTCAAGTCCCAGACCTGGTGACTTGCTTTCCCGCTTTCTTTCTCTTTCTCTCTCTCTCTCTGTCCCTCTCTGCTCAAATTAAAATAAATACATAATTTAAAATATAAAGATAATATTTGCAGCTTGTAGGGCTTTTGCTAGCCATGTTAGATATGCTGTTCTTAGGGAAGGCTTTGAAAACTCCCTTATTTAGCCAAAGCAGCATGCTCTGTTGATGAAGACCCAAGTCCAAGTTCTCTCTCATCCCACATGCCACTGTAAAACCAAGGGATATTTCCAAGGTCTTTCCATAGTTCTTTATTATTTTTAGATGTTTTTTAAAAACTAAGCTATACTGTAATATAATTTACAGGTAATAAAGCTCTGTTTTTAGTGTACAGCTTGAAGAGTTCTGACAAATGTATACAGTTGTGCAGTTACCATTACAACTGAAGTATAGAATATTTTCAGAATCTGAAGAATTTCTTTTGTGCCTTTTGGCAGTCCTACCTGCAAGCTCCTTTTGGATTGTTTAATCAGACCCCTACTCACCAGACATATACAAACGGATTCAGAAATACGGATATTGAATTGTTCATCTAATGCAAGAAAACAGAGTTTACTGCTTTAATTACAGTCACAGCAAGCATTGATCTATCTCTGCCAGATTTTTAAACATTTTTGGACTCAGACACAGTAGTAAGAACCATAACGAGCAATGGTGAAAAAAGCTAAGCAACTGGAGAAAAAATGACCAGTCTAAGGAACTAAGATTTATCAAGTGCTTTCTGGATGCCTTACCTAAGTGTATACGCATAGATATATTTAGGCCCCTCTCCACCCCATGAAGGTATTCTCTCCATTCTACGGACAAGGAAACTAAGGCCCAGAGAGTCTAACTTGCTCAAGGTCATCAAGCTAGAAATGGAGCCAGGTCACACCCACATTGTGTTTCACGCAGCATCACTAATCCATCCTTCTCATGCTGACACACAGAGGAAAAGGCATCACGAATCGGAAAGCCAAACACGAGAGACTCGATAATGTCTAATTCTATTTATATGACATTCTAGAAAAGGCAGATCATTGGTTCCCAGGGGTGGGAGAAGGCACATAAAGAAACATTTTTAGGCTAAGAGAATAGTCCACATCATACTTATAATACTAATTACGCACTACATACATTTGCCCAACCTCATCACACTGTGCCCTGAAAATTGAATTTTATTAGATGTAATTATACCTCAATGAAGCAGATTTAAAAAAAAAAAAAAAAGAAAAGAAAAATAGTATGGAAAGGCATGAAAAATACCCCCTTTGTTTAAAAAGCACAGCAGAAATGACCACCTTTAAAAGTGTAACTTTTGTCATATTAATAAGAAATTTTTTTTTTGAAGAGGGTTTTTTTGCTATAGGGTGCGTGTACTCGCCAGACAGACAGAGACAGACAGATAGAAAGTGAGAAATCACCCCCCCCAGGGGGGATGGCCACGCCGCAATCCCTTCTCCTCCATTCTCCTCTCGGGATCTTGGGCACGCACGCACACGTGCCTGGCATGAGTTTAAGCCACCAGGTCCGGGACTCGAACCGCGGTCGACTATGTGGGAGTCCAGCAACATAGCCATTACGCTAACTGCTGGTCCCAATAAGAAATATTTTTACTGTAATTTAATGGAAATTTTTTTTTAAAATCTGGCAGAGATAGATCAATGCTTACTATGTCTGTAATTAAATCAGTAAACTCTATTTTCTTGCACTAAATGAACAATTCAATATCCATATTTCTGAATCTGTTATAAATGTCTGGTGAGTGGGGGTCTGATTAAACTTGATTCAAAAAGAGCTTGCAAGTAGGACTGTTTACTAACATTTCAATTTCTATGCCTCATTTATTAGACTTAGAATAAAAAGGTGAGAGGGCTGTTTGGGATTGTCTTTAACCTTGATGATATTTCCACTGAAGCAGCATAATGGCTCTTAATTGCTTAAGTGAAGAGAACATGTTGACATGTCCTTCTTTGGGCTAAGAGCTTAGAGCCTAAACCATTATGCTAATTCAAGCATTATATACACCAAAGTATTTATGGGACTGACACAAGTGATGTTGCAGGTAAAGGGCTGTGAAATGGTCTGTAAACAGAGAGAATTGATTTGAGGCCCAAAAGCAGTGCTGTTAAAAGTCACAGCCATTGAACAGCCAACCCTACAATTTCTATCCAGATTGTCAAACTGGGTCAGACAGTGTCAGCAGGGCTGCCATTAGAGATCAGATGGGTGGTTTAATAATATGTAAACCAACCACACAAACAGGCATCCTCATGGTAGCGGTCCCTACCTGTCTGGTGTGTCTAAGTGTGTGTGCCCATGTGCACGTGCCCTGCATTTCCATTATGAACCTTCACCGTGCTATAGTCACTGAAATGTTAATATGTTGGGTTTTGACAAAAGAAAAACTTCCGGCAGGTATGTGTAGGCGACAGTGCAACAGAAACATCTAGGGAGAATGTGAATCTGAAATTTTACAAGGGACCAAGATGATCGGATCTAGGCACTTGATTTTCCAGGCCTTTGGCATCATGTTTTAAAGATCTCGCCCGACAATAGGACTCTACACTTTTTTACCAACTGCAAAACGATGTTAAGGCTCCTCGTGATCTACATTACTAGCGTGCCTCACTTCAGACATTAAAAATGGAATTGTTTTTTTTTTGAGAGATTTTTGCTATAGGGTGCGTGCACTCGCCAGACAGACAGACAGAGAGAGACATAGAGACAGAAAGAGAGAAATCACCCCCCCCCCCCCCCCAGGAGGGATGGTCACGCTGCAATCCCTTCTCCTCCATTCTCCTCTCGGGATCTTGGGCACTCACGCACACGCGCCCGGCTTGAGTTTTAAGCCACCGGGTCCGGATGCGAACCGCGGTCGACTACGTGGGAGTCCAGTGACATAGCCATTACGCTAACTGCTGGTTCCCAAAATGGAATTGGTTTTACTTAAACGAGGTTCTGTTTCTACAGTCTTCCCAAGGACATCTGGATGGCTTAGTTTCATTTTGCGCTAAATCTGTGAAAACCAGAACTATCGAGTTGTGTGGTCTGTGTTTAGAAGACTTTGCTGGAAAATTTCCTCCTATACCAGCTTAAAGGCAGAGGAAACTAGCATGGTTCCCTTCTTTTCTAAAGTAGAATAAAACAAAAGGCCATAAACATGCTCCGACGAGTAAAGTATGATGAGGAAGATCATGATCTTTAAGTTCAAATCCCCACTCTGCCACTTACTGACTTTGGACAAATGATGCGACAACCTCCTTGTGCTGTAGTTTCTTCCTCTAAAGTGAGTATTGACCTCACAGGGCTGCTGTGGGATTAGCATGGGCAAGAGCTTAGAAATGTGACTGGCATGTGCCTGGCATGTAAGCATTCAAAAACTGGTAAATATTAAAGATTCCAGATACATATGATTTGGCTTCATTAACTTTTTGGTTTTCTTCTTTGTGATAGGGTACAGGTATGCTTGCTAGAGAGAGACAGAGACACAGGGAGAGGGAAAGTGAGAAATAAACTCCCAGGGGGATGGCCATACTGCAATCCCTTCTCTTTCATTCTCCTCTCAGGATTTTGGGCACGCACACACAGGCAACTGGCCCAGCTTATTTTTCAAGCTGCCAGGTCTAGGACTCAAACTGTGGAGCCGATGTGTGGGATTCAGCACCTTAAGCATCTTGCCTCCTGCGGGCCCAACCACATAAACTTTTAATATAATTTATGTTCAAAGTACAGTTTTTTCCTTTGTCAGGGTTCATGGAGATTCCTAGCATTCTAGGAAATCTACTGAATATGTATGGTATTTAAAAAGCAAATCGTCTCACTGTTTACTCCTTTAAAACTCCCACCCCTTCTCCCCAAAAGGTTTTCTGCCTTAGGGTCAGATCTTTCTTGTTTGGTTTCAGTGTTGATATTGCTTAAGTTTGGCATATCCTCCTGGAAGGGATGTGAAGCAAAGATGTTGCAGGCTTATTTATTTGGATCAAATCCTTCATTGTCAATGTCTTTACATTTTTATTCTTTATCTGCTTTCTAAAGCACCATTTACATCAGGTGTTCAAAATGATCACCTCTCTGCCCAACTAACTTCCTCTCACTCTTTATCAGACAAAAGGATAACATCAAAAATATTGCTTATTTAAAAAAAATCACTTAAGATGGTTGGCTAGCTGTTTCTTTTTCATTCGTAATTGCTTTATACTTAACATTTTTTTATCCAAGATATGTTACTTAAAAGTTAAAGAGTTAAATAGGTCTATTAAGCAACACTTTCCTCTTCCTACCACTCATCTATTTCCTAATTCCCATTTTTTTTTTTTTTGAGAAAGAGAGATTTTTATTATAAGGTTTGTTTGTTGGCCAGAGAGACAGAAAGTGAGCCATCACCCCCATCACCACCACCACCCCGAGGTGATGACCGCATAGCAATCCCTTCTCCTCCATTCTCCTATTGGGATTTTGGGTATGCATGTACATGTGCTAAGCATGAGCTTCAAGCTGCTGGGTCTGGGACTCGAACAGCAGTTGGCCACATGGAGTCCAGTGCCTTAACCACTATGCCACCTCTGGTCCCTTACCTGTATATTTCTAAGTAACATGGAGTCAGTTGAATTCTTTAGGCCCCTCTTTTGAACAAGAACCCCTGAGATGCTTTTCACGTTCTTAGAGAGGCGTCTCACGTTAACGTGCTGCCGACCCTTCCAGGCCAAGCTTTCAGTGTAGCACTCTTCTCACGTTGCTTAATAGCTTTAACGAAAACATCTTTTTTTAGGTAGATACCTGCTCAGGAAATTTTGATGAATTTGAGAATCCTGAATGAAGGTATTTAAAATGACACATGTGAAAGCAACACATAGTCTAACCATGGTATATGGCTTTACTGTCCTTTAACTGTCTTCCTTTAGGACGTCCGTTACTGACACGAGAAGGCTTTGATTTAATTCTAATCAGCGTCTCCATTCTAGGAGCTCATTGTGTTGTGGCATTTTGTAAGGCTTCACTATGGGAACATATCAAGGATTATATAATTCATGGTTACACAAAAGAGTTTTAGTTTGAAATTTATCATATACTACAAATGTTTATTTCAGAAAAATACGTTAAAATGGACATGTCACATCCCTCAGTTGTAGGCAAAAGACGCTTCCCAAGTTCTGTTGTAACATTTTGAGCTGAAGGTCTCTTCGAACCTTTGAACATACATAAATTTGTTTCAGAGATGCCGTAATTACCCAGGACTGGGTGGAAAACCCAGTGAGAGGATCAGAAATCATCACTAGAAGTTATTTTCTTTTGGTTATTTTTGAGCAGGGCTATGCCCAATAATAGTGGACCAACAGAGATCTCGCTTATTTATAAGCTATCTAAGAAATTTCACAGCCTCACGCAGTCACCCAATCAGAGATTCTGTAACTAAAAGCAGCAATTCTTCAATAAAATTTACACCAAATCGGAGTAGTCCCAAAGAACTGTTTTATGGATTGTACCCGCCCATCCTCTTGGCAAAGTTGGAGATGTACAAACAGCTTGAGCTGGTTCTCGATCCCCCCTTAGGCCACAGGGGAGAAAAAGCCTTTAAGTCTATCAGGGATGACAAATAGATTTCAGCATGAGTGTCAATTCTGATGGATTAGTGGTAGTTGCCTGGAGCAAGGTGTTTGAGGACTCTTGAGGCTCTGCCCAGGATCAGCAGGAAATAGTGCCATGATCTATTAGTAATGCCTGCCATGGTGAAGGGGTGGAGGAAGGGAGCAAGGATAGCATTTTTGCTAGGATTTACTGTTCTAAACTTACATGTTGTGTGTTCTTCCCTCTAACCCACTTTTCTCAGTTGGAATTACTTTAAGATTTGGAAACCAGTACCTGTCTAGGTTCACATAAACAGATACTTTCTTTTGCTGTACCACACTTAAGACTTCCACAGAGATTTGGAAACCGTATTGGGTATTCTGTTTTTAATTCCTAAAAAAATAAAGAATAAGTTTCTTTTGAAACCTGAGATGTTTACTTCATTGAGCAAATATACTGAGTACCTAATATGTGCTGGGGATACCAGGCATGTATGAATAAACATGAGTGGACCATATTATGTGTTCAAAATAGGTTTATTAAATATGTTAAAACATTAGAACTCCTTAAGATCTCTAGAAATGATTCTTACTCAATAAATATGGATTATCTTTCCTTTATATATTTTCTATACAGAATCTGGCTAGACATGTTTGAGCTCTTGGCATCCTTTCATCCCTATGGCAAGAGGAAAGCTGAAAATACTGAGTTGGGAGTTGAGAGATCCGGTCTCTGGTCCTGGTTTCATCACTATCAAGCCATGGGACCTTGGGCAAGTCCCTCCACTGGTCTGTGCCTCCACTCTCCATCTGTAAGGGGGGACTCTAGACTCTACTTACTCCCTGGGATGTAGTGAGAGGGGTAATGTGGCAAAGGAAAGCAGCTGGAACAAAAAAAGTTTTATGCCGATCATGAAGCAGGCCAGGAGGTGTGGAAAATGCCAGCCTTGAATGAATTCATCTGGTTCCACCTTCATTTGCTTTTCCCCTTGACTGTTTCTGTATTATCCAAGTGTAACTTTTTTTTTTTTTGGGTCTAATTCAGAAAATGCTGAAGAATAAATATGCTGTCTTGAGCACAAGCACTATGAATAATTTCTGAGGTTTATTGCATTCGTTGGCACTATGACTAAAGCATTCTTTACTCTGTTCTTGCAGAAATTGTCTTGGGTCACATGGGAGAGAAAATGGGTTGGGGACAAGACACTGGTCTCATCCACTGGGCCAGAGAGACAAGAGAAGGTGTGTGAAGCTTTCTATAGCATCATCATCGAGCCTCAAGACAGGCCCAGACACTGTAGTACAGTGGTAACGTAAGTGCCTGGCGAGGCTGGAAGCCATATAACTGGCCGTGGGTTTGGATTCCTGGGTTGACTTAAAAACGTGCTGGGTGTGTGAATGGTAGCCCAGGATCCTGAGGAGCTGGAGGGCTGGGAAAAGGGATCATGGCATGATGAGACCCTGCCGAGGGTCCTTCTCTCTCACTCTCTTTCTTGTGTGCATGCACATATTCTCTATCAAAAAAAAACAAAACAAAAAAGTTAGAAAAAAAAGATTAAAAAAAAAAAAAAAAGGCTGATGATCCAGAGATAGGGACTGAGACAGAGAGCACACCAAGTATTACCTAAAAACGTTCAAACATTGCATTTTAAAGCATTGACAAGATTGGCGAGAAGGGACAGACGCAGGGGGTGGGAATGGGGCCAAGTCTAGATATGTTAAGAGTCAAATAGGACTGAGTTCTAACGTGACTCCTGGTACTTACCAATGCTTGGAAAGTTTCTTAGTCTCTTGTAAATCTCTGTTCCTTCCTCTATACAATGGAGCGATAATAGCATCTACCTCATCTATTTATATTGGAATAAATAATGATATAAAAAGTAACTGTCTCGAATATAAATGTTGACACATTTTAGCTGCTCATATTTGCTTGGCAATGCTGTTTGGATAATATACACACATATGATATTTTAATTTTGATGAATGTAATAATTCCTCACATTTGCTAACGTTTACTGAATACTACCATATAGCTTTCCAATGCCTCGGCCCTACATATAGCATTTTGGAGAATCTTAGTAAAAAATGTTGTTTTGAAGTATTATACTTTTCTCAGTTAACCCTCACAGAGACCTTGACAGACGAATGCAGATATCATAGGGGAGAACGCTGAGACAGAAGTGACTTGCCCGAGGTTACAAAGCTAAGGTGTGGTCATGCCGGGACCTGGCCTCGAATCAGAGGTTCTGACTTCAAATTCAGTGAAATACTCATCTCATGATGACACGTACACTACATCACATTTCTCTCAACCTCACGTGCTCTTTCAATGGCTTACTGCACCCTTAAATGCTTTCCATATTAAAGGTTGTAACACAAAACTCAAGGAAGAAGAAGGTGTTCTAAAAATAGCTAAAAATCAAAAAGGAAAGATGCTACTTAATGAATTAAAATGTACAACCACTTTCTTTTCTTGCCCTAACTTTCTGGAAAGGACCATTCAAATTCAGCCTATTTCAAAACAAATAAACAAGAAATAAAACAAAACATCCAGTAGGTGTAAGTAGAACAGGAAATTGCTGCTATCGTTCACATGTGAATATTTGAATACATAGGCCCAGAAATAATAAATGATCCTGGTCTCTTAGGGTCCCCCTTCTCACGTACCCCTTCCTTTTTCTTGTCAACAGTCTCCACACCAGGGCAGATACACTCGTGAACACAGTGTAGACTGAGAGACAAACCAGTGTCTCCATCATAGTTTTCAAGGTGGTATTGCTGGCACGAGGAGATGACCATCCTTCTGTCTGACAAGGGGAGCAGACCCCATTACCCCAGTATGTTAAGGGCCGCTCATTTTTATTGGTCTACACGAGACTCTGTCTGGTACCCATCCTGTCACCCAGACACATACATTTCTCCTATTGACTCCCATGGACA